>JAOTQQ010000001.1:131542693-131657612 GCA_026546715.1 Gallinago undulata | reverse complement strand
CTTCTCTGGACCTGCTGGCAACACTTCTTTTGATGCAGCCCAGGATGCGATTGGCCTTCTGGGCTGCAAGTGCACATATGGGATATGGGAGAAATGTGTAGTATTGAGGTGAACCACATGTTTTCCTAATGGGGCTGAACAACCCAGAATGAAGATATGCTGAAGTGAAGAGAAGACCATGAAGGAAGGTGAATGCTACCTGAAACACCCATCTTTTGTGAGACGTCACAGATGAAGAAGGATGCAATATTTAAAAAAAGATCACTTCAGTATTACAGAATCACAGAATCATGGAATGATATGGGTTAGAAGGGACCTCTGGAGACCATCTAGTCCATCCCCCCTGCCAAAGCAGGTCCAGCTAGAGAAATTTACACAGGAACATGTCCAGGAGGGGTTTGAATATCTCCACAGATGGAGACTCCACCACCTTTCTGGGCAGTCTGTTCCAGTGTTCTGCCACCCTCAAAGTAAAGCAGTTCCTCCTCTTTTTTTAGATAGAACTTCTTATGTTCAAGCTCAGCATTCCTGTTGCCTGATACAGCTATATTAACCTGCAGCTGGTCAACCCTTTCAAGGTACCTACTATGAGGTACCCAGTCTTATTATTCAGGTTACAACAAATGATACCAACTTCCTTCCTTTTCCATTAGTTATTTCATGAAGTAGTATGATGTTATTACAAGTTGAAAATCTTTGTATCATAGCAAAACTTCCTATAAAAGTGAGCTCATCTTCTGAATAACAACTTTATTGTAACAAGTTTTAGTTGTCTGCCCTGGGGGAAAAAATACAGTAACTAGCCATATACCAATGCTCAGGGGAAATAGAAGCTGAGGTACAGAATATGCAGGTTTCTTTAGCATTCTAAAGCAGGGAAATATTCCACTTTCTTTTTTTATGCAGGGACTTATAGTTAAGCGAGCCACCTCAAAGATCTCGAAAACCAAGGAATCTGCCAATTTGCACTCTGCATCTGCTTTGGTTAAAACACATGTAGTGTTTTGCTGCCATGGTGACAAACATATCCATCCTGATTTCACTCTTGAGAGCATGGAGGATGAAAAAGCATTAAGTTACTATAGTTATAGGATGGCAAGTGTCACAGAGAGGGTGAAAAACTTATCCATTGTTTGGAATTATATGTCTATTCTCAAGAAGAATGTACATTTATTTTATAAATTGTTTGCAGACAGTTGCAGTTAGTGCCTTAAGAGAATATCAAATTCCAAACAATCTGAGGAAAAAATTAGAACTTAATATCTTCTCAATAGTTGGTTTTGATAGATTTTTATTCACCAAAGAGTGATTTGGGGGATTCTGATGGGAACAAATGAAAAACTGGCAAAGTTCCTCTTCACTTTTCATAGAAAAGTAGAAATTCACCTGGAAATCATTAAGACAAAATAGAAACAATAGCTTAAGGTGTTACATTTGTAGATTAACATATATGTGCTTCACTGTTCAAATCAGCTTCTAATTCTGCAGATGGAAGTCAAAGCACAGGAGGGAATAAAAAATGGAGTTGAGAAAGAGTAATATTCTCTCATTTAAAAGAAATAGTTTTCATCTTTGTCTTGAAAGATGAGATATATTAAAAGATTTTTTTAAGATCTTGATTATTATTGTATGTTTTCTTTCTGAAAATCAAACTTCTGATGACTAAAATGCTGAATATATATGTAGGCATATCTGTGTGGGATGCAATTTCTTTTTTCCAACCAACTTTTAAAATGTTACTTTTTGCAGAAGATATAGGATGTTGGCTCAAGGGGATGTTGGCTCAATTGTAATTTAGAGGGAAAGTGCAGCCTACTTGATAATCACCTGAGGTCTTTGAACCTCTTGTGATGAACCTCTTGATGGCACATCAAGAAATCCCATCCAATCCAGCTGAGCATTTTATTGGCCTAAATGAACATTACCTAGCCTGAGAAATCTACTGGGAGCCAGACACAATTTAATATCATTAGAATGGTGTATTATTCATATATACTATGTAACATATTAAAGAAGTAAAATATTTCCCAAAAGGAGCGTAATTGATACTGGAAATACTGCCAGGCACTTCAGTCACTGGGAAGCAAGATAGTGCTGCTGTTTGATATGTAAATATAGACTTATTAAGGTTATCACTTAGAACTTTTTTATTTTTTCTGTTGTGCAGTGTTAGTTGATCCTTACTGACTGTTGTATTTCTTGTATGCTTGGCAAAACAGAGACTCCTAGCTGAGATTTTATGATAAGCATCATCAGAGAGCGACACATGACTTTTATTTACAGAAATTGCTCTTCAGTGCTTACAGCTGCTAACAGTCCTCTGGAAGCCAAAAGCATCTACAGAAGCAGATTCTGTTGGGTTTTGCACTCTCAAGGCACTCATACTCTGTTGATAGCTCCCACAGGTATCCCTCCAGATTAGTCTGGTGGGTTGATCCCAGCCCAGTCCCCACCCTGCCACCCGCTCACTTTCCTGCTGTAGGATATTGGGCAGAATCTGAAGAGCAAAAGTGACAAAAAAAATCCTTCATGGATCAAAGTAAAGACAGGTTAATAAAAAAAAAAAAGAAAAAGAAAAAGAAAAAAAAAAAGAAAAAAAGAAAAGGAAAAATTTAAGGAAGAGAGAAGAAAAAGAAAAAGAAAAAGAAAAAGAAAAAGAAAAAGAAAAAGAAAAAGAAAAAGAAAAAGAAAAAGAAAAAGAAAAAGAGGAAAAGAAAAATGAAGAAGCAAAATAATCAAATAATGCTAAAGAGATCATTCACCACCAACAGGCTGATGCCCAGCCAGTCTCCAAGCAACACTCGGAGAAACTTATCCTCTTACAACAATTGTTACTGCTGAGCATGATGTTATATGCTGTGGAATATCTCTTTTTTCTGCTTTAGTTTGCTGTTTCCCCTCCCAACTGTTTATGCACCCCAAGCCTACTCACTGTGAGGGCAGTGTGAGAAACAGAGAAGGCCTTAATCCTGTGCAGGTACTGATCAACAACAGATAAACCATTGCTGTGATAGAGCACTATTTTGGCTCAAATCTAAACCTTTTCGCCATACATGCTGCTATGAAGAAAGTTAACTCCATACCAAACAGACCCGGTACAGTTAGATTCAAAGTTTAGGAAAGTTTCTTAGTGCTTTAGGGCTAAAATCAAGTCAGGGTGGATTCCCTATGACTGTAGAAAGCGGAAGGACTGTCTTAGAAGCAAGGATCAACATAGGTGGGAAGAGAGATCAGAAGGACATCTGGCCTGAGACACTCTGGCAACCAGGGCTTATCTCTTCTGAGGTTTGCTCCCCAGTGCCTGTTTGTAATCTCATCCTGTTTAGCTATGAACCAGTAATTGCAAAGGATAAAAAATCTCCATGTGGTTCTCAGAAGAGATACTTAATGTCAACATTGCACAGATACAACATGAATTTATGTTTTGGTGTTCCCAGTGTAAAGGTAAGACTAAAAATGAGCCAGGAAACCCCAAGTCAAAACTAGAATTTTCTTTCAAGACTTCACACTTGTGCATAGACATACTAAATGCCATAAATAACATCAGAATGTGACTGCTTGTCATTAAGTGATTCTGAGATATAGAAAATCTGTGATGAAATGTCTTCTATCCAAAAGATGGAATGTGACTACCTTGATAATCCTTGGACTGTTCAAAATAATTTATCTTTGAGAGAACTGGCTGATAATCTCACAACAGGTTTATTATATAGCAAAAATTTAATGTAGGGTGGAAGAAAGCAGAAAATTATTACAAGCTACTTAAAACAAATGAAAAATTGTGAACTGAAGAGAATATATCAGAATAGCTCTGCTCTTGTTTGGACTTAGGGAAATTAGATTTTACAGAAAGATGAATGCGAACAGGACTTGACCTGTGTCTCTGTAATGTCTCATGGAAAAAAATCTTCTGTTACATATGTAAAATATATAACAGTATTTTATTAAATGACCTAAACATTTTTAAGATAGCAAAAACTCAGTAATGTATTATGTCAGTGAAGCCTTATATAAATTATTATTCCAGATAGCATCCCTTTAATTTTACTGTGTTTCTCCCAAACATTACATACCAAAAGGCAATTACAGTAACTTCAAAAAGATGTAAAGAATAATATGTTTAAACAAATTGGAAAAAAGAAGTTTTTGTCCTGGGAGTACATGAGTTTCAGCAGTAGTTCACTTGTTAATAACCTGGTATCACACTGAGAAAATAATATCTGACATGCATATTCTCCAATGGAGAGGAGATCTGATTTATCAAATAGTGCTGAAGAACAGGGGCAGCTCCTCTTGATGCTGCTGCACTTTTCTGACAACTGAACAAGTAAGAAATGATGAAGGTATTTGCTAATGTCACTGCTTGCCTGTGTAAGGAATCCCAGAAATTGCCAGTTCGTTCAACATCTATGTAAAATAAGGAACTTAGTATTGTGTCTCAGAATTTCTTGCCAATATCTGCCTAAGGTTCCCTTTTCCTTGCTGCTTTAAAGGAATTTAATATCTGTTCTCCTCATAAGTGGCAGTTAATGCAAATTCTCCTGATATTGGTCTGAGAGTTGAGTAAGGCAAAAATATTCGGAATTTTCAATTCTATTTCTGATGGCCCAGTTTTCTTTCTTATATCCATTTTCTGGTTTTGGACCACAACTTTTTCATGTTCTGGCTGTTGTATAACTTCACAGGCCAAAATATACTGCACTTCAGTTTGCCCCTTAATTGAAACTGGGAGACAAGACTCTTAATTTTCATTCCCTGAATTTTAACTTCAACCCGAGTTCTCCTAAACTCACAATTCTTTGGTCAGCTGCAAACCATCCAAGATTTACTAGTACTCATACTGAGCAAACAAAAAAAAAATAACCTGTCTTCTTCTACCACCATGTATTCTGAAGTCTCAAGGACATTCCTCAGGCAATGAACAAATGGAACCTTCCAACACTCATGAGTGTATGCCTTTGCAGTCCTGGTGGAGTAATGTTTTTACCTACCTAACGGGACCTTTTTGTATGTTTAATAATAGCAGGAACCTAGAAAAGACTTGGGAATTTCTAAATTTCACTCGTATTTCAAATCATATTACTTGTTTCAGTATTTTTTTGCTAAACGTTGGGAGATTTGTTTCAAAATGTTAACTAAAAGTCTGAAAACTTTAAATCCTTTATACGTGGAGTTTCAAGAGATGCTTGTAGTAGATTCTTAAAGGGTTTTGATGGGCTGCTATAAAAGCTTCGGTATTTTTAAAATGACAAATTTAATATTATTGATACAATAATTAACTTAATATGGTTTAGTTTCTAGAATTTTACTAACTTTGTAAGCAGTTTTTTTTTTTTCTCCATGGCAGATACCAGAGTGGCTTACAATACAGACTTTTTTTTCTGGATTTTGATATTCTCACATTTCAAGAAAACAGAAGATGTTTTAAATCTTAGCAAAACAAAAAATTATTTTTCAACAAAAGTGGACAGATGTAAACATATGGGACAAAAGAAAGGCAGCAGGATTCTCCTCAAAGTCACATGCAACACTGATCTGTCCAGTATGAATATAATAAAATCATGTAAAGCATTTGTTATCATTGCAAAAGCTCTTCTTGGGCTGATAGAGAAATCTTGCTGCAGATGCAAGCCTAATGTTAGTGAATGCATTTGCAAGTGTGAAGTCCAAATTAATGCAGAAATAAAACTAGAAGCTGCAGACCTATTACCTTTACTGCAACAGTTACACGTGCAGCAAAGATAGGAAAGAGCTGCAGCTGAAGATAATAAAATACTCAACCCATGTTGAAACTTCTTTAAGCTTTCATAGGACTCAACAATAAAGACCCTCTGTTGGGATCTTCAATGCAATATACACAACTGATGATCATAAGAGAAAGAAGACTTTGATCCTTACTTAGATCCTCAGTGTCTGCATCTATGTTGACATATAGTCATCTAGTACAAACCTGCTTCATCACTTACTGGAGAACATTAAATTCTGAATGCACCTATGAAATTAAATTTATCTTGCCTATGACACAGTATTTCATGTCTCTCTAACACTGAGTTTTTCCAATTTCTTTTGAAACGTCAATACTTCTGAGGTGAAAGGGATTAGATTAGTTATACATTAATTTTGGATGGATGTATCTTAAATTCTTTAATGGAAGTACTAGGTTTGTGAATATTTTAAATAAAAACAAAAATTCAGTTTCAGCCTAAGCAATACATTTAACACACCACCTCTACTTTATCATCAGAGAAGAACCTAATGATGTTCAACAAGGACAAATGTAGGGTCCTGCACCTGGGGAGGAAGAACCCCAGGCACCAATGCAGGTTAGGGATGGATCTTCTGGGAAGCACTACTGAGGAGAAGGATCTGGGAGTCCTGGTAGATAGCACACTTTCCATGCGCCAGCAATGTGCCCTTGTTGCCAAGAGGGCCAATGGAATCCTGGGCTGCATAGGAAAGAGTGTGGCCAGTAGGTCGAGGGAGGTCATTCTCCCTCTCTACTCTACACTGGTGAGGCCACAACTGGAATACTGCATCCAGTTCTGGGCTCCCCAGTTCAAGAGGGACAGGGAACTACTGGAGAGAGTCCAGTACAGGCCAATGAAGATGATTAAGGGATTGGAGCACCTCACTTATGAGGAAAGGCTCAAGGAGCTGGGACTCTTTAGCCTGGACAAGTGAAGGCTGAGGGGAGACCTTATTTACGTTTATAAGTACCTAAAGAGTGGGTTAAAGGATGTTGGAGCCAGACTGTTTTCAGTGGTTTCCAGCGATAGGACAAGGGGCAATGGGCTCAAGCTGGAACATAGGAAGTTTCATTCAAATATGAGGAAAAACTTCTTTACAGTGAGGGTGGCAGAGCACTGGAAGAGGCTGACCAGGGAGGTCGTGGAGTACCCTTCTCTGGAGATCTTCAAGACCCGCCTGGATGTGGTCCTGAGTGATGTGCTGTAGGCATTTCTGCTTTAGCAGGGGAGTTAGACTAGATGATCTCTAGAGGTCCCTTCCAAATCTGACAATTCCATGATTCCATGATTCCATGATTTCACTACTTTACCAACCATTGTTTATGTACAGGTGTTATGCTTTGTCCTCCTTAGATAACCATGATACCTACACTGCAAAGAAAGGAAGAGTAAGGAGTAGATATATAGAATAATGATTTCTTTTTTAAAAAAGAGACAAAAGCAATGGATTGGGAAAAAAAGGGTCTGGAGTAAAAATTAAAAAAAAAAAAAAAAAAAAAAACAGAAGAAAGGAGGAAGAGAAGGAATACAAAAAGCAAAAAAGAAGACAAAGAAAGATATACTTTTTTATCTTCTGTGCTTCAAGAAAACTGACCAAAAGGAAACACATGAGAGATAATAAGTCACGGATGAGTGGAAATTATTAAGACAATACTTAAAACCACTATGTAAAAAAAAATCTGCACAAATGTTTAGCTTTCACTATTAGAATACATCAGAAGTATGACCCTATGACAAGCTTAAGTTGGATCCATCTAACTATAAATGAAACAAGGTTCCAGTGGGACTTTTTTGTATCTTGAGAGGATATAATACATTTTGTTTTATGTTAGTTTATACTGCTGATGCTGGTTGTGCATTTCAAAATTAGATTTGCTGATATAAAACATAATAGGCATTTCAAGAAAGCAAACTACATTGAAGAGACATCAGAACAATAACTAAATTTATTTTTATTTCTATTTTATTTACTTGAAATGTTTTTGAGTCTCTTAAATGTCATCTTTTCTTATTATTTTTCTACATGATATAATTACCTCTAACTTTTTTCTGTTGACTCTACAGATGTAGGTGAACATCTGTTCTGACTCAATGGCACCAAATCATGGTAGAGGTCTGGCAGGTCCCAGAAGTAGGTAAATAAAATCGGGTTGGTCAAAACAGTCAAACAGGTTAGTGCCCGTTTCATTACTGAAGGGGATCAATGAGCCTAGGAGTGGCCTCAGGAAGTCTTTAGTCCAATTTTCTGCCTAAAGCAGGGGTAGCTCTGGTTCAGACCAAGCTGCTCGTGGCCTGGTCTCTTTGGGGCTTTCTGCCCCAGTGGAGATTCGACTTTTCTGACACCACCCCTATATGCCTGGACAATATTTACAGATTCCTCTTGTGCAGTCTGTCCCTGCTTCCAACCCACGTGCTGCCTTTCTCCATCACAACATTGATGTAGATTGTAGCCAAGCCAGTCTCCCAGTATGGGTTGAGGAGAACTAATGTTTAAGACTAATTTCCTTATAGTATTTATAAGGAATAGTAGGTTTGTCATGTCAGAGAAAAGGAAAAATAAAGGGTCTGTGATTCTGTCCAGCTTTGAGGTAAAACAGAACTAGTTTTCTGTTCAGTAATTTTACTTTATCAACTGGGCCTCTTCTAACTAACGAAACTCTGAAATTAACAGCATATTGTTCAGAAACTGCTCACTCTCTCAGTGATAAGACCTGATTATACCAAGGAATGGTATGCAGAGAGGCCCTTGCTTACACATTGCTATAACAACCAAGGTCAGGCAAATTTGTTATTTGCCTCATCAGAGGGTCGGAAGTGGAAAAGCGTAGAGGTGTCCCACCTGTAGGGAGGAGCGGACAGGACAGGTGACCCAAACCTGACCAACATGGTAATCTATCCTATCCGCATCATGCTTGGTATAAAAGCTGGGGGATGAAAGGGTCAACCCTCTTCCTTCAATGGCTGACGTCTGAGGAGGACCCTGTCTGTTCGTCTGCCTTTGATCCTGATCCAAGCATTCCTGACTCCAGATCCGGAATCTGGCTCCTGTCCATCACCGAGTCCAGCCTGGGACTTTCCCCTGTGCCTGCTGGTGACCTGATGATCACCCTGGGAGCTTGATACGGTTTTGTATATACTGTATACATTCTTTTTAATTTTTTCTTTTTTTTTCTCTTTTCCTTATTATTATTATTTCATTATTTATTTATACTTTTTCATTAAAGTAGTTTAGTTAGTTTTCTAAACTCAGAAGTTTTTTTTTCCCTTTCCCTCTTCCTCTCCTCTCTTTTCCTTAGGGGGGGAAAGGAAGGGGCCATCTGTCGTTCTGGTTGGTCAATTTGGTCAAAACCACAACAGATTCAGAAACTCTCTCAAGCTTTTTTAAAGAAGATTTCATCCTTTTCCTTATCTTGACAGTGTTAGCTGCAAAAAAAATACCAGCAGGATGTTACTATTACTCGTCACTCCTTTGACGTTGACTCACAAACTGAACCATGCAGTTATGGTAAGCCAGCATTAAACCTACCTGAAGAAATCATTGACAAAGGACACAGGAGATATAACAGACAATGAAGGACTCCTTCTACAAGATAACTAGGATGGGGCTAATTTCATTTGAGTCTCTACACAGTACACTTTTACCACTGAGTTAACTCCCTATTCTATATTTTTAGTCCATGACAGAAAAATAGGTCATTCATTACTCCTGACAGATATCTGAAATAGAACAGATGAATTGCTCACTAGAATACTTTTTCTTTCTATTTACTTTAGGGTCTTGGTAAGTAGCTCAGATGTGGTTTTCTGCACCGTAAATATCTAAAATACGATAAGATGAACCTCATTCTCAGTGACTACCTACTTTCACAGCTGATAGTTCTGTTGCCGTTTTTCAGCCAGGATGAAATAACTATTGCACAACCTCGAATAGGTTATTTTCCAACCCTCAGTGTAAATAAAGTAATAAAATATTCTGCAGTTCAGAATAAGAGTGATCAAGGAAAAACTTGAATTTTAGACAGATAATTGTATCTGTATGCCCTTCAGGCTTCTCACAAATCATTAAATTAGACAGTAATTTAGATCTTAGATTTTTAGTATAGATAATTTAGATAACCACTGGAGGTTATCTGGCCAGATTTCTAGCTCAGTCTCTGGCTCTAGCTAGTTAGACTGCCCAGGACATTACCCAGTTAGCTATTGAGTGTCTCCAAGTATGGAGATTCTGCAAACTCTCTGAGCATATTGTTTCAGTGCTTGCCCACCTTCACGGTGAGGACTTTTTTCCATATGGTCAACTAGAATTTTCTTTTTTAAAACATTTGTTTATTGTCTTTTGCTATACCCATCCACAAAGAGTTTGACTTTGTCTTTGGCCTAAATACCTATTATCCAGTTAAAGGAAAGAATGAGGTTCCTGCTGAGACTTCTCTTGTCCAGGCTACAGAATACCAGGGCTTTCAACCACTCTTCCCATGACAAGACAAAACTGGAAGCTGCAAACTAAGGTAGTTTGCATTCATATGTCCTACTGAATATTGTACATGGAAGGCCATACTTGTTGCCATTCTATAGTTATAACAACAGTTATAATTAACTCTGATCCTGGAAACATCTGTTGAAAAGTTAAACATGTTCTAAGTGAAATGTCTTTTACAGATTCACCTTACTTACCTTATTTTCCTTGCCTTCCATTGAAGTGAACTGCAATTTGTTACAGTTGACATTATCACACATTGAGCATTAAAAATTCTTCAATTTAATGAGTCATACTACATAATTTCATGTTAGAGAATTTCTGAAGTTTAAGATATTTTAACCACACTCTTTATTTTCAGTTAGTGACAATTAACACTTGACCCATAGTATAACATTTTCTTTTGTCCAACCTACAGTTTTTAGCATGTTTCTTATGCATCCATTTTTATTTACTTTCTTTTATATTAAACTAAAGATATTTCACACTGTATTACAAAATATTATTATTAACTATAGTCACAAAGGTGTTGACATGACCAAGGATTACTTCTGCTGTGTTTGGAAGACCCTGACCTGTTTGTACCTAAAATAGTCAGGAAAGGTATTAATGTCTGACACTTTTGGGGAGGTCTGTGTGAAAATAAATATATCTATATGTAACTCAATAAGCTACTTTTTAAAAAACTTGCTAAAGTTTCTTGGTTGGCACTGTATTTTTTCTTCTACTGTTTTGTTTCCAGTCTGGTTGAACTTATGGTGAGATATCAATCCGACCACCCAGATGCAGACAACTTCTGTACAAGAAGATTGTCCATAAAGAATAACTAGCAAAGTTTTCCAAGACACATTGCTTGTTCCTGTAGACAGAAAGGAAAGTTTTTCAAGAAAATGTATAAAGATTACTACCAAGAGAAAACTAGAAAGGGAAACCTAAACTCCTTATATTCTGTTTATTTTAGAAAGAAAGACACAAATTTGTCCAGCTGGCAAGAAAATGCTACTATATAGAAAAAATAATATGCTTATTCTACTTCTTTTTTTCCTATTTTTAATTGTTTCTACTTGCTCTATAAAGTTCAGAGCCAACAGGTCAGCATGTTCATAAGGATTCAATCTAGTTTTCTGTGCACCGGGGAGTTTACTTGCATGTTCTTTGAACTGAGATTAATAGTTTAGCTAACCCTTTCTGATCCTGCCATTTTGAAATGCTTTTAGGAATATTCACTTGAACCCATTTCCCTGTAGAGGCCTCCTCCACCTTCTACTTCTTGATGACTTTCACTGTTATTTTTTTATGAGTGAAAGGATATGGATCCTACTGGGTTCAGTTTTCACTGCAGCTAACCTCGGTCAATAATAGGAGAAAGTGTGTGATACTTTTTTGCTCATGGTACTGAATTGTTCCCTTGGTGAATGAGCTTTTCTTGAAGGGGAAAAAAAAACCCAACTGAATTCTAATGGCATACTTCTATATGCATATGAATATAATATGCATTTAAGCTGTCTTGTGTTGACATTAGGTTTCTTGCATAGTACAGACCCTTTAGAAGAAAATACTCCCTGATAGAGTCAAGTCCTTTTTACAGAAGACTGATGTAATGCCAGTCCAAGACTTGAACATCTTGTGTCTACATGCACACTGTGCGGGTGAGATGGGAGAAGCCAGCCAGTCTGACATAAGAAGTATTCACACTAGTTTTAGGACCAAGGCCTTTTGCTTCTAGATCAAAACATATTTAGTTATGATATCTTGTAGGAGTGCTTAGAATAAATATCCTCTGCTCTTAAACCAGAAAATAAATTCATCTGATTTCTCTGCCACATGAGCATACAAGGAGAAATCTCAGAAATTCTCAGCCTGCACTTAACTCTGTCTTAGTGGAAGACAAAGAGAATTTTACAGCTAATAGTAAGAGAGATCAGGAAATGTCAAATGCATTTTAAAAAGACCACTCCCTTGTTTTATAACCATGGATCAAAACAAGCAGAACCAGATCCTACACTTGGATCACAGCAACCCCATGCAATGCTACAGGCTTGGGACAGAGTGGCTGAAAAGCTGCCTGGTAGAAAAGTACCTGGGGGTGTTGGTTGACTGCCAGCTGAATATGAGCCAGCAGTGTGACAAGGTGGCCAAGAAGGCCAACAGCATCCTGGCCTGTATCAGAAACAGTGTGGCCAGCAAGACTAGGGAAATGATTGTCCTCTTATACTCTGCATTGGTTAGGCCCCACCTTGAGAACTGTGTCTGGTTTTGGGCCCCTCACTACAAAAAAGGCACTGAGGTGCTGGAGCGTGTCCAGAGAAGGGCAACAAAGCTGATGAGGGGTCTAGAATGCAACTCTTATGAGGAGAGGCTGAGGGAACTGGTGTTTTTTAGCCTGGAGAAAAGGAGGCTGAGAGGAGACCCCCTGAAAGGAGGTTGTAGCAAGGTGGGGATCAGTCTCTTTTCCCAAGTTACAGAAATAAGATGAGAGGAAATGACCCCAAGTTGAGCAAGAGGCGGTTTAGGATGGATATAAAGAAAAATTTCTTCACCATAAGGGTTGTCAAGAGTTGGAAGAGACTGCCCAGAGAAGTGGTTGAGTCACCTTCTCTGGAGGTATTTAAAAGATGGGTAGATGTGGTGTTAGGGACATGGTTTAGTGACGGTTTTGGCAGCGTTAGGTTAATAGGCAGACTCAATGATCCGAAAAATCGATTGCAACCTGGACAATTCGATGATTCTATGATTCTGAAATTTCTACAGTTCAGATCATGGCCTCATTATAGGAATTTCATTTGATTCTGATGCAAATCCAGTTGCACTGCATCACATTTCCCCAAGCAAGAGATGTTTCCCAAATTAGCAAGTTTGTCACATCTCTCGGCTCCAAAAGTCAAATACTATACATGTCACTTTACAATATACTTTTGAATATTTTAAGCTAAATGCAAATTTTGGATGTTTTGGTGCACAATGATGTAAGAAATAGCTACATTTTGTTAGTGCATCTGCAACAAGATATCACTAACGAGAGATAAAACAATGTCTTTGGGGGGCAGAACTTGCCAACAAGGATGTCAGTTGTAGTCCGAGCACAACATATGCTTTGAGGCACAGCACCGGATAGCTGTGGAAATGGCAGTGCATTATTCAATATATTCCCATAATACAGTTCATGAAGGGACAGCTTTCTAGGCTTAGTCCATTATGACTCAAAAAAAAAAAAAATGTCATATAGGTTTCTTGTATTTGCTGTTAAATAGTGGAGATAAGATATGTCACACTGACTATGTTGGTCTCCTGGTTCCACTTACTGAAGTGAGTATTTACATTCACTTTGGTGGCAAATGAGTGAAGATAATGATGAACATCTTGTGGATTTTTTAATAAGGTCATGTCACTTTGCATTTCACCTTTTATCATAGTTACAATCCTTCTACAATATAAAAATAGACAACAGACATTTTTTAAAAAATGTGTCACCTCTGACAGTCTTTTTCCTCGGTGCCACAGAATATCAGAGTTTTGATGCATTACCATAACCCGTTACATCAAGTTTTGATCCTATACTTCATAATAAGGGCTTTCAGTCTGAAAGCTGATTCTTCAGCTGAACAAAACCAGCATTGACTCCTGATTACAAAAGAGATATGGGAATTTACATAAGAGGAGGATCTACTCTCCAAATTAAATTTTGAATATGTAGCAAATATACTGTTTATCAGATAATTACAGATTTGCTCCTGAAAATGTTAAAAAGCCCTCCCAGAACCTGAGGAAGAAACAGGGTTAGACAAAAGTGGTAATGGTTATGAGGAAAGGTTAGTGTAAGCCCACTCAAGGAAGAGGCATCCAGGGAAATCAACTCAGTTGGAATGGTTTAAAACACCATCTTGAAGCAGCGTACAGTAGGGATACTAGTTACCTTTATTGTTTGCACACAGGGTCTTCAGAGCTGCTTTTTCTTCTATGCTGGGATGAAAATGCTTTTTGGGTAGAATGTTTAAGAGGTTGAATTGAAGTAATGCCACATTTCTAATGGTCAGAAAATTCTATCATTAGGAAATGGCTTGGGGATGAGGATTAGGGATTCCCAGAGAGCCTGCAACAACTTTACTGAAAGCTAAAGATACAAAACATATGACGAAACCTATATCCAAATATGGCGAATGAGACAGACATAAATCACTAAATTGCACAAAGAAAACATGAACTTTCAAGAAAAAATTGTCATTAAATTCAGAGCATTGGTGTATGTGGAGGAATGCAAGAGGACATGACTTGATTGGGATGAACAATCCAGTTCTAGACACGGGGTCAGGGGAGAGGCCTTAGCCGTAGGCCCAAAGCCTTGGCCTCAGGCCTGCAGCCTTAGCAGCAGGCCTGTGGATTCTATCGTCCTCTCCCTGATCCCACTTATTTTAGGGTAAACATGCTTTTCTAGCCTTTGTTTAAGTTTAACAAAACGGAACTGTGCTTGGGAACTAAGGGAGCAGTGCTGTGTGTAGGAAGCAATTTTGTATCAATTATATGAAAACTTATGCCAGGTGGACAAGAGCCGGTAGCCAATTGTGTAACGCCTGCTAGCGTATGTATCTGCTGTTTGCCTAGATAAACTCTGCTAAAACTTGCAATAAAGGAGAACGACCATACTCATATTGAGACTCCATCATTACTCCGGCCCGACTTCCCACTCCGACAGGTGTAAAGCTGGGAAGACAAACTAAATGCAGAATTAAATTATATTAGTCAGACTATACACAGGACACTTGCTAATCTACAGAAAAACACACCATGCCCTTCCCACCCCCACCCTCCATGATCAAAAGGTACCTGGTTCCTGTTCTAATTATATTAGATAAGTCACTGACTGATTGGAAATCCCTACGAAGAAAAAATCCTGCCTTCCAGATATCTGGGAATCCATGAAATACAGAAAAAGGGAAAGTGCATCTGTGGCACAAGGCCTTCAACACAACACATTTACTATCTCTTTCAAGGATACAACTTGCCCAGCTCCACCATCCTAAGATACCGGGGTGGACAGAGTTCAGTTATTCAGCAAGGTAGTGGTTGAGCCTTATTCCTGCCCAAGATGACACTGCCAACTGTAATGTCCGGATCACTATTGCCAGTGGAATAACATATTGCTGCAGTTGAGTAGGAATGTTTTGCAACAGAGCTTGAGAAGTTATACACAAAGAGAGAGAGAGAGAGAAATCCTTGAAGCACAATGTGACCATAGGCCACAAGAGAGAGGTTTTTGAGAGGCACTGCTAGCAGCCCCCAAATGACTTCTGCATATGTTTTGGAACTACACTGCTAGCAATTGGATGTACATCAGAAAAATGAAACTAAGATGCACATTAGTGAATTTTTGCTGAGAGTTGCCTTAGAGCATGGAAATGCAACGTCTGAGTGAGAGTCGGGTAGACAGAAAGCACAGAAAGACATAGGGAACATAAAGCAAACCAGTTATACGTGGCTGGAGGCTTCCATCTGGACACTTTAAAGCTGTGCTGCTACACCGTCACGCAGTCAGCAAACAAATCAAATTCCATAGTATGCTCTTCACTAATAACCCTTCTATTCTGCTTGGAGAATATTAAGTTATGTTTTGCAGGAGTAGGAGGTTTTTCTACCTCTTTTGATTGATAAGGCAGCACAGTAGAATGCTCCAGCACACTGAGGAAAGTTCTATTAATTGAAAATTATATTCTGTCTTTTTACAGCCATCCCCAAGTCAATGATACTTTTTTCTTACTGTGATGGGAAATTCAAATAGATGCAGTGCAAAAATATGGGGCATTTAAGACAATGACAAATACATATATGACAAAAACATATAATAAAAACAAGCAATTTAGGCTATTTCATACAGTAGGATAGTTACAGGTTGACTTGTTTTCTCTTTATTTTCTCTTAGTGGACATTTATTCCTATTTAAATTTTAACACACTTCTTTTGAATATTTAAATAAGACTACTATTACACTGAAATAATCATGTTCATTCCATCCTCTCCTCCTTTTTTCTAGAAATTGGACTGAAACAGCCTGCACTTGCAAGTGAATTTTGGGCTGGGACAAAAAATTCTTGAACATTTAAGCTTAGGCATAGAATTCCTTCTTTCTGACTGAGACATGATCATCCAGACACTTTCATGTGCTGTGTCTTTTGAATGTTGCCCTTGCAAGAAAACACAACCTTCAGCCTAGCACACCTGTCCCCTCAGGAAGCTAATATCAACACAGGGGAATATTTCATCCAAAAGATAAATTTCTAGTGCATGACAGAGAAAAAGATACAAAGACTTGCTCAGTGGATTTCTGTCTGCCCTGGCAGTAAATCGGGCATCTACCTATTGAGGATATGAACATCTATCAAGTGGACGAATGCATCTAATCTGACTGAAAGTCACTTTTTCACTATTGGTATAAATGATTTATATTCGATATTCCTTACAGCTGAGGAACAAGCTAATACTGCATGAAGGTTTCTTCAAGATCCTTTCAGCAGAATGAAACGATGTCAAGAGTTGCCACAGGGCACTTCATACTAAACGAAATATAAATGTCTTTTGTAATGTGCTTCATCACTAGCATTTTCAGAAGGCACTGTATCTGTGCAGCCTCAAAAGAACACGGGCTAAAAAAGGCTAAAGGAGCTGGCCTGACAAGCCTGATAGGTAACCCAAAGGCTTAGCCCTTTTGGGCCCTTGAGCTCAGCAGACTGTTGAATCTCCTTTCTGGGAGGTTTTCAATGGTATGCAGAGGCAAAACCCCATCTGCCCTGATACAATTGGCCTAATTTCCACCAGAGGCTGGAGCAGAAGAACCCCTAGAGGTCCCTTCCCCTCAACTTTTCTATAATTAATTTTGTGATACAGATTGCTGTCTCTGGATATATGGTGAGGAAGAAAGAAAGCACCAAGGAACAGAACATCTGTGTGCACTGAAGGGCAACGCTAACCCAGAAGCAAGTTTTTCTAACTTGCTATAAATACATATAGGCTGAACAGTAGAACAAAGGTTTTAAACATGAAATGGTGAGATTCTTTTATAGTTTTTCAGTTGTAGTAAATGACAGGAAATAAAGTAACTATCATTAAAATAGAGTTTAAGAAGTTGATGGAGCTTGTCTCATATGGTGTCTTTGATGATAAATGACTGAATTCGGTGATATTTCATAGAGATTGTGTGAGTGCTGGTGGGGTGCCCTTTTGGAAAAATAGTCTGTGTAGGAATAGACTGGAAGAATAAACTATACTTCAGCGAGGACACCAGGCTGTATAAGAGGGTTTTTGCACAGTCAGATAACAGTAGGATGACCAACAGTCAGATTAAACTGTCGCTGAGGATTACATAGACTTTTGGAGGGAAGCGGGGAGATGTAAGAAGCATTATCCTGAAAAGAAGTATAAAAGAGAGAATTTGCAAAAACTGGAGACAGGGAAATAGGAAACCAGGTCTGACACTGAGACAAGTGGTCCCTTGCGTTGCACCCTCTCTTCAGCTTGGGCAGAGCACCATCCTATGGGGCACCTGGACACAACCAGGGGCTATCCATGTGGGATACTACACAGGGACACCCTGAATGTTCCCCTCCTGTGTGGGTCAGTGGGTGGTCAGCAGTGGCAGGGGCTCACTTGACACTTAGAGCAGTCACATCTCCCACAGGGAGAATGAGAGAAACCCCATGGTGTGTTCTGGTGACCCACACAGCCTGGGAGCATGCAAACCTACCTCTGCACGTGTGCACACTTGTATGTGTGTGTTCAAGCACATATGTCGCATTAGAACTTGTGGGAATTACTTGCAGACGAGTGTTTAGAAATTTGCAGTTGTTTACTAACCTTTGGTAAGACCCCAGTATTTCTCTGTTCCATTCCTGATACTGATCCTGAATGTATAGTTTGCTGCTTGCTGGTTAATTACATATCATTAATAATTCAATAAAGCACTTCAATACTGATTTGATTTAAACTGTGTGAGCTGAGCAGTTTTCTCCTGCAATGGTGGTCACCTGTCAATTTTTCTTACATAAAATTGTCAAAATTATAGCTCCAAGATCTGATTTCAATCAAAAGGCTCTTATTGCTTCTGACAGGCTTTAGATCAGATTCAAAATCATTACTAGTGAAGGAAAATTTATTAATTTAACAGTGAGCATGTCTCAGGGGGAAGAAATGTTATTTAAATGAAAGACTGTACAGAGTTAAGGCCCTGTGGCTCAGCATCAAATTAACACAATGATGCAGCTTTTATATTTACGGTAGTTCATGTTTGTCCACATCATAAATTGCACCTACTTATTAGGGTTTTTCTCAATATCATTTGAATTTTACCTTCAGGTTTTCATAAAAATTTTTGGAAACTGTTAAATGAAAAACTAAAGAAAACATTTCTTAAAAAATAAAAATATGAACACGTGCTAAACTAGTAATTGACTTTCCACTCCTATTTTAAAATGCATATTATATAGATACCTATTTTTAACTTTTCTTTGCTTCTTGGGAGAAGCCAAGCCTCTGATATACTACACTCAAGCTGGAAAGCAATTGCAAATTTAAATCATGATTTCACAATGCAGTGATGTCTCTTTGTTGGCATGGCTCTTCTTTAAGAGTTTTGAAGTTTCCAACTGTTTAGTACATTTCAATTGAGGTAAAAGGAGTGGCTCGTTGTCACTTTTCTGTTTTTTACATACTTACTGAACTATGAATTTGCTTGTTCTTGCCCTAGTCAGTCACTGACTTTCCAGCATTTGTCCAATACCACTTCTTAGGAAGTTTGTCTTGTTTTTATGTGGTGGGGGAAAAGGCATTCAGCCACATTTACCACACTCTGCCAAATGTCTCAGAAGGAACAATGGTGCTTTTCATTCTCAGAGACTACGCCTATACTAGCAGGGAAAGAGGTGCTGCTAAATTCCTGGCTCTGTGCTGGAATATACCCCAATTACCTCCTGTTTCCATACAGGGCACGACCTGGGCATGCACCAACCTTCCCTCTTCAGGTCCAGTTTTATACTGAAAAGAAATGTGGCTTCTGCAGCCAAAGGGAAACCAAACAAGTTATCGTCTGTTGGATCAGGTTCCCAGACTACTTACAGAAGGATGCAGGCAAAATGCAAAATGTCTGTAGGCACAACTTTCCCCTCTCTTTAGAAATCTGAGTGCTTAAACCCTCATAGTCCCCATTAATTCAATACTAACTGGCAGTTCTTTCATATCTAAGGTTAAAAAGAACACTTTGAAGTAAAACACACAAATGCTTTTACCTGTGAGGTATTAATTACCACTCCAAGGACATGCTCATGTGGTCTAAAAAAAAAACCCAAGTCACTGAAATGTGATGACTGACTGCTTGTCAACTGAGCCATTGTATCAGACAATGTGTGTACATTTAGATTTTCTTGTCAATTGTGAAGTGAAACACATTCGTTGAAGCAACAAAATCCAATGAGAGATATAGCTGTTACAGCCTCTGGGAAAATATGTGTGCCCTGCTAATCACCCCACAACTTCTTCATTGAAATGTCAAGATTTAAGAACTTTACAGGAACTGGACAAGCCGTAGGTCTTCTCCAGGGTGGCTTTCTCCAGTTCTCATTCCCTTATGTCTAACAGAGAGCTAGGAACCAACTATTTCAAATGTAAGTCATTAAAAACCATATCCCCATCCTTTCATTTGCTCTTGGATGACTGCCATAATTACATTGTTCCTATTCAGTGAGAATGGATCCCCATACCTATCAACTGAGTGCTTAGCTGCATGCTGACATACAGCTCTCTCAGAACATTTCAACCTATTACTGCTATCTAATACTTCCTTTGCACATTACATTAGAGCGAATAATCACACTATTTCCAAAATAGCGTAATAAAATTAAAAGCCCCAGCACAATAAATGGCTTATAAACTTTTTGTGTCTGTGATTAACAATTTGGCCAGTGTCTTCTTTTTTGTGCTTATGACCTTCTTCTACTCCACTCAGTTTCTTATCATGTGCACTCTTTGGAAAATGTCTGGTTAGTTAGAAGTCCTGAGGGTCTTGACCTGCACCTCCACTAAGGCAGATCATCCACCAAATTCATCTATCCTCTCTACCAGCCCTAACTCAAAGTATAATCCTAACGCTTGTAGAGATTTTTTTTTCCCCGTGTTAATTTGACAGGAAAAACAAAGCTTTTAACAGAAAGCATCAGAGGTACTGACAGGAGCTTGATTCAGCAGCTTTCAGCAATTTCCTTACTTAATGTGGTAGAGATCTTAAAACAGGAATTGCTCTTTACCCTTTCATGTTATATGTTTTTTTCCTAATGACCTTAAAACAGGAATTGCTCTTTACCCTCTCATGTTATATGTTTTTTTTCTAATGACTTTTGCTAAAGGTGACTTGTAAGTATTCATAAGTTTTTAAATCAAGACTGAATTGTGCCATTGCTTTTTTTTCTGATTGTTTATTTTTAATATTTAGCTTTAAAAGGGGCCCTGAAAAGATGTGGTTTATTCATTTATTCTGCTCTTCAGTAATATCAAGCCTGTGAAGCTTTATCTTTCTGATTTTGATCAACAACCATTAAGAGGTCTGATATTTGCTGTGATGCTGGAATCACTATCTTGGAGATTTTATTTTGAACTCTTCATTAACAAATTCACAGAGTTACAGAAGTGGGCAAAAAGTATCTTTAAACAATTACAATATTAGAATTAATGACATTCTGCCTAAGCACATTTTCAATAAGCTCTTGTAAAGAAATTCTGGCACTGTCAGCTTTACTGATTTGAAAAACAACATTTATCTTTCTAAGTGCTGGGGACATTTCCAGGTTCTATTATAACCTTTAGAATTAGGAGAAACTCTTTGGTTCTGGTCACTTAATCTGATTTCCCTTATGTCTTGTGATAGCTATAACTTACATTTGCTTTCCATGAATCACCGTGCTTTACAGGTTAGGTTTGTCCTGGGACACAACTTCAGTAAATGGTATGATGGAACAGAAAACCCCTGTGGTGAGGGAGGTGTGAAACAACACTTCAGGCTTGTCAAGGGATTTTTTTTTTCCTGTTTGCAGGTCCTGTTTGAGTGGTTGCTTTTCTCACTTCACACAATAGCACAGCTGGACAGTTATATCTATATAGCAGATGGCCGTGGAAATGGTGCATTCTGTGATTTCTCTGCATATGAATTTTTGTTTTCTTTCCCAAAACTTTTCATAATAGAAAGCCAATATGTAACTCAGTCACCTTACTTTCTAAGATTTTGCCAGCCTCATATTTATTTATTCCTGATTTAATTATCTGATCTTTAATTCCTGACTTCTGTGATAAACTTCATCATCAAATTGAGAGTTCTGGTTAATTGGAAAAAAAAATCAATAAATGAATACTATCATCAGGCATTTAAAGCTCCTCTTGCTACTACAGTTTTGTCCTGCTTTTCATAAATCCAGAATATCTATGTATCCACTCAGATTATTTTGAGGAAGGAGGAGGATGACAAAGCAAAACAACAGGACAAAATTTTAAAAATTGCCCAAGTAATGTGTTTATAGCTCTACTAAGGAGTTACTGATTTTTTTGTTCTTCACCTCAGTGACCCACACCCGAAATCACATTCTTACCCTTTTTCCCATATTGTAAACACCTGAGACTAGGCTGCCATGGGGAGTCTGGTGATTCGTCAAGGCCCACAGTCAATGCCCTACCACACTTTCCTTGGAATCCTGCAAATTCCAGTTGTTTGTCAAGATCAACATTTGAACAATCTTTGAACAGCACACTAGAAAATTCTGTTTTCTTCATGCAGCATTGCTAAATATGATGATTTTCTGATTATTTAGTGTCCTCTTCTGTATCATTAGGAATACTGTGGATAGCCCATGTATTAGAGATCCAGTGCCATGGGTAAATACTTAAGAGTGAATAAATACTTTTATTTCTGAAGAAATTTAAAAGATTTTAATCCATTCCAAACACATTTGCAACAACATAAACAAAGTATTTCTCTCATGTGTAACTGTTTTGAAACAGCAAAAGCTTGCAAAATTACTACTGATATAGCAACACCTTATTACTTACCCAGAAGTAAGCTAGACCTTATTAAAACACAAACCCCTCTCCCACTCACAACCTGGTAATGACACTTTGTTCTGAGTCACTGATTCAAAGATTGTAAGTTTAGTAAATCAATTCTGTTATAAAATGGGAGAGAAATTTGGTTTGGGGATTGGGTTTGGTCATTTTTTTTTCAGAATGGTAGTTACATTTTTGATGAAGTAATAGTTAGTGACAGATATCTCAAAGTAATTCCTAAATTAAATTTTTCCCTATAGTGCTCCTGCATTACACAGGTGAATAGATATATGCCAAGATCAATTCAAAGCCATATATGTTTGTGGCAAGTTGAAAAACTTTACATATATAGAAAGCTTTTTAAAATGATGTGATGAAATCCAGTCTTTTATCCCAGCGTCAGTCAAAATTACAGCTCACAGCTATACCCTTGTGGGACTAATTTCATTTCAATTAATTTTTAAACTGAGCATGACCAGAGATCATTTTGAATAACTGATGGTCTGGGGGGTTGTTTGGAACACGGGCATGTCATTAAGCAACAAAGCATACTTGGCATTCCAACATCTGTAACAAACAAACAAACAAACAAAAAAGCGTGAATATTCATATTCTCAAGAATTATTGTTTTCTTCCTTATAATGAGTGCAACAGCTATTGAGAATGAAAATGTGTAATAAAGTTACACAAAGACACAAAATCTCTCTTGCTATGCAAAGACGAGGTGAAGTACACCAATGGGCAAATAGAGCTTCTACCTTTGCTTTATACAGGAGGAATCATGCATCAAAGAAACAAATGCCAACTCTAAACAGAGTACACATTTATTTTTTATTTGCCCTTTCCAAATTACAAGATTTAGCAATTATCATAAATTCAATAACATAGGAAAACTGGGATATCTTAGGGGCTGCACCTCTGATTTATTTGACAAGTTCTTTCTTCTGACTGCCAAATGAAGTCTCAGGCTCCTGAGGGCTCTGTATGACATCACTGCCAGCCGCCCACAGAGAGAGGGTGGTCTCTTTGGCTATAGAGAAGATGAGATGTTGGAGGGGAACTCATTTCCAAGAAGAACCATATGTGAACCATATTTTCTCAGAGAAAGAAGGGTGGTCAGCTTTGTTGGACCATCTAAGGGTGCAAGGTGTGCATTTGAACACTCAGAGCTGCTCTCTGTGTCATTGGTTTCCCTCCCTGTTAAGACAGTAATATTCAACTCACCTTTGTGATTTGAGGAAGCAAAAGTTAATTGTAGCAACTGAATGTGGATGACTATCTGAATCTATTATGTTAATATAATTATTGTTTTTAGGCTCATCTGCTTTTTTTTTTTTTAAAGCTCAGGAAATAAAATTAAAAATTCACTTTTAAGTTTCCCAGCTTCACTGTATCTTCCATTTTTCTCTGGGATTTAGTGGGTTTCCATTTAAAAAAAAAAATGTAACAGACTAGGTGGGGATAGCAAGAATAATAAACTGTAACATTGAAATTTAAAAAAAAAAGTCTTTTTTAATTTACTCAGAAAATGTTCTTTAAGATCTTTAATTACATACAGTAGATCAAGACCAGGGTCAGCGTCTGTCTTCATTTATTGGATCATTCAGCGTGCCAAAGCAGTAGGATATGAGTTTGGAGTTATTCCTTCACAAATAACAGTTATTTGGCAAATAGCATGTCCAGACATTTTCCCACTTCACTGGTGCCATAGACACTTAGCAGCATGTTCTGCTCTCCAGAACATTAAGTTTTGCTATCTCTCCTGAATATCAGTTTTCATTTGGGGAATGCAGGTCCTAAGTATGCGCCTTTTCATCCAGTGAAATTATTTCCCTGTTATGCTCCTTTTTGTTGAGAACACAGACATTGACAGTTACTCTTTGTCCTACTACATATAATCTTAATGCTGGAATAGTGAAAAATAAATCTAGGAAAAGTCTGCAAAACCACATGCTTTATTTCTGTATCTTTATGTTGTATTTCTCCTGAAAGGTCTCCTAGTTCTGTAATTATTTATAGAAACCTGTGTTTGTAAAGCAAGAACTTGAAGATGCTTCCTACTTATCAGCCAAAAATTATTCCAGAAAGTAATAAACTCGCATGCCAAAAGCCCATTTTTATGAGTCCAATAAATGACTTTTGCTTCCCAATAGCTAGTTTGATTGAGCTATTATCCTAAGTTGTGGTATAAGTATTAGAGAGATATGAACCAAAAATAATATTCACTTTTTTAAAGTGCTAGGTTAGGTTGGACAGACTGAAATAAAGAATTGAATTGAAGTAGCATAGTTGTGTTTGTAGTTTAGAAAGAAAATCTTGCTTTCTGAATTACAGAAGGGGCTGTCTGCCTCCCAGTGGGACTGTGGGATACATGGTGCTTTCCAAAGTCCCAGCTCCCAGGTGCTTGCCCTGGCCCCAGATAGGTGCACATTGAGACAAGGCTTGAATTCTAGTCCCTAGCTGTGTAGGTTCTCTTTCAGGTGAGGAACTGGATACACATGGAGGGACTTGCAGCATCCTGATGGGGTGTATTTGGGGAATAAGAGGACAATACATTCTCATCAGTAGTGCAGACACAGCCCTAGAGTCCAAACCATAAAACACACTGGAGCAGAATTTTGAGATGGTCCCTGCACAGCACTCTTATGCCTGCCTTCATAAAATTACAGCATAAAGGCCAAAGGGTTGTTCTTACCCCATGATAATGCAAAGTCACATGACTTTACTTTTTTTCTGGTAATCTTTGTTTGCTAGTCTTGCACAGAGTGCAGTTACTGTAAATGATAGCTCTGTTTCAACCTCTGGTATTTAATTTATAGATCACACACGGTCTAATAAAGTTATTTAATCTGAAAAGAAAAAAAACCACTGGATGATATTGATGCAAAATGAAGTTTTGAATTAATGTTACAAAAATCAATAAAAATAAACAAGAATTAGTATATGGCTAGTGTCATGGATATGAGAAACTAGAGACCTACTGTCTGACCCCAGTAGTGATAACTTCTTGCAAATTAATTTGTTTGGGAGGGATGTCCATAATTCTTCATGCTTCATTATACTGGCAAGCACATGACATGGCACTATAATTTGCAAGTGAGCATGATGTCATTTTAATGAAACATCAAGCAGGGTAATTCAAAAGGAAATGCCTACTATAAAAGAGCTATTAAATAATACTTAGCAATTATGGAGTGATTTTCTACTTCAAAGCCCTTCACAAACAGTCACTAATGAATTTGCATAACTTCTCTGTGAGGAGGAGTATCATTGTTCCCTTCTGCAGGCACAGAGCACAGAAGCAACTTGCCCAAGACTGCAGAGGCCATGAACATTAAAGGCCAAATCAGAACTCGGGACTCGATGACAGCCAGACATATGGTTAGATCATTACATCAAGCTCCCAGCCTAGCAGGGGCCTTTACAAAGCCCCTAATTCCTTTAAATAAAGGTTAGTATCAGTACCTCCGCCTCAGCTGAAAAGCCAGTGCCTACTCCAGGTTATTTTGTTGTCTTGACACAAGGCTGTTCAGAAAAGAATCTAATATAGTGCTATTCTATGACTGGCCGAATTGCAACTGCAGGACTCCTTACCCAGTGAAATGATACACACCGTGGCCTCATCCTGATAGACTGTCAGGATGCAAACTTATATGTGCATCCAGACCTAGGAATCTGGAAATACTTCTGTTTACCCCAGTTTAGACATTCTTCTCATAACTCCCCCAGCCCTGCCTGCATTGTGTCTGAAGTACAGTAAAGAATGAATGTTTTGAATGACAGACTTGAATCTCCTGGGGTCTCAGGAGATGCATTTTAAAGTTAGTAGTTAACAATAGTGCAATACACCATCTCTGCACAAGTTTCCCTTTTTATTTTAATACCAAAGCACTGGTGTTTGGCAATCATCACTGACATGTAAGACCAGATGCCATTTGTCATTCATGTAGTGATCATTTGAATTTGTCTACCTTAACAACAGGAACTGCTCTTAAAATCTCAGACCGTCACTACTTGCATTGATTGTGCTATTTTTCTTTGCCCACAATAGAAGGAATCATAATCATTTTGAAAAAAGAACAGATTTTCTCACTGCATTAAATATTCATATCAGGTTTGGTTTTTTCAAACTTACAGCACAGTGGCAATACCTATAGTTATAGATAGACATTCTGAATCAGGTTAATCAATCTATGAATCTCACAATCTTGACCATACAAGACAATGTGTCAACCTTGCCAATAATTTTAATAAATGATAACCCTACATTTGGGAATACATTTTACAAAAAGCATTTGAATGCAGATGTTGCATTAAACAAATAGGAAAGTTTGATGACGTCTCTGAAGTACTGTGTAATAGTCAGATACCCAACATTTTTAGTATGCCTTTCCAATTCCTTCTAAAAACCTTGAGATCTGCCTGTTCTTGAGAAAACACTTTATTTGGACAGAAGTTCACTGTGGAAAACAAAATAAAACAAAACAAATCAAAACATAAAACCAACATTATTGACTGCAATTCAGTCCAAACACTTTTGAGGTAGCATAAGTTTAGGTACCACTGAAATCCTGCAGATCTTTCTATACATTAGTCATCAGCTTGTTTTTGTGCATTTCCCTTGCACAGTGGTGAAATTAATATCAGTGCTGTAACACACATTCTTGTCTTACTGTGTGGGCTATTTTCACTATATATCTACCAAAGAAGTATTTCATAATTTGCCCATTAGCTGTCTCCTTACAGGAACAATGTAATTTAAATGCACAGGAATAAGGAAATTTAAAGGTTTTTGGAACCACGCTCTGTGTGAACGCATGCCGAAGTATTATCCTTCCCTAAAACTTGCCTTCATTCTAGCAAAATCTAAACTGGAAAGTCCTGGAGCAGATCAGTGCCTCATCTGCCTCTCCAGGCATATCCTTCCAAGCTGCTGGAATTCATCTCTCCCACTGGAGTCCTGAATAAACAAGCCCGAGATGGCTCACAGCATGGCTCCACAATGAAATATTTGACTAGAGTTAGGACATCTGGGAACAGTTTGGGGACAGCTTCAGGTCTGGAACTATCTATTTTAACCAGAATAATTTTGTTTGGCAGTTTTGGTCTTGATTTGAACTTTGCTTTCTGCCAGTTGGGTAAATCTACCCATGGCTGGGTGAACTGTGGCGTCTGTGGTTTGCAGATGTATGTTCTTCTCAATCCTTCTTCATTGACACACCCTGTATTGTCTTCTTCACTTGGAAGACATCTGCATAGCTAAGAATTTTGCTAAGCTTGAGAGCATTTTGAAACATAACCCTTATTTTCGTGATGTACGATAACATTTACATACAGAGGTTAGTATTAATTGTTATTTATTCTAAACAATTTCTGGTTCTGGACCATCCATATAACTCCTAAATTTTATTAATTTCCTAATTTTATTAGATTTTCTAAAATTTTGTAAAACTGAGAGACAACTTTTATGATCCTCTTGATTAACTGTTTCCATTTTCTCAGAATTTTGTTTCCTAAAAATGAATTATAAATTGTTTTCTTGTTTATACTCCATTTAAAATGTATTTTAATGCAGTAGTAAAAATCAAAGCAGAGTCAGACAAGTTTGGAGGGAATCTAGGAAAGGAAACAACCTGGATCCCATATTCCTTTCACCTAATTAGGTTTCACAGTACTAAAATGGGACTCCCTTTGGTTTTCATGAGTCAGAAAAGAAACTTGCTTATCTGTGTAATTAAAAAATGCACATACCAACTTACCTATTAATTGACTAGTGAATTTGGTGGTTGAAGGAAACTATGGGCAAACCTGAATATATCCACCAAATTTCAGCCCCTCAAGGGCAATGAAAATAATAGGAATTAGACACTAAAACATTTGAAGACCTGATGAAAAATGGTATAGAAAATGTAATTTTAAATTAGACTGATATATGACTGATGAAGATTCATGTTTCCTTATATAGTAAATGGGTAAGGTTATATCAATAGGTTGCAGAAAGCAGAATATTTGAGAAAACATAGACTTTCGACTCCAGAGATATAATACCTGATTGAAGTGGAATTGTCTTGGATTAATTTTCAATTTCTAAATAAAATACTGCATTAAAAATACAATATGTATCTTAATAGGCAATTTGATCTAAAAGAAATTTGTTGTGCACCTCAGAACTACAACAGACCTGATTTGTCTTTTTGTTGTGCACATTTTACAGTGATTTTCCTCTGCTGACCTTTGCAAGATTACTTCCACTTTATACTAGTAAGAATAAGAAGAGAGTCTGACCGTATCATTCTGATGAAAAAGTTCCTTTCTGTCTGGTCATAGCTTGTAGTGCACCCACATCGAACCAATTTTTATTGCATATGATATTTTTCATTGTTTTGCAGAAAACAAATATGGACATTTGTAGTGAACATTTATCCTTGATAAAATGTACTGAAATTAGTACCAATGAAATTAATCTTTCTTAAGTAAACATTTGTCACTGAACCAATTTATATTAGACATCCTTTATAGTCAACAGAATGAAAGAAGCATTCGTAGGGTGGGATTTAGCTCATCCCAATGACTCATATGATTCTCATTGCAGATATCTGAAATTAGATTAGCTGTATCTTAACCTTGCAGTCACAGAGTATGGTCTGCTTTGGATCAGGACTATCTGCAGAAGGGCAAGTGGGAAACCCTCTCTTACGACTGTAAAACTGTGTGAGATTTCATGACTTTGAACATTTAAGAACAGCTGGAGGGAATGAGAGCAGAGCGTTGCAGGCAATTCATGTACACCACTGGCAATTTTTTTGTCAGACGACATTAGTCACAGATGCCCAATGCAGCCTTGTTTATTGAAACACCTCAGGTGCTAAGTTTAAAATCTGGTGAGACATACACTAACCATGACCTGCATGTTATGTTATGTTATATCCATTAAGTCATAATTTGAATATATCTCCCTGAAAGCATTTTCCTTGTTCTCACGTAATTCCAAGTTACAAGAAGACTTCCATAATTTATCAAGTATATTTTTTTGCACTCTGTTCAGCTGAATTGCCTTTACTCAAAATGTCAGGTAGAACTTCCTGTTTCCCAGAGCTCAGTTCTGGAAAATTTCAGATCCAAAAATAATAGTTTCAGATATATAAAGCATTGTTGTGGTAGGAATTATAGCTCAGTCTTCTGTGTACAGGACACGTGAAATAGAAACCAGCAAACTGAGAGGCTACCTGAGAGAAGACTTCGAAGCTTAAAAGCTTCTTGAAATTTAGAAATCTAGCCATATAGGTCCTTCATGTAACGTTTAAAATCTGATCAATATTTCTGAGTTGTGACCCTACTCAAAGAACAGTACTTGTGGTTTTTAAGTAAGAATGCAATGGCCAGAACACGCACTCAGGGGGTAGAGGAACCACAGCTCTAGGCTACAATCCCACTCAGGAAGATTACATTTCCATCTTTGCAAGGACTGCCATAACTACAAAACTGCTTTTTTTCCCAACCAAAGAGCACTTTTTTCATCTTTCCCCTCCAGTGGAGAGATGTACAGCCAATGCTAGAGTGGATTCCAGTCAGAAAGCAAATAGAAAAAAAAATTAATTGGGCAGAGTAGGTAAGGTAAGGAACTGCGGTAGGAGCTCCAAAAATGTCCTCCCAAGCTCTTCCCTGTGCAAAGTGCACCCAGAGAGGGAATATCTTTCCTTGTTCTTATTGCTCTTAGTGACTTTGTGTAGCTTCGCACACATTCATCCATTCAGGATGACAGAAATAGCCTATAACAAAGGGTGTATAGATACTAAAGATTTTTCCAAAACCTATTTATTATCTTTATTGTCCCCAAATTAAAGTAATTCAAAAACTTTGAGATCATTTCATTTTAGTACATGGGGACTTACTGCTTATGGAGCAGTTTATGAATACCTTTTGTGATACCAAAAGTAAGTTAAAAACATGTGGGTTTGGGGTTTCTTCTTCTTAGGGAACAAAAAGGCCAGCAACAAAAGAATCTGTGTTTTAAACTCAGATCCTTGTATTAAAGGCTGCATGGTCCTTGGCAAATAAAAATACAGTAAACAATTTTTTGTTCCGCTTTCGGAAAAAAAATAAAATACTACCATTCAATATTAATTAAAAATTTAGTTAAAATGTTCTTTAAAGCCATTTCATATTCTTAAATACATCCCCACAGATCAATATAGCCCCATGTGTACTTGAGCATACATGTTTTTCCCAGACTAATTATATTGTCATTTGATACATACATGGATCCTTCTCTCATTAGAGATTCTAAGGAATTTCTGAGGACACTGCCAAATATATCTACAAGGAACTCCAAGGACTAACTACCCAGTACATTTCTGATCCTTGGGAAATGGAAAAAATAACCTTAATGGATGTTAATTTACATTTCAAGAAAGATAAAAGATTTAATTATATGTATGCACATTAATTTTCAGATTTACAACTCGTTTTAACCTTCTCCAGTTTGCAATGTACGTAATAGGTGCAAACTTGATCCAAAATTCCAGACTGAGAAAGCCACAAACAAGGGGAAAGTTTAGACTTTAGTCCAGAAATGAAGGACTATAAGTGAAGGAATATAAGATTTTTCCTCCTTTTTCCCTGTATATTTTAGAATTAATTATTATCTAAAGAATTAGAATATTAAGAGAAATGACCAGACATTTTTGACTTTTTTTCAATATAAAACACAATTCTGCTTTGAGTTATTCCTCAAAGAAAGATGAATAAACCCAAAGTCAATATGCTGATAGGTAAGACATTGTTCTACTGTGTTCTATCAGTTTGTGAAGGATGATTTTATTTTTCCACAGCTTATCAGAAAAGAAACCAAAAGAAAACCCCCTCTTTTCAAATATTAGGTTCATTTAATATACAAAAATATTACCATCATGTATTTCTGGCATTTGATTCTCTGCAAGGTTTCTTAAGAAGCAGCTCATTATCATGATTGCTTATGTAACCTAGAAAATGTGATAAAAGTGTAGCAGGTGAAGTAGTATCTCCACAAATCTACAAAATATAAGTATGCTATTATTTTCAATAAGTGCATATATGCAGGGACTCATGTTGTGATAGTCTATTCATGCTTCTGCATGAATGTATAGGCCTCACAAGATATTTCAGAAAAGAAACTTCAGTTTCCATATAGTTATTATATAAACTTTAGCACCCTCTTGCCACATACTAACCTGCTACATTGGTTGTTATACTTTATTTGATCAGTTGTTGCTATATCTCAAGGCTGAATTAAAAAAAAAATATTTGATCCAAGTGAGCTACACAAGAGATCCACATGTAATCTATGACTCCATATGCAATCCAAAGACAGCAGCTGCATTAAAGATTCATTTACCATTACCAAGGAATAAATATATCCTGGGATTACAGCTCTCTTTTCAAAAAGGTGAAAAGATTTTCAGTGAACCCTCAGTGAGTTTAACACTAAGAAAAAAAGATAAAATAAATATAAAATAAAGATTAAAATGGCTGAAAGCAATAATGTCATAATATAATGTGTAAGCAGAAATAATTTACTTAGACATAAAAATAATTTTTCCCCAACAAATTATCAATTCTAACTTTGTGTTCCCATTGTTATGAAGTTTTTGTTTTTAAAAATATCATTTTATTGAAATATTTTTTGGAAATTTTCTATATTAAGACAATTTTTCTGTTTTACAAACCAAGTTTGCATCTAGTTTTCAAGCTAAAGGCAAATGAATGCATTCATTACCTTAATTTGTAGTCTTCTTTTATTTGCCCAGAAATACATTCTTACCATACAGGCAAGATGACAGTTACAATAGTTAATGATATTTTTTACCTTTTTTAACTTTCCTGGAATCTTTTTTTTTTTAAACGTTATTACATCAGTAGAAAAATCTTAAATTATTTCCTGTACTTAAGTATAATATATATTTTTGATTTATAGAATATCCTTATCAGACAAGTATCCTCAGTGCAGTCTCAAGGAATGTGTTACAAATGATGTTTGGAATTGTCAAGGGACCAAGTTCTTATTTTAAGAATTGGTACTACTGAAACTTTTCTCTTTTTCTCATTTGTTTTTTTTCCTTTTTCTTTTTTTTTTTTTTTTTTTTTGTTCACAAGCAGACAAGGAGCAGGGAAGCATATTTTCCATTTTAAGTTTCAATTAGACTTCTAAGAATTGCTGTCTGTGAAGCACCCACTCACATACTTCCTCATGTGGGTCTAAAACCCACAATTAATAAACTTTCCTTGCATGCTGTTGGGCCACTTTCTTCTAGGACTTTCATAATATTTCTGTCAACAAATTACATAAACTGTCAGACAAATCCCTTTGTAGATGGTTTCCATGAACCCATGACACTAATTTTCTCAGCATCATAAAACTTATCTACAAAGCTCTGAATACCAGTTGCTACTTCACAAACAGTAACCAACAACAAGAGACTGTTCTAAGATGGGGAGATAATAATTTTTCCAGCTACTTTTTTCAGACTGATGTTATTTTTTTTCACCACTATTGACAACAGAAGAGTTAAAACTAATAGAGATTCCTCTGACCTGAAACATTTGTTCCTAACTTTCTGATTGATTTAGTGAACTATTTTGGTTCTACAGTTTTGGGAAGTAGCCATGAATATGGTTTCAATTGAGTGTCCCAAAGTGACATCAGTTGGGAAATCAGTCATTTTTGTGAGGTGTGTGTTCCCCACATGTGAGCCATGATTTACTGTATCTACTTGCATGGGTCTCTTTCATACTTTATGGCAGTTAGAATCACTCAGGTATCCTGAGTTGTAAGCCTAATCCAAAAGGCCAAAGTGGGAAGGTGAAAAGATAGTAGTTTCTTTAGTTTGTTTTTCATGGGAGATGGGTTTATGAGGAAAGAGACCATCTTCTATGCTAAATACAATGTCGGTTTATTTTGTGATTTATTCCTCAGCCTAATGTATTCCAAGTTATGTCTCCTTTTAGCTATTACAAGAAACACTTAAGTTTAAGGAGACTATGATTGCCTTTTAGTAAAACAAGCTTTCCATCAGTTTTTATATAATTGTTGGCCATAATTTTTCAAAATTCATTTTGAATGAAAATATGCCAACCTTTTGAATTTTTAGAAGAGACAAAGAACAGATGTTTCCTGAGACCATTCATTTCCCTTCCTCCCATTCAGCCATGAAGTTTTGGGTTTTTTTGAAGTATAATAAAACTATTTTGAAATCAGCACAAAATCAGACAGTGATCCTACTGAAGATACTGTCATTGTACATACCGATGAAAAGCTTCACCACTATTTAAAATATTGTGAATAACAAAACAGTTTCTGGAAAAATATTTCCATGTTTAGTCTTACAGATCTTGGCTTTTGGGAGGTTTTATTTATCCACACAGCATTAATATGAGCTACCGATCGGATATCATCACATAAGGAAATTGGTCCAATTACAGAAATATTGTTACAATATTGGAGAAGCCGGATACATTTTGCATTTTAAATAATTAAATCCTTTCTAGTAATGTTCAGCATAGTGGTAGGAAGCCACCTCATCAGCCAGAAGGAAAATAATTTCTCGCTGAAGGCTAACACAGTTTTTACCATTTATACAAGTCAAAGTCACAGCAGCAACAAACAAAAAACAATCTTTGAGGATCTAACAGTAGAAACTAATGAATAAGATTTCATGGAAAGCTGATTTGGAAAAATCCTGTCTCAGACTAACAAAACACATCCATGATATTTAACAGATGTATTGTCATACTAGCTCAAATTGGAATGGTATATTTTGTTGTCTTTCCTACATATGCAAGTTTTTTTATTTTAATTTTTACTATGACTTTTCACAGTTGAAGATGACTTGTTGGGAAAACTTGACTTATAAATGTGTATCAGCTTTTGGGATTTGTTTCAGAACTATTACCTCACCACCAGATACATATTTATATCTAGATTTGTCATCACTAGATCAGTTGTCCAGGTGGAACTATACAACAAAATCTGGTTTTGGAGTTTATCTATCTCATCAACCTCCCCATGATCTCAGCAGTCACTTAAGACCTTAATCTGCTAGTTGTCCAGGTTTCAATGTGCAAAATCCCCAGGTACATAAATGGCCTATTTTATGCTTGCACATAAGCTTCCTTGACTACTTCAGCCAAAAAAAAACTTTGTAAACCTTGCCCAAATCCTATTGATATTTGTGATGAAGTGCCTATAATGCTTGTTCAACCCTTGGGGTTAAAGGACAGTGCAAAGAGACAAGAGAGATGAGAATAAGGCAAGCCTGCATTTTTTGAATGAAAATTACATAAATTAGATTAAAGCATATATGAAGCTAGATAAGAATGAATAGATAAGTATCAATCTCAATGGACATTACAGTGAAGAGAGGCTAAGCAGGGATCAAACAAGACAGGTTGCTAAAAACAAGGTTCCATAAGACCAGGTTATTAGCAAGGCGGAATGGAGGGCCTGAGGGAGCACATGGAGAAAGAAAGTCAGGAGAGGTTTAGTTATCAAGCCTTCATACTCACACTGACTAATTCTTGAAAAGTGTGAGGTCAAAAGACCATAAAATATGAAATAGTTCAATCTGTGACTGGATTTCTTTGCACTCACTACAGAGAGTGATTTGCAATCTTCTTTGGAAGAGGCTGATCCCAAAGGATATTCCCAGTGCGGATAGCTTCCCTGGGGCATTTGTGAATATTCTCATCTTCATTATGGTCTCCCCTTCTACTAGATTTTTTCTGCCTATATTTCTCATCACTTTTAGCTACTTAATAAGCTTCAAATTCCAAAGAAATGCGTAAATGCTTTTGGGTAATGTTTACAAGCTTCCTCATGAACCTGAAACTATGTTTCCCTTTGCAAGAAGGACTTCGTGCTACATGTGGTTGATTGTACCTAAAGGTAAATGTACATCTGGCACTCACCACAGCCTGCTGGGAATTTCCAAGAGATGTCTGTCCCCATTGTTCCCCAGACAACATCTCGTGGGCAACATGCTACAAAGAAGTTGGTGGAAGCAGAGAGCAGCTGCACGCTCGGAGCCCCTCTGCAAGATGGAGACATGAGAGTTTCAATGTGCACAATATTTTGTTCAGGAGCAAGAGAAAATGGTTTCATGGGAGAACATGGGGGACACCTGCAGTCAGCAAGTGTTAGTGACCATCTTGCATGCCTAAGGCTGCACAGCCATTCATGGCAAGCCAAACAGATAGCATGAATAAAGGGAAGGTGACGGTCTGGCCTGGGAATATTGTTCCCCAATTAAGAGGAATAGGGTGAAAAGAAGGAGTTTGCACATGCCGGTGGGACAGTAGCCCAGCCACACAGAACTGGTTCCTGTCACACTGTACCAGATAGTCGTCAAATCTACTTTTAAATTAAAAAGATGTGACATCAATAAGAACAGCAAGCATGAAACAAGTTCAGGAATCTTTATATGTTGTGCATAGAAAAATTTTTCCCATCTGCTTCCTAGGCTCTTCTCTTTCTTCCTACTTGCAAGTTTGATGAGTGGCACACAGAATGACAGGCTTACAGAAAATTCGGTGACTATGATGATGTCAAGGGGACAGAAATAGAAGTCAGAATATTTTTTTTTTCACCAAAATCAGATAATATTAGCATTTAAATTTACTGTGGATATAAAAACAGCTCTACTGTTTTGCTACTTAGAGCCCAATGTTGGATGTAGTACAGAAATAACATTAAGTTAATCTTCAAAGACACTTTTTGAAATTGATTAATAATTTCATAATCACACTAAAATATTATGGCAACTGGATATAAAAATTTTTGTAGTTTGCCTGAAATTATAGATGAAAAAGACAATTCAGTTGTGCTGTGACATTTGTGTACATGCATGATAATTATATTTCTTAACTTGCAGTTGAGTGCTGTGACGCTGAGTATGGTAACACTATATGGTTTCTTGAGCACTTGGTATTGCAAGTAACCCTTCAAAAAGAAAATTGCATCTTTTTCTACCAGATATACAATATATAGCTTTCCAAGAAGGAGTACATTGATTCAGTTGTATTTGAAACACATTGTAGTGGGGAAAATACCATTGAAGTGTAGTGAAATGAAATTTCCTGTTACATGGTAGTTATATGTACTGTACAATTTCATATTGAAACACTAGTAGCTTCCTTTACAGCAGTTATTAGCCATCAGTACAATTCTACTTATGCAAGAAAGCTTGATGTTATAGAAGCTTCTGCCCCAGATTGTATCTAAGTAGCTACAAAATATTATATCTAGAAATTATCAACTTCAAAGCTACTAGGATAAATTTTAGTTCAAAAATCAATGAATTAGCCTAACAAGCTGTCTTCCATTTTATGATCTTCTCTTTGGCTATGTAAAATAAATTAAGTTAAAGACTGAGATATTAAAACAATTCCAGACTTATCCAGGTTGTTTTCTTCAGAAATTCATATGTCTGTATGTTTGCCTAGCTGGTTATCTTTGTCATTTTGTTCATATGCTGAGAGGAGTCAAAAGGGCTTTAAAAAGTCTTAAAGATTGAAGCACTTGAACATCAGTAATCTTCAGGCAATTCTCTCTAAGCGGAAATGTTTTGTACAAGAAATAGCTGCTGTAAAGTGCTGTGGCACAGCAGAAGCAGATTAACTTGCTGCTTAAATTCTGGACTCTACATAACATTCAAATCACAATAGTCAGCTAAGCCAAAACCATTAAATTCAGAATATACGTCCTCTTTGTGAATATACACTTTGAGTTTGCAATAAATGTGAACTTGGGCAAAATGATAGTTTTACACTCATTTAAATATGGTAGAATCAACTTCATAGAATCATAGAATCGTTAGAGTTGGAAGGGACCTTAAAGATCATCGAGTTCCAACCCCCCTGCCATGGGCAGGGACACCTCCCACTACACCAGGTGGCTCAAAGCCCCATCCAGCCTGGCCTTGAACACCTCCAGGGATGGGGAGTCCACAATTTCCCTGGGCAACCTGTTCCAGTGCCTCACCACCCTCACAGGAAAGAATTTCTTTCTGATGTCTAATCTAAATCTCCCCTCTTCCAATTTAAAACCATTGCCCCTTGTCTTGTCACTACACTTCCTCATAAACAGTCCCTATCCAGCTCTTCTGTAGGCTCCCTTCAGATATTGATAGGCTTTATAAGGCCTCCCCAAAGCCTTCGCCTCTCCAGGCTGAACAACCCCAGGTCTCTCAGCCTGTCCTCATAGGGGAGGTGCTCCATCCCTCTGATCATCCTCATGGCCCTCCACTGGACCTGCTCTAACAGGTCCATATTCTTCCTTTGCTGAGGACTCCAAAACTGGACACAGAACTCCAGGTGGGGTCTCACGAGTGCAGAGTAGAGGGGCAGAATCACCTCCCGAGATCTGCTGGCCACACTTCTCTTGATGCAGCCCAAGACACGGTTGGCTCTCTGGGCTGCCAGCATACACTGTCGGCTCATGTTGAGCTTCTCATCCACAAACATTCCCAAATCCTTCTCCTCAGGGCTGCTTTCCAGCCATTCTCCACCCAACCTGGGATTGCCACGTCCCAGGTGCGGGACCCTGCACTTGGCTTGGTTGAACTTCATGCGATTTGCACAAGCCCACCTCTCCAGCCTGTCCAGGTCCCTCTGGATGGCATCCCTTCCCTCCAGCGTGTCAACCGCGCCACTGAGCTTGGTGTCATCAGCAAACTTGCTGAGGGTGCACTCTATCCCACTGTCCATGTCACCCAACAAAAATTTTAAATAGTACTGGTCCCAGTACCAACCCCTGAGGAACACCACTCGTAACTGGCCGCCACTTGGACATAGAGCCGTTGACTGCAACCCTTTGAGTGCGGCCATCCAGCCAGCTCCTTATCCATTGAGTGGTCCATCCATCGAATCCATGACATTCCAATTTTGAGACCAGGATATCATGCAGAACAGTGTCAAATGCCTTGCATAAGTCCAGGTAGATGACGTCAGTTGTTCTGCCCTTGTCTGTGGCAATATTGTAAAAGGCCACCAAATTTGTCAGGCACGACTTGCCCTTGGTGAAGCCATGTTGGCTCTTTCCAATCACCTCCTTATTTTTCACATGCCTTAGCAAAGACTTCAGGAGGATCTGCTCTATGATCTTGCCAGGCACAGAGGTGAGACTGACTGGACTGTAGTTCCCCAGGTCTTCTTTGTTTCCTTTTTTGAATATTGGAGTTATGTTCCCCTTTTTCCAGTCTACAGGGACTTCTCCAAGGGACTTTGTCCTATAAAAGATCATTAAATTAATTCTAAATAAGGGTCCTAAGTGATAGCTATGAGGTTGAAAGTATCAACAGCTACATGCCAGTGAAAGTATCATGTTTTTGCCTAAAGCCACGAAATAACTGAATGTTTCTGGAAAAAGCATCCTATTATTTCCATTAATATAATTTTAATAGTAAAATTTTAGAAAAATAATCTTCCCTCACCAGTCAGCATTTGATCTTACATTGAAATTATTAGCCTTAATTTGTAACTTTATACTGTTGCCTCAGGTCTGACAATTATACAGTATGACTTCACAGTACAACAAAACACATATAATGCCAAGATAATCCTTTTTAATTAGAATAAATGTAGTGAAATTGGAATGGAAACACATGTTGGAATACTAATTGTTTTTATTTATATTTTTATCCATTGCCCTAATTATCCAGCTGTTCTTATCTAGATCACTGGGTTGTATTAATCTAGTAAAAGTGTTTCAGTCTTTAGCTAAAAGGTCTTTAATTTCACATTGTTGTTTTTCAGAGTTGTTCTCGTAAGAAAAAAGTGGATGTGTGGGATTTTTGTATCAATTTTTCTACCTATTACATTTCTAAAAATGGCTTTTAGACAAAACAATGTTATTTGGTACCAATTCAAACATGCAAATCTCCTTCTTTCTGTATAAAGAGGGATGGTCTTGAAAGGCATTAATGATGATAACATATCACCTTTCTATATGAAAAACATAGAAAGAACTGTAGGAAAGAATTATGCATCATGCCAATGTCTAAGGAACTGTAAAAGAAGTTTCCATATGGTTTTAACTATAAGTTGTTCTTCAAATACTATAATATATTTTCTTGAATATAAGCCATTTAAATGGATTCTATTTAGAATGTCCTATTAATTTTTCATTCTGGTTATAGTCTCATTGGTCTTATTTTAAGAAGTTTTCTCTGAAATAATAAAAATCCCAGCCTGCTCTTAATTTGCTGCCTTCTCTTTCCTTTCTTTTTTCCTTTTTTTTTTTTTTTTTTACCTCATACAGGACAGAGCCTCAAAATTCCATTAAAAGTTGATTTGACAGGGAAATGAATAGTGTTTTTATCTTCATCTTTAGAAATTCAATGATAAATTTATGGTGTATGTCAGGCTGTTCTGAAATGCAACCATTGGGTACAAAGATAAAAATCTGCTTACTCAGGAAAAATTATTAACAGACCATGAGAGAACTGCATATAACAAAAGAAATTAAAAAGAGAATCTGGATCTCATTTCATATCTCCACATCACAAATCAATTCTAAGCATATTCTATAGGTTCTGGTACATAACTATGAAAAAAACCACCAAGATTTCTTAACTCTTAGCAGACAGTAGCTAAGGCATAAACTTCATGTCTTATGTGCCATATACATATAAACCAAGGATAAAACTGTCCTATATGTGTAGGCATGTATACATTTTTGTATATACATGTATATATAATTAAACTATTTAGTTTAGCATTTCAGCTTAAAATTTTGCTCTTGAGGTCTGTCACAAATTTGCTTCTGTCTGATAACAGCTCAACTTAAAGTAACTAATTGGAAACATATCAGTCTATCTACCGATAAAAAAAAAATCTAAAAATCTATTTAGTTACTTGGCAATATTAAATTATGATTGATAAAAAAACACTTGTTGAAATGTGAAACAATAAAACATAGTTTCGTTAAAATTATTTCATTTAAATTTGGAAAGCAAAATAAAATTTAACACAAATCCTCAAGGATCATCTGGTTCAACTGCTCTTGGAAAAAGCACAGCGTAGACAGGATGGGCCAGCACCCTGTCCAGTTGAATCTTAAAATTGTCCAGTAATGGGGAATCTGCTGCTTCCCTGGGGAGATTATTCCAGTGGCTGATTGTTCTCATTGTGAAAAATTTTCCTCTTGTGTCCAATGGGAATCTCCCCAGGAGTAACTTGTACCCATCATCCCTCATCTTTTCCATGTGATTCCTTGTAAAAAGGGAGTCTCCATCTTCTTTGTAGCCACCCTTTAAATACCAGAATGTGTTGATAAGGTCCCCCCTAAGCCTTCTTTTCTCAAGGCTGAACAAGCCCAGTTCTCTCAGCCTTTCCTCATATGGCAGGCTTCCCACTCCTTTGACCATCTTGGCAGCCCTTTTCTGGACCTTGTCCAGCCTGTTGACATCTTTTTTCTATAACAGTGACCAAAACTGAACACAGCATTCCAGATGGGAATTCTTGACAAATGCTGAGTAGAGTGGGATAATGACTTCTTTATCTCTGCTGGTGATGTCCTTGATGCAACCCAGCATCCTGTTGGCCCCAACAGCACACTGTTCACTCATATTGAGCTTGTTGTCTACCAGGACCCCCAGGTCCCTTTCCATAGAGCTGCTCCCCAGACAGATAGATCCCAGCCTGTGCTGCATTCCTGGATTATGTTTTCCCAGGAGCAAGACCTTACACTTGTCCTTATTGAGCTTCATAAGGTTCTTGTTAACCTACTCTTCCAGCCTATCCTGGTCATCCTGCAAGGTGGCTTTCCCTTCCAGTGTCCACTTCCCCACTCAGTTTGGTATCATCTGCAGACTTCATCAGGACACTTGAGTCCATCATCCAGATCACTTAAGAAGATATTAAACAGTGCCGTGCCCAATATTGATCCCTGGGGGACACCATTTGTGACAGGTTGAAGTTTCAAAAAGGAGCTATTTGCCACCACCTTCTGGGTGGGACCTCTCAGCCAGTTCCCCGCCCAGCACACAAACCACTTGTCTAGATCGTAACACATTGGTTTCTACAGGAGGACACTGTGAAGAACATTGTCGAAAGCCTTGGAGAAATCCAGGTAGTCACTGTCCACCACTTGCCCCACATCACCTGAGCAGGTTCCTTTGTTGTTGAAAGCAATCTGTTTTGTAAAGCATGATGATGCATGCTGGTGTGTCCCAGTCACATGATTCATTTGACTTGTGATTACTCCCTGGAGGATTTGTTCCATAACTTTCCCAAGGACTGAAATTAGACTGGTATTAATTGTTTAAATAGCTACCTCAATAATATAGAATAATCATAGCATGTGAACAAGAAGAAAATGAATATTTAAGGAAAAAAATGTTGTCCTATATTCATTCAACTAATTCAAACCCAAATATTAGGTCTCGGTTCCAAATACACACTCTGGCTGCACCTTTCATGACTAAGCTTACCAAAAGAATACTTAAACAGTTTTTGTCGGAGTTAATTCTCAGTCACATAAAGACTTGCTTCAGTTACTTACTTTCCAGCTGTCTCATTTTCTCACTTTCATACCTGAATGCTGGTGAATAGCTAGAAGATAAAAAACATTTTATTAAAGAATTATGATTTTTAAAAATTTCAGTATTAATATATTACTACTTACGGTTCTGGTGTTAGTTGGGGATAAATTGGAAAGAAAAGAAAAAAGAAAAATGTAAGTCAAAAGATCTCAAACCAAAGGCAAAAGCTGCTAGGAAAGCTTTAAGGTAATTGCACACTAGAAGTGCTTGGGCTACAGAGTCCAACCAAAGGAAGTGAACAAGACTAAATTTTCAGAATGAGACAGTAGATGAGCATAGTGGCCATCTTCTGCAGCTGATAGTTTGGTTGAATTCTTCCTGGAGCAATTTAGATACATAATCGGAGTCCTGAATTATCTCATATCATGCTGTAATTCTGGAAGAGGTCTGAAATCAAAGCATTTAAATAATGACAACAACAAAATTGTTTTCATTGTTAAACTAAATAGAATTATTATGGTCAAAACTGTCTTTTGCCAATAAAATAAAAACTTGGTTATTAACATGATTTTCACCAATAATTAGCATAGTGGTTTTTAAGAGGTTTTGTTAAGACCATACTTTTAAAAGTCTTATTCTTAGCCCCTTTTGACCTAGACATTCTGCCAATTCTACTCTTGTTAAAGGTACCCTTGATGGAGGACACGTGCAAGAATAACTTGCTCTGTTATTTCCACACTCCAGGATTCTTGTATGGCTTTAATCCATGCTACAAATGCCCTGCTTGCAGCTGGTGAAGAGGAACAGATACATCTCTGTTGTGACTTATTTGATCAATTTTAGATATTCATTCTAGAATAAGAAGAAAAACAGTCTTATGACCTCAGGAAGGAAAGTCTTCTGTGATAGTCCAGGAAAAAAAGCCAGGCGGATGTGGCAAAAGCTAGAGGCCTCTTGGTCTGTTTTTGGAGGGACAGGGTAAGCCCCATTTTATTTGCCCAGTTCATGGGGCAAATAATACAGTATTCAGCCTGTCCAATTCAGGGCAAAATTTCAGGAGAAAATCAGCAACATATTTAAGTTACTTTTGCCTCATCTACTGGTATAAAGTCACATGTTTTTCTTTTCTGCTATTGATTTAAATATGAAATGCATATGTTCGGGACAAGCCACATCTATGGCAAAGGAGGGTTGAGTGGGGAGTTTTTTGTGCATGTTTTGTTGTTGGTTTTGGTTTTTTTTTTATGGAAAACTGTCTTCTAGCATTTATCTATAATTCTTATGAATACTTTCTTTGCTAGTTATATCAACCTGGTGATCCGTAAATTCATCTGTTGCTCTTCCTTGCGCTCCCAGAATTACAGAATTAATATATTTTCTGAAGAAAGGGAAAAATTGTGAAATTCACTTAACTAGACAATTTTATGAACAAAATGAATAACTGAAAAGAATTTATAAAGCATGCGAGTAGTAGTGCTACTGTGTTTGTGCTGTACAAAAAATTCACTGTTGCTTTTGTGGGGGTGGATCAGCATCAGAATGTTTCCCTAAATTAAATAAATCTACCCTGAGGTCATATATGCTCTTGCCTTTCCCATGGAATGTATCTGCACACCAGATTACCTCTCCTACTTTAATGATTCTCTCCTAGTCAAATTGATTAGGCAATTTGACTGCTAATCTTTGGAGGCACCAGATGCTGATAATTCTCTCAAAATTGCACTAGCAAGTACTGCAATTGGCAATTTGCTGTTGACAATGCATACAACTCTCTCAAGATGATAGGTTTGTACTAACCTCAAAAATCCCAACTTCTCAAGTTTAAAGTATAGTTAAGGATAAAAAAATATTTCAGCTAAATATTTCAGCTTCTCTAAAGTCACTGTCTTAAATCCACAGGTTAGCGAAACTCTGCTGAATATACATAGCTCATAATGACTTCAATAACATATTAGATTTCTGGCACTTCTTAAGATTTATTTGTAATTCAAAACTTAATTTTAGGCAACTACATATTTTTTAAAAGGTCTGTTTTCATAGAGTCTGCCAGAATGGCTTGTTACTAAGATGTTTCCCAAAAGACTGCTTAGCATTTGTGCCCTAGAAAAAGCTACAAATCATTTTGGAAAACATTAATCACTATGTTTTGGCTCTCCGTTTTATTAAATCTTATTTCAAATTTACTGTAAGTCAACCATTTTCCCCTTCATTCCTGACATCTTCCTCTTTCCACCCAATAAAATCTTTCCTCTCTACATTCTTATTTTTTTCCTTCTGTTCGTATATAAGTCTTCCTGGTTTTGAGATGATCTACTTTTCATTAAGTTTTTTGTTTTCCGTGTTGTCATTTAAGAGGGTGAGTGCACACAGAAACTATGACAAGAAGAAAAATATTACTTAATATCACCTGAGTGAGGCAGCTATCAAAGGTGTATGGAAGGTGGCCAGTAGATTTTAACGAGATTTTTGTTCAGTTCGATGAACTGAACTGAACTAATCCATTTGCTCAATAAGACTCCAAACTACTTCAGTTTTATTTAAAAATAGTTTCCACCCATAGAGTGTTGCTTACTCAATGAATCATCATTCCTATTCCTTGTTAAATTTATTAGATAGTGAGGTCATGAGGCTCCTATTCATAATATGTAAGGTCAAAAACTCGAGCCTGACTCACTGGGACAGTCCAGGATGTCTAGTCATTTATAGTATCAGAAAACTAATGCAGGCTTGATATACTTTCATAGCAAAGGAAAATAAGTGTTTAGAGTAATTTTGTCTTCATCTATTACAGTTAAAAGGGATAATAATAATGAAATAATCAGCATAGAATCTCTGAAGAATGCCTACTCTCGAGTGATCAAGTTCAGCTCTCATTTAGTTCTGTCATTTTTATACCGCTTAGGTGTCATTGTATAGTTTGACTTATATTACTATCAATAAAATTAAAATAAAATTGATATTTAATACAAACCTTTAAATATAAATTTGAAATTAAAGTGAGGCATGGTATGTGCACGAATTTTGCCATTGACATCATATGAGAAGTTAAGGCCATACTGAATTTCTAATATTTATACAACCACTGTAAGAATTTCTCATGCCAGCCATTTTCTTTCAAAATCATATTACACTTTCCATGGCAATATAATGGTGTAAAGTTAGTACGCTGCTGGCATTCTTTCTCAGGACAACATATTTCTTCTTCATATGAACTTCCCAGAGAATGTTATTTCCCTTATAAATTTGGCTTGTCCGTATGGAATTACATACAATACTGTAAGAGCAATTTCATCTTCCAACATGCATATTCCATGGTCTTACTGAAAACTTGTTGGCTGAACTATGTAGGGAACCGTGGCTACTCTTGCTTACGCTGCTGTTACTTACTCTCTGGGTTCTTTGAAATATATTTTAATTAGCTTAAACAGACTTTAAAGGTGTTTGGCAATAACAATTATACAACAAATGGAAACTGAAGATACATAGGTAAAGACACAGTGCACGAATAGTTCTATTAACAGGAATGTGTAATTGAAAAACAGGTGAACTGATGCCCATATTTCACCATTTCACATGCACACTAGCCATTAATTCTTTCCTTTGAATGTGAAAGCTGAACTATTAGATGGCCTATTAAAGGTTGTCACTTTAAAATAAAATAAGAAAAAACTCAGTTTTAAACAAGAAATTCCTTTTTACTTGCAAAGATACAGAAATATGAAGACCTATAAATAAATCTGTAAAGGGAAAAGGGGATTTTTTCTGGCAAAAAGGGATATGTTTTTACACATAACTCCTTGCTTGAAGTCGTTGAGCATGTTAAGCTTTTAGTATGTAAGTTAGCACAAACAAGTAAGGATGAAAAAATGTTCCTTCCTCCAGCTACTTTTTAAGTTTCTAATGGCATTAATCAGTACCAGCTTTCGTCATTCTTAGAGTATTCAGTTTTCACTTTTCATCACTGCCAGCTCCATTACTGGCAGTAGACCCTTTGACGTTACTTTGGCCCAGGCAAACCAATGACTACTTCTGATTACATTTTAAAAATGTATCTTATTCCCTTAAACTAACTCAATTTCGGATTGACATTAAAGACCATTAGAAATGTACTCAGATGAAATTATAAAGGTAATTACAGTATGCATCTTTTTAAAAATTTATTCCTCAGACCAAAATGTATTCTCCTAAGGCTGAAAAGCTTCAAACCCAAGATCAGAGTCAGCTTGAGGTCCTGAATTAATAACATCCAAGCCCAGGACCTCAAAAGTGTTTCTTTCTTATTGTTTACATTAAATAATACTTGTTTGGAGGATGCACCAAAGGACAAGCCAAACCCTATTCCAGCCCAAGGGCCATCTCTTGGTACATCAGCAAGTCTCACCTGCCTTCCTGTTAACTGAAGAAAAAACACAGTGCCGGACATTTATTTTCTCAGCAAAAAAAGCAATAGCATCCATAAATATGTTTCATGTAGAAAAAAATGATCTAGGGGAAACTGTCACACATACATTTAAGCAGAAAGGTAAAAGAATGTTGCCATTAATGGGCAAAGAATGAAAGCCAGCAGTACCTGACTACTGAGCTCTGACTTGAGATCATTTTAATGGAATTACAATTTTCCTGAATCATGATAACTAGTAAAAAGTTAACTTGCTAGTTAACAGGGAAAGAAAAATAAAATCAAAATAGAAGTTCTGTGATTAATTTGCTGTTTAGACTGTTCACTTTTAGAAAAGTATAAACATGCACTGAATTTCATAAAATAATATCTTAAGCATTCATTTTCTTCTGGAATGATATTTAAAGTTCTTTATAGATATTTAAAGTTTTTATTAGAAATTGCGTAAACAAAAAAAATCTTAAAACTAGACATATTTATTTTTAATTTCTTCAAGAAAATAGTGAAGTTAAAATATTCTAAGTGCTGGAGTGATCCTTGAGGAAAAACAGTACAAAAGGGAATTACTGTTTTCACATTGGATATAAAGTCATTTTGGGCTCTTATTCATGTGCTAACTCATAATAAACATGCTGTGCTCTTGCATAAGATAGATGAGTTCATATAATCCTGATTGACTGGTGCCAAGTGCAAGCATTATCTCAATAATATGGTGGGACCAAAGTGGCCCTGAGAGATTGACTTGAAAATAGATAAATTCTTCTCCATCAGGAATTACACATTGCTATCAGATTTTTACCTGCTGCAGGGATGGTGTCATGACTGACAGATAAATCAGTTTCTACCAGGAAAAGTAACTGTCCCCCTATCCCCATTCATATATATATTCGCAAGAACAGCACATATGTAAATGCAGAAACTCAAGAATAGTGAAAATGTCAAGAATGGAATTAATCTGAGAATAGTCATCAATGAGTTAGTGATCTACAGGCATATTATTCACCTTTGATAGTTTTTTTTAGTCAAGACAAAGAAAGGGTAAAAGTCATCTTATTGTAAACCGTTTAAAATAGTTCAGATCAGTTGTACTCTAAAAGTCTCTGCAGTCTCTTTTTAGATATATGCAGATAGTGCATGTACCTAAAAAGAGATGAAACACCAAAATTTGTAATTGTGAAACAGTCTACCTACTGCAGTTCTAACCATGCTAATCACACAGGTATATTTTAAAAAAAAATAAATAAATTGAAAAATTAAAACATACAATAGTTCATTCTTTCCTCTTGGGCTATAGATACACATACTTTGAGCTTGATGTAGTTGTCATATACTGTAGACTGTGTACAAAAAAACTATTATAATTTCTATCAGAAGTGACAGTTTTTCTCCCATGCCCTTTAATTGACTGCCCATCAATAAACCTTTCTTGACACAATCACATATTATTTCAGTATTCACATCTACTAGTGGTGAGGAAAATTCAGGAAAGAAATGTAGTAGCAATGCGAAGAAGCTATGATAATGGTTTTCCATTTAGAGGAAAGGCAGAGGTTATGCATGTTCAGGATTTAAATATTCTTTCTAGTTTCAAGGTATATTAAGTCATTTCTGTTGTTTACAAGTCTACAAGAACGTTTTCTGCATGCAAGTATGCTGGCATAACCATTGTTATGAGACAATGACAAAAAAATAAATTTATCACATCGGATGTTTATATCACATAGGATGTTAATTTTCACACTAAATTCTATGTGGATTTGAAGCTTTAGTATCCTGATATGTGAAGTGAATTTTTGCCTATGTCTAAAAGTTACACTCTTCTTTATGAACATTAAATGATGAAAGATATGTATTGCTGACAGCTTTGGGTAGTTATTGTTCTGAATAGTTAACAGATATGTAAAACTCATGAAATGCACAAAATTTTGCCACGAAGAAAAAAATAGAGACTTTTAAAATATTCTCATTCTACACTGAGAAAGGCAGTATCATTTAGAAGGGTGATGTATTTTTTTTTGTTTCCAGAAATCAAAATATATAGAAAAGCTGAAAATCAGATTCAGTTCACCAAAACTGTGGACAATGTTCCTTTGTTCTAAACAATTTCCCTTGCCTTGCCTTATGCTCCTGTTTGTTCTTATTTCCATGAGAAATTCCATTTTATACATTTGAATTTGACTTTGGTTCCCGTGGATATTTTTGTTTTGAAAAATCAACATATTCTAAGGACAAAACATTTTACCTAGAACTTCTTCAGAGTTCTATTATGTTATAAATTTTTTGCAACTTACAGGTTAGTAAGTAAATTTGGCAAACATAATATACCATGACTGCATTTTTAAAATTTTAGAGAAAAGTGTTTCTTGTTTGAAGACTAGAAATGCTTTGAAAGTATTTCTACTGGCAATGGTAATTATAATATAGGCTAAAAGATTAGAAATCTACTCCACTGAGTATTCGTATCTATCTATCTCCTGCCTTTCAAAGAGCTGAAAATGTAAGATGAAGTTTAATTTTACATGTTTGTATCATTTAATGCACTGCACCTGAATAATGGATGATATTGCTTGCAAGAAAAAAAAATTAAATCACACTCTTTTTTATATAATTCTCCTCCTATTGTAGATACGTAGATACGTGGATACGTGGAAAAACAGGATGTCTAAGAATAACCATAGTAGAGAGTAATACAAGCTGGGCCAGATAGAATGGTTGATCTTCAAGCAATTCTAGTCTTGCATTGAATCCTGTAGACAGTATTAGAAATGGGAAATAGCCAAAACTTAAGTTGGACAAACTTCAAAGAACTGAAAATTTTGGTTTTGATGAATAATTCAGATTTTTTTTTTAATTTAAACTTCTTCTGATCAATCATGAAGAGTAGAAATCTTATACAAACAGTGCCTGCAGATAGTTTTTCAGTACTCTGTAATGTCTTAATTGTTCTAAAAATTTTACCTTTTTTTTTTCTCTTTTGAGCATCATATAATTGAGTCAATACCAAGTACTTTCTGTCATCTCAGATAAATTTAAGTATTCCTAGAGTATTCTCAGCAAAGTTCAAAGAAAGGAAGAAAGCTACTGTTCAGAGGAAATGACAAAAAGGATCAATATAGCAGCTGTTCAAGATCTCTAATAATTGCTAATTCATTATTAATGAAACAATAACACTTTAAACCTCTAACTTCTAAAGTCTTCTAAGGTCTTCTAAGGACCACTTTAACTACTGCCTGCATAAAACTGTATACTTTTTAGAAGTTTTCTTTAGATGAGGGAATGACCCACCAATCCACCAGAATATTCTATCTCAAATAAGGAGAGAATAATTTATTTTTGACATGAAGAATATTTAGGTTTTGTTAATATGGTAGTACTATAATAAAACTTGGAATATGTTTATTTAAAAACTTTAAAGTACTTAATGGAAAATATATGTAGCATTTATGTCTGGAATACAAATAAACTATTAAATCAACAGTGCTTCCATATATAATAAATCAACTATGCTTCCATAGTATATTCTGGGGTCATGTATAATATATATAGTTAAATAGTAGATTTGCTAATTTAAATATGAAAACGTTACTGAAGAGTAACTTTTCAGACTTCTCTTCCAAGATGACACCAAAATATTTCTTTCACCCTGTAGAACACGTTTTTTTAAATTGAATTAGCTTTTGCTGATAAGAGTAATTGGCTTGTACTTTGTCATTAGTATTCTGTGAAAACATAACTCCCAGCTAGAACTTTGCCTGTGACTGTTTACAGGGAAAAAGTACTAATTCTGACATTCTCACACTTTGACAAATGAATTAGAAGCTTAGCAAATCATAACTCAAGGCTAAATCGTCGTGGGCTGGATCTTGCATATGTGATCTGGCTATGTCATTAACAGGATAAACAAACCATGTTTTCTGTAAATTAGTACCTTCCTACTCCTCCTGTTTGAAGATCTTTCAGAAGTATTCCAGCTGTCACTGATAAGAGATTTGCTGTCTATGGTGCAGACATTTTCAAACAACCTGGATATTTGAACTCCCTTCTTACCTGTTCATTTTATTGGAGATCTAACTCTACATTACCTCATGTTACATTTTGACTATTTGTCAGAAATTTTGACTTTTTAATTTTTCATTGTCTTTCAAGGATGAAGCTAGCTTAGCTGCAGCTTGGACTGGAGTATTACTGCTCATTGTAGAAGTGTCTTTGATTGCTCTTCTAAGATCCAAAGACTCAAGTCTAGCAGGATATTTAGGATGAGTCCTCCTCATTGAAATTATACAGCATTTCAATAACTATTGCATTTTAGTATTCTGCATTCCGTATTCAATTATTATAAAAGCACAGCAATTGTTGCCTTGATCAAGAAATAACATTTCATATTTTAATAAAGTATTCTTATTTTCATTTTGGATTCTTATAATTCTTTATGCTGGTATTTTTTTGACTCCTATTTCAACCAGAGATTTTTCCCTAATTGATTTTGAAGGACATATTATATTTTTATTCATATTGTATTACATTATATTTCTCACTTTATCAATAAATTTCTCATGTAGCAGCTATCAGTTTACAAAATATTGAGTATGAATCAATGCCTCTCTTAATTATCTTAATACCACAGTTGTATGATCTAACACTGCTACTTTACTATAACAACAAAAAAAGTAGTTAAATGATGAAGCATATGTTAGTAGCAGTTTTTATAATGAAGGAATAAAAAGGCAAAATCTGACACCACTGCATAGAGAAAGATCAGTACAGGATAAAAAGTAAAATTGACCTAATGGTGACTGCAATTTTTACTGAGCTCATCAATACATCCCCAAATAAGAATTTTTTCCACAGACTCTTAGTGTATCTGAAACATACTGTTAGCAATATTTAATTTTAATTTTCCTCCTAACCACTTATCCATCAACTACTCATAAAATTAAAAGACATGCATTAATCTAATATTTCATTTATCTTTAAGGATTAGATGCTTTCAAAGAAACGGAAGCTTTTCAAACTTCTTCAACAGCAATGTCAATAAAATCATGGGTTGGAAAGATGGAATGGATCATTGTGATAGTCCTTGTTTCACCTCCTGTAATATAGATCAATGTTTAATGTTCTGACATTTAAATCAAGCTTTCATAGACTTATATTCAACAAAGAACAGAAATAGATATGAGGTGTGTGTGTGTACCTCTTGGACTGCCATTTGACTTCAGTGGAAAATTTTTTCTTGACTTTTGCTCATTTTTATTTTGCTTCTTTTATTAATGAATCTAAAGATTAATGAATGAGTTTGACCACAGGAGTATAGCTTTGCAACCATGAATGTTCTTCTAACTCCTCACTAGCAGATCCTAATTCAATGATGCTAGAATAAATAATAGATGGTATATTTGTTCGCCTCTGCAAGTACACATTCTGTCACTGGAGTTTATAAATTAAATTCTTGTTCTTCCTTTTTAGTTGAAAAGATCTGTGGAATACTGGTTTAACCTCTTATCTTGTTATGAATATTTTCTGCCTGCAGATGTGATATGATCCTCCGACAAGTACTAGCAATAGTATTTGCTGTTCTTTCTTTAGTATGTTGGATATTTTCTTATCATGTTATAAGCAATGCACAGCTACAGATATTGCACAGTCTCTTTCTCTCACCATTTCTCATGTCTAACGCTTCACCTGTGAAATCTCATCCCACATCTTTGGCAAATGAGTCACTTATTCATGATGGGAGACTGCCGTCCCCATCTCTCGGGTAGCTTTGAATCAGTGATGACTGTAACTCCATTATATACACCAATATAAATACCAGTGGCCATAAACAGTTTATCTTGTCAGGATAAAATATGTCCCAGCAAAGTTACAGAGTATCTCAAGTCAGAACATGATTAGATTTCCATTTTTTATGATACCATCTGCAAGCATTACAGATTTCTGAAGTGGGAAAAAAGCACTTTTATTTCCTTCCTGAAAGTGATAGTTTTTTCAAATGCTACAAAACCTATATATAACTTAAGCATGTTACAGGACCCCACAGCTTCAGTTTCTGTGGTGTTTGTTTAGGTATTTCAGCTTCTAAGACCTTATTTACCTCTTTGCCCCTTGATTCAGAGAACCCTCATGACTTAGAACATCCAGACCTAAGCACATATCATTACTTTGTGTATGATAAAAAAACTTATATTTCTCTTTTTTACCACCAGAAATGAACATTTTAATGCAGTGAAAAATCCAAACATTGTAAAAAGAGGTATTAGTGCTGCATGGATTCAGTTGAAATGTGTGGGTTTCTCATGCATAATTATAAGGCGGCATCCTGCCCAGACGTATCCAAATACTGTAGCTCTTTCACACAAGATCAGACAAGGCTGTTAAATCACAGTTTATTTTTCTGTGAACCTATATCATCCCTTGGGCTGTTAAGGCTACAGTTAGTTTATTTTCACCTTTGAAGACTAACCCTTCTGTTTCTAGAACATATTAAAATGGTTAAGGGAACTGAAGATATTCTGCCGTTTTGCTGGAAAAATGCTGTTGAACTTTTAAATGTCTCACAGTAATAAATACAATATCTCTTCATGTAGTTATCTACAAAGAGTACAAGACACTGGATTTATCTCATGTTGGAATTGGAAAATGGAATTGGAAGCCAAAATTTCTTCAATTTTATGTATTGCTCAGATAAAGTTTACTACTTCTTCACCCCTGAGAAAGTCACTTAATTGTTGAGAATTTTCTTCATTTACTAAAGTGTGGGCAAAGATAATTATTTTCCTTGCAGATCAATATGACAAAGAGCTACTGCGTTCTGCTCAGCTCGTTTGCTTACTTCTTTGTTTTTGCAACAGGCCTGTCTATAAATGCACAATTCTTTTTAAGTAAGTATGCTGTCTGTGAGCTAAAATTACTCTAGTTATGTCTTGCTGATAGCATGAATGGGTTACTCTACCTAAAGAGATGCTGTGAGTAAAAATCACACAAGTAGTCTGAATATAGACCCTACAATCCATTTTAGAATAAAGAGGGGGCAAGCAGCAAACTTTAGGGTTCCTTTCTTGAAAATCTGCAAATGGCACTTTTTTTCCTTGTTTCTGTGTACTGCTTCTGCCTTCTGAATCTTGGCTATTTGAAGAAGAGACTGTCTTTGTTATACATTTCCTACAAGCTCGACATATTTGTGCAGCAACTCTGCCATAGGGAGGACAGTTTATATATCAGAATTAACTACAAGTCTTATGTACAGGATCATGGCACCACAAAGAACATTTGTTCATCCCCTTCCTCACCTCTTAATTTGTGTATATTTTCAAGTCACACATCAGGATGTTTTCATAACATAATTAGACCAAGATGCTTCAATTTCTTCTGTACTGGTCTACAAACAGTCAATCCAACTCCTGTGGGTTTTATTGTTCTTATCTGCTTATTTTCACCCTTGCTCCCTTCATTTTTAGTAAACTTTTATTTTTAACTCTCTTTACTCTTATTGTATTTTTTTTTTTTTACATGCTTTCTTCCTCAGCACTCACAGCTGTAGCTACAACCAAGTCAGTGAATTTTACATTCATTTTCAGGCTTCGGATTCTGCAAATACCCTGTTATTTTTCCTCCTGTAATGCTTCAGAACCTAGGATGTGTTAATCAGATAGCCCTGTCCCACACAGTTACAATTTCACCTTTAAAGAGTATTATATTCTAAAATTCATCTGGCTTCTGTGGAACAAAATATTCATACGAGCTGGTTGCATTGTGAAACTTAGTGAAAAGCCACTCTGCAGAAGGTCCAAAGGTAACTGAAAGAGTCTGAGAACAGGTATAGCACTACATGGAAAACAAAACTATTGGTGGTTTCTGTATTTAGTGAAACATTTGCAAAGATTGTGTGCTCAGGGACAAGCTATAATGAATTACAGAAGTCCAAATGAGAATTTGAATGACTGGATCACCACAGTCAAAAAATCTTCTGCTTTATGGGGTTTGGCTCTTTAATTAATCATCTCATTCTCTAGACAAGAAATTCTGGGGGAGTAAAAAGTTCAAAGGAGCACTCAGACTGTGCATAGGCCTGACAATAAAGGTACATATTTCTCTAATGAGGTGATGTGATGGTATTTGCCAAGCCCTGCTACCTGTTCTCTAACATTATTAGTGAGAAATTGTTTTACCCTTTTAGTGTAAAGGGAAGAGCTGGTATGAAAAATATTCATGGTATAAAATATTGCTTTTTCTTTGGTGAGGAGAAAGTTATTCTTCTGCATCTCCATTGCTGTCTATGGTGTGGACTATGAACAATCTGGACAATTAGAAATCCAGTGGATCTGGGAATTGTTGGGATTAGGAGGTAATTTGAAAGTAGTTTCTTGTGAACTAGCCAGATTGTGGTGTGTTTTGAGACAGCCAAAAGATTTTCTGCATCAGTTGAGTATGAATAATTTCTGTTAGAAACCATGTTCACATCAACTCAGCTAATTATATTGAATAATATATAAAGAACAAAACTAAACGTGGAAGTACATATATACTTTGACTAATGATACATATCACCAATTTTTTGACTGACTGTTTGCTGCAGGATACTCTCCAATTCCTGTCAGAACATATTTATTGCTTCAGAAATTGATCCAGACCAAGAAAACAGTTTTATACATCCCATTAATATTCTGCAGGCTTAAAACATATAGCTCTGTAGAAAAAATGTAATCTGCACTTATTTATTTTACAAACAAAAGGACAAAAAATATAGTAGCAGATATAACAAGCACATCACCTATTAATACTGAGATTCTTCAAAGCTGAATTATGAAGTGAGTCCCCTCTCCCACCACAAATCATAAATGTCTGTTATAAGAATAAAAAATCACTTATTAATCAAAATAAATAAACCACAATGTAAAAATGGAGTCACATGGAGTTAATCTAAACTCAACATAAGAGCTCAGCATGAGCACTATTAAAGTCAGGTTCACAGTTCACCATAATGAGGCCATCCTCCATTAACATACAGTCTTGTAGACAACTAAGCTTAGGAATAGTTAATATAAAGCTACCTAAAATATACAGAATCAGCACAAAGTTTAGAGGTATCTGTCAGAGGATGAAATGGGCAGAGAATGCCAAGTCCTGAATAGCAGGATGCTCAAATAACATGATTTAACCTACATTTCAATTCAATTCCTACACAGACAGTTTATGTTCATTGATATTTAATGGCTCAGGGAAAATGCATTCAGAAACACCTCCTCACAGATAATCTGCTGCAGGACCCTCTTTTCCTGAAGTGTGTTCCCTCCCAAAACTCTTGTGTGCATGGGGAAGACGTTATCTGACATTTACTGATGGTCTTATTAGTAAGGTTTCCAGCTGAACTCATGCAGACAGCTGAAAGAAATTCTGTCTTTTGCACCACAAACAAATAAGAATCAATGCCTTGTGAGGTGTATTGGGAGTCTTTTCAAGGTAGGACTTCAGTCAAATGACATAGTAAGGAAAAGGCCCTGGTCTCTGTAAATTAAAAGGACGTCCACAAAAAAGAGTTACAAATAGTGGGCCACTGCATCAGTACTCAGTGACATCAGTGAGACAAAGTCAACAATGGCAAATAAACACAGTGTGATTTGTAATCAAATCTAACCAACCTAGTTGCCGTTAGTGAAACCTGGTGGGATGAATCCCATGACTGGAGTCCTTCCATTGGTGGCTACAGGTTGTTCAGAAGGGACAAGCCAGGAATGAGGGGCAGAAGCATTGCCCTCTACATACAGAAATAGATAGAGTGTGAAGAGCTGTCTCTGAAGAATAACCATGAGTAGATTGAAAGCCTGTGGGTAAGAATTAGAGACCGAAGTGACAAAGGGAACCTTGTGGTTGGTGTCTACTACAGGCCTCCCGAATAAGAGGAGCCTACTGATGAAGACTTACGATTCCAGCTACAGGAAGCATCATGCTCACAGTCTCTTGTCCTGCTGGGGGACTTCTACCACCCCAACATCTGCTGAAAAAGCAGCACAGCAAGTTCTAGGCAGTCCAGGAGACCCCTGGAATGCAATGAAAACAACTTCTTAAGCCAGATAATACACAGCCCTATCAGAGCACACGTGGTCCTGGAACTGCTAGTCACCAATACAAGTGAGCTAATTGGTGACATCAAGATTGGAGACAGCCTGAGCTTCAGTGATCATGCACTGGTGGAGTTCACAGTCCTGAGGGATGTAAATAAAGTCAGAACCCTGAATTTTAGGAAAACAAACTTCCAGCTCTTCAAGGAATTTGTCAATAGGATCCCCTGGAAAACTGCCTTCAGGTACAAGGGAGAGGAACAGAGCCGGCAGATCCTTAAGGATGTTTTCCACGGAGTGTGAAAGCTTTCAATCCCCAGGTGTAAGAAATCAGGACAGGAAAACAAAAGACTGGCATGGGTCAGCTGAGACCTGCTGGTCAAACTAAAGGGCAGGAAGGAGATTCACAGGCAGTGGAAGCAGGACGAATATACTGAGAAGAGTATAAAGACACTACCCAATTGTATAAGGATGGGTATATTGTGCAGGGAAGGCCAAGGTGCAGCTGAACTTGGGAAAGAACACAAAGAATAATAACAAGGGTTTCTACATTTTTTTTTAGCCAGAAAAGGAAGTCAAAGAAAGCATATGCCCCTGAGACTGGCAAACTGGTAACACTGGGTGAGGAGAAGGCCCAGGTACTCAAGAACTCAAGACTTTTGCCTCAGTCTTCATTGCAGGTACTTCTGTCTCCCTCCTCAGTGAGGACTCTCCATGCTCCCTTGTGTGTAACCTATGAAGCTTACCTAGAGACACTGCTATCATTACTGTTCCTGGAGAGTGAGCATTCAGACTTATGCTGGTGAAAACTTCAGTTTTATAACATGAAGGGATGTTTATTTATGCAGGCCAGGCACTTTGTCTGTATGTAGATTTGTTGTTCTTGAGAACTTATAATTAATTCATTTGCCTACTGCTGATGTTTTCTCACTGCCCATCAAGCTACCACAAAGTCTTGAATCTGGCACCACAAACACCCCATTCTCCTTGTTGTCAGTAGGACTTTCACAGGCCAGTTACAGGGCTCAACCAAGTATCCTAGAAAACTTCTTGCATGAATAAAATAAAAAAGTTCCTGGCGTTTTTTTTTAATTAGTTAGCATTTTTTGACCTTTTTTATCTTCTTAAAATGAATGATGCTGCAATCATATCATCATTATTTTGAATAAATAAAGCTCTTCTAATATATATAAAAGGATGTGTAATATTATGACACCACAGTTAATCTAAATTGTATTGATAACTCTAGTGATTTTAAGTAGCTTGTTGCTAAAACATTTCTGAAACTAATTAAAAATACAGGGATATTCCCTTTTGAGTACTGTGAAATACTGCAAGGCATTTCTAGATCTGCACTTCTATTAACTGCATGACTTCCAAGAATATATAAAGTACAATAATATTTAGCTAACATTGCATTAATTAACAGTGAACAAAATTATAGAATTCTGGAAATAGAATAGTACAGTGAATGACAATGAGAGATATGCAGGGAATTAAGAGCAGAGAACAAAAAATACTGATAATTTTTTTTCCTCTCTCAAATCCACTGTGTGGGAGGAGGAAAGCTGAGAGAGGGACTTTCCAAACTGTGGAATTTGTACGGGGGAGTTTGTTTTGATTTTACATTCTATTTAATCTCAAATTTTTACAGGAGATAACTCTGAAAGCCATTCAGAAATAAATATTTTAGTAAGCTATAGTCAGGGTTAATAGTTTTACAGAAAAAAATAAATCAAAAACAGTCAAAATCTCCCAAGCTGTGCGATGAGCATCCAGTACTTTACAGCTCAGAACAAGGCAAATGGCATTCTTATTATAACTCAAAATATAATCATAAATATCTGAAATGTCTCAAGGTTTAAAAAGCACTGTGGAGAATTTTTTTATGTGAGTACAAATGATCAGCAGAATTATTTCCTTAATTACAGTTCAAGCACCTGGTTATAATATGCTGAAAAAGCAGAAAGGTAAACAGTGATCGATGTGACTTTTAAATATACTGATAAAGTATCGCACATTATTACACATACTGTAATTTCCTGACAGTGTTTGTTTTCACACTCCCAATGGGCAGGAAGCATGTGAGTAAGCAACCAATTTTCATCTGTTCTCCCTCAGCTACTGACCCACAGATGATGTTTTAATTCATAGTAATTTTTGTATGTGTGGTATTTCTGCTTCTTTGTTTTTTCATCTTGGTTAATTTATTTTGCATTATGCTGAGACATATCCTCTGCTCAGAAAACAGGGAGATCTTACCAGTTGACAAGTCAATGGGCAGAGGCAACCACTGATGTTCAAGTTATGCTCTTTGAGGTACTGGTGGTCTACTGTAAATTTGATGCTTTCTTTGGTAATCACTTTACTGTGTGCTACTCAAAGTACTGATAAGAGAAGATAGAAGAAAAATCATTCACACAGCAGTGTGAACTGATGCCACAGAAGGAAAGCTTCTGATACATTTCTCTAGTGTAGTAAGATTCATTCAACCCTGTTTTAGGCATCTTCGATATAGTCGCTTAGGTACAATCTTTAAATCTATCTGACTTGAAACCCAATGGAGAGAAATCCTTATTTTAAGGCATGACTTATCAGACTTATTTTAGCTTTATGTGTTAGGATTATTTGAATTATATATTCCAAGAGGTTTTCTTGCATTGATATAATGGGGCGAGAGAACCAGTTCATGTTTGATTAGGTGAAATGAATCCCACTTACTATTTTACTTAGCAAATTGTCTCATTGAGTATGTATGCTCCACTAAGCAAAAAAGAGCCCAGGACCAGCCTTTTCACTTTATTTAACATGTTGCCTCTTTTTCTAACTGCTCCTACAAGGTTTTCTTTTTTCAACATCCATGCTTTAGATTTAGTTCTCCTGCCCTCCAAAGTCCCTACAGAAGTTTCCCAGAAAGGCTTTGTCTTTCAAACAGCATTTTATTGCACCCCTGTTTTGTGACACATGCTGTGCCTCACAATACAAATGAATAACACTCTGATAAACAGCTATATAACCCTCTCATTATTTCAGATATTGCAAATGCAAAAAGCATACAGAAAATATAAGCAGTTTAGGGACTCACAACAATGTACAGGGTCCAGAAAAAAAATAGCTAATCTGCTCTGGAGGGGAAGAACTAAAGAGCATGAGATAAAAGAATCTGTGCTATTTTACCTTAGGCCAAAGATCAGTCTCTGGCATTTTTTATTTATCACCAAAGACATTCTCATAGTCACTGTCCTTAGTTAGGTTACCCATTAAAATAAATCAATTTAATGTAAAACCAAAGTTTCTATCCCTACTCCCATATTGATTCTTTTCCTTATTTTATTTCTGCCAAAGAAAGTAGGAACAGTCAAAAAGTCAATTCTTTTTGCGGGTTTCTAAATTTTTGTTGCTGTTGATGTTGCTATGATTATTTTCCATTTTACTCACCAAATGAGTTGCCTCAAAAGTGTTGAGTGCAAGACAGCCTTCAGCATTTCTTTAGGAAAGAATTTTGATAAAGAATATTTTGCATCAATCTTCAGTGCATGTGAAATCTTCACTCTAGAATAAATTGACCTGTATTCCCAAATAAAGCTAAAAATTCTTCCTCCCCACCACTATCAGAATGCAATTCTGTTTCATTCTTCCCTACCATAATATATCCATCTTTCTATCATACCTCCTGAGCCGGTGCCTCTTCATCCATCATACCTTACATTGTATTCCCGCTGCCCATGAGGTCTGTATCACGCATGTGGCAGATGCCCCTGCCTCGTTCCCAGCAGCCCATCCTGGGTTCCCAAGCACTTGTCTGACAAAGGCAAAACATGTGCAAGACCTTGGTGCACATTCTCTCTCACCACAGACGAAAGCACAAGCACATGGACAGTAAGGAGATAACGCAGGACGTCAGAGGCTTGACAGCAAACTAGGTGACACCAGTGCCCCTGCCAACATGCAAGGTTTTCCATTATCAGGTCAAAACCCAGGCAGACTTACACAAACCCTAGCAGGACTAAACAAATTCTATGTTAGAGTAATGCCTGAATCAGCTGCACAATTGGCACTGAAGCTTATGACACAGACAGTTCATTACAAAATATCATTGTGCTGTGACACAGAGCAGGGTCCTGCTTTGAGGCCAGTTACATTCCCAAGGGTTGCAATGAATAGCATAGCACTCAAGGCTTGAAAAAGCTCCATGTAGTGACTTAAGTATCTTGCAACAGAAAATAGAGTTTCCAGGTATAATAACAACTCTACCATAAAAACTACTTTTCTAAATAATTTGGTGTACCTTCTACTTCCCTGAGAATATGCCAAAAACTATGGTGATAAAGTAAAATCCTAAAGCAAATAAGAAAATGGAATTAAAATTTTACCTATGCTGTGTTTTTTCTAACAAGTTTTTTACAAGACAACAAAGGTTATATTTCCCATTTGCACTGTGATATCAAATCAAAACGTTATTATATTATTGTTCTTTGCTGCTTCAGATTACACATATATGATCTAACAAATTATGTTTTCACTGCTAAGAAAACTAGCCCTAATTTAATCAAGTTCAAGACTCCAGTTTAATTTTTTTCTGGGTCTCTATGAATACTGTGGCTTAGTTTGATGAAAGATAAGTGTGGAAAGAAAATCTCACAGACTGGTTTTGGTGGAACAACAATAATTAACCTATATGCCATACAATCAAGTTCTGCTTTATTCAAAGCGAGAATATGTTTGCATACTTGATCAGATTCATCTCACTTGGTCTAGTTTTCCATGTACTAGAAACAGCTCACATATAGTCACATTTCAATTTTTTTCTATTTTAAGAAAATGAGAAACAACAAAGCAACAGAAAATAAAATTAATGTCCTTTTTCAAGAAATAGAGACATTATCAGCTAAGGCTACATTATTAATGGAAAAGAAGACAAAAAACGCAGGAATGTACCATGTAAGAATCTGAATAACAAACAAATTGCTTTAACCTCTTTAGTATAACTTTCTCAGGCTTTATGGTATGTATATATGTTCCCCAAATCTGTTCTCTCCAAACTCTTAAATAAACGCATGTGAAATGAATAACCTTAAACAACTGCAGATGCCAGCTGGCTTTGTATTTCAGATCTAATTGTGACAGCAATGGCTATTTTCTTAGTGATTTTGGTCTTCATGTGCTAAAGTTAAAAATTTTTGGGGTACAGATCTTCAGCTGTAAATTATCTTATTTTCATTTAAGCCAGTAGAGCTAGGACAATTTAATTTGTCTGAGGATTCCCAAAAGTCCATAAGGAGCTATTACAGCAAATCTGGTTTTGAATTAAGTCCCTAAAGTGTGTAATGAATAGATTTAATCAACTCAAAATATAAATCTTAGTTATAAACAGTTTCATATTGATAAAGAAGAAATGAATAGTCAAACACTCCAGGAACAAAATGAACACAACATACTCCAATACACAGTAAAATCTAGAATTACTCACTGTTTTCCTGTCAAATATCCAACTGGCTTTGTCAAATGTCCAATTGGCAATGACTCTGGAGGGGACAGAATTTTTTTCTTTGGTTTTCAGTACCAAATGTCAACTTCTTCAGTCTAAATTTTCTCATTTTGCTTTTCAAAAGTAAAAAATTTCTACTATCAAAATTAGCATATAGGTCACAGCAATGAAGCAGTTAAATGACTCTGCTGGGAATACATCCATCAGATGGAGCACTTAGAAAAACATTAAACTTTTATTTTTTATATTGTCTCTAGGATATATTTTACAAGCAATTCTGTGTGCTGATAAAACCACTCCATCCAAGGAAAAAATTGAAGCCACATTTCTCTCACAGTGTAGTTTTGATCTCTGGAAATGGAGTTTTGTAAATAAAACATAATTGAGACCATGTCATTCTTCAACATGCAATGAAAGGAAAACAATCGAGTTTTCCCTCACAGTGAAACCAAATGTTAAAGTTGCCTGAGCCTAGGACAGCATCTTTCAGTTCCTACTCAAGCAAAGTATTTCCTGTTTTCTAATAATGTCGCCTGAAAAAGGTGTCGTTTGTTTGGCACTAAGACAAGAATCACTGCCCACTTCTAAGTGAAGTTCAGGAGCCTAGAGATTTTATTTATCCATCAATGAAAACTGATTAGGTTCTGGATTCAAAAAAGGAAAATGTACATCTGCAACATAATACTGCAACATAAATCATCTATCACATCACTTCATCAGTAATGACAATTAATTGTCATTCTATTAAGAAATCTTGCCCTACTACAGGAAGGAAGGTGAATGATAGCAAAGCAGGGGGTGGTGCTGACAGAAACAAAGCTCCAGAAGTCATGATTGCATACTTATATACTCAGACGCAAAGTTCCCTTTTCAAGTGATTTTAACATTCAGGTAGATTTTTGTACTTTTTTTTTAAATTCTAGTTTGAAATTCTGTTGGCAGATAGATAATAGATGTTTGGACACTGTTAGGAATTCATGCTGTCTTATGAAGCTGGGTACTTCAGCCCAGAACCAATGAATTACAAATCAAAATACATGTCCCTATTTAAGCAGAAGTTTAATTTCCAGCAGTAATTCTTCAGAATTCATACTTAAACTTAAGCAAATACTTAAAATCAGGATTAAAATCCAGAATCTAGAATTTTGGTCATGAGTTCTTCCTTTTCACTAAATAAAATATTCATTTCAAGTACACATCAATACTTGTACCACTGAAAAGAACATTAGATAGTCTGAATGAAAAAGAAAAACCACTTTTTTTTACAAAACTCTCTTTTTCTAATGTTTGAATATCTGTGTCCTTCAGAAAAATTTAAGCAATGCTAGAAACATTTATCCATATCTAGGAGGCAAATGTTTTCCATTTATTCTCTCAAAGTGCCAGGAAAATGAAATTCCCTTTGTTAATTACATATTAATTTAACACAAGTACTGCTTTTAAATGCATGATTAAATCCACTGGGAAGGCATTGTGAAAGAGACACTCTAAAGTGGCAGACTGTGTTGTGAGGAGCTCTATGTTAAGGTAAATCACCACTGCAGCCCATTGATGGTAGTTTCTTCAGAAAATGACCATTTGTCTCAAAAAGTGCCCAGTTACTAAGTGAGAAAGAGGATATGAAAAAAAAAAAAACACACCAAAAACCAAAGAAAAACAAAAAACCACCTTGGAAACCTTGTATCTTTCTATTTCATGCATAATCCTCACCTTCAAATAAATTTCTGAAGTCTGATAGCACAGCCACGATTTCCTGCTGCTAATGCTACTCATCCCACAGAACATATGTAATACATTTTTCCTCTTCTTTGCATGTTCCACTTAATTTAGATTGAATACAAATAAACTGGGAGCATTCCTTTAGTTTCTGTTTATTTGTTGGCTTATTGTTTTGTTCTGTTCTTGAAGTACACCCAGGACACTAGCAATCCCATTCTGGACAGGAGCTATATTGCCCTCAGCGGAGTGTGTTGTGTTCAGTTCATGAGACCAGACTTACAGTAATTCAGCTGTGCTATCTCACTGACTCTTCAAACTGACTCATTGGTCAACTATCTAGAACTATTTTGGTAAGCAAATTATCATTACTAAACACAGATCATGAAACAGTTGTTTTGAAAGACAAGCTCTGACAAGCTCTTCTGATGTTCTGAGCACTTGTTGAAGAAGTTTTAAGCTAGCCCTTTACAGAAGAGCATATTTAAGGTTCACTTCTGACAGAGAAGATTTTATCTTCTGTTCTTTTTGGCTTCTATTTTAGTCTGGCTACAGAAGGAATTAAAATATTAGATTATACATTTCATGCTGAATGGGAACAAATATGTGGCTGTATCAGCCATGAGAGATGTTTGCTCTTTCTTGATCCATTATTTATTGCAACCATGGAAAAGATGTATGTCAATTTTAGTTATATAGCCACTTTGCTGTTAGCAGAATAGTTCTGATTATATTGTTTCATAGTACTGAGCAGAAAATTGGTTCTGTTTTACCCCAAACCAGGACATGTTGTTACAGTTTTCCAGTGCAGCTAGTATGGTTGCAAACCCAGTGTGTGTTAGGCCTGACAGAAACGACAGCAATTAGGAGCAATCAAGTAATAGTACTACATTTATCAGATTGAACACTATGTTTGAATCTTTGTGCATTCCAATGCATGTCACTTGAGATATCTGGAGATGAATTAGGGAGGATATCTTTTTACTCTGAACAAGAATAACTTCCAAGCTCCTGTCAGGAAAAAAACACCAGGTACATTTTAGTATTCCACTGATTAAGACAAGTGGGCTAAAGGTAAATGAACTAGCTGGATTAACTAAATCTCAGTAAACAAGAAACTCAGAGAAAATTTGTTATTTTGGCAACATAGGAGATCACGTGCATGCATCGACATTTTGGTATACAAAGGATAACCTCTTCTGTGACTTGAAAGGTAAAAAAAGCACAGAAAAGTGGAATTAGTGTGATGACATACAATGTATTTCTCAACCATAAAACCTGAGTCTGACAACATTACAAACTATGACATTATACATATATATATATAAAAATATATATATATATCCAGTTTGGAGCCCCTTACCACAAAAAAGACATTGAGGTGCAGAGAAGGGCAGCGAAGCTGGTGAGGGGTCTGGAGAGTAAGTCTTATGAGGAGAGGCTGAGGGAGCTGGGGTTGTTTAGTCTGAGGAGGCTGAGGGGAGACCTTATCATGCTTTATGACTACCTGAAGCGGGGATCAGTCTCATCTCCCAAGTCACAGGAGATAGGACAAGGGGCAATGGCCTCAAGTTGTGCCAGGGGAGATTTAGATTGGATATTAGGAAATATTTCTTCACCGAAAGGGTTATCAAGCGTTGGAATAGGCTGCCCAGGGAAGTGGTTGAGGCACCATCCCTGGAGGTGTTCAAAAGATGGGTTGAAATATGGTTTAGTGATTTTTGTCAGGGTTAGGTTGATGGTTGGACTAGATGATCTTTAAGGTCCCTTCCGACCTAGACAATTTTATGATTCTATGACAGCAGTCAGTTCAGTCACAAATCCACTATAATTGTTCAGACAATATAAAAAGGATTTATATGTCAGTACCCTGAAGGTCTAGATTGTACTAAGTTTCAACAGTTCATTAAAGAAGCCTTTCATGTTCCTATGAATCTATCATTTGTTTCAGATTATTGCAGTAAGAAGAAGTTAACCCAGATGAATAAAAGTTCATGTAATAAGATTTTTCTTATTTGTAGAGTTCATCAGCCTGATGAGTTTGCACTTCAGAAATATAAGGCATTAAGTAGGGCATTAAGAGAGGGAATATAAAATAATTTGTGTGGATTCATCGTGCAATGAGACCTAATCTGACCCACCTTTATAGCCATAGAGATACTGCTGGTTTTGATAAAAATTTCAATCAAATTTAGGATGATGATCGTTCTGGCATCTTCTGGTCCCTGTTGCACCATTCTGCTGCCTGCCTGGTGTCTGTTGCACTATTCAGCTGAGGCTGACTCCTCACACTGCCTGAAGAAGCCAAGTATTACCTTTTATTTAATACTATGTTCCCATCAATGTCATTGGTTCCTCATGGTTCTAACATCAAAGCAAATAATGAAAAGCTTTTATTTTCTTTATGAAAAGTAAGATCTACCATTTTATGAAAACTTAATAAAAGCTTCTGAAGAGTAATTCTTTGCCCAACAACACATTTCAGCCTTTTTGAAAAACCAAAAGCTGCAACTACTAAACTGTAGTCCAATAACAACTTATCTATTATTTTCAAAAACGTGTGTTAAAGAACAAGTAATAAATAGAAAGAACTGAGAAACATTGAATGTTCTGAGCTTTGAAAGGATTCAGTGAGCTTTGAAAGCATTCTCTGGCAATAGTACAGGATACGTATTTTTTATTGGAGTCTTTGAAACTTTGAGATTTTAAACAGGTTAAGATTAAGTTAGAAGACAACCTGAATCCCGTCTACGCGACTTTAATCTTTCACGCACATTCTAGCAGCCAGAATAACATCGTCAGCTTGAAAACATCTTTAGTCACAGTTAGTAAACAAAAACAAAAGTCTATTTCACTTACCAAAGACAGTGTGATTTTTCTTAGATTTATTTTTCCCTCTCCCTAATGTTTTAATACATGCTCAAAATTAATAAATGTTTTATATTCTGCAAGTACCTGCACAAATATCACTTGCATACCTCCTCCTTCGCCAAGTAGAGAGTCAAGTATCTGGGGGGAGATTTTAAATCTACTTTGAGATTTTGAGGGTTTCACTGGAAATCTCACATGTGCATGATCTTCAGCAATTCACTCTCACAGAAATTTTTCGGGTGAGAAGAACAGGAGAATATAACAGGCAAATGACAATCACTGTAAATCAGATACCATTTGCAATAGGAGTCTGGGGCAAGGAAATGTGAAGCAGGAAAATGTAATATATTTCAATGCTGGGAACTTCTTTACCGTGAGTGGTAGAGCACTGGAACAGGCTGCCCAGAGAGTTGGTGGAGTCTTCTTCTCTGAAGACATTCAAAACACTCCTGGACAAGTCCCTGTGCAATGTGCTCTAGGTAGACCAGCTCCGGCAGGGGGGTTGGACTAGATGATCTCCAGAGGTCCCTTCCAAGCCCATATGATTCTATGATCCTATGATTCTATATGATCTAAGCAGAAAGAAGGACCAAACAAAGAATTATATCAGAATGCCAGCTGCAAATAAATCATTATAGTCTATGCTCGAACACAGAAGGGGTTAAGAAGCAGATTTTCACAACAACAACTGCCTGGTGAAGAAGCTCAAGGACATCTTCTGACCTTCCTTCTGACCTTCCTGCCATGATAGCTCTTTGCGTGGGCTGCAGTGGGAAAATAACATGTTCCTTGAGTACAGGTGTTATCAAATATTCTTCCTGGCAATAGAAAAAAACCATACTGTTTGACTTTAATTATCACTGTCATATGAAACTTGGGTCATTGGCTAAACAATGCAATGCACTACCCTTTGCTTAGTAATATTGTAGAAGGCAAAAATGAGCTGGAAGAAAGAAGTGGGAAGAGCAAAAGGAGGAAAAGGATAATGAAAACAAGTGTAGAAAGGAGAAAACTGTAGTTCTACTGCCTAGAGAGATGAAACTGGAGAAAGGCACTAGAAGAGAGGAAAAGACTTTCCTAAAATCTACAGTGCTCATCTCCGTATCATGAGCATAGTCACTTGTTTAGGGCACCATGGCTTTCTAGTAAACAAGTGGTTCAAAAAGCCTAAAGTCTTATACAGTTTGTTACTGCACAAAAGATTCCAGTGAGCAATAATCATAAAGCTAATGTAAAAACTGCAATAATACCTTTGTCAACAGAGGGAACATAGATGCAAGAGAATCATAAGAGATGTATCACTGGAGATATCTGAAAAGGTGAAGTAATCTGTAAAAAAGGAATGGTAGGAAAGAAATAAAAATTACTGTCATTGTGAGAAATAAAGAGGTAAGCACAAGTCCATGTGGGTCAATCTGGACTATGACTGACTATGTGTGTCACTGAGCCCATCCCACTTTGGAATGTCGCTGTCATATATCTCAAATATCTCTAGTCTCTCTTTCTAGTGTTCACCATCATTATGTTCCCTCATCATTATTAATAACATTATTTAGATAAGTAAAACTTTTGGAATGTACTAATAGGGTGGGAACAGAGGAAGATTTAATGCTAAGCAGTGGTTCACTGAATTTGACTGAATTATTAGAATTGGAAGGTTCCAGGCAAGACTTTTTTCTTTTTTTTTCTTTTTTTTTTTTTTCAAGAGATGAACAAGCCAGTTGTCTTTTCTTACATCGTCATCTTCAGATTATTTTTCAGTTATGGCTGCGATTCCCAAGTAACTGAGCTGAGTTGCAGAAGAAGTCAGTTCAAGGAAAGTTGTATCATCCACTGATGGATTGAGTGCATCACTGGATGTCTGGTATTCCCATCTTATCTCAGACCTTCTGAGCAGATCTGGGCTAGACAGTGCTACAGCTTGAAAGCAGGAGCTCATATTTCATTATGCTATGGGATGTAAAAATGGATACCAGTTGTACCAGTCTAGGGAAGTAGACCTGTCACAGGAGAAGTCTTCAGGACACTACTTTTTTCAAGAATTTTCTTGAAGAGTCATGAATTTCCTCTGGGTGTCTCAGAATCTGTGACCCTGGCAATTACAGTTTCCCTGCCTTGGGTAAGAGGAAGGACAACTGTGGGGTTGTCAGGCTTGGATCTTATAGATACAGGGCCCAAATAAAAATAAAGGTGTCATCCTACCTGTGATGCCTCTCTGTTACTCTCCCGTTTTTGGCCTGACACAGCTGAGAAGCTGTCATTATCTAACACATACCCAGCCTAACTTTAATATAGGAGTGATGGATGCTGCAAGTAATATAGCTATGAGGGCACAGAGCTCACTGTGCTGTCAAACCTGCCTGAAAAACTAGGTAGAGGCTCTGACAGCAAGTCTGCACTGAGCCTCAAGCCATCCCAGTGCATTTTGGGGACTTTGTCACGGCTCTACTTATCACAGCCTCAGGGCTATATGATAGTTCCCAAGCTGCTCAAAATCTCAGCTGCCTACATGCTGGAAGCTGCTGCTGTCCCACTGAATTCCTTCCTCACCTGAGTACTTCTTTGTCTCCAGCCAAGCATATGATGGTTACAGATTGTGAGGAATTTATGGCTCAGAAGTGGAAAATTTAAGTGGTTCTCAAATACACCCGATATCAAGAGCAGATATTGGACTACATGATCAGAACAAAAAGTAAATTTGCACAGGGTCATGGAAACCTATAATCACATTTAATACTTGTCTTTTATGTTGTGACAGAGTATGAACTATGTTGGCATCTCTTTTTTCTTTTCCTAAGCCAAGACAGATGTTATAAAGAGACAAAGCACAAAGAAAAAAGAGAGCAGTGCAAAAACACCAAAAAAAGGGTCTGTAAGTCTAAGCCAGTTCTGAGTCAAAACGCTGTTTTTATGTATTTTGCATTCATCAACTTTCCTTACCTTTACAGTATTCTTCTGAAATCATAATTTCCTAAAGAATTTGTTCCTCTTTAAAGGTCAGACAGGTGGGTGGCCATCAGGCAAAGAAGCAGAATAAGCTCCCATATGAATACACACACTAAAATGTCATGTACATTTGCAGTTCATTCTTTCTCACAAGTAAGGTCAAAGTAAAGCAAGACTTAATGAAACTGGACAAAAATTTTATGTCATTTGTATATAAATACTGCCATTAAAAGCAGAAATTAAGAACAGGATAAGTTTGGGGTTTTTTTAATAAACACTACCAAATAGTAAATTTAGAAACTGTAAGAAAGAGAGCCAAAAAACGATGTATCCCATGACTTATTTAACACAAGATTTGGAGTGATGGGCATTAGAGGGGACAGTGCTGACAACAAACTGACTTACAGAAGGAGGAGAAGTGGCAGTTACCAATAAGTGGAGTTAACAAGTTATAAAATAGGAACAGTCTAATCAGCTAGAAGTACATGGCTGGAAAACTTGAAAAAATACTTTTGATTAAAGCAAACTAAGGAAAGAGAAAGATGAAATATGTCAGTGGAGTGTAAAGGTTTATATCTGAACATACGAACTGTTCATGCACACTTTTGTTTAGTAATTTTCTGTCCTCATCAATACAGTCTCCAAAAGATTGGACCAAGAGATGATTTATTTTTTGTTTTAGAAACATATCTGTCCATTTAAAAACAGCAGTAGCAATGAGATCAATAAACTTTCCACTGTCTCTTGTAAATACATGCATAGAGATTTCTCTTGTACCTCTCCAATAAACTTCTTTAGAACAACAACGCAGTAAGCATTTTACACAAAGATTATTATCAGCTTTGAAAACAAATAGAAATAAAGCTGATAGCAAACTATTATGCATTCATAGGAGGATGCATAATAAAAGGGATAAAAACATGAAAAAGCATGAAAAAAAAGTAAGGTTTTTTTCTGCTTCAGGGAAAATTTTTCCTACTTCACAATAACAACCTCGTTCATGGAGAGAATACTGCATCCAATATGCTTTATTTGAGCACATTCTCATTTCATGCTAAATGAATAATGCAAAATAAAAGTAGGAGTATTCCCATTGGCTGTTGAAGCAGATTACTGTTTTTTTTTACCTTTTCTACATTTTCAGCCCACTAGTCTGCACAACTGCATCTCCTCTCGAAACTTGGAGGGGGGAGGGTCTCATACCCATAGTGCTGAGTTCTGTGTAAATTAAACCCTTTCTGGCACCATCAAAAACATTTTATACTTTGTACATTTCCAGTCCCACTGAAAAACAGTAGGTTCTGACTTAAAGCCAAATCTGAACATTTTTTCTTTACAGCTGGATACCCTTGTGACTAACCACTCAGGAGTGATACTATTGTGTTCAGTGCCAAACTCCTACAACATGCAGATAGACATATTTTTTATTTCCTTTGGTTTGTGCTAAATTGACATGCATTCCACTCTCCTAACGGAGGCCTTTTCAAGTGGTAATGTTTTTTAAAGGCAAAGAAAAATCAATTCAAATTAAGGTAGGAGTGTGAGATCTGACTTTCTCATAATTTCTTGCAAGCAGAAGTCATTAAAAAGTTAATAACCCTAAATGGCATGGTATTTTGGTGATCACAACAGTGGCATTAAATTTAAAAATATGATTATATAATCTGTCCTTATAGGTTAAACATTCATGTTTTAGTGCTTTTAACACACTCTGTCTCCTCCTGTTTAGCCTAACTCTGAAAGCAGCTGAGAGGAATCCAGTCACCAGCTGTTGTTTGCCTGCTCACCCACCTGTCATTCTGGGCATTGGACAGACCTCACTGGTGGGGCAGACAATCCACTGCTTTGGAAAATGCTCAGATCTCCTTTACGCCCAGATCACAGGTAGTATAGATACAGGATGTGAAGATTGTCAAATGTCTTATTCCTGCTATTTCATGCGCACTTCAACTATGCTACAACAGATAAAGTGAGGAGAGAAATGAATACCAAGCAGCAACATCATATGAATCACGGTGCTGAATATAAGGTTTAAATGAACCCCCACAAAAATTAGAGGACATGAACTCCACAGATATTAAATAACCATTCTGTGATATCCAAGTAAACGTTGGGTTCTCTGGAACATAGGTCAGGAAAGGTCTTCAAGGGCAGCTGTCAAACTTACACATTAAGTGCCTCCTAACACACAAAGGACACAGCAAAAAGCTAGTGAGAATGGGGCTCTTATCTTTCTGGGAGAAAATTCCCCGTGTCTATTTGAGGTGGGAGAAGTGACATCAGCCAAGGTGAAAAAGACAAGCCGTACAGCACATAGATAGTTTCAACACTGTGATGTCTCTGTTACAAAGTCCTGTGTGGCCTGCAGTTGGTGATTTCTCTGAAACAAATCAAGCAGTATGTATATGTAGACTTCTTTTCCATATGGTAAAAAAAGAAAAGAAAAAGTCTTTAGGTTTGGAAATGAAAGAAAAAATGCTGGAGAGAGAATTAGTGTACAGTGATATTTCATAAAGGAAGTAAAGAAAAGCTTCTCCATTTATCAAATGTATAAATATGACTATAAAAATAAAGCTTAGCTCTACACATAAGGGGCTAACTATTAACTCTACTTGCTTGATTTCATTTATATAAACACCAATAAGAAGTCATACCTCAAAAAATTGGTTTGTATAATCAATAAATAAAATGAAAGATAATGTTGCTGTTATGAAGAATGAAGCAGATTTTTTTTTATTATAGGATAGATGGGGAACAGGAAAATGATTCATCTGTTAGAAGTCTTAAGTTCATGCCTTTTTGGGCCTTGCTCCAGTGTTTTAAGTATAGAACCCCTCTAACCTCAACACAGTTCTAAATTACGAGATGAATTTGGATGTATTGCAAGTACTAAAAAATGACTAAAGCTTTCAAATGACCATCAAAGAGAACATAGGTCTTTGGAAACACTGTTTTGTTACATGTGTTCTTGAACACCTCGCTTTCAGGTGTTTTTGGTTTTGGTCAGTAATTTGGTGTCGGTTTTGGGAACTGTTCTTATGGACAATCTCTGCTACTTTTAGAAACAATAAGAGACACACCATACTTCCTTGGATATGGTTGCCACTTTGGGGAGAAAGAGAGAAGAGTATGTCCTTCTTTTCCATAAATACTCATACAAGGGATGCATAAAACTTAACCTTATGTCATCTGGGTGAGGCACATCTTCTTTTCCTTTCTTTCCTTCTTTCCTCACAGAGCCATGACAGCGGACTACTCTTAACACCACAGAGGATCTGTATTGCATGTTGGTTGTCACTCCTTTGGCAGATCCTACTTCAATTTCTCATCAATAACTAAGCAAACTGCAGCTGTCAAAGATCCCTAATCTCTGGCAATGCCCAGGCTGATTAAATACATGAATTCTTTATTTCACCTCTTCCACATGTGGCAGCCTTTCTCTAAAAAAGCGTTAACACTCTGAAAATCAATCTTCCCATTTCATGCTGTGGTCAGCCTCAGGAAGAGTGGTTATCCTAAATGTCTGATTCACAAACATTCTCCATAACCAACAATAACAATATCTGGCTGAAGTTTGGAGTCTGCACATAACTGTGTATGCTCACATGCATATGTAGCCATATACACCTCACTTCCAGAGGTGGTAGCCAGATAATATAGTAGAAATCCAAATGTTTCTGACAACCCTCTGTCTATAATATAAGTCCATGCCATGAGCTTTCACCTGAATTTATAACATTAGAAGCCATCACTATTTTGAAGATAATTTTTGCATTTTATCCTAAAATCACTATAGATGAACAGAACGACCCAAATACCTTTTTTCAGTAAAATGCTTGAAGGTTTCATTTTCAGAAATGTAGAATTTCTATTAATGCCTATTGTTACCAAGAATACATTATCAAACTGTACATTATCAAACTTACTGATGTGCTGTTTCATATTTTTGAAAGGAAGAAAAAAGAAGGATTTTAATAGAATTTAGATGGGGAAATGGATCTACTAAGCATCTCATAATAGACAACCCTCAAGCATGTGGTTTTGGTGGGACACAAGCAGAATTCATTGGCAGGTCTGAAAGAAAATCATTCATGGAAGTACAGTTTTCTAGGTAATTCAGAAGGTTTCAAGACCACATTTGTCACTGTCCATGAATTTAAAATCTTTGGAGCTTTAAGATCAGATTTATTCTATTGGAATAAATTAATAGACTTTTAATGTGAAGAAAGATAGTGTATTTCATAGTCTTTTCAAAATAACTGTAGCTATTTGGAATCACTTAGAATTTTGCATATTAGAATAATCTCTTTGGGGAAAGATTAGTAAATGACATGCAAGAGAACTACTCAAGGCTCACATGGGCTCCAGATCAAGTAATTCTACTAATTATCACCTGGTTGTAAAAACTAGGCATAAATAATGGGATATTACTGACATGCAACTATGTATTAATTGCAGATACTAAAGAAACTGGAAAGGTTAGTTTACTTTGCTGTAGAAACATTTCACTAAAGGGTCATATACTTCAAACATTACACCTGTTACTTCCTTTAATCTGTATCAGTTTTCACTAGCTGAAGATCTGATTCATCAAATTTTATTTCCTGTAGATTCTGTCTTAATTTTAATTTAATTCTTCAGCCATAGTGTGACAATAAAATGGCTGATTTATAGATATATAGACTATGTAATTTGAATTTTATTCCCTCTAAATAGAGGAAGCTTTCTTATATAATGAATTCTGGCTTACCTCTGCTAACTAAAATCTATTAACTTCATAGAACTTAGTCATGTGGAGAACAGTAAGCATGTGTATTTGATTTTTGTAGAATGGATCTAATTTTATTCTCATTAAACTATAGGAGTGTTTTTTTTCAGAACAGAAGGGGAAACTGGGATAAGTTTATAATACTTGTGTATTGTGTTTTATCCTAGTAAGCCACAACAAGCAAGACCTAGGAATCATAGGAGTTTTCCTTTCAAGAATATTCAACTGTCTGTTTAAAACTAAAATCAGCTATAAATGATAAAATGTGTTCTATTATTTAATCTATTATATTAAAGATAGGCTTTAAAATATATGCCAGGAATTAGGCTGTTCAAAGATGTTATACGATATAGACATACTTTTCAGTACAGAAACTTCCACATGTTTGGGGTGTGTATTTTTTTGCTTTTTATACTAAAATAGTAAGATGTATTTTTCTATTACCTGACAGCTTTAGAACGTAAAAATAATTAAAAGGAAAAAAACATCAGTTTTCTTTAGAGTTTTATGTTGTTTTTTTTCATGCCACTGAGTTCAGACTTAACTCTGGATCACAAACATCGAAGTGCTTTAGGCACTTATATAAAGGCAATTTATAAACTAAGTTTTTGGCTGGACAGATACAGTGTGAAACCAAGTATTTTGCTATTGAATATATTGGAGCTGGCTTCCATTATCTGTGCTTGGGAGATTTTATTTTCCATATTATTGTACTTATTTGCTTTCCCTATCTCCAAAAGCCTACCAGGGTGTACATAGGCCAGTTCATTTAACAGCATTCATTAAACATTGTTGAGATTTTGAGCAATATTGGACAAGAATGTGTTGTTGCACATGAAACTATTCAAAATGTGTCAGCCAAGAAGTGCTCTCTATGGAGTCATAAGGTAGGTGATGAAGGGAAGATACGGGATTCAGCTAGCCTGGAAAGACCCTTGGCTGGGAAGCAGTGAAATGTTTTTAAATTGAGAGGCACTGGGTTAAAACAAAAACTAAAAATGGCAATTTTCAAGATACTAGAAGAATTGACAAGTAATTACTAAAGCCTTCAAGTGTATCAACACTAAGCAAGTAAACAGCTTTTGCTGCTCAGAGTACTCAGAGTGAAAGATGCCAGGCTGAGAACTTGCTCTTCAGTGTGGTGCACGCTGGTCCCTGAGGAAGGACCAGACTCCCTCCCACTCTGGTCCCTGCTGCAGAGCAGCTGGAAATTACCTTCATTGCCTTGGCAGACACATCCTGATAATCACTTCAGCAAGGTAGCTCTAAACTGATCATGGGTTACACTTGAAAAATACACCTAGAGTAAGAGTTGATGTTGCAGATAAAGGTCCTTCCTGTTACTCATGGGAAACTGCAGAGATGCACTAACTTCCCTGCTTATGTTGATTCAAACTCTTACCTTGCCTGATGCAAAGAAAGGCACCTCAGGAAAGTTCTCCAGTCTGTAATATTGCACAGAAACAAACAAAAGATTCATTGGGTGGATGGAAAAGAAAAAACATGTGTAGCCTAATGTACCAAGCTATGCAACTAGTAAAGTAGTTGTACTTTTAAATTTCAAAATATTTGAGCTACCCCGTGAGCCAGGATTAGGACTCAGGGCTATCATAAGTTAATTGCATTAACCACTGCACTGTGAAGTCTGTTATGCTGTATAAGACCAAAGAACTTGCACTATTTTAACATTTAGTAAGTTGTCGAGATGTTGTCTCGCACTCTGTAACTAGGATAGCTTGCATTCCAGAGGTGCCCGTCAGTGCCTCAGCCAGAAGCCTTCTTGAATAACAAAAAGGAAACTATGGAATCCGTCTAAATTAGATGTGAATTCTCAGATGCACTGCTGAGCTGCAGCAGGAATCTTGGTGTCGACAAAGAGGGAAAAAAAGGAAGAAAGAACATTCTGTGACTTTGTCCAGATTTGTTTTCAATGGTTTTGGGTGGGAATATTGCATAGCAAAGTCTTTTAATCTCTCTGGGAAACTGCAAAATTATTTAATATTTTTCTGACTCTTCACCCATTAAAACATGTTTTTTATCAGTGGGTCAAAAATTCAAAGCTTTTCTCCAGCTTCAAGGATTCAGACATAAGTTGGAAGGGGGGGGTTGCTGTACAATGATAATGAAACAAAATGTATTCCAGAACATAGCTTTAAATTACAGAAATACCACATTTGCTGCAATAAAAATATATAGTGGCCCAGGAAGGAGAGGAGTGAGGAATTTTTCCAGTTATTGATTTGTGCATCATGCAAAAGTATGAATATATTTAAATTCTGTGTAAAATACCCATAAAATGCATTGTACTGTACAGTTCAAATTTGCTATTAAGTGGAGGGATTTAAAATGTCCTTTTATCTGAAGTGATATCAGCCTGTGTATGAAAATCCCGTCTAAAGGTCAGATAATGCTAAATGATGATCAGTCTTCCCCTGAAACCTCAGTACAGAAAGATAGCTCGCTTTGATCTTGCATTATTTACTTGAACTGACAAGACTTTTTTAGCTCCTTGAAGACAGAGCAGATTTCAGTTAAATTCATGTCAGGGGCCAAGGCTGAGCCTTAACCCCAGCTGGAGATTGAACCCCCAACCTTCCAGTGCAAGGATACGTTTGATGCCAGGTCACTTGCTCAAGCAGTGTCATGTACAAAGTTGCATGCTGTTATTCCACCACACTAGATTTATCTCCTCATCTAGTTTAACCGTGCTCCTGAGTCAAGCCCATAGAAGCTATAACATCCAACCCACTTGGAGCTGTCTTCACTTTTACAAGACACTTTCTTCTTTGACAGGTATATTGACCAATATATTTTTAAGAAGCTATTTTTTGTAAATGATGTCTGTTTTATTTGACAGCACCTATCCGCAGCTGCTCTTCATATCAGTATCATACTCCATTTGGCTTTAATTATTTCAAAACTAGCGTCCTCCATTTAATTCCCTGTTTGTCACTGAATTTATTACCTGAATAGTCCACCTTAAAAATTAGTTGTATAATTCCCATCTTGCTCACTTCTCGATCCTCCTTGTACAATACATGGTCCAATTACTTTGGTCTTTATGCACCCAAACTATCTCATACTATTCTGGTTTTACCTGTCCTTCCCCTAACAGTATGTCTGCTGGACTATACAGACTTCCAATTGTGCCTGGGCACAGAGAGGTGAACATTGGACACTGAGAGGGCGGAACACAGGTTTGAGCACTTATAACTTCTTAGACCCTGGTTAGTCCCTCTTAAATTACAGAAAACATTCGGCATGCTCTGATCCTGCTCTGAGCATTTTTTGACCTAGTGTCGGTTCTTCACATATATTTTTTTTACCTTTTTTTTATTTATTACTGTTTGCATCTGGACCGGGTGAGATAGTTTGCTCAGGACAGCCTCATCTGAAAGACCAGAGAGCACTCCTGCAATGTAAATTAATTTTTTTTTTTACATGGTGACAGGACACAATATAGTCTTAACTTTCCCATCAAGTTGCTTTTGTAGGGAAGAATAAATAGGATAAATGTTTTCATCATTGAGAGGAGTTCTTTTGCTAGGAAACAGCATTAAGTTACTGTGTGAGCTCTTGATTTCATGTGGGAGATACGAATATGAAGAAAAAAAAATGCACTGATCTTTTTTATTAAAGGAAACTATTCATCCAAGCACTGTATTGCACAGTGTCTGAGGGCTGCAAAGAGTAACATTCTTCCCCGTTCAACTATAAGTCATAAGTAATGAGAAAAACCTCCAAGTATACACAAAAGATGTTGGTCAGACTGAGTAGGATCATTATACCAACTCTTACTTGGTTTGACTGGCAAAACAGTATACCGGCCAAGTCCCACAGATGCCAAGAACGGAGAAAGGCGGCTTTTGATGCACAGTCTACTCTTATGATTTTAATTTGTATTTATTTAGGAAATGTATTACAGACAGCTATGGAGAACACTTTCACAATACTGTATTTCATTAGAGCTATGTTCTGAAGCTGATGCAATCTGGGCATGAACTAAAAAGACCATGAAAAAAATAATTCAATCAGTAGAGTAAAAGGCAAAATGTGCTTATTCAGTGGTTTCTTAAAAGGACAAACAAACCATATTTTGGTAGGAAGTAGTGTGCAAATTTTACTTCTTATTAAAAGAATTTTTTTGGTCTTTTTAATCTTTAAAAAACGTGGAAATGTTTATAGTTCCGTCCACATGGAAAAATATAAGTTCATGTTTACAGCAGGTGATTTTCAGCATGTTGCAGGAAATGCTCTGCACAATTTCACACACTTAGAATAGATACTTGAAAGTTTCAATATCAAAATATGTGAGCAGTTTTCAATCTATTTAAATGTGGCTAGCAGCTGCCAAAAAGACAGCAAGATTCTGTTTGTACATACATTAGAAATGACACAAAGTACTCATCAGCACAGGATGCAAAATTACTCTGAGTTTGAAATCAGACTCCAAGTGGCAGCAGTAAGTAACTTTGTAGCAACAGTACTATTCCACATCATTCTGGGACATCCTACAATACTTTGAGGCATTAAGAAGCCCACCATAAAAAGGCAGAACTCAACACTTCAGAGTTTCGGATAAAAATAAATGGTATCTGATAAACGTCCATATGGAAAGTTCTGTGAATGTGTTGTTTTCCTCTGAAAGGACAGTGTTGATTATACTCATCTACTCACCTGAGCTAGTTCTTTTCAGGACTTCTTTACAACTGGTGGAGAGAAAAAAAAAAAAAAGTTTCAGGACATAATTCACAGAATCACAGAATTATATGGGGTTGGAAGGGACCTCTGGTGATCAGCTGGTCCAACCCCCCTGCCAGAGAAGGTCCATGTAAAGCAGGGTCACCTTTAGCATTTATCTAAACCAAGCACCTCTAAAATAACAAAACAGCACCATTCAAGAAAACACAGAGGTCAAATAAATTGTCACCAGAGACCTTCCCTCTGGTAAAGGTTTACCTGATGTCTGATTCAAATCTGGAGTCAGGTTTAGGTGAGATAAACACCACCTTACTCAACCGAAAATATCATGTCTGTTCCTCTACAGAATTTTTATGAGAAGGTTCAAATAAACTTTCACAAAATTGGAAATTATCACAAAGATGTAAATCATTTGGTCTTTAGTTGCTATGAAAAACTGGCCTTTACAATACCATTTCACTCTCTGTGCTTCTGACAGTCTACAGAAAGTTTTTCTTTGAAGCTAATCTTTATTCCAATTGTTCTTGGCATGGGAGATTTTCAGATAGATTTAAACTTTCTCAGTCATCCAAATCTCTCATGGGACAGTGCTAAAAGTAGTGCTGTAAACAAAGACCCTGTAGCCGATATTATTGGAAAGAACTAATTTTCATTTGTTGCATCAGAAAGCACAAGAAAAGCACATACAGAAGCATTTGTATTACAGTTAGATGATTCACTAAGTATGTCTTCCTGTTGGTCATGTTATCAGAGTAACAGTGGCAGAAAAGTTTCTTGTTGATCTCTCTGAAAGTGAGCAATTTAATTATTTGTTTTGCCCATGTGAGTTTCAGCACTCTTCCTAAAAGATAAATTAAGCAATGGTTACTTTGTATTGCTGGCTATGCTAAATCTTAAGGGAGCTTTTTATCCTCCTTGGGAGGCTGGAAAGATGCAGGAATGAGTGGTTATGACTACCTCGTTAAATTTCACAGGCAGGGGCACATTAAAATGTCTACTTAGCAATAGGCCTAGGTCTACAGAAGAACCTGAAGACCGCAATCTTGGTCAGAGTCCAAGTTCACTTAAAATGCTGGCCCTGAACAAAGATATAAGTCACAGGCCAGTTAGGACAGATTTCTTAAGGGAAGTGGTTTACCATAATAACTTGATAGCAGTGTCACATCTGAAATATTTGGAAAACATAATATTAAACAATATTGTCATTGTGAGATGTCACAAATTGTTTTGTCTAAGTTTTATTCAAACATTACAGTTAGAACAACAAGAAAAGAGAAAGAAAAAATTAGCAAGACTGCTGTCCCATATGAAAATGTTTTTTTTTCCCCCATTGGCCTTAGCCTAAAATACGATAAGGAATAAATCTCCAATTTATCCTAAAATTTATCCAATGTCCATTGAAATTGGTGGCAATATTGCTGTTATTTTCATGGGTGTGTCTCTGAGGATTAGGGATCAGGACCTGTGGTTGCCAAAAGTTCTCCCTCCTCAATACCGGTGTACCAGGCCTTGAAGAATGAAGAGAAAAAATGTCAACAGCTGGCTGTCATGGCATGTTACAAGGATTGACAGTGATTGGATGTTTTTCCTAGTGGCAGCTAGCATATCTCAAATCCTGGAAGAATTAAACAACTCTGCTCTTTGTTAGCTTTTCCTGATAACCACTCCAGCAGTGACTAGATGGACCATTCAAACAATAAGTGCAGTACTGCTTGGGCTGTCAAGCCAAGCCAGCTAGCACTAACTGGGACCTTGTGTGCATTACTTACAGTATTTATATTGGGTATTTTTCCCTGACTGCAAAACTTATAAGGCATTATTAATATTAAACAGGTAACCAGGGGAAAATAATGCAACTTGAGAGAACAAAAATAACCATGAAGTTCTGACTCTCACTTCAGTGGCATATATCTGAGGCAGTCTTGTATTATGCAATTCAAAAGCTTCTAAAATGTTTAAAATTATATCTAAGAAGTAAATGACAAACAGATTTTAGATATTCCACCCTGGCTAGGTAAATCACACACAATCTTAAACACACTTAAAAGATTACACAGGTTTATCTCTATACACACACTACAGGCACACATCCCTCACCTCAATATTTTTGTCCTTATGATCTAGTATTAAGGTGAAAAACCTCCAGACCTTTTTAAATTGCTTTTTACTAAATCTACAGGTAAAGTTATTTTCTTTTTAACCAATCCTTCCATTATAACATAAGACTGTGTGGCTGCTGACTCTGCACTCACCAGGTCTAGATGAAATACAGGTAATCAAATTAGTCAAGGGTGTGTTAGGAACTCTCAAGTTTTTGAAAATTTGGTTTGTTCCTCAGGATAGAATCATAAACATCATGAATAAGAACCATACATCCTTCTCACAGGATGAGAGGCTGAGAAAACAAAAAAAATAATCACAGGACCAATACAATCACTATATTTAATTTCTCAGACCAAATGATATGTATTGACACATTACTGTGTCTGACTTCATTCGACTTCTGTTTGGTCATTCATTTTAACAGTCAGGGTATCATTTTAAAGGCATTGAGTTATTCAAGTGTATTCACATTTATTTCAACTAACCTTTGTTTCAGTCACAGAAACCTTCAGTCTAAATGGTTCTAGTCCTAAGACAGATTTTGTGGAAATGACAGACAAATAGTGAAAAGATGCTGCTCTCTCTGAATGAATGCCTAGATATGCTATCAGAAATGTAATTTAAGAAAACAAGGTTTGGGAAAAATCTAAAAAAAGTTATCAGGGGCAGTATTTTGTGCCATTTTTATCAGAAGATGTTTGGATATATTTTAGTTGTAAAAAAATCACATCACAGAACTTTTTGTGTCTTTTTGCATGCTACTTTACAATTTGTGCTGAACTAGTCACAGCTAAGAGCTGTTTACAAGAACTCTTTCAGAAGTTGTGTAAATTCTTGTGACCTCAGCTTCATTCAGTTAGGTCACTGAAAGTCAAGACTTTAGGTATGCACAGAATATTTAAATACCCACCTAAATTGTACAAAATATTTAAACTATAGTTTTACATTATAAACAACCATAAACTTCAAAACTATATACATGCCATTTCAAGCACAAAACTACATCAGAAATGGCTGCAACTGCAAATTATACAGGTATACAAACATTGCACATTCCTTCAAAACAGTTTAAAATGCTTCATTATTTCATTGGCACTTCTAACAGTTAAGTCTACCCTGAAGCTCTTCCCTTCAGTTCTGAATCTTCTGAGAATTTTTGCCATTCAGTTATAAACAGCTGGTAATTAAGCTAACTGTGAAAATGCTGACACAACATCAGTGCTACTGGGATACAGCTAAAATAAAAAAGACCCTGGACAGTGCAATCACTGTCACTTGTGTAAATGAATTCTGTCCCTGAAGAGCTATATGGTAGCACATAGCTGTGGAATATATTTAAGAACCCAGAAGAAAAATCTCACTTGAGAAAAATGGAAAATTTTCATAATAAAAATAGTCAAAGTGAATGATAACTATTATCAGCACAAGCAAATCCCTTCTTGTCATTGACTGTAATTTTTTAATCATTAGTGCTAACAGGAAACGCAAGCAAAAATGTGTTGCTTGCGGTCAAAATTCAGAATTCCCATGTTTGGGTATATATTGATTCACACAGCAGTCTTTTTTGCAGGGGCATACATATGCAGCAATAATGATTTTGCAGGGCAAAGACTAACACTGATTTATTACCAGAGGTCAGAGAACACTGGTGTTAATGGAAACATTTACAAGAATGAAGGTCACAGGATTTGGTGATGTGTCAAGAGCAGGACTCTCTTCTCTTCCTCAATGGACCTGCAGCTCTTTACTGCAATGTTGCATTGAACTCAGCAGGCCAGGGTGTTGCATGTTGTGTGTCTTTGATCTTCCTTCCAAATCAGTTAGCAGACTTGTGTTGGAAGGGAGCTAAAGCACATTTCTTTGTCCCTAATGTAAACACTGAACATGGAAACATTGGGGAATTTATGGACAGTCTCTGCTCTCTCAGCTTTGCTGCTACGGTCCTTGTTAGTGGTGTGAAGGGTGAGCTTCATTCTTCAGCATCACTTTACTTTTACCCTGTGAAGCCCATACTACCTGATCTTGAGTGTGAGTGAGTACAATCCCTTTAGAGAGTTTTCTTGCCTGGAAAATTAATGGTCCAGTGGGAAATCAGAAGGTTAGGCTGAAGCAAGGAGCTATAACGCTCTGGAAAACATGGTTGTGAAAAGCTTTTGCAGTTCAAAGAGGAAAGAATAGATGGGAGAATCTTCTCTCCAGTCCTTGTAACTGGCTGTTCAGTTAGAAAAGACTTAACTGAAAAGTAAAATTACTGAAAAGAAAATTGATTCTTTTCCACCTCAAACCAGGACACTGGTGAAGAATGTGGAAGACTGTTAACTTCAGAAATTTCAGCTGGATCTAGAAATTTGGTGCAATAAGCGTTCAACTACAAGAATAATATCTTAACTCTTCACAGACAACCTGTGAAAAAGAGAATCAGTAATAGGAACAGGAATCCCTTCCAGTATAACTATAATAACAGTATTTTCAGAAACTCTTACTACTAGCAGTAAATTCAATTCTATGATTAAGAGTATCTAAATAATAACAAATACTTGGTTTTGACATTCACAGCGCTTGAAATAAAAGTCCATTATAATAAGCCTGCAATTTAGATGGGCAAATTAAAAAATGAAATAAAAATTAGAACAATATGATAATGTGGCCATAATAATATAATGGCATGCTGGTTTGATACACTCTTTTTTTAAATGACGTCTGACTTTCTATCTTTATTTATAGTATAGTGTCTTATTCTTTTCTGCTTCTATCTCAAATCCCTGAGATTAAGTACTTGAAATATATAATCCAGTTTCACCTTAATTAAAGGCAGTTTTTCTGTCTGAAAAATATGTAGCAGTTCAACCTTACATTTTAAAGCAACATCTTGTATATAAATTGAATTAAATTTCTCAGCATTGGATTACTGTCAGGAAAACAATGTAGTCTTTACTTATTCTTTGAAATGCCCACAGGATCTTTCCAGATTTGCAATAGGGTAATTTGTGAAATAGCTACAACAGCTATCTTTGGTGTTATTTCTATTCAAAGTGGTGGTATCTGTGAAGATACCTTACATTTAGTGGTTCTGTGAGGAAAAAAAATAAATCCATTGATATTCTTCTTAGGACTTCTTCCATATAAATAGAAATCTTAAAAAAGCACATATGATAAAATGCCGTACTGCTCTATGAATGTTAAGACCCACTCTGTCAAAGTCATGGAATGATTTCTTGCTAGCATAAAGTAGCCCAGAACTTTAAGCATGATTTTTCTATTTCTTCACAACAATATGAATTTTTAATAATTTATTTATTGCTCACTCATTTAGTGCGCTCTTCAAAGCAGTACAATAACACAAACCCACTCTTGTCAGTCAATTTTAATTAAATTAAACCTAATGTTCAATAATATTCAAATAAACATTATTAAACATAAGTATGACACATGCTTTTCAGACCTTGATGTTCTGAAAAGTTGTTTGGGATAAGTTTAAAGAGAATCTCTATAATACTCCATTTATCAACAAATAATACCATAAAACAGTCATCGCTCAAGAGATGGCAGAGAGTGTTAAAGTCTCAAAAACAATTCAGAGGTGAAAAAACAGAGCTAAAATAATGTCTCCCTATTTTTAATAATTGTTTGACCGCAATATGAAGGAATCTGAAATATGCACAAAATATTATTCACATTTTGTGAGGCTGAAAAAAGATATTTGTTTAACATGTTTTCTGTTTATTTTTTCTCCTTCCGCAAGAATGTTTGTGGATTAAAAAAAAAATCAATGAAATTTGTGTGAATGTGTATTTAGATACACTATTTGCACAGATAGCTCCTTAGAATCACAAAAAGAAAGCCAAAAAACTTTTTGAGAGTTAATCTGTCCTGTTCTTTTCCAGGTTAGGATAATCTGAATGCACTCCTTTCCTCCTGTAGTGATCACACTGCTGACAACCTAAGAATCACTTTACGATTTCAGAAATCACATAGTCAGAGACTGACTTGTGTGTCCCTGACACACTGTCACAAAAGGTTTCAAGGCCATCCTCACTGAAGACATCTCACTTCACCAAGCTTCAAGAATAAACTTCAGAACAGATTGAGAATATGAAATATCAACACTAAGTATTGTAGTGAAGTGTTTTCAAATAACCTATAGGTTGAAGGTTATTTGCAAAGAAACATTTTGATTAATGCACTTGTAAATATTTACATTGGTTTTCAGCTGTGAAGAGACACACTTTGATATTTTGATAAACATATTCATCACACAGAATCACAGAATCACAGAATGGTATGGAGTTGGAAGGTTCATACTGCACTATAGGGCTGGCAAGATTTAGGCTTTCACATTTTCAAAAAAATGTATGAAAATCTCAGATCTTGTTTTCACCCCTATGCTAATGATATTAAAAATCAATAGCAGCTTCCAAATGTGCCATGAACAGGTCTTCATATATTATGTCAAAATCCAGTTTAAAAAAGCCAATTTTCTGAAAAACAAAAAATGTAAAATGTTGAAGAAAAAAAGAACCAGTGACATTTAACAAGTTATTGCACATCACACATTCCGTAACCTTAGGTTATAACTATTATGGCACATATTCCTTTTGCAAGCTTTAGAAATTAGTTGCAGCTTGTTAAATTTTTGTGTTTTTAATAGGAGTTATATTCCTCAGATTCATCAACAGAAATAATGATGACAAGTGTGTCAACTATTGTTATTTAAATGTTGCCAACAATGTTTTGTTTAATCTCCTGTTGTTGGAAAAATATAATAGAACTTAAAGTTACACTACTCACACAGTTCTTTACTAAAATGCAGTGGGAGCAGGCTCTTATGGAAATTAAGTACATGGAAGTTAAACCATGGAAATTTATTCTAAAATATATCCTCTTTCCTTACAATTGAAATCCGGAAGCAAATTTTTATTTGATGATTACTAAACAGTAATTGCATTAAATAATATTAATGAAAAAGTATTATGAAGAAGTTTAGCAAGTTGCAATTTAAATAAACTTCTGACAAATATGATATTTCATAGTAAAATTAGAAATCAGGGACATAGAGAAAAATAATTTCCTTTGCAATCATGAGCACAGTCTATCTCAAAAATATACTAACATTCTTCAAAGAGGTCAACATTAATGCTTATAAGGAAAACTCAGTTGATACACCCTACTTGAGCATCCAAAAGTGATTTATCAGACTTTTACAAAAGGATGTTATGAAAATGGAAAAATAGATGAGAATCAAATTTATTCAATTTATAGGTGGTTACAGTGGATGGAAGTTGCCCATACATCTGTTCCAGGATACCTGACACTCCGTTCTAAGCATATTTGAAGCCTAAGTGTGGCAGAAAGTTGTATTTCTGAGAAAATTCTTGGCCATAATCATAATAAGGAATGAGCTTTTAAGCACAGAACAGTAACAACACATAGCTTCTCCGAATGCGTTAGTATACTCAAGCACTCGGCGTACCACATCTTTTTTATCTTTTCACCAGATGGGCTTTTAAACTGCCTTTATTATTCACAACGTTTGTCTTGGCGCTCATGGAAAACAAACCACTAAGATTACACAGCACAGAAATCTCCTATAAGCTACACAGCTTCTGAGCTACTGAGGGACTGGGCGTTGATACTATCAAACTCCCTCTGCTAACGCATTGTGATTGTATTCAAAATTCTTTCACTGTGACCTCCCATGTCCTTTCTTTTTTTTCCTTTTCTTTTGTATCCCATTTCACTCCTCTGTGACCTTTTGACTTATTCTCACTCTTCTCACTGAATGTTCCTGTCTGTTCTACAGAGGTTCAAATATTATTTTTTTATTTTCAGTATTTCTTTTCCTGAAAAATAACCCAAATCCCAGTTTAAAAAGTACATGTATTGTAGAAACATATGCCAAAAAGCTCTAACTGACTCCAATGTCCCTTGCTTCCTTGAATCCCTGAAAACATAGAAGGTCTGGCAGTGCTGTAGGTGCAAAATGAGAATAGCAGAGCTAATAAAAAGAGCAATTATAACTGTTATAGCTGGCCACTATTAAGACCATAGTTCCAAGAACGTCAGCAGTGGACAATAATTTATAGATTTGTCTGCAGTCTTCATTTCTCAGTTGTATATAAGCTTTATGAGAAAATACAATACAAATAATGCTTAACAAAGGATACCAGTAATCCACCTGGCTCTGGAAATGTAATAAGTTCTAGCAACACATTAATCTTACAGAAGAAAAAAACTAATACAAAAGAAAAAAAACACACCACCTCTGTGAAGTTGAAGCACCTTCCCTGACATTTTATAATAAATATTCTTTAGCAATGTTATTTGATTGCACTTTGTCATGCATTTGTTTTTGCTGCCTCGACTTAGAATCTTTAATAAATACTTAACTTTACAGACCCAGTAAAGTTGCTTTCAAATCCTGTCATGATTTATAATGTAGCACCAGCTGACTTCCCATTTATTATGTTTCTGTGTCGAATTTCTTCTTGCTACTCAGCATTTTAGTATATGTAGAAAAAACTGGTTTTTCAAGACCAAAAATGTGATACTTCAGAGAGAATTATTTGGAAATTTGGAAATTATTTTCTTGTTTATACTTTTTGTACTATTATTTTTGGTCTTTTAACTATTGCACTTAAGGTGTTGTCATGGTTTAACTCCTGTCAGCAACTCGAACCATACAGCTGCTCACTGACCCCCTATGTTGGGATGGGGATGAATTGAAAGAGTAAAAGTGAGAAAAAAAATGTGTGTATTGAGATATAGACAGTTTAATAGGTAGAGCAAAAGCTACACATGCAAGCAGAGCAAAACAAGGAGCTCATTCACTGCTTCCCATTGTCAGGCAGATGTTCAGTCATCTCCAGGAAAGCAGAGCTCCATCATGCACAAATGCCATGACTCTGAGTATCCCCCTCTTCCTTCTCCCAGCTTTATATACTGAGCATCACATCATATGGTGTGGAATAGCACTTCGGTCAGTAGCTGTCCCAGCTATGTCCCCTGCCAACTCCTTGTGCACTGGCAGGGCAATGATGTGAGGAGCAGAAAAGGCCTTGACTGTTCTGCTTAGCAATAACCAAAAAGACCAGTGCCCTATCCCACTCTTCCTGTCCCAAATCCAAAGCATAGCACCATACCAACTGCTAATAAGAAAGTTAACTCTATCCTAACTGCAACCATGACAGATGTATAAGCTTCTAAGCAGTTTATTGTTTATTTTGAGCAAATACTATACCTAAATTCTCAGACAGAGCACAATCAGTAGCCTTCTTACCATTGACTTCTGGTTCCAGAAATTCCACTTGAGATTGCCTTCCCTCTGGGATACCTCGGACAGAAATAGTTTCTTACAAACCTGCTGGACTACAATTTCCTGTGAATTCCTTGTCCCCAAACCTGTTTTACTCTGTACTGCCAAATTGGATACCATGTTATTACTCTGGGAAATGGCTTGCAATACTATTTTTCAATGTGACATGATCAAAGTGTTCTGTCTGCATTCGATGGTCCCTGACATTCCTATCCAGAGCTCTCCTAGGCTGCGTTTCTGCTGCTCATCTTGAAATGATGCCACATTTGTACCTGTGGTATTGATTCTTGCCTCCCACCTTCAACAGAAACCAAGCACCCGTCTGGCAACACTTTTGCTAGCGTAAGTTACACTGGAGCATCTGAAGGAATCAGTCACTGGACTCCTCAGTCAAGTCATTTAGGTACCTATCCAGCAAGCCAACCATATTCAGCAAAATTTAAATTAAGATTAATCATACATTCAAATTTTGGTCTTTAAATGAGGTGAAAGTCTCATCTGTAATTGGGCCTTAAAATCTATTTTTATGTGCCACAGCATTTTTAAATACTTCTGATATTCAGAAGTATTAGGTCAGTTTTTACCTAAATTGATTTAAAATGAGACAGAATTACACAATTGTGATACACTGTTATCTTTCCACATTACCCTGCCAGGTGGTTACAATAGCAAAGTGCAGATATACTCCTTTTAAAACTTCAAATTGGAGGGCAATCAACTGGTGCTAAGCCTAAACTGAAAAATCCACTTCAGCAGGGTCAATTTTCTCTTCTGGTCTCTCTTCTGCTGTGAAAGCTGCAGTTCAGAATCAAGGAGACATAGTGGCCCTCGTATTCTTCTTAAACCCTAGGCCTTCCTGTAAGTCTCCAAGATTCAAGAGATGCCAAGGTAATGGGAGAAACACAGAGACCCAGGATGACCATATTCTTCCCAGTTATGAGGCTTGCAGTTTTCCTGCTCCCATCCTGATGCTGCAGGTTGTGATATTTTAACACTAGAGCCGGACAAAAAAGAACTGCTGCACAGACACTGCAGAGGAGTACACAGAAATGCTAGTAAGGGTTTTCCATTTGTAATCTTGCTGCAACCTTTGCTGTGCCTTGTCCTTGCTCTTTGCATACATAGGCTATAACTTCTCTGAATGCCAACTGTACAACACAAGGTTTACCCACCCAACAGCTTAAAAAAAAACTGACAAGAATGTGAATTGTTCATAAATCCACTGCTCTTCTGGTTTACCAGTAGCTTAGACTCATAGAATCATAGAATAGTTTGGGTTGGAAAGGACCCTTAAAGGTCATCCAGTCCAACTTCCCAGCAACAATCACAGATATCTTCAACTAGATCAGGTTGCTCACAGCCCCGTCCAACCTGACCTTGAGTGTTCCCAGAGATGGGGCATCTACCACCTTCTCTGGGAAACCTGTTCCAGGGTTTCACCACCCCCATTGTAAAAAATTACTCCCTCAAATCTAGCATAAATCTTCCCTCTTTTAGTTTAAAGCCATTACCCCTTGTCCTATTGCAACAGGTCCTACTAAAAAGTTTGTGCCCATCTTTCTTATAAACCCCCTTTAAGTACTGAAATGTTGCAATAAGCTCTGCCTGGGCCTCTTCTCCAGGCTAAACAATCCCAAATCTTTCAGCCTGTCTTCATAGGAAAGGTGTTACATCCTTTTATTATTTTTGTGACACTCCTCTCAACTTGCTCCAACAGGTCCATGCCTTTCCTGTGTTGAAGGCTCCAGAGCTGGATGCAGTACTCCAGGTGGGGTCTCATAAATACAGAGTAGAGGAGCACAATCGCCTCCCTCAACCTGCTGGCCACACTGCAGTCCCAGATATGGCTGGCTTTCTGGGCTGTGAGCTCACATTTTCAGCTCATGTACATCTTTTCATCGACCGGACCCTTCAGCCCTAGGTCCCTCTGGATGGCATCCCATCCCTCAGGCATGTCAACCATACCACTCAGCTTGGTGTTGTCTGCAAACTTGCTGAAGGTGCACTCAATCCCACTGTCTATGTCATTGATGAAGATATGAACAGTACTGGCCCCAGTACGGGCCCCTGAGGGACACCACCCTCCCCTGAGGAATCTCCACCCGGACATTGAGCCATTGACCGCTACCCTCTGCGTGCGACTATATAATCAATTCCTCATCCACTAAACAGTCCACCCATCAAATCCATTTCTCTCCAATTTAGAGAGAAGGATGTTATGGGGGGTGGTGTCAGAGGCCTTACAGAAGTCCAGACAGATGGCATCTGGTGATTGAAGTCCCCCAGCAGGACAAGAGCCTGAGAGAGCATGATGCTTCCTGTAGGTGGAGTAAGAAAGGTTAGTCAGTAGGCTCCCCTTGATCAGGCAGCCTGTAGCAGACACCAACCACAAGGTTCCTTTTGCTGCCTCACTCTAATTCTTACCCACAGGCTTTCAACCTGTTCTGGGCTGTTTTTCAGAGACAGCTCTTCACACTTTACCCGTTTCTCGATGTAGGGGGGCAATGCCTCCACCCTTCATTCCTTCCCTGTCCCTTCTGAACAGCCTGCAGCCATTGATAGCCGCACTCCAGTCATGGGACTTGTCCCACCAGGTTTCAGTAATAGTAACCAGGTCTTAGCTTTCTAACAGCACAGTGGCTTCCTGGTCCTTCTGTTTGTTGCCCACGTTCCATGCACTGGTGTAAAGGCACTTCAGCTGAGCTGTCACCCATGTCATGTTCTTAGAGGAACACGCCTTAATTCCTTTGGAGTATTTCACTGGTGTATCCCTCTTGGCTCCTATTACCTCAGGAGGCTCCCTCTCATCTCTGTAAAACTTCAAGTGTGCTGCAGTGTAGCCTACACATCTCAGAGCAAGAGGATGTGGGCCCTCTCTAGTACACCATCCCTCTAACCATTGCTTGTCATCCTACAGTTTGTCATGGGCAAGCTGATGTTTCCCCTCACCTGCCTCAAGCCTAGTTTAAAGCTCTGTCAATAAGCCCTGCTGGCTTCTGAGCAAAGACTTTCTTGCCCCATTCAGATAGGTGAACTATACCTGACACCAGCAAGCCTGGTGCAATGTAGACCATCCCGTTATCAAACAACCCAAAATTGTGGTGGTGACACAGTCATGTATTAATAAGCTGGGCTCATGTGTTTCTTCCAATGTCACTACCTGCAGCTGGAAGGAGAGAGGGAAAAATAACCTGTGGTCCAGATCCCCTTACCAACTCAGTACCCTAAAGGCTCTTTTGATGCCACTTGGAATATGTGTTGCTAGGATGTTTCCTAGCTATGTCCTTAATCAGGGCTCCAGGGAGACAGCAGAATTCCCCAAGAGGGCCTGTCTGACATATTGGACCCCATAGAAGGGAGTCGCCTACAGCTAAAATCCATCTTTTCTTCCTTGTGGAGGTGGTGGTGTTACAGGGGGTTGGTCTTTCTGATCTTGGCAGCACCTCTAGTGAAGATGGAACACCATCCATGTCATCATCCATTGACTGACCTTCCATATCCAGAGCCTCTCACATGTTGTACAGAGGCACCTGGAAAGGCAGGGAGGACAAGGAGAGGGTTCATCTGACACCTGAGCATGGACTTACCTCCATTGACTCCTCTTCTTTAACCTACTGCCTTCAGCCTGTCAGGGGAGGGTACAGGATCCCTTTGATCTCAGGTTTTCCTGATGGTTGTTTCTGTTTGTATCTCAGGTAGAGCATGGTTCAACCAGTCTATCTCTTTCTTAGGCTCCCTGATGCTTCTTAGTCTTTCTGCTTCCTCTCATAGCTCTGCTGCCAGGCTGAGCAGATCATCCACCTGGTCACACTTCTCACACAGCTGTTCTCACTGCTGCCACCCGTTACCAGTGAAAGGCTCTGGCACTCCCTGCAGCCCGAGACTTTGGATGGTTGCATGTTTTCTTGGGAGTTCTGGCTCTTGCAGTCTCTGGGTGTGGGCTGAATAAGTGCCTTGGTGGCCTAATGACTAATCCTTTCTCACTCGCCCTGGGCTGTGCTGGGTTGCTTCTCAAGCACGGTACTGTACCCAGGGACACAGGAGGTGGCTAGAGCATTCCAGTCACATGATGTGATACCTCCTCCTGCAGCAGTTGCTCTGGGCAGGAATGGCTTCTGCTCTGGCCTTTCTACAGACCTTCCCAACTAGACCCCTGCCTGTTTTGAGATATTGACCAAGCAACACACACAGCAGTTCTCAAAGTGAGTACCTGTTTTTTCAAAGCTTTCTTCCCTCGTGCATCCCTCAATATGTAATAAAGACATCATAGTCTTTTCTGTCTCATCTTTGATGCTGCAACAGCAAATGTTTATTTCCTTCTAACACACATGGTTGAATAAGGTGTTAAGAATTAAAAAAAAAAAAAATAAAACAGCATGGGAATTTTCATTTCCCTTCCAAACCACAGCAAGAAAAATCTTCCATATATCAAAATTTTGGGGGACTTTGTGATACAATTTCTGAATCTATCTGGAACTGCAAAATATTCTATATGTCTTTGAACTTAATAATTAACCCGATCTAGTTCTTTTGTTTCAACATTAAACGTGTTTCTCCTGTAGTAATTTTTCTAGGAAGTAAACTTGAAGTTCCTGAAGATTTGGAACATTAAACTACTAACTTCAAACATTTGCATAAAGTTGCTACAGTTTGCATCAAATGGGTTGTTGACCACTGTATCCAAAACACTTTTTCAGTGCACTTTTTCAAACACAATTTGGGCTCCAAAAGGAGATCTTACTTACATATTTCATAGACACAGCTGCAAATGAACACATTTTTACCTTGAGTGAATGTGCCAGAGAATATTAACATTCAACTGTGCACTTAACTCATAAATATAATGGAATAGAACTTTAATTATGCCCCTGCTAAGCTTTGGCATAGAATAGATTAGTTTTAAACATTCTAAAATACTCTCTTCTGTCTTTCTTGAAATTTCAAATAGACCCTTGAGAAGTTTGTGTAAGACATTGTAAAATAGAGCAAGAATGCTGATACATAGTGACTTCTATCATTTATTTTGAGATCGGGACCATCTCTTATAATATGCTTGCATATTGCTTCATACAGACAATCACTGATTTCAATTACGGTTGCTAGGCACTACTCTAATTACTCATAATGGAATCAGGTAAAACATATGCTTTATGTAGTTTCTATAGATTTAGTCAATGGTATACATTAAATATTTATATGATCTCCCTTCCATATCCACATACGTAACAGCACCATAAATGAGTACCATATGACTCACTAAGTCTTTTCAGTAATTGCTGTAATATAATACTGAAAATGTTGTCTGTGTTTCCAGGTGAATCTTTGTGCCGAAATTTGCTTGTCAGTTTTAAGGAATGAGCACGCAGAAGGCTTGGGTGTCTCTGATGAGCAACAGCAATCCCTTCTACTGAACTGGTGCATATTTAGGAAGCAACTTTGTATTGACGTTTAATAGGATCTGTGATCTTCAGTCTTTAGCCCACAAAAGTATTTCAGGACTTAGTGGAAATTAATCAGAGGTAGTTGGGCTCCTAGCCACATGTGAGAAGGTCTAAGTGTTTGAGTTACTCTTGAGGATAAGCATTTGAGGGATTGTAAAAATAAAAAAAAAACCAAACCAAAAAAGTAGAAGCATACTTATTGTCTCCTTCACTTAAAATGTAGCTTTGCGGAAACATTTCTATACATGCTATATAAGAACATTTTGTCCAGAAAGTAAAAAAAAATATGGGCTTAGTTCATTGTTTAGTCTAAGTTTATTCAGATTTCCCACTTACCAGTTCCCTGCTTTTCTTCTGAATTAAACATTACATTAATTAAAAAACAAAACAAAACAAGACAAAGTCCCAAGAAAGCAAAATTAAAAAAAAAAAAAAAAAGCAACAAAACACCACACCAAAAAAACACAACTACAACAACAAAACCCTCACAACCGTGACAGCAGGAACCAGACTCAAGCATTACACTATTACAAGGCCACTGATGATAGATGCGCTGTCTCCGGTGCTCTAATTGGATGGGGCATCATATCCCTTCTTGTACGTGGACCCTCTAGTGGCAGCTCGCTTGTATTAGCTATGCGACGACATATATTCCCTCTCTTTTTGTAATTTGCTGAGAAGATTCCTTTTTCCTGTGAGCTTTCAATTGCAGGGCCTAATGTCATGGATTTTAATGATATTGTTTCAAGTGACCAGACTGAGTTTGATTTGGAGATTTTTAGGTCAGATCTAGCCATATTTGGGTGAATGCTAGGAAACCAGCTTTTGAGGCCAGGAAGCCCTGGTGATATGTATAGACTTCAGCTGCGGGCGCTATTTTGACAGAGGACTCCCCTCATCAAGTTGTTTTTCTAGATCATACTTTCCTAGATCATACTTTTCAATGCAAAAGCCTAACACTGTTTTGGATTTCATCATAATTACCAGAGTTATTGTACCAGACTCAGAGGTGCTTTCTAGGTGAAAAGATATTGCTTTTATTTCACCTCTGGAATGCACATATGATCGCTTTTATTCAGTCTGCTGTCTTCACGCTAACACAGCATCTTTTTTTCTTTCCTATTTACTCCCATATGGTTTGCTAATTAACTTTCCTTCGGAACTTATGAAAAATGTTCTCCATATTTGCTGAGTCTTTCACTAGCAGTGTTCTCTCTTCCTTTGCCAAAGCATACATATCTTAACAGGTTTAAAATAACCAATTCATAGTGTTAGCATGTGGTGGAATATCAGATATGTTTGGTATACAATGTAAAAAGCAAAAAAAACTTACAGTTTGAGAGCAGACAGTAGATAAATAGCTTGTTTTGTTAGAAGTCCTCAGCCTTGATAAAACCCATAATCTGCTTAAGACACCAAGAAATCAAAAGTCAAACTTCTATCTCATCTACATAAATATTTGTATCTCATATTTTGGTGAGGGTTTTTTCTGGATGGCATTGCTAGAAAATATCTTTAAAGTCAGATGATATATAAATATAGCTAAAAGTCTTTTTAAATATATCAAACCACTTGAGGGTATACCATGAACAACCCTGCTTTTCTGGATTTTGTAGCCAGCCTGATTTTTGGATGCATAATTTGAATGGAGATATATACTAATTTAAATGGAAATAGCATTGATATTTTACATGCAAGACTGATACAGTTTTATTCCTCTTTTGGTACTCTGTTGTAAACAGTCATATACATTCTTACATAGTGTGAAACATATTGTGCACCTCTTTTTCACAAAACACATATCTGTTTTTTGCAATGAATCTACTGCCTTCAAAGAATCCCGAACAGAACCAGTCACTGCTTCCCTTTGGTTCTACTGGGGCTTTGTACTTCCATCATATCTTGCCTTCTGTCCTTTCTGTCATCTATACCCGGGTGACATGAATACCAAATGCCACTAAATATGAGTGGAAACCTTTCACGTTTATTCTGAAGTGGGTACAAAGGGTACAGGAGAACAGAGAATCAGATGAAGATTAAGCTTCTGTTTAGCTTGGTTTATACATTCAAATGAAGCATAACTTTTTGAATTGAGAGAGAAAAGGACATTAAAATAGACTTCAAAAATGGAAAAAGGGAAGAAAATTTAACTCTGAATTGCAATTTCTGCTATCACAATCAGTCCTTCTCAGTATGAATCACATCGTTAGCATTTGTTGCTCAGATTAGCCCTGCTGATAGCAATGGACCTGTGAGATTTACATCAGTTTAGGATGTAACCCAGTACTTAAGTGTAGTATCTGCTTACAATTAGCCATGAATTTCTTAACACAAACAAAGCCAAATATGTATTATTTTAATTTCCTCCATAAAGCTCCTTTTGCCTGCCTATTAACAGATGCCATGTATTTCCTCTGCCAAAGTTGATGTTATATTGGCAACAGAGCAGGGAATGACACGTTTACATTTTCTGTAAAAACACTACTATAATTAGCTTCTGGCCACTCCCAGAGATAAAATACTGGACAATATGGATGTCAAGCCGGACCCAGTATGACAAGCCCTATGTTTCTGAATACTTCTCTTCATTTTTCATGGTTCACAAGTATATTGACGACTGTTGGCAATTAATTTTTGTGGAACACAAACCTACAACTTGTCCAGTATATCTAGTATTCAGCTAAAAGCCTTTTTGCTTTCTTCTAGTTTTCAATGGACATTAGAAAATAAAGAAAACACTTCAGTAGAGAGAGATCAAACGCTCAATACATGCAAGAGCAGGGGGAAAAGAGGATACACAGTTCTATCCACTACTGAGATCAAGTAACAAACACCTGGTTATGACAGGGAAAAAGAAGCTCTCTTGTGATTTCTTCCTTTACAGCAGAAAAATGTGGAGGCCTGTCTCAGGCACACTCTGACACCAGCCAATCTGGCTATTAGCACAACCATTAAAGTGAAATTATAAGTCTCTTGTGTTTCCTTCTTTTCCAGCCATAAAAGGTGAGGCTTGGCTCGCGCTTATATCAAATGCTACATTTAAATATTGTAGTTTATTTTCTCTTCAGGGAAATCACCCAGCAGGGTCACCAGGCTAATCACAGCTCATTTTGAATCATTGGAAATGGGAAGAAAGGAGTGTGAGAGGGAAAGCAGACCAATATGTAGTTAGTGACATTTCCCAACTTTGTAACTTATTTTCCTCTTTGTTCTTCCCAGCAGCTTACAAAGGATGATTCCTTGTCCCCTGAGCTCCCATTTCCAACAAATACTGAACCAGAGACTTTCTGAAGAAGTTTGACAAATTCGCTTTGCTATTTTCCCTGTAATTCATTTATTCTGCATTTCTAGTCTTTCTTTTCTTCCTTTTCTTCCAATGTGGTGTCTCACTGTCTGATTCGTGAAAGCCTCCCCTCTCACCTTTAAGAAGTGGGAGCAGAGCAACTGAGTGACACTCTATCAATAACCACTCTGGCTGCTACATAGAAGATCTTGCTTGTTTCTACCTGTCTGAATAGGAACATACCTAAAGAGATTACAACTGACTTGCACTTTGAACTAGATACTGCAAAACTAAACTAAACTAAGCCAAATAAAATAAAAACATTGGTCATCTAAGATAACGTTTCCTTCCAACATTTGCTGTTTATACTGATCACAATTACTAAAACAAAACAGCCTTGCTCTAAACTGTTCTGAATTGCTAAATGGCCTGAATGAAAATAAGCTTTTTAAAAAAAACATTTGGTATTTCCATCATAACAATTGCAATCACCGTTTTGGCTTTTTCTTATAGACAATTACCAATTACTGTCTTGGGTTAAAAACACAAATGTCTCTTGAGTTCAATCTTTTCAAGTCCCACACAAAATTATATATCTAATGTTGTATTGTAGTCTTTGCCTCAGGTCTCATCATTGAATATCGTTCTGCTGCTGAGAGAACTAACTGACAACTACTCCTCCTTAGTAGGGTACAACATCACAGTCTGTCTTGAGCCTGTGAATCAACATCTTATTGTCGAAAGAGCCAAGAGATCAGTCCACAAACCAAAGCAGAAGATTATGCTGTTACTTTGACTCATGAGCTTCCCAATAACTGCAGTTAGATCTAAATGTATGATCCATTAAACACACATTCTTTAGCATAAAGTACCCTTTGATGTTTAACTGGAAAGGATTTTTATGAATGAATTATGACCTAATGCATAAGGGTAAGCTACAAAAATTATAAATGTCATAAATTTAACAAAGAAAAGAATGTAGGAAATCTGAACCACTGTGAGTCAGGATTCACTTCTTTTGTCACTATGCTCTTTTCAGGATCAGTTTAAGGTCAAAACACATCAGAATGTTTTTTGGACTTAAAATATTCGTTCCTCATTTAAAGAACGAATAAATGATGTAAAAATGAAAGATTTTTCTCAAGAGTGATCTCTACAGAGGCTTTATTTCTTTGAAACCAGACAGCAACAACTTTGAATCATAGAATGGTTTAGGTTGGAAGAGACCTTAAAGATCACCAAGTTCCAACCCCCCTGCCATGGGCAGGGACACCTCCCACTAGACCAAGTTGCTCAAAGCCCCATCTAGACGGTTCTTGCAAATTTCCAAGGATGAGGCCCCTGCAACTTCCTTGAGAAATGTGTTCCAGTGTCTCACCATCCTCACAGTGAAAAATTTCTTCCTAAAATCTAATCTGAATCTCCCCTCTTCCAGTTTGAAACCATTGCCCCTCATCCTATCACCACATGTCTTTGTAAAAAGTCCCTCCCCAGCTTTCTTATAGGCCTCCTACAAGAGAATTCTGACACACTACCTCTTACCCTGCCTTTGTATTAGCTTTCTGCTACATTTCTGGCCTCTTTGGCAAATAACCTTGTCCCAGACAATGCCTGTGCATTCAGGGTTTGCTCTGGAGAGGCAATTCAAATGTTTCTACCGTGTTTTGGGAAAGATTTAAATGTGTGGGTGTGAATCATAGTTTGCCACTTAACCTCATAGCCAGATGACAGTTCATGGCCTCTGTCATTTTGCAGAAAAGACGTAGACTTTCTCTCTTCAAGACCTGAGAAAAATCCAATTAATTTAAGTGTTTCCTTATTCTCAGTCACCTGACTTTTATATTTTGGGAAATTCCTCCCCTAGGTTTTTTTCCCCAAGGCAACACAGTCTAGGAAGTTTATTCCAGATATCTACCACACTTTGAGAAGCTTAAATCCCTTTACTGATCTGCTACACCACATGACTCTAAAGACAAAACAGAGCAGTAAATTGTACAGCACATTCTTCTGAAGTGCCCTCGCTTTCTGCGGTCAACCAATTGGAAGTAATTGTCGACACTGGGTATGACATAATCACTGTTTATGGGTAAGTCAGAGAAGTGCTGCCTGGTTCCTGCTTCTTTGCATCTTCAGGTGCCAGATGCCATCTCACTTCATACACAACTCAAGGGTAATATTTTGTAGAGTGTTTTACCCATCCGGATCATGTGGTGATGACACAGCAAAGAGCATCATTCTGCTCAAAAGAGGGGTTAGAGATTTCACTTCAGAAGTGACCGATGGCCACATTTTCTTGAAAGCAAATTAGAAACTAACAAAATAAATGGCAAAACATCAAATAAAATGGCAACTTACAGGATATAGAAAAAACTTTGCTGAGTATGTTTCAAACTTGTAAATACTATCTTTTTCCTTCCAATAACCATACACGACAATTATGACAACCTTCAGCTTCCTATTGAATATGATACTGAAGTTAATATATTTCAGTACACTTTGTCATTAATTCATATAAACCATTACATGTACAGTTGCTTCAAGCAACTTTTCTGAATTATGAGTGTCATAAAGAAAAGGCAATTATTTTTTTGACTGCAGCACATTTTGTTAACTGCAAGTAAATAAACAAAATGATGGCAATAGAAAGAATAAAATCATAATTAAATGGATTTTAATTTAAAGCTTAGCCTTAATAGAATTGATATTTAGCAGGTTTCTGGAATCTGCCCAAGTCTGTTTATATAATATTCTTTCCAATGTTGCATAATACTAATAAATTCTGTACATAATAAATCATGTAAATTCAATTATATTCAGAGAAGCTGCATCAGGACATAGACCTGTACTCTGTTTCCTCTGCAAGATTTCTGAACCACACAAACATGGGAGAAACTGTAAACACATATGCAAACACACATGCAAAATCTCAGTCTATAGTATTTTTCATATAAATCATTCATACCTGTCTTTTTGTCAAGACTCAACACTTCAATAGTGCTTATGATCTCTTGCAAAATTCATTTTATTCAGAGGTACAGCTGAATCTGGTGGGAGTAATTCCCCCTGCTGAAACCAAAATATCAAGTCATAATATATGAGAATAAATATATGGCATTATCTTTCCATGTTGCATCAACTAACCGTTCATTTATTTTTGTTGTCATAGTTTACTATTATGCATTCTATTATAAACTTTGATATGTATGAGAACAAGTAATTCTGGCTTTTAGCCTGTATCATGAAAAAAAATCCTAACTTTGTTCTAACACTGTTCTAAGATAAATGTAAGCAGCACTCAGTCACTGAAGAATAGCTTCCCAGTCATGAAGATCTTGGTTTAGCATCACACATCAGTTTTATACTTAAGTTAATATTATACTTAAGTTCATATTATCTTCTGTGAACATTTACCTATATAAATAGAAAAAAGAGAAGAGCTTTCTTTTTCTTTTCCTGAAGATTAAGTTAGACTTGAAGTCATGATTTTCTCCCTTTTCATGTTATTTTGCATCACATGGTCTTCTGCATATGTCTGTCCTTACACTAATTCTTGATACCTAGCTGATCGGTGCAAATCATGGCCATGTGCACTCTAGAAAACTTTTAAAGATGTTTTAGTCAGTTATTGTGATTTGCTGCTGAAGTTTCATCATTGTATTCACTGGCATGAGCTTTCTGATCCATGCAGAGATGCACTTTGCTCACATAAAAACATAATTCAAGTGTTTGTCATTACCGCCTTGCCAACTCTGTACATGTCATGTTAATTTAATGAAAACCAAATAATGTTCTTATAGAGAGTGTTAAGACTGCAGTAAGATATGCAACAAACTGAGTATATAGGTAATATTTGCAGCATTTATTTTGGATAGACTACATTCAACTTAAAACACAATCCAGTTTCTTTTAATTTTTTATAGTTGAGGTTTTTCTTCATAGAGTTTGTTCAGAAACATTGGCATTTCACTTTACAAGGACTCTAAAAGCAAACTCTGTTTTTGTGAAGGCGACTTTGTTGAAATGAGTGAAAAGACATTTCAGTGGCTCAGTGTTCATTCCAGGTCTTTGCTTAATTCTGGCCAGGTTTTTAGGTTGCAGCAAAATCCAGGGAAAACTTTATTCCTGTTTATCCACAAGAGTGTACCACAAAGTAAAGATGAGACTTTCAGATGAGAAAGTCCATATCTTTTTCCAATTATTCAGCATTGTCTCGGAAACTGTCTTTCTAGATCTTTCTCAATGCTTGGGTTTCACAAGCAGTGCAAGACCTAAGGGCCTTCTCAGGGCTGGACTTCTGCCCTAAGAGCAGGTTGATGATCCTCCACCTAAAATCCATCACACCTCTCAGAGGTAGCTATGTGGTACATAAATTGAGCTTGTTACCATGTTTCAGAGCTCTTTAGACAAGAATCAGAAAATTGATCGTATCTTTCAGAATGGGAACAAGAATCGCAATATAAATAAATGTTCATACTGTTTCTACTAGCATAATTCAGTTTCTCACTGGAAATAACCATAGAATCATAGATTAGTTTGGGTTGAAAGGGACCTTTAAAGGTCAACTTGTTCAGCCCCCATGAAATGACCAAGGACATCTTCAACTAGATCAGGTTGCTCAGAGTCCCATCCAACCTGACATTGAACGTTTCCAGGGATGAGACATCTACCACACCTTTGGGCAAACTGTTTCAGTGTTTCACCACCTTTATCATAAAAAATTTCTTCATTATATCTAGTCTGAATGAATCTTGGAACTTTCCATAGTAGCCTGCTTCAATACTGATAAATATGTCGCAATGGCAATTTTCTTAAGCCTTTGAGCTCTGATGAAAAATGTGTAGGAAAAGAGATACCAGCAGTGACCAAAAATAACCTGGGACACTGATTTTTTTGTATCTTTGCAAGCTTTCGATCCAGGGGTGTTAGCCTTTTCTTGATAAGACGCACATCCATTTAAGGCTAATTCCAATAACTCACTCAGCAACTTCAAACTTCAAAGGTGTCTAGGTCACTGGGTTTATTAATAATGACATGTTAGAGTATTGCTGAGACAATATGTCAGTTCACCTCTACAGAACTCTAGGAATGTTATCTTCTCCATTTGAATTTCCTCATAAGCTTCCTCAGTTCAGTCCCAAAAATTACTTCCAATTGGTTGACCTCAGAAAGTGAGACCATTTCAGAAGAATGTCATGCACAATTTACTGCTCTGTTTCATCTTGCAGTCATTTTTCCACACATCTGTGGTTGTTTCCCAAGGTGTCCAGAGCCAGCTGGATATACACTTGTTAAAATATATTCATCATTCTGTAAGTGTTAGCAATCATCAAGATCCCAAGACAAAGCAGTATTTCTTCTGCATGGCTAACATCAGTTAAAAATGGTAAAGCCCCAAACTGTAACGAATGAGATAAGTGGATAACAATCATGGAAATCTTTTCATTTGAGTCCAGATTTCAGTATTTTTGAAGGTTCCAACAGCTGCACATCAACACAATAGAAAGCAAGGCGCAATCAACCAGATACACGTACACTTATCCCATGTCTAAATCATTGCCTACACATTACTGTATACCAGTGAGATCTGTAGTAAATGCCCAAGTCCCAGTTTAACTGTGCAGTTGTTTAGAAAGCCAGCCCTTTGTGGAAAGGGACATCATCTACCTTTAGGAAACTGATTAATAAGTCTAAATCAGGAAGTTGGTTTTACCAGTATCCATACAGAGACACTGGAAAGAGGTAGACTATTCAAAATATCTTCCTGCCCTGAATCACTGTATCTGGAGAAAAGCAAGGGAAAGCCAAAGTTAGCTATCTTAAATTAGGTTGTAGGGATTCCTCACAGCAATTAAAAACAAATGAATATGCAAAACCAAACATGGTGAAATTTTTGATTTTAGAAAAATTAGATTGGATCAAATTGAAAAAAAAAAAACAAAAATCTGGAAAAATTTTATGGTTGAATATGAGCCTCAACTCTGCTTAAAATTGGCCACTGTACCAAAGTTCTGGTGAGGCACATAAGAGCAAACCTTTTGGCCCTGATTCTGTAGTGTCTGCATTTTCTGTAAAGTTTGCCATTTCAAAGTAGACTGACAGGTGATAATACAAAACATGGAAAAATGCAGAGGAGGGTTAAAACAAAATTTCTAATAACTGTTGTTAAACGTTCCTTTGAGTCTCCTTAATGAAATAATAAATGTATTTTTACAGGTGTGCAATAGCAAAAAATCTAGAGATTAAAATATTGACTAAAATGTCACATCTTATTCTCAAGGAAAACCTTGGTGAAGAAAGTCTGTGGATTATGGGAGGGGAAGGATGGAGAGTCAATAGGGATTACAAATCCCCAGTGTATGAGATGATCCAGCATGGGTAATGAATGAAATTTCTACCTTTATAAATGAAAAAGCTTCAATGTGTAGTCCTTTATAGTGACTGATGAAGGAAGAATTAGCCTTATTAGGCATATATTTTCTTGGCAGTCTGTATTTTTCTCTTAGACTCATATGGTGTTGCATTTGTAACTACAGATAAACGCTTTAAGAATTTTCTTAGCTGCTGAAAAAGACTATATAGCAGGTCAAATTACCCCTTAGGAACGTCCAAATGTCCTTCACTAAAGGAAATGTATTAGGAGACATAGTAGGAGATTATCCTCCAGTATCCTGGCTCAGACTTACCAGGAAATGACCTGCTGAAGACCTGTTGGACAAAGCAATTCCAAAATAATCCCTTATTTGCTTTACAGAATACAAAACAAGTTCTTTCATAGCGATATAGGAAAAAAAGGCATGTAATTCGATGCCCTGAGAGCTGGGCTGATTTGAGTTGCAAATTTGTGGATTGTAGAGACTATCTTTTACAGATGTGATTAAAAGTAACCAATGTACTTGTTCACACACATATACAAATTAGGAGAGAGTTGAAAAATAATGTAACTTCCTAAAAATAATTTACAGCACTGTATAGGACTGATTTTAGATGCTACATCTCTGGGGATTTGTAACATGTTGTTGTTACTAGTCAAAATGTTGCTAGGGTGACCATCATCTCTAAATGTCTGCATTTCTGCCCTGCATGAAATCTAAACTGATTGCTTTTATTATGGTATCCCTTATGACCTGCATATCACATCTAATTCACACTTATGACAAAGGATTCTCACCTTAATTTTACAGGTATATGTAATTTTAATTGCTCATTAGAAAACAAAACAAAACAAAACACAAAGTCTTTGATTTGGAAAAGAAAAGATGTCCCTTCATCTTGTTCTTCTCCAGACTAAAGAACCCCAGTTCCCTCAGCTGGTCCTTGTAAGACTTGTGCTCTACACCCTTCACCACCTTTGGTTCCCTTCTTTGGACATGATTCTCAATGAAATCGCAATGAAAGATTCTCATCTTTCCTATAGATGTTCAAAGCTGAACACAGTATTTGAGGTGCAGCCTCACCACTGCCGAGTACATGCCAAAAATCACTTCCCTAGTCCTGCTGGGCACACTACTTCCCATACAAGCCAGGATGCTATTGGCTTCCTTTGCCACCTGGACACACTGCTGGTTCATATTCAGCCGGATGTCAAACAACACCCCCAGGTTCTTTTCCACCAGGCATCTTTCCAGCCACTCTTCCCCAAGACTGTAACACTGAATGGGTTTGTTTTGATCCAAAGCCATGGCCTTGTTGAAGCTCATACTGTTGGCCTTGGCCCATCAATCCAGCCTGTCCAGATCCCTCTGTGGAATCCTCCTACTTTCAAGCAGATCAACACTCTTGCCCAATTTGGTATTGGCTGCAAACTTATTGGGGGTACATTCGATCCTCTCGACAAGATCATTGATAAAGATATTAAACAAAACTGGCCTCAGTACTGAGCCCCGGGGAACACCGATTGTGACCAGCCACCACCTGGATTTAACTCCATCTACCACCATACTTTGGGCCTGGCTATCCAGCGAGTTTTTTACCTAGCAAAAAGTACAGCTGTCCAATCCATGACCAGCCTATTTCTCCAGGAGAATGCTGTGGGAAACAGTGTCAAAGGCTTCACTAAAGTCTAGGTAAATGCACAGTCTTTCCCTTGTCTACTAAGTGAGTCACCTTGTCATAGAATGAGATTGGGTTAGTCAAGCAGGACTTGCCATTAATAAACCCATGCTGACTAGCTCTGATAGCCTGGTTGTCCTGTATGTGCCATGTGATGGCATTCAAGTTGATCTGCTCCATAACCTTCCCAGGCACTCATGTCAGACGGACAGGCCTGCAGTTCCCCAGATCTTCCTTCCAGCCCTTCTTGTGGATGGGCAACTCACTTCTTACATTTCGTGATGTCAGATAAGCAAGTAGTATATTCTTCATTTAATAGCATCACTGGGCCGGACACTGATATTTGGCTAAACAAGTCTCTTTTACTCTGAAAATCCTTAATGCTTATGTCAAATCAGGAATGTGCAGTGCAGTTTGTGGCTGGCACTGCCTACCCGTATCTGTGTAGTGCTATTGGCCAATGCATTTCTGGACTGTCTTCAGTCTCTACAGTTGGCAAGCTATGAACACTTGTACTTTGCACAGCCATCAGAAGCCTACAGATTTGTCTGTAGGCATCTACATTTATTTAAAGAAATTTAAATTTCCTCATTTTTTTGAAAAAATTCACCTTCTTTCCATATTTATTGCAAAATATCTCTTCTGCAGCTAATTTAAGTTGCTGAATCCTCTTCATCTGCCTGCTATATCTTCACCGATTTCTTTTAAGGTTTTAGGCTCTGCTCTGTCACACATTTGTAAGTAAGCATATGTTGTTCTGAGTACGACATAGAATGCTTCTGTAGTATGACCTCTCCTGTCAATCCACAGCTATAGTAAGAGCAATCACTTATTTCCTAATCTAGAAATCAAGGGTCCCTTTCTTTGTCCACAGAACAGCAAGACAGAAAAAAAAAAAAGGGAATATATTTCAAGTGTTTCACGGAATAAGCCATTACCTTGAATAAGGCTTTTGTAATGCCAATGCACTGTGACTCATGTAATTCAGATCTGAAGCTAATATGCTGTTTGAAAATGTACCCGCTGCTGAGATGATTTCTAAACAGGGAGGTAGAGAAGTGATTATTAGATAGGACAAGACATGAGCTGAATTACTGAAATGTGCAATAAAGAGATCTCAGCCTCTACAATTTGCCTGTCAAAAATGAAGCTTTTAATCAATTTAATCAGTGTAACAATATATTAGCTCAGCAGCCTGCCATCTCAGCATGTAATTTTAACTATAAAGAACATTCTACAAACACTATAAAGCCCCAAAGTGCTCTTTAAAAAAGTCTCTAAAACATAAACAAGGTTTTTAATAGCCTGTGTCAGCAGGACTAGAACAAATCACAGGAATGTAATGAAGAAGCTTTTTCTTTTTTTTTGCCCCCAAAAAGGATTCTACATCCCTTGCCAGATAATCTGACTACACTTCTTTGTCTTTTGTGGAGGAAAAATTTAACCTCGATTTGTCATCTTTTCCCTAAAATATCACTATTTTTCATGTCTCATGGAACTACTTATACTAATATTCATTAGTTCTCTCAGGGTACTGAATTCATCCATTCCTAATTCCAACAATGTCCTGGCATACACACTAAAACACAAAGGAATGTTATAAAACAGTATTAAGGGCAGTAAAAACTTTCACACTCAAACTGCACTGTTAGAATAAATTTTCATAGGGGGAAAGTATTACTGTGTATTATCAGTAAGTTGAAAGAAGGTGAAATCATCATTTATATTATTTTGTTGCTTTAAAACATTTCAATGAAGGAATTACTGTAATTAACTTCCCCTCATGCTTTCAGTTTTCCAGTGACTCACTGTGAAAATTGTCTCCCTGAGCCTCCCACATGCACACAAGCCACCACATATTGGAAAGTGAAAATAGCTGAAGGATCAGGCACATATACAAGAGGGCTTGACACAAAAAATGGCATATAGAAACACATTTTTCTGTGTGATCATAGCTGCTTGCAGTAACTTTTTAATGCAATATGGTCTGCAAAATGAACTGCAGATTCACATCATAAATACACAGTTCCCTATGTGCAGGCAACTATGTAGACTATTTTCTGCTCTTCTACCCTCCAATGCACTTGTCCTACCCCACAATTATGGGAAAGGATGGTTGTGGCTTTAACCTGTGGTCCTTCCCTCTTTCAGGAGTTAAGCTAGGAAGCAGTGACTGAACCTTGCACAAGGACGGAAAAGTGTTCTGCGAATTGCCTTTCCAGAGAGCTGAGTGTGCTGAAAAGCCTAATGCAAACTAGCCCCCAAAGAAAAGTATTTGAATCTTTCTTTTGTAAAAGGAGAAAATTAATTCTTGGTCCTCAAAGGAGGAGACAACATGTGCAAAAGGCCAACAGCTGCACCATCACATTTGAATCTTAAAAATCTATCCAACTGGAGAAACAGATGTGGATTTGGAATAAATTTAAGGACATCTCCCTTGGTGCACTAGTAACAGGGACACAGAGGGCAGTAGATTAAATCCCAGGACTACCATTTATGCTTAGGTAAAGCATATATGTAAACTATTCCATTAAAGAAGAGACACTTTATGAATGTGATGCAGCCTAACCAGCAAAGGGTTTCCCCCAAAATCAGTACTTTTCAACTTTACTAGAAATGCTCACAAAAGAAAAATAAATCATGGAGGTAAATCACATAGAGCCACATATCAAACTCAATGCACAGGTCACTGAAAAAGAACTCTGTATATCTATATATAGCAACTGTTCTACCCGTAAAGCTCAGTGGGATCCTGGCATGTTTAACAATTAATATTTCTTGTGGAAATTGATAAGTTGCTTGGAGAAATCTCTGATCTTGTGATCAGTTTTATAAAATGGGACTTTCTGGGGTTCAGGGGATCCCTGCGGATTGCTGCTCATTTGCAATCAGCTGTTAAGGAATAACTTGGGTTTAATTTTCTTAGTGCTTTCTCTTGCACGCTTATCATATGAGTATATATGAGAACACTTGCCAACATTGGTGAAAAGAGCCAGAGTGAATTTACTTCCACAGTATCCATAACGTGGGGGTTTTTTTTAATTATTTCCTGTGACTATCAATGTGAATATAGTCATGTATGTATATATGCATGTGTATAATAGTGTGTGTTTTGTTGACATTATTTGTGAGAAGTCTAGTAGAATTATTGTATCAATAATACAACATCTGCATCAAGTGTTGCAGCTTCACTGGCAACAGCCATCTTGAACTCATTTTGATTTCCCTCTTCATTCCAAATGTTCTAGTTATCCAGTGGAGGAGTAATAATTATTACAATCAATTTCCTTTTTTTTGGCTGAAAATTATTTATTGTTTCTGTCAGAAATTTTTGATGTGCATTTTAAACTTTATTCACGGCAAAAAGATCCAATCTATCATGAAAAAATTCATAGGGCTAACATGTGGCTATTTCATAAGTTTTAACAAGGTTAAACATACTGAATAAATCATTCACATCAAGAAGTTTGCATGGTCTACTCCTGTTTTAGAGCTTTGCACTGTAAAGTAATAAATACACAAATAAAGTTCTGCTAATAGCCACTATAATACAACTGAAATGGGTAATCAAACCCCACAAGGTATTTCCTATTTACATGTTATATTAACTTGATTGACCATAAATGATGTGTTAGTCCAGTCAAAATAGATCCCATAGCATCAAAAACACATCTGGTAGGGAATTCTAATATTCTAGGCACTGTATCTTTTGTAAAATAATCCTTCTGTATCTATCAACAGCTAATTATTTTAGACAGCTAATCAATTCAATTATTAGCCAAATATTTCAAATCCTTGGCTTGGTAAATCTTCATTTTCTGTAGCAAACAGTGCAGTTACACAATATATTCTTTCTGGTGGAGAAGTTAGCTAAAGAAGCCCCATATCCCCCCTCTCATTCTCACATTAATGCTTTATTCACTGTCCTTAGTACAATTACTCTGGGGCCACAATGTAAACCAGTTCACTGAGATTATTTTGATTTCAAAAAGAAAGACTGAAACACTTCTGCATTCCTGCTTAGAGCACAGAAAAGGTGAGAATACAGAAGATTCTGACAGAGGGCAGAAAAATTCTCAGAAAAAAGCATGTCTAGATACTGGGCTGCAAACAGTCTAAGAATGTTGAAATACATGTGGCTCATTTCCCAGAAGAATGTTTTCATTAACTGCATAAAGAATATATGGAAGGAGCCTGATGACAACCTGGTAAACCATCAGGCAAGAATGCAGGACCAACAGGACTGGGAATGCATGGCTGGCACTGACAGGTCAGTTGTCTGGTAGAACACTGTATCCTAAACTCACACAGAATTTTCCACCTTTTCTTTCCAGTAATAAAATATAAACAAAGTTAACTTGGCAACAGAGAACTGCAAACACAAGTCCCCTTGTTTAACTCAGTGCCTATCCATGGAAGAGATGGGTTTGTGTTTATTTACTTCTCTACAGATCTTTTCTTTCTTCTTGTGTCTTAGAGTTGCCCAAAACAGCAACATATTTTTTTAAGTTTAACATTCCCTATTAACTGTAATGGCTCCCTACTCATGATCTGGCTTTTTAGATGCTACTGAGCGTCTACTGAGCATCAGTCTGAGGACTGAATTCTCCCTTATTTATCTGTGGTGATTAGGTGTTTGATTAAATTTCCTTGAGTTACTTTGTTACAGCTAAGTATGTAATTTTTAGATATTTTTTGTTCAAATATCTAAGTTTCCTGCTTGGATCTTGCTCAAAGCTCATGGTTGTTGTTTGAAAAGCTAAAATGAAATTAGTTCCAGCAATAAAAAGTCTGTGAGACTGTCAGGCCTGTAGATTCCTAGATCCTCCGTCCATCCCTTCTTGCGGATGGGCTTCACGTTCACATACCTCCAGTCAACTGGGACCTCCCTGGTTAGCCAGGACTGCTCATAAATGATAGAAAGTGTTTTGCTGAGCAGCTCCCTCAGTGCCTTTTTGGGGATCCCATCTGCCCTCATAGACTTGTGTGTGTCTAAATATACCTCTTTCCTCCTCTTTACTGATTATGGAGACATTATAGACGAGATCAAATGGAAAGATGAACTAGAATTGTGCTGATGAAACCTACTATAATACACATAACTCCCATGCTTTTGTGCATTCCATGTTGTCTTAGCATGTCCTACTACTTTTAAACAAGCTTTGAGCAGCTGCATGACTATCATAAAATTTATTTGAAATGAGGATATAGAAGATGACAAATCTATTTTCTCTGTCCAGTTGACTGGATTCTGCATCCGATCTTCTAAGGAGTTCCAAATACACCCTATTCAGCCAATAGTTAGCATATATGTTTTTAAAGAACTATGTGTCCTTACACAGAGAAAATTAGGCAGATTAGAAATGTAGTTACATTATATATCCTTAAAACACTATGTTTTTAAATGCAGAAAAAAAATATGTATAAGAAACTGAGATTTTAAGGGCATTCAAATTACATTACACTATAGAGAAAATAAATCTGTATTAGGCTGATTTGTTTGCTTTTAAAGAAAGGCTCAGGATCTTACATAGTTGAAGGAAAGTTTGTTTATCAGTATCCTTTAGTGGTTCAGCATATCAAGCTATATATATTCTAAACATGTTTCCAGTTTTTTTCCTGTGAGTATTCATAGGGAAACTAATACAAAGAATATTATAAACTAAATATAATTCGGATAAATAATGTGCAAATGCTAGAATTACTGGACATTAATTCTCTAGAAATGACAGCTGCAGACAAATATGATGTGACTTACATGTCAGGGGCATCACAATATAGACAAAGACAAGTCTTCCAATTAAGCCTCCTGACAGTAATATAAATAAATAAATAAAATATAATATAAATAAACTTTAGTTTTTTCTAGGTACTTATTAATCTTTTTCAACTAGAGCTGGTGGCTTCAGTTTCAATGCCTCACATTCACCACAAATGGCCAGATTCTTGGCTTTATAAACAGAACAGCAGAATTAAGAAGGAAAAAAAAGAGATCCTTTTGTCTTAAAACATGGTAATTAACACATCTTTTGTAGCCCTGTCATTAAATACTGTCCATCCAACTTCTTACCATTTTATGGCAAAATCCACTTAACCCACCTACCATTCTGCTGCGGTGTTTGAGCAGAGAGCTCCTTCTCACAAGAACGTGGAGGCATCTGTTTCCTGAGGTTCTGCAAACATTATAGAGAGCTCTCTGTGGATGTCTTGCTCTACCAGAGTGGCCTCACATTCACTCTTCCACCATGAGCCTTCAGCTCATTTAATTTATAACTCTTCTCTCAGTTAAGGATTTTGTTCTCATGTCAAATCTTTCCATGGTATAATCTGTCAAAGACAATTTTTGGTTAATAGCTTAGATGAATGTGCCAACTCTGTATGTTTTAATGTAATAAAAAAAAAATGGCAGGTTTTCATTGTGGGAAAAGAAAAACTTAAATGAATAAAAAATGTTTAGACTTCCCTGTGTATTTTTGTTGCCAAAGATGCGTATGTGCTGACTGAATAGCTAGGATTCTATTTCAAAATCAGCAATGCAAAAAAAAATGCCATTCTCATTTTATGGTAGATACGGTAAATTTAATTTTATGCACATTCATACAGTCACAGATAAAAAGTATATCCATACTTGCTCTAATTATTAATGAAATCCTGCTCCTACTCTACTAACCTCATCACTAATTTTTTCATTGATTGATTTAGGAAAAAGGGAAAAGACAAACTTCAGCTGATAAAAGGTAAAATGATACCACAGATGTGGAATATTCCAGATCTTTACTAAAAATAGCATATTACTCCAACTTAATCTAAATAAATATGACAGCAACAAAACTCAAGGTGATTACAATGGTACAAATAATTAAACAGATGTGGTTAAAAACTACTGAAAGATGACATGAACTTACTTATTATTTCTTAATATGTCAAGGCATGCATTTGACCTGGTCACCACCGGCCCTGGATACCAGGCCCTGACATCACTCACCATGAGGAGCACCCACCAGCTTTGAGGTACCCTGGCAAATTCAATTAACATGCCAAGAAATTTACCATAATTCATTAATTTTAAAGGTTTTTAGTAAATCTCTCTAGTATAAGTAATTAAATCTTTGTTCTCACTTTTATTTGATATAAGAACAAAAGAGAGGAGGGTTGTTTGGGGGATTTTTGCAGTCAGTATACCCTGAAGGATTTGAGTTTTTCCCTAATGAACTGTTTGTAAATGTTGTAAATGTTGCTTTGTATACTCATGGATATAATACACTAAGTAATGCATCCATAAGTTGAAAGTCATGTCTTTAAAAATCCTCAAATAGCATTTGTTACATATTTCCATGAAATTATAAACCTCAGAAAAAATAATTGGTTTAAGATTTCTGTCAGAATAAAAACATGCAAATTGTATAACTAATCATGTTTTCTTGCCAGAATAATAATCAAAAAAATTGTAAGAGGAAGTTTACCACTACATATAAATTGATCTAAACATAATGAAAAAGCACGTGGCATAACTGTAAAGAAAGCAGCCTAAATAAAGTTATGCTGATAGGAATTTGTAATTGACCAAGAGAGAGAGAATGAAGATATATAATCCTATCTGCAATAGAGAGAAAAATATATTCTTTAAGTGACTGTCCATGTGGTAATGCCAATGCTGCAGCACAATGAACATAGTTTGCTTAAATACAGATATAAATCAATTCAAAGAATACAAGTCTTCATATGACACATTATTTTTGACTTTGTCTTAATTTTACTAAATGTTTTATCACATTACATTTAAGAAACTATAACCTTGTTTAAAAAATCATAAACTCAAAATCCATGGTGTTCTTTCTCCTTTTGGGTATTTATTTCCTTCCTAGAAGGACTGCAACCTAACCATGCATTATGTCAAGTAGAGGCACATATGAATCAAATTTATATCAAATGAATACTCAAAATTATTCCAAATCATACATTTGTCACCACCATTATAAATAGACATATAATCTAGCCTCTGCTATGAGGACAGGCTGAGGGAGCTGGGGTTGTTCAGCCTGGAGAAGAGGAGGCTCCAGGGAGACCTAATAGTGGCCTTCCAGTACCTGAGGGGGGCCTACAGAAAGGCTGGGGAGATTCTGTTTACAAAGGCCTGCAGTGGCAGGACGAGGGACAATGGATTTAAACTGAAGAAAAGCAGATTTAGATTGGCTACTAGGATTAAGTTCTTTACTATGAGGGTGGTGGAGCACTGGAACAGGTTGCCCAGGGATGTGGTTGAGGCCCCTTGCCTGGAGACATTCAAAGTGAGGCTCAACGAGGTCCTGGGCAACTGGTCTAGTTGGGGGTGTCCCTGCTGACTGCGAGGGGTGTGGTCTAGATGACCTTTGAGGGTCCCTTCCGGCCCAGATGATTCTATGATTCTATGATCTTGAAACACTGATTAGGTGTATAATTGACCACATGGTGGAATTTTTAAATTCCTCTCTCTAATATCCCTAATATTCTGTCTTCTTGAGACAGTTATTTCAGCCTAAGGCATGGATTTTGTATGTAGAAATACAACTTTTTATAGACATACACACACATATACACAGACATTGATAGATGGAATATATATTTATATCTATCTACAAATATGAATATATATATTTGGAGATAGATGTAAATATATGTATATTTGTGTATATACACACACACATGCACACACACACAAACACACACACTGGTGGAAGGAATTTTTGTTCCAGCCTTCTTGATGGCCAACTGTTTAGGATTCCATTTGAGGAAGCTAACAGATGAGGATCAAAGGTGTTTTTAAAAAAATAAGACCTACAGGTCAAATGGACACACGTGGAGCACAAAGAATGTTAAGGAAAAGAGCACAGATGAAGAACTACTCTTTTTCAGACATATGTCTTGTGGATGTTGAAAACCCAAAAGCTTAACAAACATTGCTGAAAGTGGATATTGGGACTTATATTTTTATAGGTAGATATTGTTTTATCTACCTATACATTATGTACAAACAGTGTATATATATATAAAGTTCATTCTGGGTTAAAGTTATTTCTGACTTGCATGCTAAATTATATTTGCCAGACTTCAAAAAGGACAGAATACTCTAGAAGAGGAACAAACATTTTAAACATAGTTACATAGAACTTGTTACAGCAATTGTTCTTATTAATACATCAATTACAAAAGTAAAACATATTCCATTATGCTGGAAGAAAGAAATCCCTTTTTAACAAAATGGTCATTAAATTCCAATGCTCTGAGTGTACAGCCCTCAGACTTTAGAGCTTATTGTAGGGCAGAAGGGCCATAGAACGTTTCTGCAATAGATCTGGAGAAAGTTTGCCAGGTGTTCAAAGGGTGTACAGTTTTGCTTGGTGGGATGGATAGATAACAAACAGAACAATGCAATCGGAAATTAAAATTTAGTGTTATAGATAATGAAGTCACACAGAGAGAAGGACATACACATGGACATAGAGTTAATTGTACTACATTGGGTAGTACCAGAAAAAATTAAATTACGTTAAGACAACTATTTAAATCTTCCTGCTTTTATATAGGTTCCTTTAATATAGGCTCCAGATCAGTTCTATATCCAGAACACATATACATATTATGGGCAAAACTGGAACACAAAACAAAGTGTAATTCTATGGAAAAGATAAATAAACAGCCCTTGAGCTCTACTCTTTGGAATGATCCAAAGAGTCATTGGAATCAGAGAATCACAGAATCACAGAATCTTAGTGGTTGGAAGGGCCTTTGAGATCATTGAGTCCAACCATATTAAAAAAAAAAAAAAAAACCACACACCAAAAAAACCCCCCACCCAAACAAACACAAAAACATACCCACAACCCAAAAGAAAACAAAAAAAATCCCACAAAAAAAAAACAGAAAAAACACACAAAAAAAGCACCCACCAACTAAACCCCACACCCACAACTCCACACACAACACCCCACCACAAACCAATAATC
>JAOTQQ010000001.1:131531584-131542593 GCA_026546715.1 Gallinago undulata | reverse complement strand
ACCAAAATGCAGGACCCGGCACTTGGCCTTATTAAACCTCATCCCACTGGCCTTGGCCCATTGATCCAACCTGTCTAATGGAGCCGAAAGAGCAAATTATTGAGAGGTAACCTAAAAGTCTGTCTTTCATGTAGACAGAATTGACATTAGTTCAGTTCTGAGGTAGGAGCTCCTCTTCAAGTCTGTCTCCCATAAAACTACTAATGAAAGCACTAGTTGATATTGGTCTTATGGCCATAAACTTACTAGGAAACATATTTTCCATCAGCTCATTTCAGTAACAACAGTCATTGAAAAGCTACAGATTGTAATTTAGCCACCTATTCATTTAGTTGAGATCTGAACAACTGACTAGTTCCTAAGCAATTAAAATTGCAATATACCTCAATCACTTTTCCTCAGGATAACTCCTCTGACTTCAAAACCAGGCTTCAGCTAAAACTGGAGAATTTCCCACTAAGGGAAAATATGTTTCATCATTTTAGTTGATTTCTGAAAAAGAACAATTCATGTCAGGTTGATTGGCCAACTTTCAGCTACTAATGTTTGGCAATACTCAAAGAAAGAGCAACATTCACAATAAACATTTTGATTAGTACTAACAGGCAGTCCATGAAATTTCTCCCAAGTTTCTTATCTGGTGCGCACATCTGGTCTTGAAGAGAGCATTGTATGGGAATAGTTTTGTAAACATTATACATCTACATGGCAACAGAGTCTGACAGAGGGTATAGGTAAAGCTCTGCAAACACTGGAACATAGCTCGCTGCAGCAACTGTCACTGTGAAATCTGAAAAAAAAAAAACTGATCAAAATGCAGGGGCAAGTCAGCAGCAGCTGAGATGAAGGAGGCTGAAAGAGAGCAGAGATGCTGAAAACGCATCATCTTACTCCATAGATCTTGAGTTGGCTCTGTGAAGACCCAGTCTCCAAGTCAGAGAAACTATAGTATGTTCTACCTCATAGTACTAAATGTGACATAGCAGATGAACTGAAGGAGAAAGCAGCAACATTGTGTTGCCTTGTTCCAGCCATGTTCCACGTGTTCTCAATTTGGGGTGTGACCATGTGTGGGAGACTGTCCTCTCATTCTGAGGAGCGCTGATAGCCAAATTTGTGTTGTTGTTGAAGAAAATAAACACACTCATCAGTAGCCGTGACACATTACAATCATTGCACTCCAAAAGCTCATATTTCTTAAATAATTGCAGGTCATGTCTATATTATTAAATTAAATTAATCTAGGGAACAGCTACTTAAATTGAGCGGTGCTAGTTCCAAACAAGGGAACTTGATCTGTAATGTTAAACAAGTAGAATCCCTGGTATGTCCTCTGCACATTTTTGGCCTTTGCATTTTGCTCCCAAACCATTCCTAGGACTAGACAAAGGTTGAGACGGGCTAGGAGCCATTCACAACAAAGTCTGGATGTAACTTCCCACTTTTGCAGGACAAGAAGACTGTCTGTTGCAGACATTGCAACAGACACATCTTGCAGCAGAGAGATTCTGATTAGCTAAAAGGAAAATTTATTTTTACAATAACAATGGTCAAACATCAGCACAGGTTGCTCAGAGAGGCTGTGGGGTCTACCTTCTTGGAGGTCTTCAAGATTTGACACAGCCCTGAACAACGTGATCTGCTTCGAGAGGGGAGTAGCATTAAATGACCTCCCTTCCAACATAAATTATTCTGTAATTTTGTGATTCATGTTCTGAGTCAAAATCCATACTAGGATGTGCACACAGGTAGGGGTAATTTCATCCAACAAAAGCTATTATTTCTTAAATTGACAACATGGATCAGATGGATACATTTTCCATTTATTTTATGATGGTAATTCACATATTTTGAATGTCAAACAAGAGGATTATAGAAAGATGATGTGAGCATCATGTTACATAAGGTAAGCAATAGAATATTGTGTTTTCACTTAACAGACACATTCAATCAACACAGGAATTACATATGGCAAAAGTGTGAGAAGACACATGAGAAAAAGTCTAACAAAACCATTGAACTTTGTAAACAACACTCAAAACTAAATAACTCACCTAAGTATTTCCCCCTGGAAATTAAAATGGCCATTAGTTTATACACTGTATGTAACACAACTGAATATGTGTGTGTCTGCATATTTTTCCCCTACCAGATTCATCACAATGTATTTGTACAAAATTATTTAACATGAATTCTCTTTGATTGCAAAGATAATAATTTATATTGTAAAGGTATAAAATTAAACAGCTATTTCCAAATTCTTGCAAGAGTTAACGAAAAAGAAAAGAAAAAGAGATACTGAATACTCGCTGTGAAGTTATAAATTGTATGTCTTGAAATTAGCTTTATTTCATGCAGATTTTATTATTCTGTTTGCATGGTATGACATAATTAAAAGCATAGAAACATTTCAGTGAAATTTATATATTTCTTATATTAAATTTATTACCACCACTTTCTAGACTCTATGATCAAACCAAAATGCATGATAAATTGTCCTTACCCATGGATCATTTACAAAGTGTACAAAAATTATTAATGGTCCTATCATTTCACACTTCAGCAGACCTTACATAGAGGGATCACTGGTAAAATAAACTACAACAGTGTCAATGCGTATATGAAGTCCTTAATCTGCAATTGTGCAAATGAACCAAGTCCTGATACTGATGGCAAGCATAATGTTTTTCAATACTGGAACTGCTGATGGCTAAACAGAAGAAGTTAATTAATATTATGGAGTATTGACCTCAATGATTTCCTTTCTAATATAAAGACATTTGAAAATAAGACTTCATACACAGAAGACTCAAAAAGTGAGTTAAAGAAACATTTCCTTACTAGCCTAAGAGCTGGGAGAGTTGTACGTGATCAGCTAAAGCAGAGACCTAAAGGCTGTGGGTCTGGTAGGGACTGCTCCGTTCTGTGCTAGGGCACTTCAGTCCAGTTGCCACCTCTCTCCTCAGAGTACCCTTGGTTTGGCTTCACTCCAGCAGTCCCTTTCTGGCCTATTTCTATCCTCTACCACTTTCTTCACTAATTTTTATACCCTTTTCTTTTACTTTACCTAAGCACTTAGCTAATCACTTCCTTCAATTTCCCTTACTGAAATTATACTCCCAGCATGGTGTTGTCTGCCACAATACTAATTTTTCAGTGTGATTTGCTTTTGTGCTTTTGGTCTCTCTTTTTTATTTGGATTGCAATACCACTAGGGAAGGCATTATACCACCTAATGCAATGTGGCCCCATTCCTGATTGATCACAAATCACCAGGAATTAATAATGAAATTTGAGACCCTTAATAAAAATTTACTGAACGTATTATTTTCAATGCCAGGAAATAAAATTTTGCTTTTGAAAGTTCTAGTTTTGCAATGTATGCCTACAATCAGCTTGACGGCTAGTGTTACAAAATACAGCTCTTCAGGAGAAACACTGAAAAGGTGATTTCACCAGAAGGAAAAGGCTGGTAAAAGAATGTGCTATGCAGACAAACAAAAAAAAAAAACAAAACAAAAAAAAAGCCCCAAAACAAACAACCCAAAGAAAGAAAACCAAATCACCAATGGAAAGTCCTTAATAGACAGTGCATATTCTTATAAGAATATGTACAGAAAAATGCATCTGTTAAATTATGTATGAAACAGATTTCATACAGAGTTCTAAATTTTAGTCTATATGTTAAATCTAATCATTTTCTTCCCCACCCTTTGACTATATGGCTTTAGAAAAGCATTATGCTGCCAAAGAGAATTAAATTGGATTTGAGATCCATGATGGTCCTATTATTTCAAGCATTTAGGAGCAGCTTTTTGTTTTTGTTCAGCATTAGGCAAACTGAAAACCTTCAATTTATCCTTCTTGATGCGGTACACTGTGTAATGTCTGTAGTCTACTTAGCTGGGGATGATTTCTTGGTACCTGTCGTTCTGGTTTTCTCTTAAGCTACTTTCAACTCTTAAGCTATTTTCAACATTACAGAGAAAGACTATTAACATGCAGTCAAATCTTATGTAAAATATATCTTAGTCTATCTAGCAATGTTAATCTTGGCCCCAATCCAGCAAAGCTCTTAATATTTCTTAATATTCTCACTACATTTAGCAGAAGAACTGAAAATCAAACATATACCTAAGCATGGAGTCACCTCGAGGTTTTCAAAGTTATCTGTGTTATAACAGTGAAAACATAAAAGTGCAGAAAAACAGAACATTAAAAATCAGGAAGGGCAAAAGAAACATTTCAGATATTAGGTTAAAACCAAAAGAAGACATAAATCTCATTTTTATACTTAATGTAGCTTGGATGCAAGCTCTTAAACCAGAGCTAGTTACATCCTACTGATATTGATCTTTGCTTAAAACCTCTCTCTTTCATCTGGAGAGTCAGATGGCTCACAGTGGATAAGACCAGTCTGAAGATCTCTCTGGGTGCTTCTGCACTGTAGTAAGAAAGGGCCAGAGACTGAAGTCAGCACTGGACCATAGCATCCTTACAACCTAATTGTTAACAGCACTTCCTAGCTCTTTTATATTGGAATACTCCAGCTTGCTCTCTCCAAGACAAATTTCTTGCAGAGGTGGTTAGCCCTAAAGACTGTGGACCAGATCCAGCTGGCAGCACTCAGCCTTTCATCAAAAGACCAATCCCTGGACTTTTATTTAGCAATATAGATTAAACTTCAGCTTCCATGGTTGGGAAATAGCTCAGAAAATTTAGCTCCTTTTGTGAGGTGCCTGGCTAAAAATCACATGTCTATCTTTCCCCTGCTTTTACTCTTCATGATCTCTCTTCTATCACAAAACTTGTGAAAACTTTTTAACTCTATCCATGGATTTCCCAGCCTCTCTATCTTTCTAAGGTTAAAATAGGCTATCATTCCTCACCTCTGGTTTGATAGGGCTCCTGAAAACTTTTAATAAAAAAAGGACTTCAAAAAGAATAGGCTTAGATTTTAAGTAGTCCTTTCTCTATTACAGGAGGTTTAATAACCAAAACCTAAACCCAGAAGTTTTATAGCATCATCAAGTTAAGAAGTTGTTTTTAGTCTTCCTGTCTTTTGCTTGACTGTCTCCCATAGGTCTAAAACAGATCATGGCACCAGACAAATGTTTCAGCTTGTTGAATATTGTGTGTGTTGCATTCTATAACCCAGGTTTAGTCTTATCAAATGGATAATGGCCAGCTGAAGGACAGAATAAATGTTCATATTCTCATAGTGATATGAAGCATTTAAAACATGGCTAAACAATAAGAAGGAAAATAATTCCAAAACAAGTAGATCAACTTCCTCTGGGTATCTTAACGAGAGGCAACATAATTTCCTTCCAGATATTTCCAATAATCATATATTATGATTATAATCTATCTGTTAGAAATTCTCAGATACCTTCATTTTTTCTTTTGTCTAAAACGGAAAATAAAGGTACTCTCTACATTCATTTGTACTCTAAACTGTTTAGTTCTGAAATTTGTGAATAGATCCTGCTGTAGTTTTGGATATGCGTTATTTTTGACTATGCACAGATAGAAAAAGTTCTCTTGGTCTGATTATAATTGACAAGACAGCTTGAAGAGCCATGAGTATACCAAGGAATAGCAAAAAGGAACACCAAATTATTGCTCACAGAAAAGAAAAAACTAAAGCCACTATTTTTACTGTATGCACTAAATAGTATTTATCATCTTGCTAAGCAGGGCCTTGAAATGCAAGACAGTGTCTTAAATAAACTGAAAATATCTCAGTAAATGGAGAAGTCAGCTATCACTTCATTTAGCTGATTGGTTTGTAGACAGGATAACGTTTATGATACTTCAAAGTGAGTGAAAGAAGGCTAAGATAAATTCTTGCCATTCAAAATGACATAATGCTAACAGTGGCTATGAAAAAACATGTGAGATTACACTTGAACAATTGCTGGAAATTGATACATATAATTATGGTAGATTAAATAAAACAGATTTTTCTAACATGAGGCGAGCGGTTCTATGGCTACAGTATGTGGGTGTTGACATTAATTTTCCTTATTTTATTGACTTGTATAAGATAACTTGTACATTGTCATGAAAGATATAATAGACTTCAAATATATCTATCAACAATTGTCAAATACACCATTATATAATACAGCTAATAATAATGGGCTTGGTAATCAAAAGTTACCAAAAAATTGCAGCTAAAGGAATCAAGAGCTAAACGTTCTTATTGCTATGGATTTGCATGCCAGGAATCTAGTAAAAATAACATTGTGTATACGTAATTTAGAAATTGTTCCTATAGTATCTAAATGAAAGTTTATACATCAGGACATAAAATATGAAGCATCAGTATCTGGCATTATGTAAAACTTGGAAGGCTACTAAGGATCCATGTATATGATATGTAATGTTATGGACAGTAACTCTAACAGAAATGTTTTATTTTTCCAGGGCACTAAGTCAAAAAGACATAAACATGGCTTATATACCCTACCGTCTCAAACTGCAAAGGCACAGCAATTTGCTTCAGTCCAGTTGATCAGATAGAAACTACAATTCCTTCTGGAAAGAAGATCGTCAGAAAGGTTTAAGGTCAGATCTGCTGAGAAAGTAAAACTTTCCAAAGAAAAACAAAAGTTCCCAAGAAATGTAAAGGGATATTGATGAATCAAGATGCTTAAATTCAGCACACAAAAAGTAATCTCATGTGCCACCTCAAAGTAACAGATATTGAAATGTCTGGTATTCAGTCAAAATCAAACCACAGAACATATACAATTATGAATAGTCTTGGAACTCTATCAAAACAGCACATGTAATAGATAAACAAGTTCAAAATATTCCCTAGGTGAATGTTCCTACTCTCAGTCAAGAGAACAATGACAGTTCTGCGAGACAAACTTCACCTTACAGATAGAACACTGAAGTTTAGCCAAACCCAGTATCATTGCTTTTTCAAAGCAATCAAGATGACAGAGAAAGATTTGTGTGACAGCAGGAAGCGAGGCTGTAGCTGAGGTCAGTTTCATTCCTTCTGTGATATACTGTAACAGTCAGAATAACACATATGCACACAGGGTGATGCCAGTGACATACAGCTTCTACATGTAAGAAAAGACGTCATGTCCAGAAATCCAGAGGTCAGATTACTTGAACATTTTCAGGCTGCTAAATTGTTCATTTTACTTGGGAATTTTTAAGAAGTATTTTTAAGCCACAGTGGTACACAACCACTTTTAATAAAAGTAAGCTGAACAAGCTCTGAGAGTGTTGAGACACTGCAACAACTTATCCAGGGAAGTTAGGGATGCCCCATCCCTGGAGGTGTTCAAGGCCAGGCTGGGTGGGGCTTTGAGCAACCTGCTCTAGTGGGAGGTGACCCTGCCCATGGCAGGGGGTTGGAACTAGATGATCTTTAAAGTTCCTTCCAACTCTAACCATTCTATGATTCTACTTAAATTTCAGATTACTGAGTCAAATTGAATCTTAACATCTCAAAGAACTTCTAAGAACAAAAGAGATCAGAGGGATGGAACACCTCTTCGATGGGGACAGTCTGAGAGACTTGGGGTTATTCAGCCTGGAGAAGAAAAGGCTCCAGGGACACTTTACTGCGGCCTTCCAGTACTTAAAGGGGGCCTACAGGAAAGATGGGAACAAAATTTTTAGCAGGACCTGTTGCAATAGGACAAGAGGTAATGGTTTTCAACTCAAAGAGTGTAGATTCAGCCTAGATAAAAGGAAGAAATTTTTTACAATGAGGGTGGTGAGACACTGAAACAGGTTGCCCAGCATGGCGGTAGATACCCCATCCCCAGAAACCTTCAAGGTCAGGTTGGATGGGGCTCTGAGCAAGCTGATCTAGTTGAAGATGTCCCTGCTGATTGCAGGGGAAGTTGGACTAGATGACCTTTAAACATCCCTCCCAACCCAAATTATTCTATGATTCTATTAAGTTTCTCAATTCCCTTTGTACATTGTCATGATTCCTGTCTGGGGACAAGGGAGAGGGAGGGAGGATAGGGTGTCAGAAAAGGGATTGCAGAATTCCCCTGTCCATCGCCCTCTTTTGCATCGCCGATCAAAACAAGAATAAACAGAGGGTGAGGGCAGAATGAAAACAGAGCAGAGGAAAAGGTTTTACTTTGTGAAGAAAAAGTTGATGACCTAGGAAAAGGGGTTATGATTTACCGAGCTCATTTAGCTTTTGGCATTACTGGAGTTTCATATTTCAGAGTTACTGAAGTTACATATTTTGATTGTGAACAGAAATATCAAAATGGCTATATGCAACTCCTACGGACTGGGACTTCCCATGGCCCTGAACATGCAAGCAAAACTTCTTTGCCCCATTTTTAGGAGGTCTTTTTCTCTTTTGTTATCATTCCACATATTTGACCTCTAATCTAAAGCTTACTGCAGAAAGACCCCATAGCACCCTTTTTGAGTTATGAAACAAACATGAGAAAGATTTCCTTCTTAAGATTCTGTTGTACCTCATTAATCTTATCATTGCTTTCGCTCTGCAAAGATATGTTAAGCTTTTTCCAAGCCCCCAAGGCAACACAACAGTATTACAATAACATTTGCTGAAAGCTCTCAGAAGGACCTCCTACACTGCAATTTCTAGTTGGCTGGCACACCCATGTGTCAGTTCTTTTAAATCATGTGTCTCAGCTGGTGTTACACACATACACATTCAGGACACATAAGCTTCTTTGGTTTGAGGGCTCACTTTCTTTTATCACAAATTGTCATACTGTTGAAATTACTCATAGGTTACTTTCCCTAATGGTTGCTGCTGGGAACTTGGGTATGTTGGAAATCGTCTTGTGATTTGGGATAAAATATTAATATCAATATTTGTGTTATAGCAGCTTTGTGTTATAATGCTATATAGAGTTAAATAGTAAGGTAGTTAACTATATTAGAAAGTTGTCCTGGAAGATTATCATACTATTTGTTATATTGTGAACCCTGATCCGAGTAGGTCTTAATCGTGATTTTATTTATTTTTGATAAACAGGTCTTATTACATAACTATTTATGACTCAAAGTGCCAATGTCCATCCTTATCACCTTTATTGAACTTTATTCCAGCACATCAAACTCAGGCTGTTTTGAACTGCATTCAGATCAAGAACATTTACAGTTGATGATTATGGGACTATAGTGTGAATTAAAATCACAATTCCTAATATATCAAACCTGAATTCTACCCTACAGCTGCAGAATCCAAACAACTTAGAGATTCAAGCAGATGTCACCTGGTGGTGTTTGTGTTCATTTGGTTTGATCCAGATAACTTGCTCAGTTGGTATTGAGAAAGAACTTTTAAATTATTTTTTTTAAAAGAATTTAAAAATATAGTTTTTGGAAAAAAAATGGTGCATCTTTAGGATATTGTTCTCATCAATAACCTCACCAAGCTACCATTGATTTGAATGGAAATAGATCGTGCTCCAAGTGAATTACAGAATAATTTGTCGCCTTGAAGATAGGCTAGGGATAACAGTCAGGCAACGTATATAATACTTATGAATATTCAAGAACTGTCAGGGACCAGGCTAAGGAGAGGAGACTAAGAGTTAGTACACACACAAGGAGATGCAAAATGAGCTACTAAAGCCAGAGATACAATTAATCAGACAGCACATTTATTGAGTAATGCAATGGCATTTGTCCAGTTAGAGAAACTGGAGGGAGTTCAAAAAAGTCCCCCAGAACACCTAATCTACATGCATACTCGTGATGGAATATCATTTGCCCCAGGAAACTGGAAAGGCTGTTTTAGGAAAGGCCATAGATCAGACATGAGATAGCTGTGAACAGCTGTCCTGTTTTACTTTGTCTGTTTTTTTTTTTTACTCTAGTGGTGAAAAAGAAAGCAAGACACAGTCACAGCAGTGTCATTTCCTGGACAAATGCTCTCCTGAAGAAGGATGTGCTGTTGTGATATTTCTTTTGTAGACTGACAGAGACCCTGTTTCCTGCAAACATTTTTAATATGTGACTTCTAGACATTCCTTCAGCATGTACATGATAGTGCAGAAGTGAGGGCACAAAAGACAGTAATCTTTTTGGGCTGAAACTGATTTTGGCCAGTTTTTTTGGTGCTGGGAAAACACTTTTGTGCTGCTCCTGCTACTCTTATTGTAAGAAAAACAAATATGAAGCATAAGAAAAATAGTACCCGCTTCCTATTTCCTTTGGATTTTTGCCCTAAAGAATCAGGTGATTGGCTCTGGCATCCCAGTCATCACCTTCTGCTTGAGAAAGCGAGCAGATGATCTCAGATGAGGAAATAGCTCTAAATTACCAGGTTGTGCCACATAGCTGATCCCTGAGTCCCTCAAGTGCCTGTGGCATCCATTTTCTAAGGTCTTTTCAGTTTTCCCTTGAATCCCAGCCTTTCTCCCAACATCTACCAACTGTGCCAGCTGCTACCAAATCTGACCTCTTGTAATGCAAAAGTATTTCAGTCTTCCTTTAAGGCCAACCAGAAAGCAAAATATGTACTGCTTTTAAGCTGTCAGTATGAACTACTTCCCATCTGGGTCCTTCTCATGAGTCTTCCAAAACTTTGCAGCCTGAAGAGTACATTTTGGGGCTACCTATATAGGAAGGTATCTCCATTTAATCTACTCAGTCTTCTCAATGAGTGTGAATTCTGCACCACTGTACAATCTGTTGTTTACAATAGCATGATGGAGATTGCATTTTATTCCAGCTTACATTGTGCAGCTTTGTGAGAAACAGTATGTCTGAGCATAGCTTTGATTACCTTTGCATGTACAGTTAGCCGACTCAGATGTGATGCAGTAAATCAGACTTGCTTGTGATGTTTTGGAGGTAGAAAAAACAGGGGCTACCACAGTAGGTGAGTATTCCCTAGGCATTAGATAAGAAGGGGTCCAAACTGGGCCAGTAAAAAAGTATTACAAATCTCACATAGACCACAGCATTAGTTCTAGTAGAGGTCTTGGACCTACTTACCTGAAGAACGTCCAGAAAGAGAAGATAGATAG
>JAOTQQ010000001.1:131424338-131531484 GCA_026546715.1 Gallinago undulata | reverse complement strand
AGATAGATAGGGGATCTTTCATGATCCATAACCCAGGTTCAAGAGAGACTATCTCTTTCTCTCCCACTGTTGATAAGAGAAATTACATTGCTAAAGCCTGAAACTGGTGAGTTTTAATGAGTGACACATGCATGGGAACTGCATTATCCAGCAAAGAGAGACAGAAATCAGACTGGTCTGTGTCTGCTTTGGCATAAGTAGCTGTCTGTGATAAAGAGCTTTTGACACTGACCTCCTAGGTTCGTTGGGACCCAGACACACTAAAGCATGGAGAGAAAGAGAGCTGCAGGTGTAAAGAATTTCACACAGAAGTTAGGAGAATGTGACATGTTCTGCCAGAAAAAATGTTGTCTCAGCATATAAATGTGTCCATATAGGTGCTTCCTTTGTGTGTCCATTTTCTTCTTGACTAACCTCCAACACAACAACCAAGGTAGAGGAAATCTAGTGACCAGACATCTGAGACATAAACCTTTCCCGTGGATTGTGACACTGAAAGAAGAGAGTGTGGGCATTTTTTATGCAGTCTTAGAACTGACGGAAATACCTGATGAGGGTCTGTTCTCCTCTGTCTCTACTCCATTATGCATAGCTCCATTCACTGGCCATATACACCTCTCTTCCAGCTAGTGGAGCGTGGTGCTCACAGTTTAGCTCATGTAGACTCTTGCTAGCTTGCAGTAAACTGTGGCAAAGAATGGACAATCTGTCTCTTAAAATGCAAATTGTGGGAAGGTGACTGTAGTTTGTCACATGTCGTGGCTTTCATCAGAAAATCTAAGATGTGAATAGGTTTTCATCAGCACCTGACAGGTATTACTTTTTGGTACCTTTGCTCAGCAATACTATTATTTCATGGTGTCGGGGAAAGAAGTGAAACCAGCAGGTGTACATCGAAGTTTTTTTGCAAGTATGATGACAAATGAGGCACAGGGTGAGGGAGAACTGTATTGGCATAGCACAGGCTCATCCTGCAGGTCAGAGGCTGCCCAGATGTCCAGAGAAGTTAAAAAAAGAACTACTTATTTAAGAGTTCTGCCAGAATTAAAGGGGAGCATGTTGAATGACTGGCCTGAGCATCTTCCATAATATCTTATAAGGAGAAGTTCATGAAAATGGGGCTCTGGACACATCAGAATTAGTTTGCAGGACATATACACTTTGCTGTTATTTGCAACATTGAGGAAGAACCCTCTTTTTCCAATATCTCAAGCAATTTACAAAGAAACAGCTGTGCTCTGAGAAAGAAAACTGAAAAGTACAAATCACACTCTCATTTTCAGAATAGTCAAGGACCTGATTCATCAGACTACATGATAGAAGTCACTTATACTTATTTGAATTACAGTTCGAATTTTTCTGCTCATTGAACATTTCTTTTTTTAGTAAAAAAAAATAAAATTCTCCTTTCCCTTACATTTATTTAGCAGGAAAAAAAGCCCTACTTTAAGACCAAATTTATCCATAGGGAAATCTCTCCTCCTGTTTAGAAGTGCAGATTGCTCAAAGCCACCTGCAGAAGATGTGATTAAAACAATACAATAACATTGGGAATATGTTTTTTTATTGTTGCATTGTGCAACTGCATTTTCTTTTAAAATAGGAAGAAACAGCATGTCATTAATGTAAAACCCCTGAATGATCCTTCTATACATTAGGAAATTAGAAAAACAGAAAGTTTCTTGATGCTTGAAATGTTGCATAGCCAAACTCAAATTAAAACAGCTGAGATGACATATGAAATAAACTTAAAACATTCCGATGATTACTGCAAGTGGTGATAGATTTATACTGGAGTTTCAATACATGTTTCCTAAAATCATTCTCAAATAATTGGCCAATCTGAGCAAAACACACACATTGGGGAATGTGAAAAGATGTTCCCTAAGACAGATTGCATATGATCCACAGTAAAACATAAAATGAGCCTAAGCATCATAATAACAATAATAAGCTGAACCAAGTAAATGAACTAAAGAATTTATGCTTGCAAATGTGTCCCACATGTCTGATTTTTAAATTGTGAGCACAGTTTTATTGCTTTACCTGGTAATAGGATGAATTAATACCCTAGTACACTAATTTTTAATGCAAGCGATATAAATGTGCTCTAAGTGTGCATTAGCTGTCTCAACTTAGTGGTAGAACACTCAGTTTTGTCTCTGTCTAGTCTTGTTTATCCATTCTTACTGTTTTCAGATTGTAAACGTAAAAAAGTGATTTTGTACTCTGCTCAGCTTCCATAACAGGTTTATACGGAACCGAAGATCAGGGGAAAAAGGTGGCTGTAATTGCTTTGATAAAACAGTTACAAGAGAAAATATAGTTTGTCAAAACTGAAACTTGGTACTTTTACTGTTGTTAACAGAGTGGAAAGAGACATTCACCAGAGGAAAATTCAGAAGAGCACACAAAAATTATACCCCTCATGGTCTTTGAAATTGCTCAGATTTATAAACAACCTGTTTTAAAACCTTACAGGAATGAGGATGATGTTGAAAACTGTGAGTGTAAACCTTTTCAGGCATAAAATGTTATAGAATTGGGTTTCCCAAATCCTAGATGACTGCTACAAATATAGGTGCAGTAAAAAAACCAAAGTTTTCACTTCTTTATTCTTGTCAGAAAGTTTTAAAAATTGTTTTTTGCAAAACCACCAATATTGGTTAGCTTTTAAAAGCCATCTCAGTCTGGAGGAGGTTCATTGGTATGAAGCAGAAAGAAACAGAGTTAAGAAACAAATCCTGTTCACAAGTTTTGCTATCAACTCAGTTTGGGTGCCTCCACACTCAGCATGCTGTCAGTCCTGAATCCAGTTCTGCACTGCATTGCCCTCATATTCTAATTAGCGACAGTATTTGTGCAGGATTTTGTCCTCTATTGGAGCCTTTGTAGGTAAAAGAGAGAGATGTAGGGATCCTTGTTGCCTCTTCTGAATTTATGTTTCATAATCTAAAAATTATTGTAAATATTTTTGTTAGTAAATATGACTATAGAAGTCATGATAACATTCAACAGTACAATGTATGATACATGTATAAATTTATTATCAAAAACTGGTTGAAACACTATTCAGTGTTTTTTCTCCACCAGGGCTTAGAGGTTGGCAGTAAGCCATGCTTTGTGTAAGCAGAATGCAGCCAAAGTGAATATTAAGTGTTCTGAAAAACACCACTCAAATTATATATACTCTTTGTTTTTCATTACAAAACATTCCAGCCTGCGACATTGGCCCTATTCATCTCTAGTTTAAAATAGTTATCTCATCAGTAGTACTTAAAATGTATTTCTGGATGTGTCTATGTAGATTCACTATTCAAGAGAAAAAGAAAGGAAAACAGAAAATATATTAAGATGCTGCACCTCTGAAATTAATTGGAAAATTCTTCTGTTGCTATAAGGTTAGAGAAGTTTCAAATTATGAAATTAGATATTTCTACTTTCTTAAGCTATGAATAATTTGAATATCAGGGAACTACATATAGGTAGTGATACATATGGATTTTTCAGAATTAAAAAGATATGTGAATTGCTCTCATATATATTCTTTACCTTTTACTGTATGTAGCTTATGCAATTATATATCGTATATAAGACATATGTAATATAATAGCATAATGAACTTGTTACATTGTAACCTCATCAGTATTTTACACAAAATTTTCAGGACGAACACTCCGAATATCATGTGATATCATATGTTCACATTTCCTACATGGTGATACTGACAAATTAATCTGTAATATCTCCTTCTGATGAGCAAGTGATAGTGTAAGCCTCAGTCTTAGAAATTCCAGTAAGTTATGCTGTTCTGTCATTTGTCTTAATTTTTTAATGAACTTTCAGCAATTATTAGCATTACAGCCCCAACAGTCATCGCCGAATGCTTTTAGAACAGTACCACAGCCACATATGTCAGTAGAAGTTAAGAAACACAAAGATATTTCCATCCTCTTCCATAATTGTATCATTTGTACCTGACTAACATAACATGAACTTACAATAACTTGGTGTTTGCTGGAGGTTATTTCTAGGAAAAACAAAGCAGATTTTTATCCTGTAAACATACAGTGGTCTTTTTGAGACAGAAGATTCTCTAATAAGGGTGGTCCATTTTATAGGATTTCCTGCATCTAGAAGAATCTATCTTTGCTCTTTGCAATTGAGAAGTTAAAAAGCCAACACACAGGTGGCCAGGAAAGACTGGACTAACCTTTTCCAATTATGAACTAGCCGGGTCACTGAGAATGCCTGCTCGCATACATTATATTATGTGGGGCAACTGTTTGATGGCAATACAATACTGCCCAAAGTCAGTGCAGATTTGCATGAATCCCTAAAAGTGTATGAAAGAAACATACACTTTGTACCAGAACTGTGTACTATTGGAACATGAATCATTCCAATATCTCTGGTCTAATACTGATCATTTGGCGTCCCTGCATCTTCTCAACATGAACTACAGAGCAGCATTTTAAATTTCTTCCAACAGCCACCATGTGTTTTCAATAAGAGCAGCAGTCTGCAGGTGCAGTTATCTTTTGCAGTACATAAATTTTAAGGAGACTGAATTCTTTTTCTCCCCTAACAAAGACCTTTGAGACTTGCCATGCAGTTGAGACCTTGCCATGGAGGTGTAACCTCTGACCTCCCGTGCAACATGCAGCAGAAGAAAGCAAACTCCCCGGTCTGTACAGAACACCTGCCTCAGACATCTGCAAGCAGCAGGGCCTGCAATTTAATGAACTGGCCTGCTCACAGCCCCATGATTACCATAGCTCTGCAAAGATTCATAAGGAGGCCAAGACTAAAAGTGCTCAGGATAGTATGATTTATACTACTAAAATGTTGGCCTTTTACAGCCTTAGTATGATTAAGCCTCATACTTCAGATTGATATGGCCTGTTAAAAACACCAGCGCACTTGCCTGCTGCATCTTAATACTTTATGTGTTTACTGGTTTTATGCTCCCTTTTACTGATAGGCTTGCACTAATTTGGAATATCCATTGGAGGGAAACTCCACCATAAAAGCTTGGAGAAAAAAACCTCTGATTTCCCACTTCTCCATTTGTAACTATATTATTTATATTTCCTTATGTAGTGATTTTAAATCCCTGAATAAAACCATTTTTTTCTTAGAGTTTGCACATTCCAGGCCAATGTAAGGATGTCATATGTAAGTCCCCATAAATTCTAGACAAAATCTCACAGATCTGTCTTGTCTCTCAAGCTTTCTGGGACTCTGTTGTGAATAATATAATATTTCTATTTTGGGTTGTTCAGTTTTTTTGTTGGGGGGGGAGGAGGTGCTTGGAGAGAAGGGTGGCTTCTGAAGGGAAAACAGTATTTAATTCCACCTGTTTTGGTTGTTTCAAAAGCATGGTCCGCTTGGGAAAGTGTTTTGCTGTAGGAGCAGACAAAGCTCCTTTGAAAACCTCGTGGATCAGTTCTCCCTACCTACCAGAGCCTACATGTGTGCATACAATGAACTAAATGGTACTTGGTCTTTCAGCCCTATGCCACCTGGCTATCCTTTTTTAAAATATATTCAGAAAATAGCTCCTTTTAACAGTATTATAACTGGGGATGTTTAACCTGGAGAAAAAAAGGGGCTGCGGGGGGGAGCTTATCACTCTCTACAATTACTTGAAAGAAGGTTGTAGAGAGGTGGGTCTCTTTTCCCAAGTAATGAGTGATGGAATGAGAGGACACATCTTCAAGTTGCACTGGGGAGGTTTAGATTGGATATTTGGAAAAAATTTCTTCACCAAAAAGGTTGTCAAGCATTGGAACAGGCTGCCCAGGGAAGTGGTTGAGTCATCCATCACCGCTGGAAGTATTTGAAAGACATGTAGATGTGGTGCTTAGAGATATGGCTTAGTGGTGGATGTTATGTGTTAGGTGTGTTAGGTTAATGGTTGGACTTAATGATCTTACAGGTCTTTTCCAACCTAAATTATTCTATGATTCTGAGCTTAATAAGTATGACATTCATGCCACATTCTGAGCAGTCCATTTCATACTGAAATTAACATTTCTGAATTGCTGAGGATCTGAATTCACACTGAAATCAAGGAAAAACACTGGTAAGCAAAAACAGACTACCCAGGACCAGGTCTATGTGTCCTTGCTATAAACACAGTATAATTCTTCTCCCACTGCAAAACTTGTAAAACAATTTTCTGCTGAGTCTTTGCCAAATATAAATCTTACTTAGTTATCTAGAGCATCCTAATTAAATCATTAGCTCTTCCCACTTATCTGATCATTGTTAAGCTTATCTTTCCTATTTGGCCACAATATTTTCTTTGCTTCTTTCTGTTGCAAAAACTGCACAACGTATTCCAATCCCTTTCAATGTAATAACACTGATAAACCTCTAAGGTCCCTAGGATTATAAATGAGGAGAGCTTGCCCTTTGTTAGCCTGACTGTTTCGAAGTTAGGTTCCCAGACGTATTTATGTACTGCAAATTGCAATGTTGCAGAGTATAACTTGAGTGTCCAGCCTTATTTCCTCAGATAAATTATTTTCTTAAATCTCTTAAAAACTGGGATTTATCCAGATGTGTTCTATAATGACACCTGTAATTCTGGTTCCCTGACAGTCTCAGACCAGAAAATCTGCTGAATATACTCAAGTTCCCTCTCTGTTTAACTGCTAAATCTCCTAATTAATCTAAGGCCCAGGGGTGGGAGAACACAGGTAGAAGACTCAAAAGACAGGTTCATTTTAATATATTACACTGTCATGGTGTGACAAAAGATCATTAAATCTAAGAAGTGCTTTCAGATGCTCAAGATACACCACTCAATTTAATTTGAAAATTAGATAAATTTGGTTTGAGTACTGAACAACCATGTAATGTCATGAAGGAGGAAAATCTGTTAAAGAAAATTTTCTTTAGCTATGTAATCTCCTATGAAAGTTTCTTTCCAGATCAGTTTTTAATGTACCAAACAGTCATGGCTTCTTTTAAATGTCCTTAATTTTTTCTTCCTATTGTTCTTTTGTGAGAACTATTCTCACATAATTAGGATACTCTTTTACTCTGATGGAAAAGTTGTGAGCATGCAGGGACAGAAACTTCTGAGAAAGGACAGATTTACTGTTTCCCAGCTAATTCCATTCTAGGACAGTTTTCTGCTAATGTCCCTCATTCCCACCTTTGATTTGAGTACAGTGCGATTTTTATCTGATGAAAATCTCTAAGAAAAACAACAGAAAGACTACTCTTTCTCAAATGAATCTATAGTCTCTTAGGCATTTACAAGAGTAAAAAATCATAGAATCATAGAATCATCTGGGCCGGAAGGGACCTTCAAAGGTCATCTAGTCCGGCCCAGATCTGCAGGAAATAAAGATCTACAGGAAGTGTAGTCACTACAAATTACTTGGACATCAAGTACCTCAAAATTGCACAACAGACTTTGATTATACACGTCGGATCAAAAAAAGGATTTATTTTATTTATTTATTTATTTATTACATGGAAGAATCATCCATTTTCTACAGTTGAAAAAATCCTGTCATTAGGGGTGTACTCCAGGGATTGCTACTGGCTCCTATACTGTTCAACATCTTCATCCCCCGGGATGATGGAACAGAGTGCACCCTCAGCAAGTTTGCAGTTGGAGTGGAGAGGAATGGAGTGCTTGATACAGCAGATGGTTGTGCCATCATTCAGAGGAACAACAAAAGGCTGGAGAAATGGGCAGAGTGAAATGCATGACATTCAGCAAAAGGAAAAGCAAAGTCCTTCATCTGTAGAGGAATAAATCTATTTACTTGTACAGGCTGAGAGTTAACTGACTGAAAAGCAGATTGACAGTGAATGATCTCTGGGTCGCAGTGGACATCAGGTTGACCAAGAGCCTGTAGTGTGCTCTCATGGCGATGAAGGCTAATAGCAACTTAAGTGACATTAGGCAAAATATTGCCAATAGGTCAAGGAAAGTGATCCTTCCTCTTTGCACTAATGAGACACATCAAGTGCTGGATCCAGTTCTGGGCTCCCCAGTACAAGATAGACATGGACATGAGTGCAGTAATGGGCCACAAAGGTGATTAAAGCACTGGACCATCTTCAACACAATGAGAGGCTGAGAGAGCTGAGACTGCTCAGCTTGGGAAAGAGAAGGTTCAGGGGGAATCTTATGCATGACTATGAATATATAGAATCATAGAATCATAGATTTGTCTAGGTTGGAAGGGACCTTTAAGATCATCTAGTCCAACCACCAACCTAACTCTGATTAAAAAAAAACCCACAAAACACAACACTAAACCATGTCACTAAGCACTACGTCAACCCATCTTTTGAATACTTCCAGGGATGGTGCCTCAACCACCTCCCTGGGCAGACCTTTCCAATGCTTAATAACCCTTTCAGTGTAAAAAAAATTTTCCTTATATCCAATCTGAACCTTCCCGGACACAACTTGAGGCCATTTCCTCTTGTCCTATCACTTGTGACTTGGGAGAAGAGACCAACCCCCTTCTCTCTTCAGCCTCCTTTCAGGTAGCTGTAGAGAGCTATGATATGATGGGGACAGTAGAGTGAGCCAGGCACTTCTCAGTAGTGTCCACCGACAGGACAATGGCACAAATTGATGCATAGGAAACTATGAACATAAGAAAACACTTTTTTACTGTGAGGGTGACAGGACTGGAACAGGTTGCCCAGGCAAGTTACAGAACTTGGTCTGAGCAACCTGCCATAGTTGACCCTGCTTGACCAGGGAAGCTGGACTCAAAAGTCCGGAGAGATTAGACAATCCAACCTCATTTACTCTGTGTGATTCTGAGTAATCCAGCCTTTTTTGTTAAAATTGGATATCAGTTCTGGAATCCATCTTACAGGCTATATGGGACAGAAGGCCAAGATGGCTTTCTGATCTCAGTACTGAGCACTGACTCTGCAGTGTTAATGACCATGATATTTCTCTATCTGCACGTAAATTCTCTGGCTACATGAAGCATAACAGGTCATATGGAGTCATCCTCTGTGACAGGCTGCCACTTCATCCACCCTGCTTCAGGGCTGACTGTAGAGAAAAAGGAAAACAAGAATCTATTCTTAGATTAGTCAAGGACTCATATAGGACCCAGGAAGATTTTAAACTGGCTTTAATCTAATCATTTTAAAAGTTAGGCAAAATTAGGCTAGCTTCTAGGACTGTAACATACAACCAGAGACATAAGAACTCCATAAGTAAGCACCGGCGTGATAAGGTACCAAAGCTCTTCTGCTCCAAGCAGTTGGGACACTAATTGTCGCCATGAGCATAAAAAAAGATGGAATAAGTATGTTCAATGCCCAGTACAGTTCTGGCAGCACATGCACGTTTCACATCACCTATTTGATCCTCAGTCATCAACAAAGTAACCCTTCCCACGTGACAACTGAAGTGCTGCTTCCTTTTGACTTTATTATAAAAACAATACTTGTTTTTAAAACTTGATCATCCATTTTAATTAATTTTTATCACGCTATAGAATATGTACAGAGACATTTACTGATGAAAAAGACTGTTTTTCATTAACAGTTACCGGCATGAGAAAACAAAACAAAAGAAAACCCTTTCATAGGCTTAATTTGAACAATTTTACCTTTCTCAGCTTGCAAGTTCTTCAGTTCTTTTAAAGTTATACCACATAAAGCAGAAAAAATAGTCATTACAAATTACAATGATAGTATTTTACTGTAAAAAAAAAACAGAAATGAAAGACTATATTGTGAAAAGTGTATGGAGTAATTAACACATTGAACTGTTCTGAAAGCTGCTGGCACTGTTGAGAGATTAAGTCAGCCTTTGGCATTGTTGATCATTATTATTTCAGTTTTGTATTTTTAAAGGCAGATTTTAATAAAAGGCTATTGGATTAGTAGTTTGGAAAAAGGTTTACTTTATAAAGCAGATTTACAATGAAAGTCCATATTGGTAGCAAGGGCAACAAAAAGAATCTACCTTTGGTGATGCAAATTGCTCAATATGCTTTATGCTGAGCTTTTACCTTGAAACATGACTTTGAACAACAGCTAGTTCATTTGTGATCTTGGGAAACAACTCTGTATTTTCCTTTACAAAAGAAATAGAATATAATAAACTCAAAACTGCCTCAAAATGTAACTCTGAAAAATTTGTCAATTTTCTCTTGAAAGGGAGTTTCAAAAGAGTGTGTTGATTCCTTGAGATGTGTCTCAATTCATTTCCTGATTCTCTCATATTTTGTTTTCTGTTTGGAGCTTGAATGAACTGTTGACTTCCTCATCTTCTCATCAAAAGTGGATATACTTTTTTTCACTTGTCAGCTTAGATATATGAGAAATAGTTGGCAAACTACAAGCCTCCCAAAGCACAGGTACAGGTTTTATCAAGGTAATTAACATTTATAAAGCAGTTTCTGAGGACAATGTAAGTGAATCACACTCAGAATGAGCAACTTTTTGCTTCTATTTTCTGTTCTTTCTGTTAACATTTTATGCAGCTGTCTAAGCACAAACACATGTTGAAAAAAACATGAAAACTACTGAAATTTAATTAAGCTTGCATAAAGCAGTTTCTGAATTTAGGTGGTATACACTAATTCACAGGACATACATTGCTGTATATTCACTGCAGATCTAGGGAATACTGGGGAATCCCTACCTTAAGGATAATATGAAATACTAGCATCATCAGAAACTAGGGACTAAACATCAGAAAAGCATGTTTGTCATTGCCTCTTTCTGTATGTTCAGATTAAAGCAAAAAGGCAATTTTTCAGAGTATTCATATTTTCTTCTACAGGAAATAATACAAATTCCTATAGGCACAAACGGTGACATGACTTAGATTTCCAGATATCCATTTCTATTCGGGGATAGTTAAATGTTTCTCAACTTTTGCTGTGATCTTCCATCCCATTGACTTATATGGGATTTAAGCAGTTCCTTACCTGAATGAAAATCATCTCCAGAGCCTCAGCTAACACATTATCATGAAATGAATCAGAGAATCTTGTAAGCTCAGTTTAAGACAAGATGATTGTCTTCTTGTAGAATACACAAATGAAAGCCTCTGAAGTCTGAGAACCATTCAAAATACTCACAATAACTGTTCTACTTTTCCTTTTATGCAGGGCAGAATGCTTTAGAAAGCACTTTTAGCAACACTTCCCTTTAAAAACATTGACTTTTACTTAAATATTGCTATCAGCTATACTACTGTGAGGGAATAGGATGGGAAGAAGTTAGGATAGTCCAACAAGGTATAAGTAATTTTTTTTTTCTTTCAAGAGTATTTAGTGAGAGGTTAAAATCATTGAAAATTGCATTGTTTATGGCTTTTAAAAAACTGTTCTGTTCAAACACAAAGCAAGTCATGTTGCTCAAAGAAATCTCTCTTCGGCTTATTCTTCAATTTCCAATAGGGACCATTATAATCATCAGAAATAATGGTAGATCTCAGACACACAAGTGGAATGGAAAAGAGCTTCCTTTGGGACAAGAAACATTTATTCTGAAGGTATCTTACAAAGAAATTATTTCCAGGATACACAATGAGAGATGAAAACAAGGGCTGTGCTTTTTCTCTACTTGATATGTTGCCCTAGGGCAACTTCAGAACCTTGATAATTTTCTGATATTTCTAAATCACTTTGTTCTTATTCCTTTTATAAGCTGGTGGAAAGTAAAGTTATTTTGAGTAATCAGAAGTCTTCTGTTAGCTACTTTATATCATCATCTCCTAATTACACCAAAAAATTAACATTCCTTAGGGAACTTTACTTTTTACTACGATGAAGTCCTGAGATTTACCATTTCACAAAAAAAAAAAACAACAACCCTGTATTCTGTGTTAGAATGGATCAGAAATTTTATCTGGCAACATTAGGTGATGCAATTTTTTAAAATGCAAATATATGTAAAGCAACACTCCATACAGACTTCAGCTGTAAACAAAATTATTCTATTCATTATTTTATATTAGATTCTCATTAATATGGTAATGTCCTATTAAGTATAAATGTAGTGCTTAGTATCAAAGTAAAGATTAAATAAAATTAAATGACTTTGTCACAGCCTCAAACTTTTATAGATAATTTCCAGGTGACTAGTAAGCCTGACTGTTAAACAAAGAAAATATGGACCATTTGGAACTACTTGGAAATCCTTTCATCATTTGCTTAAAAGAAATGTGTCCCAAATAGTTCAACACATCATTCTCTGGAAACCATTTAACTAATTTATGAAAACAAGACCACTGTTGAGAGTGTGGCCTGCATCTACCAGGCATAATGATGCTGCCTTATGTTTTGTTCATTCTGGAAACAATCAGTCACACACGTGCCAGGAATAATAGTTACTACATGTTCAGAAAGTACCCAAACACCAGGGACACATGTAACTCATTGACTAAGTGGAGAGTATAAATCTACACCAACAAGCATCATATTCTGATATTCATAAGATATTTTATTCCAGTTGCTGACAGTTTCAGATCATATTTGTATCTAATGCATCACAGTTCAAAAATACCATAGAGATAAAGCATATGACTGAGGAAAAGAGAGGGCTGTGGTGAATTGAGAAGTGAAAGCTGCAGAAGAAAAAACAAATAGAAGACAAATGAACAGTTTTATGTAACAAATTTTCAGAGCAGCTGGAGATATCAAGCAGAAATCAGTAACAAAATATCCCATTTCTACACATTTAATGTAATATGCAGTTATTATAAAATAAAATTAATGTAGCCCAATAATAGCTGTTAGAAATTAAAACCAGGATGTCTCAGAAGCACAGTCTACTTTCCTGGGACCACTCACAGGACTAAGTGTTATACAATTTCAGGAAACTCAACAGAATCAGTTCCATAACAATTCTTGTCATAAATATTACTGGCAGGAACTTGCTTCCCTAAAACTCCTTAATGATAATTTTAGAAAATCGGCCACCCATTCTACCTTCTTCTAAACTTTTTCCATCCCAGTTAACAGAGTAAACTGTGCAACATTGCTGTATACAAAGAAAATAGAATACTGAAGGCTGTATCAGTTGGATTTGAATAGAAAGGTTTTTTTAATACCTTGTAATAGTTTATGTGTTCCTGTGGGCTACAAAGCTATTGCTCTTTAATTCATTCAGGCTATGAAGAATCTCAGCAATTGTTGGAACTCGAAGATACTTTGCCTTCATGGGTGATGGACAGCCGCAACACATTAGCATTGTCAACAACAGTCTCTTGTTCGCTTGTCTAGTTCACAAAGTATTTATGGGCATATATCCTCTGGTGACAGGATTGGCAGCACAGTCTTCCCTTTAGCACTTTGATGGAAGAAAGTATGTCCCTTTAGTTATGTAGTTTAGTTTAATGTATATTCAGAATAACTACACATGGGCCAATAATTTGAAACAGATGTAAATCAGCATGTCTGAGTCATGACTAGTAGGTGAACTAACCACTAAAATGTACTTTTACACTGAGGCAACAGACAGAAAACACAACTGACCTACTCTGGGCAGGGTACAGAAGTTACTGTCTAGGGGCCCATGGATTGCCTTAGCATAAAATCAATGAGGGTTCAGATTTGATCTTGCAGGATGAAAGGATTAGTGCATCTGAGGAATGTCAAAAAAAACAAGATTACAGTGCATGTGATGCCTAAAGAACTGAGGGTTAAGTATGCACGGGGTCTCTGCTGGGTCAGTTTGCTGGATCTGCTCCTTTTCTCTGAAGGCAGAGTAACCTACTTGCAAATCTTTGCTGAAAAGACATTATTAACTCTGCTTACATTATGGTTCATCTTAGAAGCATTATACATTTCATATCTAGAGTTGCATCCCTAAAGTGTGATTAATACAGAATTTGGCATAGGTAAGCTAATGGAGGACTTGATGGCTGTGATAAAACATACAGCCCCACGTGGCTTGATCAGTTGGAGTGATTCTGCTGGCTGCTTGTGGAATGGAAGGGCACCACCAGACCCCCAGGGGTTGTCCCCTGCCCCAGTCCAGGGCCCAGGACCCCATGTCAGCCTCCCAACACTGCCAAGGGACCATCATGGCACTTGTTCTCCCTGCTTTCTGCATCATCGTTTCTACCATGAGGGTTTTGCACTTAACTCTCCGGAATAATAAGAGGATTGTGCCGTACTCCACTAGAGTGCTTTGAAACTGGGGGATAAGTGACACTACTTGAGCTGCCACGTGAAGAGATGTTAGGATGATCGGTAGGTGAAGCTATATGGTTTAACAGGATACCCTGGTTCCTTCTTTTCCACACTGCCCCTGGAGAGCAGTGCTAAGAGAAACTTATCCAAACTCTGGGCTTTGTCCCGGACCTCACTAGTTGGAGTGATCCTATCTAGGGCAGGACACAAATGGACAATTAAGCAATGTGGCTGGCCAGGAATCTGGTACTGAATCTCACTGCTTGGACCTCTTTCACATAGACTCATTGAGGCAGCATATACTCCTAAATTACACAAAGCAACTGAGCATAACCTGCCTGAGAATTTATGATGCTTTTCCTAACACCCCTTTACCTATTACGGGATCACAGAATGGCTGAGGTTGGAAAGGACCTCTGGAGGTCATCTGGCCCAAGACCCCTGCTCAACCATCTAGACCTAATTGCCCAGACAGCTTTTGAATATCTCCAAGGATGGAGACTTCACAATCTCCACACTGGGCAACCTGTGCCAGTGCTCAGTCACCCTAACTGTGAAAAAGTGCTTCCTGATGTTCAGAGGTAAGCTCCTGTGTTTCAATTTGTGCCAATTGCCTCTGGTCCTGTCACTGGGCACCACTGAAAAGAGCCTGGCTCTGTCCTCTTTTCACCCTCCCTTCAGGTGCTTGAATGCATTTGCACCTACTGTGGCTTTGGGCTTAGGAAGGGAGAAGCAGAGGCAGCGATCTCTTCTGTGATAATTAAAGACACAGCATGAGGTTCAACAACAACTGACTTCTTCTTATAACTCCAAAAGTAACTTAAACTCTGGTAGTTTCTAATTTTCCTAATTTTCAAGTACTCATCTTTTCAACTTAAATACAGTTTAATAAGTTTGCGAGATGTAATGGAATGTACTTTCTTCTCCAGTTATAGCACAGCATAAAATTCAACAAGTATCTCAGGTTTTGCACTCACATAACAAAGTTAGGTGCATGAGTCACTAGGAACTATGTATGTCTAATTATATTTTTACATTAAAGAGGACTTATTTTATAATATATAATACCATTTGTAAACCTTGTGTCAGCCAAATTCTTTTCACAAAAGTATTTGTGATAACATAAGCAACAATAAAATTGCTCTAGTGTCACCTGGAAAATCAGCTTTGGTATCATGTTTAAGCTACATGCCGAAAAGTAATACAGTCTTCACTTTTCAATTTACACAATACCTATTTTACTTGAAAAGATAAATAAAGGATAAAAATCAGTGGCACAAATATTTAAGTATTATTGTGCATATATATACACATCCTTATGATATGCATGCATACATATATATATATATATATACACATACTAATTCTAGATACAGTGAGGTTTTATTGATAAGCAAAAGTTATCAGGGAGAATCTCTGACCTGGGTCGAGCTGACCAGGCAAAAATGATAGGTCATGAAGGTCAAGACCTCTTTCAATTAACCCCACACCATGGGAATGGCATTAGGTGATTACTGTTTTAGATGTGCCACGATGGATTAATTGAGTGTCTATTAGCATTTAGACATTGAAGAATTTATGAATGAAACTTACAGTATACTGCTACAGTCTATTACCTGTAAGATGTCAAATGTTGATACTTAAAAATACTTTTAACTACATAAATTTCAGTTTCTAAGCAATAAATTATGATGATGGCCAAAATACTGTCATTAGTCAGACAAATCTCCCTTCAAAGCTTCAGAATGAGGGGTACGCACACTACCATTTAATTAAAGGAATAGCTATAGGCCCTTATCCAAAAAGCATTGAAGTCAATGAACTACAAGACTTGTAACTGATGAGAAAAATATGGGTAGTTTTTAAAATCATTAACAGACAATAAACTTTAAAGAAATGCATATTATTGAGATATGAATTATAAATTTATTCAATCTGGCACTATAACTAGTTTTTTATAGCTAATCCATCTACCTTTCCAACATTCATCAGCATCTCAATTGTACTTAAAAGAGTATATGTACCTTCATAATTCCAACATTTATAAGTATTTCTTAGCAAGCAGACCACAAAGGGTTTTTCACTGAATTAGGGCTTAGAAGATTTGTTGATTACTCCTTTTTCCACTAGCACCCATTGCTTCAGAAATTTCATTTCACTCCTATGTAAAAAGAGGGAAAAAACCCCGAGAGATAGGAGAACTGGAAAAGTGGAAATGTTTTGAAACATCTGCCTCTTGTCGATTATCATGTTCCACTTAGGGTGACAAATGGCCTTAGACTGTTAAATTGTTTCTTAATACCATATAGCACTTTTGGACTTTAGGGGCACTGTAGTTGGGTACACACAGAAGTGCAGCTGCCAAGCATTCAAGGGCATAACTTTTAATTCTGATCTGGCTTCATCAGAAAATTGCATTTCTATTAGCAGCTAGTTTAGTCCACAATATTTGCAGTATCCTGGCTTCCATATTAAGTTATGAAATTTCAAAGGTACATAATCAATGCTACAAAAATTGTCAGTCTGTATGCTTAGATGTAAAGTTTGCTACAAGCAGATCCACCTTTGTCTGCTGGCTTTCTCCCTGTGTCGAGACATCATGACCCTTGAACAGTAGTCTCCAGTCTCTGCAGCCGTCCCTGCCTCTGTTGAGGATCAAAGCAATCTGGAGATCATCTTTCTTAGTGAGTGGTTTCCTGGTCCAGGATCTGTCTGCTGGAAGCAAGACCGGCTGTGGTATGAGACATCAGTTAGAAATGTGCTTCCTTCTTTTATGGGGGAAAATATGTGAAGAAGAGCCCTGGCTACAAGCAGAAGTACTCTACTGATGGTGTGTGCCTCAGTAACAGGGAATGACTTATGGCCTAAGGCCTGGGAAATGAAAAGTGAGAGGAGAAAGTTCAAAGCAGGTGAGTAGATGGTGCCTCTTGTGCAAGAGAAGAGTAACTGTGTGTAGGTACCTGAAAGAAATCTGAAATCCAGAGCTCTGTAAAGCTTCGGATCAGTTCTTTCCGTTTAAATAGCAGAGGCCACAGTAAGGGCTCACAAGATAAGCTACTGCTTCTTTAAAAAAGAGAATCTAGTTCTTCATCAGTTTACTAAAGTAACCGATCTTACATCCATGACATTAGCAACCCTTAGCAGCTGCGTCCACAAGAAGTAGTGATCACAAGAGGGAGAGAAACTATACTTCAACTAGAGCAGGCTTTAGGCTTTGGATTTTTATAATACAACAAAGTAGGTTGAAAATCTCACTTTTTTTGAGCATAACAAAAAAAGCAACCTGTGCTTGTCTCAGCTCTCATTCAGTTTCTCATCTATATGCAAACATCTAATGCACAAACAAAACTGAAGCAGAACCATGAAAAAACCTCACAAAACAGCTCTATATCACCCCACCTTCTAATTTTTCTTTTTCTTTCTCCTATACCTCAGCAAGCCACTCTCAATAGAAATTTAAGGAATATATTTTGCCTAAAAAGGACACTTTTCCCAACATCTCTGCACATGAAAATACTAGTAAATCTAAACTAAAATCTTTACACTAGGAGCTTTGAATTTCTATGTATCTAAGATGAAAAAGTTTATCAAAAGAATATAATTGCCAATAAGAGGAAGAGCAACACGAAGGACTGTCTCACAGAGAAGATTTACAGCTGGGCCTCCACCCCTGCAAATAAATATGTAAACAATAAAATTTTACTTTTTATGGCATGGACATCTGCTTTTCCATGGCCAGGTTTATTGCCATGTAGAATAAAGTATGGAGGTTCTCTGAACAATCCTTACTTTTTTTAGGCAGACGATTGGATCAAGAGAGAAAGCAAGAGACATTGTGTTCCCTGTGGGATCTTCAGTTTGTGCTGCACTTTACTAACTACACTGAAGTAAAAAATAATCTTCTTCCCAACACATGACAAAAGAGACAAAGTGGCTTATAATAGTCCTTGCCAATGTTTTATTGCAAAGACTAATGCAGCAGGATTATTGACCTTTTTTGACCTTGTGACCTTGGTTAACTACTTCTTAAAAAAAATACCATTTGTTCCATGCCTTTTTCCCCATGAATGGGAGTAATTTTTCTACCTTGTGGTATTTGGTAGGTATAGTTCAATCAGGCATAGCCGGTGGCATTATGAATTCTGAGCTTTATCATTGTAAAAGGTATTTACAGATAGTCTTTTCTTTCTTCTTTTTTTTTTTTAACTTTGCATCATGAAAAAAACCCCATTATTCTTCCCATCAGCTTGAGAAAAAATAAAAGATTGTTATTTCTCACTTGAAATCCTTATGAGTTACACACAAATTCCAATGGAAAGTATCATTAAAGTATATGAGCAGTCTGCCTATACTTTTTTAATCATTTAAAATTAAAACAGTATATAGGTAATTAAAAATTATATATCTTTAGAAACACAATTTCTTCTTTCATTTGATATCCCAGCTTCTTGGTTTAGGTGTTCGCCTTAGTGACAGAAAGCATGAACTTTATGACAGAACAAAATGCTGAAAGCCCCTAATTAATTATCATAATTAAAATTAAAAAGATTCATATTTTTCTTTGCACATAGTGTATGTACTTACATTTTAACTGAGACAGAATCAGCATTTCTATGTGCTTTTAAACATCTGAATTATTTTGTGAAAATATAACAATTTACATTTCAAAGCTTTTGCTTTTCCTTTTTTTTTTTCTGCTAAGAATGCATCAGAAGGAATTATTTCTCCTTGTTCAGTTCTTTACACAAAGACTGACTTTATGAAAAACTGCAGTTATTTTGTGCCCTTTTTCAAAGCCAGAGAAACAGTACTGTACTGCCTCATTTTTGCTGGTCCTCCAAAATTTCTTTTTTATAGTCTTACAGTTCCATTCATCTTGATGTTAGTTTCTGTATGTAAATATGTTGCCTTTACAGTCTCAGAGCTAGAATTTTACAAAATCCAGAAGTGATAGAATATGGGCTGTGTTAGTAAGAACATCTTTGTTCCAGTCCCATTGATTCACTGAGACCTCACTCCATGAATTATAGGGGGTGTAAGTCTTCCAGCTACTGGGTTCATTACAAAAGATATTAAGGACATAGTCCCAATGATGTTTTGTTCTAAGACTAGTACCAACACAAGTGTCTGCTGCACTGGTGAATTTTAAAGATGTCAGAAATCACATATTTTCTGCTTTCATCACAGTGCTGATAACGTCAGAGCTACCAGGGTCTGTAAAGAGTAATACAGTTAGTACTTATAGCTTTCTCTTCTGTAGCAAATGATGTGTATGGCTTTAATAAAGTTTACTGGTTTACAAACTTGTAGTAGAAATCCATCACTTATTTTAGTGAAAAACATACAAAGTCTCAGGTGTTTCTAAGATTTTATGTCAATTTACACACTTCTAGCTGAAAAGTAAATGCTAATTATTCCCAAATGGCACTTGAGAGCTAAACAGCTATTTAACTGGGAGAAAGAGGTGAAGAAAGGATAATAATGCCACCTCTGCACGTTTTCCAGGTCAAAAAATGGAAAAAAAATATGTCAGATGTAAAGCAAGATAGAAGATATTGCATACTGTAGTACTGTAACAACTGATGAACCAAAACATGCTTCAAATAATATATTAATCTACCTGATAAGAAGGAGCTAATTTTGGAAAATTATTCAACTCTTCTCTACACCAAACTATTTGTTGTCTTGAACTAATTAAATCACTCATTATCATCTCCTTAATCTTGATTGCCTTTCCAAAAAGGAAATAAGTCATAGCTTTCCATATTATAATGTAATATGATTTGGCTAACATTAATGAATAGTTTTATAATATAATCAATCCATTTTTCCCAGAAGTATTCCAAAGCACTGTATGTCCAGTCCTTAGATTAGTAAATAGATATGTAGGAAAAAAGAGGAGGAAAAGGTAGGCATTTGAAAAATGTAACTAATCAAAGTGGTTTCTTTTAAAATTAACTTTATTTTTCTATGCTAGACCTAGAAACCTTAACACCCACCCTCCAGGTATGTACATTTAATGCTATTTGGCTTTTGTACTGAAACACCAACAATCAAGGGATGCAACTTTAATAATGCCGTTCAGAGCATTAAATCCTAACACCTACATGGTCCTATTTTACCAGTTTGTGAAGTGGACCTAGAAATCTTCATTAGCCCCTCAGCTGAGCGTAGAAACCTGATTGCCAGTCCTCCAAGTGTAGAGGACGCTTTACGAATAACTTGAGAAATGTTCAGAGAGAAAATGTGGCTCACTCCCAAATTACTCCAAATATCTTCCCTTGCATCATAAAATCCCTGGATTCTATTGCAGGCTGATGCAATTTAGAGGTTACTTCAAGGATTCAGGGGAGAACAATGGTTGATTAGTGTTTTCTTTGTTTTTCCTTGTGTCCCTCTCTTGGGTTATGCAAAGCAACAAATTATAATAGAAACTGGATTAAACTGCTCTGGAAACTATCCAGATCATGAAGAACAACAGCTCTGAAGAACCATCATATTGTTAAGGCTCGGAAGTAGTTATGTTTCATTATTTGATTAGTATATTAATCCACTATGGAATGAATGTCACTGTTCATCCTTTGGTAGAGTCCTGTAAAAGAGGTTATAAAGTACAGTAATAACATTTAGACATGCTTAACTAATTATGCTATAAGAACATACTGAAATGCCACCACATTCAATACTATGTCATTCTAGAATGATTTCTTGCTGTTAAAATACTGTTTTGTGAGCATTGGTAGTTATCTGCTCTGCTCAAAGATAGCATCTGCAGTTTTGCAAATATTTGTACCAACTTTTGCAATTATCTGAATATCATTTCTATAATAACAAGATTGACTTCCAGCCTCGTTAGTTTGATTTCATCAATGAGCGCACCTTTAGACTTTAGCACACATCTTTTGCCTACCTTTTCCTGAATATACACCGAACAATACAGCTTTAGCTAGAAGGGTCTGTTTTTCACTTAGTTAATTTGCTTACCAAAGGCAAGTTTCCTATTAGTTGTGAGGAAAACAGCATTAATCTTGTGACGTGTATTTTTAAGCAAATTCAGTCGGTCTTTAGTCTACCAAAATTATTCAGTATGCGTGTTAAGAAAGCTTTAAGGGGGGTAGTCGCATGTGCCTAGAAGCTTACTTTAGATAGGAGTAGTTCAAAGCATTTACATCAAAGCCTTAATTTTTTTTGCCATTAAAGACTGTGGAGGTGAGTTTGGCAGACACAAAGTCTTGTATTCAAAGCCAGAGGCAAATATATATATCTCTAGGCTTGTTCTGTTCATGTTTTCATTAATTGCAAAGAATGTATTGCTTTAGGCTTACTTTACACTAGATAACAGAATCACTTCACCAAAGTAAGAATTCTTTAAATCACCCACAGAATTATCTTAGATACAGATATTGAATAATTTTGTTGTACCTATTTTGCTATGAAAAAGTACTTCAGATTTCTCCTTTTTCTTTTACAAGACAACCCATGCCCTCACCAGTAGAGGACAGCTTACTTACACGCTCAGCAATGGTAATGATACTCATTCACCGAATTGTTCTGAGATGGGTGAAAGAGTCACAGGAAATGGGAGGAGAAAACTGAGTGGGGATCAAGTGACCAAAAAAAAAAAAAAAGATATTTTAGCAGTTCCATGGCTTTAGACTACAGTGCGGATAATTATAAAGCTTATATTCTTGAACCTGACATACCTGCAGTGACCTGTGTTACCCCCATTAACTGGAGCCAACTGTCAGTGTCTCCGTTGGCTTCTCAGCTACGTGCGAGAAGGGACAACAGAAAGAAAGGCATTTTTGCCGATAGAGTTTTGTTATCTATGGGAGTTGCAGTGACCAATATAAAGCAACAAATTAAGACAGAAGAACAGTGAAAAATAAACTATATGAAAGCTGCTAGTAGAATGTTCAGGGTAAAAATTTTCATTCCTTCAGGATAAGGAAAATCATGGATTTAGGCAGCCTGATTTTTATATGCTTCTTATTCACCATTCCCAGTTTCAGCTAGAAAACATTTTAACCAGTACCAAACTGGTTCTAGTAGGAAAGCAATGGTTAAAAACCGACACATAAGCAAAAAGGGAACACTCACCAAGGTCATCTTGTTCAGAAAGACACAGAATCACAGAATCACAGAAACACAGAATGGTAGGGGTTGGAAGAGACCTTTGGAGATCATCTAGTTTAACCTATCTGCCAAAGCAGGGTCACCTAGAGCAAGTTGGACAGGAATGCATCCAGGCTGGTTTTAATTGTCTACAGTGAAGGAGACTCCACCACCTCTCTGGGTAGCCTGGGTAGTGGTAGTGCTAGTAGTCTGGGTAGTGGTCCCTCAAAGTAAAGAAGTTTTTCCTTATGTTCAGATGGAATTTCTCATGTGCTAGCTTGTGCCTGTTGACCCTTTCCTGTCACTGGGTACGACTGAAGAGAGCCTGGCCCCATCCTCTTGACACCCACTCTTTAAATATTTATAAGCATTGGTGAGATCCACCCTCAGTGTTTTCTTCTCCAGGCTAAACAGACCTTTTTTGTCCTTGTAGTCCTCTGCTGGACTCTTTCCAGTAGTTCTTTGTCATTCTTGAACTAGGAACCCCAGAACTGGACACAGTACTCCAGATGTGACCTCATCAGGGCAGAGTAGAGTGGGAGGATGACCTTGTTCGATCTGCTGGCCATGGTTTTTTTAATGCACCCCAGGTTGCCATTGGCCTCCTGGGCCACATGGGCACATTGCTGGTTCATAGTCATGTTGTCCCTCCCTTGACCCGCAGGTCCCTCTCTGCAGAGCTGCTTTCCAGCAGGTCAACCCCTAACCTACACCACTGCATGAGGTTATTCCTCCCCAGGGGCAGGACCTACACTTGTCCTTGTTGAATTCCATTAGGTTCCTCTCTGCCTAACTCTCCACCGTGTCCAGGTCTTGTTGAATGGCAGCACAGCCTTCTAGTGTGTCAGCCACTCCTCCCAGCTTTGTGTCATCAACAAACTTGCTGAGACTATACTGTGCCCCCTCATCCAGTCCATTGATGAATATATTGAATAAGGCTGGCCACAGTACTGGCCCCTGTGGAACACCTCTAGTTATAAGCCTCCAACTAGACTCTGGGACATTGATCACAAGTCCTTTGTGCCTGGAGTCCCAGATGGTTTTGGTTTCAGCTATGGAGAGTCATGCAGCATGAAACTAACTTTCCAGAAGAAACTCTTCAAAAGCCCTAGCAGAGATGGGGAAGCTCCTTATCTAACATGTAAACAGTTGATGTGCAATACTTGCAGGGGTAGCAGCCTCTCCAGCTGGAATGAGATTAATATGCAATCACTTTGAAATGCCTGGAATAGTAATGTGGTAATTAGTACTACTACTAATGTTGCAATTTGCAAGTGAAGTCTGAAGTACCTGGAGTCATCTGTGGTTGCAGAAGTTTTGGTCACTAGGTTTTCACAAAGACTGGGGGTGAGGGGTGGGGGGGTGTCTGTAACAAACCAATCAGTTTAACAGTGTTAATTAATTATTTCTCTATGAAGCGTAGACACTCAGCTAGACACTTTCCCTCCAACTAGAATGGAAAGATCCCCAAAGAGGAGATCAAATGTTTTGGTCTTTCCATAAGCATTAAATTACCACCAGGGTTTCTCAAATTCCAAGGCCTTGTTTGCCCCTAATAAATATTGCTCTATTTCACACATACAAGTAAAGAATTTCTGAAGGATGAAAGCTCTGCCTGTGCTCAGGGCAAAAAGGAAAGGCCTTTTTTTTTGTTTTTGTGATGAGTAAAAGCTCAGGCCAGCATTTTTAAGCACATAGAACTGAGTTTTCAGTATCATTGTCAGCTGCAGAAGGTTAAAACAGGAAAGAGCAACTCAGCAGGATAACGCAAACACATGCCGGGGAAGTTAAGAGTTGCATTCAAGAAATTAAGGAAGTTAATGCTTTGGGTTATTGATAATTTTTCTGGAAGTTCTTGGGAGGTCTAACTGTATTCTGGGAGACCTTTAGTTTCTTGGGAATGCACAGCTTCTGCGCTCTCCCTCACACACACAAAAAAGCACCAGTGCCATGCACCATAGCTGTGTTAAGAAGCGAAGCTTGCTGTAGGAATAGCTCACCATTTTCTCTGCATTCCAGTGAAGTCAGTGTTGGAACACTACTAAGATCCTGGCAGTTGCTTTTTTAGTAGATGGTCAGATAGAAAAAAGCTTTTTGGGAGGGTCTGCCCAAAAGACAGCAGTAGCAACATAGGGATCACAATTGTCAAAGTTGTGCGTTGCTTCACTCATGCATGTGTGCATACTAATGGAGTAATTTGGTTATTTTTTTAAAAGTCATGTTCATTGCTTGGTTGGTTTAGTAATCAAGGATTTGAAAAACAGAGTTTTTCTACAGCAGGGATTAAAGTATCTACTTTTATGGCTTGTGTTTCTTTTTGTCCCCGTCTCCCTTTGTTCTTATTACCTGGCTCTCTACTCCCTCACTTCTCAATATCCTATTTACTCACTGTTGTTTAAATCCCCCACCTCCTCAGCCCTGCTTTGGTGCTGTTCTGTTCCCGTTTTTCACCACTCTTTGTTTGTTACAAATAAGATGTAATCGTAGTTACACACCTGCTGTTCTCATTTCATGATAGCATCAAAATACTACTTTCCCAGCAATGTGAGACCGACAGCAGTCAGAGCTTTTTGTTGGATTTTTTTTTTTTGCACATCTCTTTGAATATTTGGCATTAAGTGAAAAGCAGTTTTTTCCTTTCACATTACAGCTGTTTAGAACAAGCAAGGTTTCAATATATTTGAAGGTAAGAGAACAAAAAATCTATTCTTTGGACATGTCTTTGCTATTTTGCTGTATAATGACAATATTGACTCTTCTTCTCTTTCTATTAAATCATCTACCTCAACGCCAGGGCAATAAAGATGCTTAATTTTTCTCACCTAACCTTGACATTTATTTTAAAATTAGGTATGTCACAAAGACTGTCTCATAGATAAAGCACATACATCATAACCATCTCCCTTCATTTCAGATTATTTAAAATATATGTCCCTGCTCATTCTACCTTTACCTCTGTTTTCAGTAAGCTATTTCAGAGTTGCTTCCTGTAGTTAATTTCTAACCGTTGGAAGTTAGTATTTGTCTTGCTTTTAGTTTTGTTTGCTCAACATTACCCTGATTTGTCCCTTGAACATACTCCTTCACCATCCCCTTCAAACTGTCTGCACTGTTCACGGTGCCAGCTCTCTATTTATTGCCCTTTTTCAACCCTCTTTTTCCAACATTTTCCATGTGTTTGCTATTGCCATCTGCTTGCCGAGCATTTACATCTCACTTAAAAACCTGTCTACATTCACAGGGGTTGCAGATGGAGAGCTCTTTTTGCTGGTTTGTTCGTAAATTAATTTACTATCAAAGAAAAAGGAAAAATTACCCAAAGTGATTGCTTCCTCTCAGTCTCCAATTTGCAGGGTGGGAAATACAAATTAGTCTTATTTACAAATGTAGAATCAAGTGTACTGTTTGTTCTAAACAACTTTTGCATATGTATTTATTAACTGACCCAGAGAAAGATATTTAGGAGCAGTAGCTATAAATGGTTTTCACAGTTCCTTTGCTTTGAATTAGACCTTCATAGTATCAGCTGCCATATCTGGGATAGAAGTTAATCTGTTGCAGCTTTGGGATAAATGTATAATGCAAAGATTACGTGGAATGCTATAACTATTTGCATACTCCTCAAATCAATTAAATAGATGAAGCCAATAAAACTACAAGCCAAATAAAGCATTATCATCACAGCAGCGTTTAGTCATGATTATGTACACAGAACTCTGAAAAAGCACTATTTAGAATCTCTGATTTCATCCAATTGCCTTTGAATTTACATCAGTAAAACTCAAGCTACAAAATCATTAATTCTCTATGCAAAGAGACTTCTATAATATCTTGGCAAATATGAGTGTTGTTTATAACCATTTTATGAATGAAAATTATTTCTGCCATGTATTTGGTAGGCATATTAGAATATCAGATGACTTAGAAGACGTGGTATCTTCAAGGCCACATATTAGAATTTTTAGATTACCAGGCATCTTAGAATACATGGAGTCTTCAATACTGAGGGTATTTTCTGTTATTATTGACATCTTGTAATCCCACTTTTATATGAAAGATTTCAATTCCATATGAACCCTTTCACAACATATATATTTTACATCTTCAAGTCCAATATTGTAAGTTTCTCAGTTTTTCCTTAATCTGACCCCTACTGAAAAGTTTAAAGTTTTAGGGGTTTGTGTTTTGTTTGTTTGTTTGTTGGTTGTTTTTTTTTTTTAATTAAGATGAAAATTCAGGTGTTACCTACTTGGGTCTCATCCAGGGAATGGGTAGTTTATGCCAAGAATCTGTAACGTGGAAATAATTCAGACTTCTGCAAAAACATACACAAGAAGTTCATTCTTTTACACCATGTGGTGTACATTCACTATGAAACAAAATGGGGAAAATCTGAGTTGTTATTTTTATTCGGACCATCTATCAGCAACTTCTACCTTATTTTTTTCCCTTGACCCACATAGTTTTATGTATGCTCTCATGAAACTGAGCTACCCTGGGACACTGAGAGAACTGAAAGAACATGAGGTAGTCAAGGGTTCTTGTTTAATGAACCTTTATTAACCTCCTACACATTGCTTCTCATTATGTTGATTTCAGTCTTAGAAAAGATATTTAAAACATATTCAGAGATACTGCCCACTGTGGAAAAGTTTGGTTTGTGAGGAATGTGGTGGTATGCCAGTTCTTTCAGCATGGAAAGAGAAAAACTAAGAATGCTTACCAACTAAGGTAATGTAATTCAGCAAGCCAGAATCAACTGCAAAATAACCCTGCTAAGACTGAAATAACTGCAGCATGACTGTGTAATCCTAGTAAGGATTTGTGAGAATCAGTTCCTATAAGACAACCTTGTAATAAAATTCATGGCTGAAGACCTTCACCAAGGAAAGTAACACCTGGGAGGAAAAGATCTGCCTCAGTGTTTATGGTGTGACTAGGTAACATAAACGAGTAGAGACTAAATAAACCATTATTAAAGTCACTATTTAGTGAGGAGATAATGGAATCTTGCAAAAACAAGCTTTAATTGGTACCATGTAGTATGTTGAGTAGCTATGTTGAGTTATAGTAGCTGACAATGTAGCCTTTTATCTTCAAAGAACTCCAGCTCAAGGAGCTTTGAATCATATAGAACTGAAGTAATATTATTTCCCCCAAGACAGTTTCTCAGTATGGGGACATTGCTACAGGGTGAATTTATTGATTGCATCTTTGATGCTACTGACCATAAGGAAACTGCACTGTATTTTCTCAGATTGCAAGCTCATCTTTAAGGATTTCAACTTCAGTGCTCCTGCTTTGTGGAATGAAAGAGAAACTTAATTTGCTCTTGACCTCAAGGGATAACTGTCATTAAAGAGATCATCCCCCTTAAGTAGCTTAATATTTCTCTTGCTTTTGTTATTTCTAACAAGAGTACAAACTCTTTCCTGACTAGGTCTTGGCAGGAAGGATCTGCCCAGAAAAGGCAGATCCTACCTTTAGCAATCAGTCTATCTATAGTTTTAGATGTTCAGGCCAGGTATACTTGTATTTCTCTTTGTACAGAAACAATCCAGTTTTGTGCAACTCAACTTTAATAACATTACTGTAGGTGAAAGTGAATGCTGAGCATTGTTAAAAGAAAGACTTAGTCTACACAGACTCTGACACGCTGTAGTAGCTGTGAGGAGATTAATAAAACTGTCAACATCCTGGACTTTAGAATTCCACATGAAGCAGCAGAGCTGAGGGAGTTGCTAACATCTGTGACATTATGCAATGGTTAAATCAGGACTCAGATAAAAATTTTGCAGGCTAGCCACATGTCTGTTTAAGAACTGAATAAACAATGCTGCTCTTGTTTTTACTTTCTTGCTTCAAATACAATTATGCTACATTAAAAGCTAGTCAATCCAACATACACGTCATGTTCTCTCTGTATTGGTTTTCTAGCTGTTGCCTGTTGAAAGAAAGCATCTAAGGATTGTATATTTACTTAATACACATTTTTTCAGCACATCTTATTCTTTCTCCTCCTTGAAAGTATGCAACTGGATAGTAGCATTTGTGGGAGGACACCAGAAGTACTGAAGCCATAAATATCATATTGGCGAAGGCCAGTTAGAGGAGAAGCCAGCAAGCAGAAGAGAAAGAAAAGAAGACCAGAAGGGAATGATTTATCTTGCAATATAGACAGTTCATCCCAGCAGCAGACTTAAATTAGCTTATTAAACTAACTACACTTAGAGGGTTTTTTTAAATATCCAATGAAGTCAGAAATTCTAGACTGTGGAGTGAGTATTTTTCTTTTGAAATTCCCCGTCTTTACTTATTTTCTACTAAAGAAAAACTTAGAAGCTTGAGCATACATTTATGTATGCATCAAAGGACGTTAGGCAAAAAATAAATCTCTAGCCAGAAGAATTTATTACCTAAATAGATAACCAAGAAATTGCTGTTATCTACATTTCACTAGGACAACCATCAAGAAACAGCACAATTCAGTGATTTGCCAAAGGGTATACAGCCAATTGTGACGTGTAGAATTCAGCTCCAGTCCTTCTGTCTCGTACTCCTGAGAAAGAGGTCAACCTTCTTTGCTGGCAGGGTGGGTGTCCAGCAGCATTTCTGTTTAGACCTCTGTGGTAAGACTATACCGAACTGTGCCAGGACCCAAGCTCCTTTGACTATATCCACTCCCGTGAGTACACCCTAACACACAATGCGATGCACGGCCACTCGGTCATTCCTTTTTCCACCCATGCTGAACAGCAGGAAGGCAAATATCATAGGCGGAGCTGACAGAAATAAATTGAACAAAAATGATGAAGCATGGAGAATTATTTAGTAATAGCAGAAACTTCTAGTCAATACTGACCTTTACCCAAGTGGCACCCAGTATTTCGAGGTGATGAGTAATTGCAGGCATACACACAGTGCATATATACCTTTCTGAATCTTTGACTTTCTGTGTGTTTTTTGTCTATTTAGACAATATTTATTCTTCCTCTACTGTATTTGTCTATTAAAAGATATCAAAACGAAAGCAATCTAACATTCTTTTTCAAACCTTTACTTATTTTATTAGCAATTTCAAGACTTTTTTTATCTAAGGCAAATGTTAATGTATGACCTTCTGCAATGGCAGTTTTACATCCTGAGGTGACAAACAGTTTTTAAAATACACCTGGTACCTTTCATTTCTCAGTCATAAGTGCACATCAAAACCAGTGAGAATATACTCTGAACAACTTTGATGACACTCCTTGAAGAATATGCTGAAACCCTGATTTGACTAAGGGCAGCAGAACAGAACTGTCACTGAACCATTTTTGAATTACATAAAAGTTTACTGACCATTTTGGCCACAAATTGAAGTAAATCACATTACATATTTGCACTAGCTGCACTTGTTTAATGCTGCAATTTCTATCTCATGAACTAAACACACCCCCAAAAGTACTCTTGAACTAGTGGAGAACTTTGCTGCAATAACATGTCTAGTTCTGTTAATTTAACAGGGAACACACTATGTTTAAAATCCACGCTTTCATTTGAACAGAAGATTTTCTATAGAAATAGCTAGTTATTTTTCTTGCATTCTAAAATTGGAAATTATATAGCAAAGCAGTGTTTATTGTGTTACTCTATGAGTTGTACTGATAGGTTGTGCATGACTGGAAAAGTCAGTGAAAGGGTGGCATCCTGTAGCGTTTCCTTGGTCCTGCCCTCCAGAGGGGAGGCTGGGAACATTTTCATAGTTCTCTGCAGTTTCCCTCTGCTCTGGAGGTCCAGGCTGCCTTCTGTGATCCAAGACTGTAGAGACAGGAAGAAGGACCAAATGATACCTTTATATTCTGGACATAAAGAGCTGTCAAAAAAATCCATCAATTTAGACATAAATGAGATGTAATTGATAATATTTGAAATAATACTGAATCAACTCATGTTGTTGGGTTTGGGTTTGTTTTTTTTTGTTCCTCCACAGTAAATGTATGTTCTGGAACAAGAATTCCTATATAGATAAAATGTAAGAAAAATATGTTTCTTTTTCTTCACTTTCAGATGACAACTAACAAATCTCATTTCAACAAGATTATTATAAATTATAAAGGTGTCTGTCACTGTTCTTTTATTTTGAACTTTGGTTCAGTGGTCATTAGATTATACTAATTTTACTAGTGATTTTTTAAATAGGATTTATTAATTTATTAATAGGATTACTCATGGGTAAAAATGAACTTTAGAACTTATGAAAAATGCCAAAAAAGGCTTTAGTTTTGTACTATTGCACATGTATAACAGCAATGCATTAATAATGCAGACAAAACTCAATTTTAAAAATCTACCATACTGAATTTCACTGAATTATTAGAATTGGAAGGACCATAGAGATCATCTAGTCCAACTCCCCTGCAGAAGCAGGATTGCTTAGAGCTAGAGCACATCACTCAGGACTGCATCCAGGCGGGTCTTGAAAACCTCCAAAGAAGGAGACTCCACGACCTCCCTGGGCAACCTGTACCAGGGCTCTGTCACCCTCCCTGTGAAGTATTTTTTTCTCATATTTTAGTGGAATCTCCTATGTTCCAACTTATGCCCGTTACTCCTCGTCCTCTCACTGGCAACTGCTGAAAAGAGTCTGGCTCCCTCCTCCTTCAAACCACCCTTTAGATACTTAATACATACATATGATTCTTCTTAAGATCTCTGCTTCATACTATGAACACTTTTTACATAAGTAGTCTATATTTAATGAAATCAAAGGAGCTGCTTTTATGAGTATTGTGATAATATAAGTCCTTTTCAATTTTAACAGCAGCCCTCTTTTAAAGAAGACTCTTTATAAAGGCAATTAGAAGTATTCTTGTATTAGCTGTATACTGCTTCAGATGGTTTTCAGAGAAGAATAATAACATATCCAGAACTGGGAGTTCTATATAGAACAAAAATATGAACAACTCATGTTAGAAGTCAGTATTTTCTATTTAACCAATAACAGCTTTATTTTAATTATTATCCCAGTAAAAAGTAATAAATAATTTTGGGAACTTGAAAACAATAATTGATTTCACTCCTTAAAGAAAGGTCAACTCTGCAGTTATCTTGTTCCAGTTTAGAAACACATTTGAATTATATTTTTTCCCAGTGTTAGTTCCAAACCATTTGGTATCATCTTAGAAATGGCAATTTTGAAAAAGTGTCTTATGTTATGGTCCAGTCCCGCCCATGTTAAATTCAATATAAACTTATTAACGTTTTCCATTAAATGGTTGTTATCACTCCACATTTGACAAATTGTGCTTTCCATTCTACCCAGTCATGTCATTTTTGGGAACCAACGAATATAACTTTGCAATTTCTTGAAGGATGCACTGAAACATTGCAGAAAAGATACACAAGCATTAATGAGAAGAAATGGGAAAGCTTCTTTTCAGGCAGGGTGTTAAGCTGTCTTCACTTTCTCTTCTGAGTGACACAGTGATTTGCTTGAGTAATGAACAGAGAAATGGTCTCCACTGCACTGGAACATCAGTTGCTGGTGTCCCTAGCTAACGTATTTGCTCTGCTTTGTGGCATCTTGCCCTATGCCACCTTCCTCTAAAGCTGTTTCAGAACTTACAAGTGCTTGCCCACCTGATTTCCTGAGGACATTGTAGACATTTAAATAGATAATTCATAACGAAAATTTTCTGGAACTCCAACAGACTAAAATAACTATAATAGGTAGTGGTGACACACAGGCTTCAACTGGGAACCAGAACAGTTCTAGGAACACTCTTCGAAGAGACTGAGTTTTAACTGTGAGAGAAAAAAATAATTTTTCTTAAAGTTTTAAACATGCAGCACAATTATTGAATGAAGAAAAATATATCATGGTTAGGACAAAATATATGTGCAACTGATAATTTTGCTGCTTCATGATGAAAACCAAAACTGAATATAAAATGAAAGTCATTGCAGTAAGATTAAAGAAAAATTTAGAAAAATATAATAAAGCAGAAAGGCTTTTCTGTAATTTTCGTCTTGCCAGGAGCATTTTGGAATGTCAACATACAGTGACCACTGCATGAATGTTAGAGAAGAATAACAGACTGGCCAATGAAATGAGGTGAAATGATGTTTGCCCAATAGTTTGCCCAAACCAAGCCTTGTCTCATTTCAGTATCCTTCCTCCAGTGTTTTCTGGACATCTGTTACCCTTACTAATGAAGCTGACATCAACTGCCAATATGGCTATTCATACTTGCTGAGATACCACTCACATGCTTCTTTTATGATCTTTCTAATAATCATCCTTGGTCTTTATAACATCCTTCTCTGCAGGATTTTTGTCTCCTGAGTTCCAAAAACTTTGTGTACTGCCTGGACACTGATACTGCCTGTATCATTCTACTTTAAGTAGCTTATGCATAGACATCTGTAGGTCAGGTTTTCTTTTGAAGTTGGTTTTGATAACGTAAAAATAAAAGCACAGTTACTCAGATCTCAGCATCTTTTAAGTGCCTCTATTGACTAGACAGTAGTCAGCATAGATACAGGTGTCCTCCCTGTAGAAGTCTCAAACCAGGATACCTTAGTCAGGTGAGTTCCTACCTCTATGTTTTACTGCATTCTTTTTATGGATTATGCTTGAGTAAGGACCAGTGACTACCAAGTAATTACATTATTACTACTGCTTGGATTAGTCTGATTTTCATCTCCATGACCATCACTACAATGGTGTTCATCTTCTTTCTCTTTTAATTCCAAGCAGTATAAAGAGGGCTCTGAACACCTGCAGGAATAACATGTTTCTCTGAAATCTGGATCTCAGAGCAGATAAAAGCACCCTTCACATTTAAGAATATTTTCTCACCTTCTTCATTAGCCTCCTGCTTGCCTTTTCTAAGCAAGCTATACCCTTCAGTATTAATGATGTGACACGTGTGAATCATCCAACAAGTTTTTAATCGGCCAAATGTCATCTACAGCAAAATGCTGGCCATGTAATAAAGCCTCCAGTTCCTCCTCCTTAATCCTTACATTATCTAATACATTTGGTGGACCAACCCACCATTCTTGTTTTCGCGTCTCCTCTGACCTTATGGTAAATACCTCTTTTCATGCCAAGATATTAAACTTTTTGTGAGGGCAGAATAGTTCACACTGATCTGGTGGGGTTTGTGAACTTGTCTCAATAAATCAGTATATTGGTGTAAGAGAGGTGCACTTCTTCCTTGTGCCATAGGGTTTATAGAACATTAGTCCATGGGCAAGGCAGCTGACGTTCTGCTGGTAGCACCATCTGCTCACTCACATATTTATCTCTGTGTCACATCTGTCCCTAAGCCTTGACCTTTGATCAGCACAATTGACAAAAAAGCCACCTGAGCTCCTGACCCCTTCACCTCCCCATTCCCGGAGCCTTCCAGTAGCTTTTAATCTGTTTAAACTCATTCCCAATAATGTTATTTACATCCACATGGAACATAAGCATAGGGTAGTGTTCAGAGGGTTAGAGGAGCCTTGGCAACATTTCAGTAACACCAAGGATTTGAGTTGCTCAGAGGCAGTATGCCTCCCAGAATGTCAAGTCTTGTCAACAGATGGGTCCCACTGTCACTCTCGTCACCACCATCATTGACAAATCTTATAATCTTGTCACAAAAATGGTGTGACTTGGTGTTTTTCATGCAACCTAATCCTTTAAATTCTTAACTTCATGAGAACTTCACATTCTTCTCTTCCAACCTCTCCCCCTCCCTCACCTTTTCTATTTACAGAGAAAAGCCCAAAAACATAAGTCCTGACTGGCACAAAGCCAGAATGTAAATTAAAATGAAATGAAACAAAACCACATTGTGTTGTTTTTTTTTTTCTTTAGAGAAGCCTATGATTTTTCAAGCATATACAAGTTTGGTAATTCCAGGGATTATTTTGCCAACCACAATTAAGAGTAGAATAAAAGAATACAAACTCATCCATCCTTAGGGGTAAGCAGTTGAAGAGAAGATAAATGTCCTTAGTAATAAGCTTTTGTCTTAACTAATCCTCTGACTGCATTCTTGAAATACTTCCTGAAATATACTTTTGTAATCAGTGCAAGTTTACAGTGGAGTAAATCTATACACACAGAGTACAGTCCCACAGACAAGTCATACCTCTGAAACATTTTAAGTGACACCTAGTATAATATCCAAACAATCTTATTGTGACATAATGATTGGGTGCTGTAAGGATACATCATTCCTTTTCTTCAAATTTGTGACAAAGCTGGTATAAGAAAATTTTAGTGAAAATCTGTGAAATGAATCCAAGAAAGTAAAACATTCTATGGTGCAAAGAGTGACCCACTAAGGGAAAAAATTGGTCGTCATTATAAATATTTACCTTTTTTGTCATTTTTTATGTCCCTTATGGGAGGAATAGAGTCACTTTGAAGAAAACTAAATAAGAAAAACAATCAGCTGCAATCTAGCCTTTTAAAAGATTTCTCATAGTTAACTTATTGAATCACTGGAGAGGAAAGAACAAGGCACTGAATATTGGAAAAAGGAAACTTCACACAAATCTGTGAAGCACAAAATATCTCCCAATGTATGCAATGAGGAAAGCGACAATATTTTTAGATAATCCTTATAAAAATAGCAGTGATGTTATTCTTTAAAAAAAGTAAGCAACCTAAAATCTATAGTATGTCCAAAGAGGCAAGCCTCTTGGCACAAAATAGCCAGTGATCAGGAAAAGATAAAAATTTTGTAAAGTTTACATATAAATAAGACGTGCAATTTTGAGAGTGAAGAACACATAACAGAGTGTTTAGTAATTGGAATTTTAAGAAACATCTTGGAGCTAATAATTTAATTTCCTCTTAAATGAGTGATGGAGAAGCATCATTGTCCAACTCAGGCAAAATGCAAGACACTTAATGAAAAAGTAGGGGGACAGTGGTCACAAATGAGCAAAACCAAGATCCCTAGAGAAACAAGGGAGCCCATAAAAATGCTTTTTAGAAGAGTGGATTTCCCATGACAGAATTTTGGCTGTTGGGGCCAAGGCAGAACATAGCAGAGAGGAGGGAAGCTCAGCCAACAGAAATGTATCGAGGATGCGTAAAGAAGAAGTCTGAAGGAGCATCTGTCAAAAAGAAAGAATTAGAGAAACCACCTAATCAAAAGTAAGCGCTTCATGTAACCTAGGATCTGTTCTCAAAGTCAGTGATGGGCAGGTTGTGTTTTTTTGTCTCAAATCTGACAGTACTACTATTAAATTTAAAATGGATTTAAGGGCAGAGGTGACTGTGATTTGTAAAGAGATTTTACAAGAGATGATCCCTGGAACCAGATGGAGCAGTTGCGGATGGTGCTCAATAGCCCTAGGGAAATACAAGTTGCCTTGTTTAGCACAAAGTCTACCTTAGCAACATAGGGAAGGCATGGGCTTTTGACAAACTTAGCATTAATGGGATTCCAACATTAAAATGCCTAACTAAATCACAGTCATTGAGAAGGAGATTAAAAGCAATTGGAAGGAGCTTGCCCTAAATTTGGCAATAATGGCAATCAGCATAGAATCTATTGAAACAAGAAACCTTATTTCGTGACTTTTGCTTACCATTTTGCCATTTCTGCTGCTTGTATGTCAAGAAGACCAAAGAACATGGGAAAAAACAAGCGGTCATTATTAAACTAACAGTGTGATGTGTCCTTACAGTGCTGATGCTAGTCATCACTTAGCTAAGCCATACATACATTTTTGAACACCATTAACATGCGTTAAGAACAATATGATGTTAATAACTAAGTGTGGTATTCCAAGACGTCCAGCCTAAGAAATGCTTCAAATAAAGGCTTCCCAACATTGCACAGGCTTTTTTGTTTTCCTATGACACATGAGAAACATATTTCATGGATTGATGTTATAGAATTTGCAGAATGGTGTGACCAGCAGTTTTTGACTGATTTAGTCAATTAATTTTTTTTTAATTTTCTATAATTTCTCAGAATTTCTAGGTGATATATTTAGTATAAAATTTTTTGAAGTATTTTTGAATCATATTTATTATTTTTTTTCACTCTTCACCTCATTAAAATCTTTCTTGTTCCCCTCTAGTCCTTTTTTTTTAGAGTTTTCTTCCCACACTGGCTTATCAAAATGTCTTTTTTTCAATCCATGAATCTGTTCATTTAAGGGAAAGCTAAGTATTCTCCTACAATGTGAAAGTTTACTAGGAGAATGATAGCAGCCTGCCAGAGACCAGAGGAAGCTTTCTTTGTAGTTCTTTACAGTGTGCTGGCTCCATGGCAGTGGCACATCTATTGAATTTTCTGGCAGACTAACTATACCTGAAGCCTCCAAGTAGCCAAGATACACAGCAAAGAGATGTGCATGGAGACCGGAATTCACATCTGGCATCCTTTTATTTCTGGCACTAAGCTTCTGATGGGTCATACTTGCTGATCTCTTTCTTCTTCTTCACAAGCCCTTAAGAAATTTTGTAAGTTTTATTTTCTTATCTGTGGCTGTGGGTTCATTTAAAGGTGACCCTTTTTCTTGTTTCTGAGTTTCTGAGTCTGAACTATTTAAGGAGGAAGAGGAACATTTACTTGATCTGTAACTATTTAAATATTTCCACATTCAAGCTGATTGTAGCATATGCTTCACAATGCCTGAAAATGGCTTTCTTTCAATTGTAATGCAGCAAGTCATGCATTTAGACTTGTCTTTCGGATATAAAAGAAACCTATTGACTTCAGAAATCTAAGCTTCACAATATCTCACAGAAAGTGTTGCTAAATCCTCACTATAAGCTGCTAAAAACTGGAGCAGCATCCCTTTCTTTCATCTGAAGGTAAGTGGTTCATTAGGCAAAACTGGAAACTGGTGATTATGCAGAAATGCTTTGCCTGCATTACAGTTTCCCCATAGTTAGGACAGTTGAGGAGTTGACTTTAACATAAAATCGCTAGGTCTCTTCATTGCCTGTCCTCTCTTGCATGCAAATTGCCTCTTATTTTTAATGTTTGACTCTCACTCCTCTGTCTAGCTAGACCTCCACAGAAAAAGAAAAACTTTTGCCTAAGACTTGGCACCAGAAGAACTGAGCACGTGAGGCTCCAGTTATCAACTGTAATGACCCTCCCAGTGGGCTCAAATCCTGCCTTTAAGAGGGACAGTCAGTCTTTTGACTGACACCCAGTGCAGCTTTGGCTTTTGGCAGATCAGGACCTCATTACCGTAGGTGCTCTCGTGGTGAGGAAAGGCAGAGCTCACTCATTTGCAATCACTGTGGAAACAACACAAAGGTAATCCTGCTTGCAGTTTCCTCCTTGGAGGCTCCCTTCCTCTACCCAGCTCAAGCTTCTTTTCACGCAGTGCCAGGGTTTACCCTTTCTAGATCCTAGGGCCTTGATTTACTCGGCTTTTCTTATGGTCCAACACAGTCCCTCTCCTTTCAGCAATCATGTTTGATAGTGGTGAACCTCACACAGCTGTCCCTCTGACACCAGGTAATATTTGGGTGACCTGATCTGAGCTGGGGTAGACCACAAACCTGGGAATAAGACCATGTGCAGGGGAAGACTTGCTTAGGACAGGTCATTATGAATTTCCCTGAGCACATGGAAAAAAAAGAAGAGCAGGGATAGCAATACACCACCACAGTGGTGAAACAGTGAAGGCTGGTGGAGACCAGAGGTGTGGTCCCACACAGGTCCAAATTCCACACCTCAAAGTTTTGCCTTGGATGAGCTGAGCTCCCTGCACACTGCCAGTGGTAGACACAAAACCCTGTCAGAGCAACAGGCAATGTCAGTCATAGCTAGTACCCCAGCCATGGTGATATTTCGCACCAATGTCCCAGAGTTTCACCTCTGCATCTGCAGAAGTCTGGGCCAACAGCAAATCGAGGTATCTCTATGAGTCTTCCACAAACCAAAGTTCAATGGAAGTAGGTCTGTGTGGGTTCCAGCATGAGGGTCTTTGTGCCAATCTTCCTTGCATCTTGCCCACCCTCCCCACCATTACCTAGTCCATTCAGAAAGGCAGCATACTGAAAGTGTGAGGTGGTCCTCTCTCCCCTTACTGTGGAACAGGGAAAAGCTCAGGACCATTCTGCTTCAACAGCAGGGGCATCTCCCCCTGACCGGCACAGTTCTCTATGACACATTTGCTCCTTCTTTTCTCGAGGCTATGCTCATGCAACCTGTTAAACTACTTCTCTCCCAGCTTGGATCAGTGGACACCTCCATGCTGAAACTTTCTTTCCGACTTCCCTACAGTCCTGCAGTGGGAATAGAGGATTCTCCATAGCATTTTCACTGAAGGTGCTCCTTTTATTTCCACACCCAGGCAACTGTCCCCTCTCTATGTGCCATCCCCAAGCACAGGGGTTTCAACATCTGTGGCACCAGCAGAGCCAACTGTGTGCCAGGCACTCTCTACTTCAGCCACAGCAACCTGACCTGCTCAGGTCAGCTCAGCTCTCCAGAGCCCTTGGTGGTCTCCTCAGAAGCTCATACTCTGCCAAGACCAAGGAGGACTGACAATTTTGGTAGCTGTAGCTCCCCAAACCAATTACCCATGGCATACAAAAGAGGCAACACAAATGGGCCATTACTTAATAATTTGTTGAATGTTAATATGGTAAACTATCACGTGTGTCCTAATTCTTTCAGTTTTGCATGCAAAGCAGCCAGTATGAATTCTCTAGAAATATGGCTGATCAAATTCCCATTTCTCAAGGCTTGTGAGGTAACTAATGTCTGACAAAATAAAAATATGTTGAGAAGCTGCAGGTTTCATTTTCTGCTGGCTTTGAATTCCCAGGGCCAGCATAAGAAGGGTGTAATCAACATCCTACAGAGAATAAAAGAACTTATAAGCATGAGCTTCAAAAGAATATTTTTCAATTTCTTTGTAATTTGACAGGCTCATCATGCAATTGAAGTTATTTATGCCATGTGGTTTTTCACATACAATTTCCTTGATAGTAAAGATGTCACTATTTGCCTCACTGTTGTTTCCTAAGTAATTAGTAAGACAGGGTGCGGAATCCCTATCCTTGATTATCTCCAAAACCTGAAAGGGCAAGGCCCTGAGCAATCTATCATCTATGATGATAGCATGCAATAAACTATTCTAAAGATTATGAGGTTAGTTGAGATAAGAGAACAAGTTTAATAGATAAAGTCTGACAACAGCTACCAAAAGCACCAACTACATTATTTGTCTTACAGTTTCCCAATAACTAGATATATAATTTTTAAAAATAGGAAGATTTTTTTCAGTCAAAGTTGAATTTCAGGGAGAGAATCACAAACTGAAGTATTCACTGAACTGAATTACACTGCTGTATGTGAGTTTTATGTTGTGTGATTCTGAGATGATGTTAGGTAAACATTAATTTTTTTAATTAAATTTAATGAAAAAATTATTAATTCCTTGGTATTCCATGTATTTTATAAATTTACTTACAAAAGTTATAAAATTGTCTACAAAATAAATGTGGGATCATTTTAGGATTTTATTAAAGCATTGAGCAATCTCTGTTAGTGATTGGGGAAAAACTTATAATTTAAGCTGTGTCAGCTTTGTGCTTCTTGGTATTATTCAAACACAGAAGTTTATATTGTTCTTGCCACATCTCTCTCCAGACTTCTGGGATTCATCCACCTCTCCCGTTTTGCAGATGAATTGGGATCAGTTTTGATGTATTTAGCTAACCTGAACATAATTTATTGACTTAACAGCATGTATCAAGCTGCAAATATAAATGATATCTATCAGTTTAATAAGCTTCTGTGTGCTTGCCACAATTTCCTGTGGCAAGCATGGCTGTTGGTTAAAAAGACAGTAAGGTTTCCTATTCTCCAAAACTATATTATGTGCATAATAATTTAAAAGAGATACAGCTGCAGATATGCTTCATATCTAAAAACTAATATTACTTTGTTCACAAGGAGCTTGTTGCTGAAATCAGCTTTAAATACATGAATGTATATTATTATCTTAATGGTTTTATTATTTATTGGAAAGGTATCATAAATGTAATTCTTTATAGCAATGAGCAGTGAAGAGAAACATGTTTTGGGTGTGCCATGTATGACTAAGATTATAAATGAGACAAGTTCTCCCACTGAAAATACAACAAAAGCAATCAACAGTGATCCATTATAAAACAAAACACACAAAAAATAAAATTGAAGTCCAGTCAAAAAGATGAGACAAATTAATACAATCTTAAGAAAAATGTAAAAATACAGAGATCATTCACTACAGAGATTATTGTTACAATGTCAAGCTGTTCTATACCCCTGGTATTTATGAAGCACCTTAGACAATTAAATGGGACCCTTTGTTATGAGATATTTCACTCAAAGCAAGAAAAATGCATACGGATCATCATTGTCTTCAGTATGATTCAATAAGCACCAAGTAAAAAGAACAGTTGTCCCTAAGTGCTCTGAGAGAACCATTAGCATCCACCAGCTTATTTTTTTCTTGTGTATTCCTGTTTTATGAGTTGTGGTCTAATGATTTTGGCTTGCAGGTATGTTCACTGAAAGTCTGAAATATTTATAATTTAAGCAAGTATTACAGCACATCTCATAAAATAAATTTAAAAGATTAATTTGAATGTTTGCAGCACTGGAAATTGGATGTCTGCAAAGAAACAAATACATGAGATGATTAGCTTCTTTTTGTGCCACCTACACTCTTCCGTCCCCAGTCTTCACTTAGATAAAAATGACATGGTGGAAATTAAAGCTTATCACTCTGCATCTACCAAGAACGATGTAGTCTCACCTACTTAAATCAGGCAATATTTTCTAAATAAAATTATAAAAATATGAAAAATACGTGGGCTAATTGGTACTAATCAGTTTTTTTTTAAAACACTGACGATTTTGAACTTATTGCACATATTTATTATTGGACAGGTTGTGACAAAATCAAACAAGCTCTATTTGGTGTACAAATATATTTGCAGGATATTTGTGTGCCGCATATTTGCCTATCTCTCTTGAAAAATGACAAACTGCTATTTCCAGGGTTGATCTTCCTTTGAGAAGAAACAGGCCCCCTGAATGTAGCTTATTACTAAATAACATGAATAAATCAACATCACAGGTGAGGAAGCGGGTACAGCAAGAATTCATAAATTCTTTAGTTTCTGTGCCACATGGCACTCTACACAGTAAATGCTTATAGCAAAGCACGTATTAAATATTAATCTATGCTCCTGCCAAGCACCTTCAGTTGAAGGAGGGAAGCTATTAAGCCCAATCTGAAAGGGGATGGAACAATTCACTTCTGCTGAACCGCATCCCCTTCCGATCTGCAGGAACCTTGCACATTGGCTCTATTTCAAAGCTTATGTTCTCAGTGTTCTCCCCAGTGACATTTTTACCCTTACAGGTGCCACATTGCCACCGGCGGGCTAACAGCCAGTGTTTTGGCTCAAGGGCTTCCTCAAGGAGGCTGGCATATATCCAGATGATGACAATGCAATACCTGTAATAAGAAAACAGAAGTCCAGAAGGAGGGTTTTTTTTGTACTGTAAAGAGCTTTCATTGTATTAATTTTTTTATGAAATGGAGTCTTTTGAGTGCATTCTAGTTTTAGATGCACAAAAGCCAAGTTGCAGAGAAACACAAGCCACAAAACCCCAAATCAAAATGATCGATACTGTTCAGTATATAGCAAATTTGCTTTATTTTGTACGATTCACATCATCAAGTCCTTGCCTCTTTTAATTCAATGTTGAAGAAAATATTTATTTATTATGGAAGGAAAAAATGAATGGCTATTTTAAATTATATGATATAGAACACTTCTATACAACACTAACTATTTATTATGAAACCATACCTATCCACAGTGATAGATCACTCTGGATTTACTGAATCATAATGGCAAATCTTATTGAAATAGTCCAACTTTCAGAGAAATTTAACTATATGGGTTTTTCTAAACATTATTCAGTTATGTAAGAGGAAAACCAAACCCAAAATTTTAAGCAGTACTTCTAATGAGAAAGCAATACCAGGAAATTTTGGAGTTCATGTTCAAGTCAATAAAACCTAAATGTTTATTAAGTAAGTCAAGAGTAAGTCAAAGGCACATCCCAAAACTATAGATATTGAATCTGAGAATGACAGCAAATCTATGACAATTTGATACAGTGAGATGTTTGTACTAACACAGATGTTTATATTTATTAAAAATATAGAATTTAAATCATAAGATACGGCACTATAAAATAGAAAATACTCCTTATCTGGTGTCTACATAGATTTCCCCATGATTTTCAGTCATGAAAATCTTGACTTGCAGGATCAGGCCACTGACATAGATCCAGCAACATTTTGATTATTTTAATATTACAAAGAGTGAACAAATCTTCACTGTGAACTATTCCATTAAACAGAGAAAGGGATGGCAAGTTCTTCAGTTTAATTTTTTACTTTAAGGGCTGCTTTTCAATGTAAAAGACTAAAGAAAACAAAATGCTGCAGTAAACAGAGGATGACTTTATACACAATGAAATGTAGATGTAGCAAAGGTACTTTGCATGACACTGATTTTTCTTAGATGACTCTATGTCTTCAACTTAAGAAAAACAAAATTATAAATTCTAGATGGAGGAGATAATGTAGCAAGATTTCGATGTAGGACAGTTTATTACCTAAACAGTATGTACAAATGCTAAACATGAAAATAATGAGTAAGAGAAATCAGACTATTTACATTTACATTTTTTTACAAATTATTTTTTACAAGAAGTGTATTTTTTTTCTCTAAATAACAGGACAGACACACAAGACCACTCTTTTTGTATTACATACATAAATAAATATTGACTTTAAATGAGTGTTACAGGAACATAATTTCTACAGCCAATTTGGGTAACAGAGAAGTAGTTCTGTTACCTCTACTACAATATAATTAAGTGAAAAGGAAAAATTTTACATATAGAGCTCTGTTAATTACTTTGTAAATTGTACCTTACTAATATATTCAGTAGAGGTAATACAGTCATTACGTTTCATGCCCACAACTGAACAATGGGTTTTGGCATGCAAAACCATATATAATCATCAACATCTGCAGGTATTCATTTACATTTTTTAAATAAAGGATTTTCTTAATTATTTAAAACTACATGCAACATCTTATTAGCATCATATTCCTGGTTACAATGCACAACTTTGCATAACATTATTTTTAGTAATTGATGTTCACAGGTACTGATCAAAAGGGTAGGAATATACTTGGCACATAGTATAAGAAAATGAATTAATAAATAAGTCAATATCACAACTACATTTACATATACACAAGACAAAAATATTTTTTTAATGTTGTTGTACACAGAATTTAGAACTGTCTGGGTTCCATATTTTATTCTAGAAGGCCCTGATTTAAGACTATTCAAGCAAATTTTGACATCCATGCTTTATTTGAGACATCACTAAAGCTCATTCTTAGTTGCAAAAGTTTACTTCTATCCCACTGCCTTCTTTTGTGCACATGGAAGTTTCCTCTTCTGAGTGCCTTCCTGAATCAGGGCCTGCTTATCTGAAATTCTCCCTGATTCCAGTTGGGAGCGTGGAGATGAAAGTATTGTGGAACAAATTGACTCAGTATTTAGGTTTCTATACAGTTCTGCTAAGCCAATGGTAAAATTCCTGTTTACATTAGCAATGAGCATTACTTTGATTTTGTGTGTGACCATGCCAAACATTAATGTCAATGTTAGCACTGCCACACCATGTCCTCAGGTATTTGCTGAGGATGTTCAGTGTTTCAGAAGTCAGACCTCTTATTCATTGTCTATGTGCTATATACTAAATCAATATTCAAGATGATACACATGGTAGTACCTCACAAGCTCTGTCTTATTTGAATTTCTCCTGCTCTATAAACAACTCAAAAATGGTCAAAAAAGATATAACAAGAACAAACCATTTTCTCCTTAAAAAAAAATCACCGATGAACAAAAGAAAAATGCATTTCAGAAAGCAGTTAGCAAAAATGGCATAACCTTACAAATCTCCTTTAAGAAATGAACAAAATGCATCCTGAATTCAACTGACAAATCCATCAGAATTGAACATAGCAAATAATACATAAAGGTGCAGAATATCTAAAACCATCCCAATACCTATATAAACTTTGCATTACACAACATCATTAGAGAAAATAAATCTTTAACTAGTGAATCAAGTACTGAATTACAACTCTATTGCTGAATTAAATGCTTAATGTGACTTAGGCTAGTAAATTAGGACAATACCCTGTACAATTCAGCAAACAAGACTTTATGAATTAGGCACTAACAATGTTAAACGTGTAATTCTAAAGTCAAATAATAATCAGGAAATTACACATCATTGGGAATTTAACATCCGTGTATGAACTTTGTTGATCTTGTATTTTCCATTTTTGATTTGGCAGGTGGCATGAAAGGTGAGTTGATAAATTGATTTGTAGAAGGAGAAAAATAATTTACATCTTAGTGGACTCTATATAATACACTTGTTCAATACAATCCCACTTTAGTAACTTTTTAAAAAATTTTATTTCCAGAATCTACTTTATAAGGGAAAACCCCTCCATATTCTTCAAAAGTACATTGTTACTTTTAAAAGTTCAATGCTTCAATGAGACTGGCATCAGCAAACAGTAACCATTTTGATTCATTTCAGAAGAGTGAGGGTTCCCCTCAGGAACCAAGACTAAGGGTATGATCACTCAGGGCTGCTAACTCCCAGTTTATCTTCAAGGCAGATTTGGCATCATTGTAATAAAAACTGACATCCATATTCTATGCTTTACCCTGTCACTATGAAGGAAATATAATTTCATTAACATTAATCAAGTCACCACAGATTTGCTCCAGCATAACTAGAATAGACTGTGATTGAAGGTTTTGGGCAGAAGTTTTCAGAGAAGCTTGAGGTAATTACTTTCCCTGATCCCACTGACTCCTGCTCTCAGCAAACACCACAGAGATCACTTCTAGCCTTATTGATGCCCTCTGCAATCTAAATATTGAAGTAGTGCTGCATGGTGTTCTGATTCAAATTGTGTTTTCTTTGTAAAAACTTGTACACATAGAACATTTCCACCCTGACAAAAGTCTCTGAGACTTCGGCCTTCTTCCAAAATTGAAAATAATCCTTTATACTACAGATTTTATGAAGAAGAGTTCATCTGTTAATTTGCAAATGTATTTTGGAAAAGGGGAGACAATGATGATAGAGGAAAGAATTAAAAACACGGTGGCCTTTAATACTTTTAAACTATTGTGTAGCTAATAGAAATTGCTTCCATGTAGCAATAGAAATTTCCTGGAAAAGTTTTTGGTCACTGAGTGCATATCAAAAAGACAAAAAGCAAAGTAGAAAGAGAATGGCAAAAAAGAGCCTTTTAAAACCAAAGACAGAAATGTAGGAAAACTGGAATGAGTGAGTGATCAGAAATTAATTGTCTCCTTCACTCCCTGTAGGTATCAACCCACATGAAACACAAAACTATAAATTTCAGTATAGACAAACTGTATTTGAATATTTTGTGAATGTTCTACTATGATAAACACAACTCTTATCCTCAGTTTCATTTTTTTCTTATCCTCAGTTTTCTCTGCATTCGCTTTCCACAAAACAGTTTGTCATCAAGAGAAGAAAAATATATTTACCACTCATGTCTGAGCTCCTCACACTTAATATCTCAGGCAAATAGGAAGTACAGGGGAGTCTGCAGCATCTGCTGGTAAAAAACGTGGCCACCTTGTCAAGTTTGACTACTAAGTGTTTGAGCTCCACTAGCCTCATCATACGATGGCTCAAGGAGCAATGGAAACTGTGCCAAAGAATGCAGGAGTACTTTGAACATCTCAAACATGAGAAACTGATTACAAGTATTTGTATGGACATTTATTGGCAGATACTTTCCACCCTCTTGGTAATAAATCCAAGCAGTTTCTGTTTACTATTGAAGGATGTCTCTCTGTGTGGCAAATTATTCTAGACAGTTTATATTGCACAATAAGGCAATATGAATTCCCTTATGGTTAAAAAGGGCACCCTTCTGTCTAAATTTGAAAAATGCATTCAAATAAACTATAAGCCAATGTTTTCCAGATGCCAGAATATTGTCACATATTTCTTTCTGTAAGCAGAATAGCACGGAGCCAACACATCCATCCTTCTGTTCAAAAGATCCGTGGGGAAAAGAAATACATGCATCAAAAGCCAAAGCCAAAAAGTAGCTCCATGGCTACTTGAATAATAGATGTTCTGCAGAATTTCAATTTCTAAAATGTTCATGTTAACTGTTCAAATTTTTAACTAGAAAATTGCTTTTTATTTTTGAGATGTTACTTATCTTGCAATATTATTTATCAAAAATTATAAATTGGATTTTTCAAATTCATTCTTCTTCTTTCTATCAATTAATTGTATTAATTTACTTAGGTTTTCAACAATTCTATTAATTAACATTTGTTTCTTTACAATGGTAGATCTACCCTGGATATTTTTTAGCTATTAACTAGTTAATAGATGATCTACATGCTGAAATGTTACTATTTCAGAACAGATGGCTGATACAAATGTATCATCATTTTCCTCTGTGGTGATACTGCAATTATCATATACTGACTATTTTAGGGTTTCTGCTAATAGTACTTATTTCACTAATGTCCTTACTTCAGACATATGGAGATCTTCTTTAAGAGCAAAATACACTAGCGCTTAAACTGGTGACAGGCAGAGCTATAAGTAAAATAGATCACTTAAACACGCTGATGAGAACATGGCCTCCAGTGTTCAAAAGTATGTATACATCACAGGAAAACCTTGCAAATATTACCCTTAAAGTCACTAAGAGAAAAAGCTGTATACGCTGCACTGTTTCAATCTACTTTAAACATAGAAATACAAAAACATTACAATGAACATACTTTCGATTTTCTCACAGGTGTTGAGTTGGATGCGATCTTCATTTTGCTGAACAGTGATGGCACTGAAATGATACTTGCTGAATCTTTCTTCCTGGCCTTGGTGCAAATATAATTTGTCATGGTTAAACTACAGTGAAGTAGATACTGAACATACAAGATGGTAGCTTCCACTGGAAAACTGGGTTCATTGCTCCTACAGATGTGCCTTTTCCTAGACTCCATTTGGGAGCTCAGTTTTTTCTCTCAGTTATTTGTATAATCATCTGAAGCAGTCTAATATTTCTCTGGGGGTGGCTTGTAGTGATGTGGATGATGTTGCTTCAGATGAGGTCCTAAACAAAAGAGTAGGAAATATGCACACATTAAACCCTGAATATGTAACACCATCATTTATCCCTACTAAAAAGTCTTTGTGAGGCCTTCAACTTGTAAGTGAACTGCCTGTGCCCACAACTATGTGCATAATCAGTCCAGGTAACTTAATGACTGTGAAAGGACAAAAGGATTCAAACAGATGAATCTTGGACTAATTCATTATACTTTTTGTTGAGCTTTGCAACATTAAGCTGTACTTTTCAGAAACTTTTAAAATGCTGGAAATGGCCTTTATGAGGTCTGCACTGTTTTAGAAATACAATGAGGCTCTAGCCATGCTGGACTGAATGCACTCAGAAAAAATCTAACCTTAGAAGCAAAGCAATCGCAGGTAGCACTTGGAGGACAGACCATTTTGAATTCCAAGTGCTATAGGCATAAGCCAAAGAGCAGTGGTGGAATAAATGGCAAAATAAATGGCAAACTCATTTTCAGACCACAGAAAATGAGTGAGAGAAAGACTATGTTTGCTTCCGTCGTTGCTGATGGACAGTTACGGGGGGAAAAAACCTAGTACTTTCACGTATCATGGAATTCATGGAATGCTACTGAACCAATAAAGACTCTAAGGCTCAAGCTAAATGTTTACACGTGGAGGACTGAAGTCCTGTAACATGTAACCACATGTCAAAAAAAGGTGCTACATACTGTGGGGTGAAAATGGAGGAAGGTCAGGTGTTCTGAACGATTTTATTGTAGCTGGGCCTTCCCCACCAGTCGTCAGTACTTGAACTTCCAAGCGGTACAGCATTGACGGCCTGAGATTGGGCACAGTAAGTACATAATGATCCTAAAAATAAATAAGTCACATTAATTCTCAGAGCGTCTAAAAATAAACCATAGTTGATCTACTCACACAAAGCAGCAGTTTAAACAGGTTCTGTCACTCTCAGTTTCCACAAATTATTTTCTTAGAATCCTTTTAAAAGGATTTAACATATGCAACACTTCGTTGAGAGGATTTGATTTGAAATTTTTGTTTGCCCTTGCCTTTGCACATACTTTTTTACCATAATATTATGGTTTCATGTGAAAGAGGTCAAAGTTGTTCCTTAGTGTTATTAAAATAAAGGCTGAAGGCCTTGGGTCTTTTTAGTCTGGAGAAGTGAAGACGGAGGGGGGATTGGATCAATCCTTATAAATACTTAAAGGGAGGGTGTCAAGAGAATGGTGCTGGTCTTTTTTCAGTGGTGTCCAGTGACAGGACAAGAGGAAATGGGCACAAACTTGAGTATAAGAAGTTCCACCTAAACATGAGGAGGAACTTCTTTACTTTGATGGTGGCAGAGCACTGGAACAGGGTGCCCAGGGAGGTGGTGGAGTCTTCTTCTCTGGAGACATTCAAAACTCGCCAGGACAAGTTCCTGTGCAACCTGCTCTAGGTGGACCTGCCTTGGCAGGCGGGTTGGACTAGATGACCTCCAGAGGTCCCTTCAAACCCCGTATCATTCTGTGATTCTGTGAAAATGGATGATGTGCTGATCACTAAAAAAAAAAAAAAATTAACTTCCTATTAATTATTGTTAACAAGCATGTTCAGCATATCAACTTGTTTTCATTTGGGATCTTTCTGTGAATTCCTTTAATTGGTAAATTAATTCATGGCAATTCACAGGTCTGGCCCACTGCTGCAGCTAATGAAGATACGTGTGGCTACACAGATTCCAGCATATTTCTCACAATTACGAGAATCTCCCCTTTGGTTCTTAATCCCATTTTTGGCATGATGCCTTCAATTTTCACCGCTCCATATCTTGCATGGTCACTTACACCTGTGCAAAGTAATTTCAGAGTAAGTTTATAAATGCCCCCAAATGGGAATACATATGACTAAAGTCTGAAGAGCATTAAGGAATCAAAAGTCCTCAGTCACCTTACTTCAGGCTGAAAAGGACCAGTTCTGGGAAAGAGATAGAGGGGTCAGTGATGCCGGACAGTGCGGGCACAGTGTGCTCCTGTGACCAGCCAGGCTGGGCCAGTCAGGAATTTGCAGGGCAAGTTCCTTTGGCTGGCATTGCATCCAGCACCATGCAGGGCAACCTAAGCCGGCTGTGGGAATAACTGATAATTTGCTGTTACTGCCAGTGCCAACAGTAAAGGGGAAAGGAGAGAGAGAAAAAGTGGGTGAAAATATGCAGTTTTACTGCCAAATAAGAGTGTATTCTGAGATGGGACTGCTCTTAATAGACCTTGCTGAAGTTGTTCCACCTCATATAACTTACTGAACACATAGGAGAGAGAGTGCACACTTCGCACTCATAAACTCACTCTGCCCATTCAGGCGCTCCTCCAGCAGCTGGGACCTCTGGGCTTCAGCCCCCATTGTGTATGTATTAAACTTTTATCAGTTAGAGAATGAGTGAATGATCATCACCGTAAAATACGCCAGTTATGGTGGTTTCTGAGAGGTAGGAAGATACTGTTTCAGCTCAAACCAGAGTGTTCTTAACTATTGCAATAAATAGAGAGATTCATATAGTGATAGACAACTAAATAAGGAACCTCTAGACTCTACAGTGGTGAAAACAGAGAAAAACAAAGAAAAAAACTTAAAGTATAACACAATGAAAAGGAGTGTTTTAAATAAAACTATATAGATTTCATATATATATATATATTATTTATATATTTCCTAATTGGACCAAAAGATTTAAAGAAAGGAATATGAAATTCTGAATAAAATATGCACCTACTCCTAAAAAAAAAAAAAAAAAAGATGAAAACTGAAGTGAAAAGTAACATCTTGTGGCCTGTAACTTTTTGATTATCATTGTGCTAAAGCTGCAGTTTGCAGCCAAAGGTCTGTGACTGAGTAACCACTTCAGGTAATCTTGCAGCATGGCTTGCCGAAGAGACAAAGGCTGTAACTGCACCATGCTTCCACTCTGGACCGTGGGTCGAGACTGGAGCGAATTGGTGCAGATCACACCAAGTTTGTACTAAGCTGTAACAAAACAGCTCTGTGCACTGCATGGTAGCTTTCCCCCATACTTTCAGAGTGCCCACGGTCAACTTTGTTGCTCTCCTCCAGAGCAACAGGCTTTGAAAGACGGGTGCCCTAGCCTTAGGGCAGTCTGCTAGGAATTAGGACAGAATGGTGAGAACCTTGCCTTGTATTTGTGGAAAACGTGTCCAACAAAACATTTTATGCATTCTTCGATGAAACAAATGTTGTGAAAAGACTTTCAGCCAGCTCTGGTCTAGATACAATCGCCCTGATTCACTTCCATAAAGTGAATGAAAAGAGCCCCAATGTTGTTAGCTGACTTTGGATCAAGGCCAGCTGCTTAAGCCTTTTGTTGACTTTGGTGGATCTGGCAACTGAGTCTGAATGAAGTGCTCTTCACCTGTCTCTGCCAGAGGAGGAACTGAAACAGCAAAGGCCATCTTAAAGCAAATAGGGGGAAGAATTCAAATTGTTAATTCTCACGCTTTCAACAAACAGTGAAATCTAGTTCTCGTTTAAATTATTTGTCTGTCGGACAATGATGCGTATTGGCAGAGGGGGCAGAGACTTTTATTTTTCTTAGAGCAATGAGCGACTCAAAAGAAGAGAAAATTCTCTTAAATCCATCAACTTGGACAACAAATAATTAGTAAAACTATAGTAACCACCAACTTGAACAGTCTGACCATCAAAAGAAAATAAAAGCTATCTATTGCCACATAGATGATCTTTCCCTCCCTTCAGGCATTTTTCAGACAATGGTTGCTAATTTGACAATTGGGAACATTAAAATGTTTGATGTGTCATCAAGAAGAGTAACTGTGCTTTGTTTCTCTAGCAAGGAGGAAAAATTGAGCACTTCCTGTTCCAACTTGGCTGCAGAGCCAGAGAATGCTGTGTGTGACATCTGCATCACCACTAATTAAAAACAGGCCACATACACACACACTTGCAAAGTAAGCTAGTAAAGGAAAGTAACAAAAAACTTACTGCTGGCAGTATCTGTGACTGTGAAATGATGCTGTTGGGTAAGCTGTTCTGCCGGCTTTCTGTGGTTACTTCTGCCCAAGTTACTTGAAACCCTGTCATGGGCTGGTGAAGGTCTGCCTTAGATATCTTCCAGGAAAAATGTCCAGTGATGTTACCTTCCTGGACAATGAAAGACGCAGATAGATTCTCGGGTTTGGCCAACACTTTGGGTAGAACTGGCACTATAAATTTGGAAAGCAAAAAGATAAGCTAAACTTTGAGATATAATGTTCAATAATGTTCATTTAGTTCCACAAATCTAGGTCAGACAGAGCTCTCTTTCTGGGGTTACCCAGAATCCTGCCAGCTTTCTGCCATTGTATTTTCAGTGTTAACCAAAGCCTATCTTTGATATGTTCAGTTGGCATTTTGTGCCAAATTTTAACTTCAAATCAAATTCTGTCAGCTGCAGGCAACAGAAAGGAAAGCCTATGGCATGTAAAGTCATAAGTGCCTCATTCACAGGCAACCATCCTGCTGCTCCTCTGCATTTCAGAATACCTGAATTTTCAATTTTCAATTTTGAGACCGCAAGAAACCCCACAGGATAGCACTGAACTCCATGATGCAGGAAAAAAGTGAAATTCATGCTGTAAAACTGCAGTACAAGTTAATAGGGGTGCTCTGATTTGGGGAAACGTATGTCTGAGTTGCAGTTGCCCCGGTTGTAATGCTGCAAACTGTCAGGAAGGGTGGTCAGGAAATGGCAAGGGTGGCTGGCAAGACTCTGAGGTGACTCATGGAGCATGGGAGTACCCTTGGGGAGAGGAAGGACTCAAAGTGAGAGGTCCACTCTCTAGCTGAAGAGAGAGGTTTCCAGACTTGCCAGACCTGACCTAGTGCTGACAACAGCCCTGCTGCAAGCGAGCGGCTGGACTGGCTGAGCCCAGAGCTCCTTACCAACCAACACCCCCGTGGTTCTGCAATTTTCCATAACCCTCCAGCTATACCTACCATTGTGGTGACACTGTGAAAGGCACGACTGCTTTTATTTGTTATTTGAGAGCAGAATTAACCAAAACAAAATCAAACTGAAAAAGCAGCTTGCATCAGTAGCAGAACATGCAAAAGATGGGTTATGCCAGCATAATTATGTTTACAGCTTTCATCTGTCATTATAATGAATATAACTGGGAAAGCGTTCCGCCTTACAAAAATAAAAATTGTGTAATAACAAATGTCATTCGATGTTTATAAACTGTCCACTAAAATTATCACCTAATTGACAAACAGTAATGTGGTAGCCAAAATCCATACTGCTCTGCATTTTAGTTGATTTTTCACATAAACATTAGTCCTATTTTTATTTGGTTTGAATCTTTCATTTCCCATTTTAGAATTAATTTTAAGGACTTCTCTTTTTTGGTGATTATAAATGCATTTGAAACTATTTGGCTACTTCTCCAGATCACGCCTTACCTCCTTCAGCAGGACAATTAATGTGCTTGTGGTTTTTTTCTTTAAATGCAGAGCAAGGTGGGGTAACAAAGAAAATACTCTCAGCCTTAAAACGACCTTTAGATTTTGCAGGCAAAACAGTTACTTTATATTTGCATGAAAATGACAGGTCCTTCAGAATCATGTAGTTTTCCTGGAAGATAAACAACAAGATTACATGCTGCAAATAGACCTCTAAAAAAAAAAAAAAAAAAGAAAAGAAAAATTGAAAAATAAGGTTGGCAGATGAAAAGTTTTCTCCTATAAAATATTTTCATTATATGCTTAACACATGCCAACGTGGCTTTTACTTGGAGAACAAACCAAACATTGCCTATATTATGATTATTTTCAGTAGCAAAATACATTAGCATGGTATTTGGATATGTCCTTCAGTTCTAAAGAGTTCCTTTGCCATGCTGCATCAAAACAACTGGCTTCTATCATTTAGAACAGTCTCTCTGACATGATGGCAATGAGGGGAGCAATATGAAGATGTAAACATTAATTGAATTAAATAAATGTAAGAAAGCTGAGTTAAGCTGCTGTAAATGACAGGCTTCATCTACATTTAACTTTTTCAAAGTGCATTCAAAGTCCAGCGTGGTATTATGGATCCATTTTTTTTCCACTTTAGTACCTTAACTACTTCTATCTTCTTATCAAGAAGAAAAGCTCCACAGCTGAACTACAAAGCACAATTCTCTGTTTAAAGACAATGATTGGAGAAGAAAACTTCAAAGTTTAAGTGTCCTGCTATATTCTTACTGTTGTCTAAAGCACTTTTGAAAATCACAACCTGAAAGCTTTAGCGCAAATCATATATGAGAAAAAAAAAATTTGTTTTTTTTTTTCCTCAGAAAATATCCAATAATACCTTACTGGCTAAGGTCAGAAGTCTTTCACTGCCTTTTAGATATTTACTTCCCTTCAGAATCACTAATTTCTAGCACTCTTCTGCATAACTCCCTCTTTTTTCTAATCCTAAAATGGATTAGTCTAACCTTCACCTGGAAGGTCATTTTCAATGGAACATGGAGATTGGGCTGAGAATGGACTTGACTCCTCACCTTCCACTTGTCATGAGACTGTTCTAATAGGCTTGACTCCTGCTTAAAAGTGTGGCAGGACTATTTTTATTATTATGACAGGGTCTAAATGATCAACACTGGAAACGTAAGGCCTTTATCCCCCTTGACCTTACATTTAGGTAGTCACATCTAATACCAAACCTTTTGTAGCATCAACTTTCTCTGCTTGCTTATAATTGTTTTCTTCCTCAAAAGAAACACAGAGTTTTCCAAAGTAGATTGGACCAATTACAGTAAGGTGATTGAGAGGAAATAAATGAACTAATCCCACAATGCATTTGGGCAAATGTACAAAGAGTCTTTCCTGACCTCTAGTGGAAATAAACTTCTTAAATGTTAACTTTCTCCTATCTTTAGTGTGTATAACTTGAAATATAGGGACCAATCATAACATTATATCACAATCTTTTTTTCAATCCACCTCTAATATTTGCTTTGCTGACCCCATGAAGCAGTAAATCTTACAAGCTAACAGCCTTCTGTTTGAGAAATGATGTCTTTTGATTTACTCTAGTTTTACATGCCATTAACTCCACTGAATTGATCCAGTAGTTTAGGTCAGGGTAAGAAGGAAAGGTGAATTGTGATTTCTTCCATTCTCCATAACCCACTAAATCAATTGTGATACACCAATCACATTACTGTGTTGTTCAAATAATGTGTTACAGAGACAGATTACACTAGATTGCAAACAAATTGAGTACGAAGAACTGCCACTGCAATATATATTTGGCCTGACATGCACTTACATAGAGCTTTCCTCCTTATCTGATATCTGTCTGACTTTCAGATTTAATGTCTAGTTTTTTTCACTTCTAATGCTTTTTCTTATTCTATTACTCTCCTTGGGTTGTAAAACCCACCTGCATGTCTAAAAGAAAACCTCAGTTATTAATTACTATTATTATTTCTCAGTATTTGCACTGTACTAGAGTCCCACAGTACTAATTATAGATAAAGCTCCGTGTTCTATATGCTATAGAAATATATAAGTACTTAGCTAAGAAGTTTGTTTGCCTCCTCTGGTTTTCTGAATAACACTGACAAAAAACATATTATTTTAACATAGTGTGGATTTAAAAAAAATACACAACAAAACCCAAAACAGTCCATATTTTATCTTTTGTCAAAGAGGAACATAAATAAGAAACATTCTTACTTATCTATGAAACATGGTATAAAGGATACTGTATTATGTTAAAAAAAAACACGTTCTTTCTCTTGCTGCTTAGAAGCTATTCAGAGCCAAGCAGAAGGATGAATGGAGACTTACATAAGTCAGCTCAGTTACTTTTCCAAGTCCTTTGGTGTCATTGTGTGCGCAAGACTCCGGTAACCAGTGGACTTGGAATTGATTCATGCTGATATCTAAGTGATATAAAAAGAGAGGAAAAGACATATATTATAATTATGCTTTCACCATTGCAACTTTTCTGGCTTCTCTGGATAAAAATAGGATATTTTGTATATACAAAAGTATTGTAGAGCTGGTAGACCCTCACTTGTTCCTAAGCATCCTTCAACGGAATAGAGAAAATAACACATGTAATTTAAGTCTTGCATCAGCTAATGGAGATAACTTTAAAAATAGTGAATTGGCATTTTCACATATGTAAGCGTATACCACTGACATTTTTTTAAAGATCAAGCATTTAAATTGAGCATTAAAAAAAGCTCAATGCTGTTAGTGCTAAATATCCTGCAAATGATAGAAATGACTCCGTGTCAACTGCCTGTGACCGTTCATATTGTCAGAGCATTGCAATATTTCTGCCTAGCACTGCCTGAGAATTCTGTGCCCGCAGACACATGAAAATGTCTGTAAATCTCTGAGCTTTCTCTTTCAGAATATAAGACCTGTTCAGTATCTGTCCAAATAAAGTTCTCTTCTTGACTCTTAGGAGTAATACCATAGGCTTGAGTTTGCTTCCATTTAAATCAATGACAAAACTTGCTGCAGTACCAAGAGTAAAAGCTTTCAATCAATTTCCAGCTCTTCCAGCTTCTTGTCTAATTCTGACTGCATAAGGAAGAAAAACAAAGGGGGAATAAAGATTTAGACAGAAGAAAAACTCATCAGGTAGTGCACATACATCCTTTCATTTTTCTGGATTTAGTTCTCCTCTATCTTTACACAGGGGATGCAGAATTATGGCTGTTATTATTCATTAGCTTGGTATGACATAGCCACTAATGTCAAGTGCCTGATTATGGGTTTCAGCAGGGAAAACAAATACCTTTGATGCCTTAAGGGATGATCTGGCATTAGACTTCTATGAGCAATTTGAATACAGAAGGGAAGGATTGTAAACTAAAAAGAAAATAAAGAGTGTCTGAAACCAGCTCAAATAATATTCCAGTAAAAAGACTGGTTAGAAGCTTCTTGAAATAGATTTTTGCAGCAGCTATCTTCATAAAAACAAGTATGCTAATTATTTGTGTGATTTCTTTGGAAACCCAATTTCTTTTTTTTTTTTTTTTTCAAAATGAAATCTATAAAGAATTAACTTGCTGCCTTGTGATTGTTCCCCCTCATTCAAAAATAAAGAAAGAAATTGTTGTGCTTCCACTTCTCAGTTGCTGGGCCTTCCCACTTGACGTGTCTATTGGATGAAGACACAAACTCACAGTGCATTTGTAAGTATGTTTCAACTGATTTTGCCTCTTCTAGTTCCCTCAATTATTGCCTGTCACCTTTTTGTGCCCCTCTCCTGGAGCAAACAAACCAAACTTTGTGCTGTTATGTCAATCATGCTATATTATTGAGGTACACTCTGTGCCAGTTAACCACAGTGAATCTCTTATTGATTGTATACTATCTGATAATCACAACTTATAATTTTAAACTATCTGCATGTAACGTGAACTGCTCTTTGTAAAGCTACAAATTGGCTGTTTTCACTTATAATAACTTTCACTTGCAATCCATAAATAAATCACTCTATTAGGTATTATCCAAGCCAATTAATCCTTGCCATTACCAAGCCACCAAGAACTGGATAAGACACACACCTTAGGAAGATCACTGAATATCGTCACTACCTGGGCAACTGGGGAAAGATAAATCCAAAGCATCAAGAGCTTACAAAAGTTCAGCATGCACGTATATCAGGATAAAGTTTTACTAAGCCTCTGTTCAGAAATGTAATTAAACAGGTTGTAACCCATCCAGCTCCTGGCACAGTAGGATTCTGTTTAGATTTTATTGTAGCTCCACCTCCATTGCTTATGTGAGCTGCTTCTCTTAGCCAGTTCTTTTCTTCCTTCCTATTTTTCCTCTCCAGCATTAGCAAACCCTTAGTAACCCATTCCTAAACAGCTGTGGTTTCTGATAACCTCTCTATTTGAGCTATATATCAGGAGAAAATCAGGAAAAGGTGCAAAAAATTGCTATTTCATTTTCTATCAACTCAGACTGTAAATGTAGGATGAACGATTTTAATCAACATAATTTCACAAATTTTTTATTTAAACAAAATGAACAAATGAATCTTATACTTGATAGTGGTCACACCTGATATTCTGATAAAAACCTATATTGAAAAGACAAGACTTTGTTTTCAGTGAGTATGTAATTAAAGTTATTTCAAAAAGTTTTTGCTTGCATATACAAAAGTACATCAATAGCTGTAAACTGGAATGCATCAGGACAGCACCAGCTAAGATTATCCAAAAGTATTCATTAGAACAGATCTTTTTGACTTCCTTATTTTATTTTTAAGACTAAAAGTTCTTCAGTTCTCACCTCTGTGACTGCTGTTATCTAAACGATTTCTTCTATGGACTCCTGTGAGTCCTTGTGGACAAGTTGACCATAAGCCAACAATGTGCCCTTCCTAGCCAAGAAGGCCAATGGCCTCCTGTGGTACATTAAAAAGAGTGTGGCCAGCAGGTCAAGGGAGGTCATCTTCCCCCTCTATTCTGCTATGGTGAGGCCGTATCAGGAGTACCATGACCAGTTCTGGGCTTCCCAATTCAAGAAAGACAAGGAACTACTGGAAAGAGTCCAGCAGAGGGCTACAAAGATGATCAGGAGAATGGAGGACCTTTCTTGTGAGGAAAGGCTGAGAGACCTGGGTCTGTTTAAGACTGAGAGGGCATCACCAATGCTTATAAATATCAAAAAGATGGGTGTCAAGGGAATGGAGCCAGACTGTTTTCAGTGGTGTCCAGTGGCAGGAAAAAGTGCAACAGGCACCACTGGAACATAGCACATGCCTTCCTTTCAGCCATATACACTCTTCTAGTGAAATCACTACCATAACTTTATTTAGATTTTTGTTTTCAGCTGTCCATTACAAACTCAGGGGCAGGTACTGGAGAAGTGACCCAAGCTGCAGTCTAGCTGAATGTCAGCCACTACCACCAAATTTAATGATTCCGAATTAAACCTAGCTGAAGCTACTACACTGTAACCCACAGCCATATCTTTTCCTGAAAAGTCATTTGAGTAGTTAACATTAACAGAATATTCACCATCTAATGGGACTGATTTGTGCCAGTTTTATTAGAAAGCTCTACTATCCCTTCTAGAACAGGTACGTAAGACTGAAAAGAAACTGCCAACCTCTTTCAGTCTGGTTCCATGATATTTCAGATGTAAAGCCTTTTTTGTGGATAATCAATCTCTTTCTTAATAGTTTGGAGTTTTCTTGATTCTGTACTTCAAATTACAAGTCTTTATGAAGCTTTATAACTTCATTGTTCTCATGGTTAGAAAGTATAACATTTAACACTACAAAGACTGATGCTTGCTCAAACAGCAAGCATTCATCTTTCCCAGAACTCAAAATATTTGTACAGAAACACTGAACTTGAAGGACATACTAAGTGGTAGCACTCATTTGAGCAGCTCAAAGCTTGTGAAATTAGTCAACATAATAATCATTTAAGTAAGGACTCCTTAAAGGACTGTTTCAGCAGACAGCTTATTCAAAGAATTGCTTTTATTCTCAAGCTTCTTTAAAAAGAAAAAAAAAAAAGGCAAACTTTAAAAATCCCTGTACAGTTGCTGTCATGGACATGACCTTCAGCTGCTCAAGCTAAAGATTTCTTGATGTTTCAGACAGTTGTATGAAAATAATCCTCCCAAATAAACTAATAGCTACTGGTAACCATTTTGGTTATGATTTTAAAGTAAATTTTCTGAAGTATAAAATGAGTTCCTAGTCTTAAAACAGACATCACATGAACAAGTTCTTAAAATTCCACGTATGCTTAGCTGTTATACTGAACAAGGGTATGCAGCCAACTTTGTTGGATAAAAATCTTAAATCTCTAACTAAAAATGTATTCATCAGGGGATGCTCTAAAGCGTGTTGAAAACGTGCCTGTTTTGATTCCCCATCTCTGACATTTCACCCAAAAAAGCCTTTAACTCCACATGAGTATCTCCACAAAGCTATCTTTCTATTGATTGTGTTTATGAAGATGTTCTTCATCATATTTATCGTATTTCTCCCCCTCCGCAACCTAAACTCTTTAGTTCCATTTAAATTAAAATAAATAAATATATTTCAGGGTTTTCTGGGGGAAAAATGCACATTTATTCTCTAGCTTTAAGCTATAAAAGCAGCTCAAATTCCCATTAATGCCAATGCCAACTACATCTGTTTCCCACTTTGAAAAGTTCAAGTTCATATGTACAAGTTAAGCATCTTAGATTGAAAAGTTTTGCTAGAAGTACTGCAACATATCCTAACTCATGGCTGCATGATGATTAATTGGAATACTCTAGGCCTACATCCTACATTTGCTAAATCTCATCATCTCCCCACAGAATTTGAAGCTTAAGACCCATTCAAAAAAATCATCCAACACAATTACAATGATAATGTTCTCTGCTGTAAAACTACTTCAGCTCTAGAGTTGTGCATTATTCTGTTTGATAGGTGGTTGTTGGATGACTGGCCTTTACAGTTTGGTATAAAAATGCTGATTAATGCCAGCTGTGACAGTACTGTTATGTAGGTAACCAAATTACAAGAATTTATTAGAAAGAAAAATCAAATGGGATTTGCTGGAAAACAAGATTTCAAAGCAGACATATTCAACAACAGCAGAGGTTTGATTACAATAAAAATTTCTGCCCTAAATAAACACAGTAACATCAAATTGATTTCTGCATTGTGACAGGATTCGAAATAATTAACAAGCAGTGTCTGCTGGATCTTCCCAAGAGAATAAAACATGGTTAAATAGTAAAGATTATAAAATAAACCAAACTTATATGAAAACCTTTACCAGGCAACACAAAAGTATTAATTTAATATAAATAACAAGCATATGTTAAATTAGTATTTCAGTAAAAAAGGAAATGGTGTTGTTTTTTTTTGTCAAGTTACCTGAACAAACTGACTCCCTCCAAAGTATACACGTATAACGAAAATACTAACTGTATGTTAAGAGGAGTTGTTATCAAAGTTTGGGAGATAATTAGCCATATGCAAACCCGCTGTCTTCATTCAAACCTAACCTTTCTTCAAACAGAATGCCATAAGGAGACCGAAATTTCAGTGAAGCTATTCAGTAAGAAAATTAGTGAAAGAATTCATTCTGCATGTAGCTAAAGCTTTGCATTTATTATATATTGTTATATTTGATATTTCATACAGCAAAACCTGCAATGATTATTTGTGACTGGCCACTTTTTTTTTTTTATTCTCATACTTTGGGGTTAATCTTACAAGCTTCTGAGCACTCTGGCCCCAATTCAACTCAAGCACTTAAGCATATGAATGGTCCTGTTGACTTTACAGCTAATGGGTCAGGCCAGAAACTTTAGTAACTGCCAAGATCAAAACACTAATGATCATACAAACTATCGTTAAAAGATGGTCTTGAACACATCTTTGATTGTCTTAGACTAAGAGGAAGAAAGAAACACAGCAAAATTAAGTAATTTCCTTTTTGGATCATATGCCTTGCAGCATTACTACTCCAAAAAATAGGCTATAGAAAGGGGTAAAGAGTTTGTATTTAATATCACAGCAGAATACGCTCAAGGCACATGAAGTGTATTTCTCAGTATCTACAAGCTTGATTAATTGTTTCTACAGAAAAGTTATGTATAATTTTGGGGAGCTCTGTATAAATCCTGTGTCAAACAACACACCATCCAGGACAAAAAATATTTATTTCATTGTATTGAATGGTGAAGATATGCCACAGTGATTGTAAAAGTAACAATGGTAAATGGTGAAATTTATGATGCCTTGCATAAAGAAAAGCATTTTCTTATCTCTGAAGTGCCCAAAGATGTGTACAAGTGAAAGACTGAAGAACAGAGTACTGTGGAGAAGCAAAACATGATCTCAGTGAGTACTTGATCATAACACTTATTTATTTATTCACATATTGGTTCATAAGCCATTCTATGCCTCTCTGAATCATGGTGTTTCTTGCCAACATTTGAAATCTGAAGCTGATGATAGGACAAGAAACAAAGATAGAATAACAAGTGGTAGTTTAGCAAATGTAAAGGAGATATCAGTCTTAGGATACACAGGTAAACACAATTTACCTTCAACTAATCATAAAATTTTGCATTGATATGCTAATTCATCTTGAGCCTCTCTGCACTTCTCTTGTCCCTGTAAAAACTATGGTGTTGATGTGTTATGTCTCGGACATTTTAGATAAGTTCTTTTAAAAAAATGAAATAAAAACAGCTTTGGCTCTTTAGCTTCCTGTGCATTGATTCATCCAGTGGTATAACGAAAGAAAAAAAAGCCATCAAAGTATCAAATGTTTGGTTATGAAATTCATGGTATTCATGGCACCTCTGAGAAAAAGAACTTTTTAATAATCACCTATTCAAGCAGTATGATAAAATAAACACAAAACCCCTCAGTTGACATTTAAATTCCATTCAATAAACACGTCCTAACAAGGCAAACTATACTGTTTCCTGCTCTTATATGGAATATAAGCAGTATCATTTAAATTACAAAGATTTTGTTTCTCACATGATGCCATTTAAAACAAACTTTATTTCTATAGAACACATTCCTTGTATAATACAATGATAAGCCTTTCCAAAAATGATATAAACAATTAGTGTGCAATTTAAGGACAGACCTGAGACACAGTATTTGTGTCCATATCTATACCCCGGAAACCTCAAGGTTTAAAGATGTTTATATATTGAGGCATTTAAATTGAGATCATCTCTAAGCCAGATTACCTCTACCCTCACTCCTTTTCCCACACACAACATCCTATACAAAGTGAGTTCAACACTATCTCACTCTGGTTTTCTATTACAAAGAAATTTGCCTCTTGTAAACTCCAAGTCTCACAATAGCTGCTTGTAACCTAAAGAGAACCTTCCTACATTACTACCTCATAGCCAGATTTTCAAAGTAAACTAAACATCCAAAACCTGCATTTAATAAAAAATATGAAAACCCAAACAAAGAAGTTCAAGTCTTGCTATGGCTTTCTATCTATTGAAAATGTCACCAGGTACTCTATCATTAACTTCAGCCTTCTGTGTAACTTTGACAAATCTGGACGTTAATCTAGATGGGGAGGCTATGTTGAGGGCAGGAAATCTGGGAGTCCTTCCCAGTTCCAGAGTCAAGGTACAGACCCAGCTTACTCTTTACTCCACAGTGGAAGGAGATGCAGAGACGTACCTGCTGCTCCCTTCTCTCTCATACCTTATGCAAAGGCCATACAGGAGGGTTTGCACGCGTGTACAATGCTCCATTGAGTTCCAAAACTGGATTTTCATGGTATATGTCATGGCACACCATATCAGGATGTTGCTTTGCTGAACTGTTATTCATAAAGTTAATGGCATTAATATGCAGTTTCTAAATCTGAAGTTAAAGACTACTGAGTCTATGAGAAAAGGAACAGAGCAAACCCATGTTAAATATCTATAAAATCATGTGCATACAGACAGGGTGAACAGAGCTTGACTGTTTTCTGTGTCTAAAATGTAAGAAGTGGCTTCAAAACAAATAAAAAATATGATTCTTCATAGAACAAGCACTTAAAACTCTAGAACCCCATAATCCAGGATGTTTCAGATGCCCAAAAGTTGTTGTATGTGACCCTACTGGGACACTGGATATTATCACAGAAGAGAAATGCATCAGAAGTACAATTAACATTGGGTTCAGGAAATACCATGAACTAGAAGTTGTCTGAAGCTGGGACAATAACCTGCCGAAGTGTCATTACACGCTTGCCCTGTTCCTATGCTCCTTTGGATTTACTTTTGGCCACTGACAAAACTAGAATACTTAGTGGGACCGACCTTTGGTCTAGAATACTATGGGTATTTTTATATTCAGTTTATGGTCAGAGGAGTAAAAGCAACTAGTGTTTAAGAACACATTATTCATCAGCTGCATACATGTGACATCTTTAAATTTAGATTATAATTTCACTGTCAGATACCCCTTTTTTTGTTGTCTTTCCTTCCAACTCTAGCTACTCATTGAAAAAATCCAGTTTCTTTCTCTGTCTTTAGTGTTTGTGCAACTGATTTTATGGCCTTGTTGTAAACAAGACTAGTTAAACAATTCAGGTTAAAAAGAGGCGTGTGGAGGAAAACTCACCCAATTCACGAGAGGACACTTACTTACTAGGTTAAACCACCTTCACCATAAGCATAATGACTCACTGCTGATAGTTTAACCTTCCCTGGATCATAAGCTAAATATCTTACTGCAGAAATTAGGCAGGCTAAGAGAGCGCTAATGAGCAGTTATTACCTCATAGCTGATGAAAGGTATCTTGCTAAACTAGCACCTCTGTCTTTCTACTCATAGCAGAAATAGTAGCATTATTCCAAGTATGATAGTGTAAGCATATGAGACAACGCTTTGACTGAATGTGACCTAGTGATACAGTTTAGGGAGACGAGGGGAAGAACTGGAAGGTAAAAACCTTGACATTTTTATCCCTCGGTTATTCAGACTGCCTAACAGACATTGCCATTGACAATCTTATAGTCACACTGTATAAATATATATATGCATACATAAAAATCTCTGTATTTGTTGTTAAAATAATGTACTTTATAGGTTGTGGTAATATTCAAGAAGTAATAAGAACTGTAGAAAACTGTGTTCTGGGTTGACAGGTATTACTGAAGGAACATAAAAATGCTTGTTTTGAAAACATATTTTTTCCTGAAGAATTAAAGATCGGGAAGGAGTTTATTTATTAGTTGGCTAGTTAGTACTTTCAATGCCTTGAAGTAAGTCTTGATAAATGATTTTGCAATGCAATATTGAATGCATATCTGCAGGTATTCATCCCACATAATGATGGTCTCTCTTTGGACTGCACTCATGGACCAGGTAATTTGCAATTACATTTCTATTCGATCTTGTAATATAACTTCAAAAGAAATCAAGTTTAGATTGTATACAGTTATTAAGTTTAAGAATATAAAGAAGACTTCTTTTAAATACATAAATTAAGTCAAATTAAATAGTCTTTCAGAATTACTGAAGGTGTTCTGGAGTGCAATTCAGGTCATACAATTCAGGCTTGTGAACAGCATACACTAGGTACATTTTAAAATGAAGGAGATCAATCATAGAAAGTGTTAGAACTAGTCTGATGAATGTTCTGGACCAAACCAGTATAGTACAGCCACAATCTGCCTTTGGCAGACATCAGTGTGTGCCTGCTAAGTAAAATCAATCTTATGTGCTGTCTGAGCTCTGGGATCACAGCAGGTAGTTCTGGTTTGGCTTCTGATAATTTTATTTCCTGGCAGACTTTGAATCAGTTCCAACAACATTCCTGGGACTAATCATTGGACGGACTTGCCCCTAAGTCTCTCAGACCAAGAACTTTAACCACCCATCCTGAAAGAAATGGAGGTTTGGAAGTGAGTGAAAGTGAAATGGTTTTCTGTTGTTCCTGTGGAAACAGGAAGAAATGCAGTAAACTGTCCCCTTGAAAAGATTCCCCAGTATCGTCTCATTTTCAGTGGAGGTGCCACTGAGGTTGTCTCTATTGTAAAAGTGATTTTAAAACTTTACTATTTGTCCCACTAATCAATTGCATACTATTTGAGAAGTTGCATGCTATCTGCTCTACCAAATTGTATTATTTGTTAATATTTTTCACGACTCCCACCAGCAACGTTTTAAGCACTGCTAGCAGGTCACATTTGGACATAAACCAACTAGTCCAAGTTCTGTAGTCAGTTTACAAAGTACAGCTGGAGATGGTCAGACGCTCCCCCTTTCAGTCTCTCCAGGCAGCAAAAAGGCAGAGAGATTTTAAAAAACATTAATGGAATAACAAAAAATTTATTCCTGGAACTACATTAGCTCTATGTAAGACAAAGTTAGGAAGGAGTAGCAATCACACAGAGGATACTTTTGACAGAATACAGGATGTTCTTTTAACTCTGGAATAATTTCCCTCAACAGCTAAAGCTGACAGCATTCCCTACCTCCGCAGGATGCTGGGGAAGCCCATAGGACATAAGCATCTGAGTCAGCTGTAGCATATGTGGAAAAGCAAAATTATGCAATGTCTAATGGTGAATTTCTAAAGAGTTGATCTAGTCAAAGATTCCTGTGCCTGGGACAAGCTATATTAATTAAATCACTAAATACAAATGTACATTATGTGTACCCAAAAAAATCAGCCTCTGCTGAGTTAATGTCTCTGTATTCACATATAGAAATATGAGGGAAATATATTGGTGTATACTTCACTATAATTAACAGCAAGGTCTTCTTGTTCAAAGAACCATCTGCAACACAGTGATACCTTCAAGTACAAATATTTTACTGCTTAAATATCTATAACTAGAAAGTGGCCAGCTGCTCAAACACTGATCTTCCTAGTGCAACAGTCAATACCAAACTAAATAATTCCTTAGTGTTAAGCAACTATGGCTGAATTCTTTACAATAATAGATAGATACTCCAACCGGAAATGAAGGGGTTTTTTAACTTCAATGGCACTAGTTCTGTGAGAAAGGACCATAGAAAAACATGGGGAAAGTTTTCAATTATTTTAAAACCTGCCATATGAAATACCTTATTGCAAACAAGGAGTCAGCATGTACAGTCACTTCATTTATCTCCCTGAACTAAGTGAAAGTTAATTTTGTTTTCCTAAGATCTGGTTTTAAAAGCATTCATGGCGGTTTTCTGTTTGCTTTGCCTTGCCTTGCATTTTATTCTTCCCTGTAATTTAATTCATTATTCTTGTTTGGTTTATTTATCAGACAATGGAGGATTCTTTGCCTCTCCCTGCCTTAACTGTGTTGGTTTTTTTCCTGCTTTAGCATTTACCAGAAACACAAAGAAAGAAGCCTGAAGCCAAGCCTTAATGCATTTTAAATATTTGTCTTTTTAAGCAAAACCAAGGGGCAGATATATTGATTTTAAATATCTAGAAGTACTTTAAATGTTTAATTTAAACAGGCGACGTAAATGCTCATAGACTTCATTCAAAGAAAAGTGAAGGAAACTAAACCTTTACCTGAGCAAGGAGAGTTACATTACACTCAAATAATAGACACTAAGAAAACAGTACTGAAGGCAGAGTAATGGGTCAGGAAATATTATTGTGACATGTTGCTTTGGAAAGAAATAATAATAATTACATTCAAATATTTTCATGTATTATAATTGTTTCAGCAATTGAATTGATGCAGTGAGCTCCTAAAGAATATTTTTTTCCTTCTGTTTATGGGAAATATCTTATTTTCATACCCTGAAGATACACAAATTCACAGTAATTTGAAGGCTTTTCAGCTGAAGTCTAAAACCTCAGTTCTCTAGTTGCCAAACCACTGAGGAACAGAGGAAGCATAAGGATTTATTTTTTTTATTTTCACACTCTTAGTCTTGATTACTGCTCTAGATGCTAAGCATCTTAATTGCTCCAAGTAGCTAATCCTTTTAGATAGGGGTTTCAGAATGTACCAAGTCTTGGTAATGGATGGTACTCTGTGACTCCAGCACCAAGGAGTTAAAAGTGATTTGTTTAAACTGATTCCACCATTTGACATAAATAGCACATAATTTCTAATTTCACACAGTTGAGATGGCCAAAAAATCTGGCCACAAGCAAGTTCTTTTCATTTACAAAAGTGAGATTCATGCTGTTAAAGGAATGTACTGTGTTTCTCTAATCCCAGGCCTAAATCAGAAGCAGTAAGTGAAAGACGTTTTCTTCTTTCAGAAAGAAGCTATTGTATTCCTATAATTACAACATGCTTTTGTGATGACTCTGTCTAGCAAAATTATGTGCATTTGCTAAGCACCTTGCACTGCTTGAAGCATGGAGTTATTTTAGCAAGCGTACATCCTGAAGTAACATTATTATTGCCATCATACTGAAGCATTCAAACTAAAAGATTATTTCAGAAAGAGATTAACTTTACCGTAAACTCCAGATCCTACATTCCATTCATGCCTCATGCTTATTGAAGCTAATGGGACTTAAGAAATGATACTTGCAGAACAGGCCTAAATAAGTCTTTCCTGCTACCAAACTGTGGCGCATTACGATGCATACATATGGAAATAGGATCTTCCATCCATTTACTCAGACTTTAATTCAAATACTGTCTTCAGTTTCTGAGTACTGATAAGCAATCACTTCTTTACCATATAATAAAGCCAGTTCAGTAATAGTATGCAACACCCCCTCTACTGCAATTGCTGCACAGGATAGAGGCCTGATCCATTCTACCCAGAGGCTTCAGCCCTGATCTCATCGTTGTGGTCTTTCACTGACTTCCTAGAGACACATCTGTAAATGACACTGAGGAATACATCTTCTTCATAGTAATGGAAAAACTAACTTTCAATATGTCAAAAGATGTCACCATACATTACGAAAATCCTAAGGTACATTGCAATAAACTGGTAAGTTCCCTCTGCAGCCTGATATTCCAGAGGACAAATTCCTGTCATTCAGAAAACAATGAAAACATCTGGTTTAGGGCCTTACAGATAGGACTGAACAACTTGAATTAACTTCAGAGTTCTTTGAGCAGATGGCTGGACCAGGTGACCTCCAGAGGTCCCTTCCAACTCATTTAAATTGTTCTATGATTCTATTCTGTTTTGTCCTTTTTAGAGAGACGACAATGGTTCAAATTCAAAAGCAAAACAACTTCCCAGCTAACAAAGGGATCAATGAAAATAAATAACTTAAAACAACCTTAGGAACAAGTTTGTGTTTCTTAAGTGGTCTGAGACTGCAAAAAATCCACACAAGTCTTTCCTTCTGTTTGTTTCTGTAATCTGTGGTGGGCTGTGATGCTACAGTGTTGTGAGGCAGTACAAAACTCTTCTATAGAGCCATCTTGATTTTGGACAGAATTTACAAAAAGATAAATGCTCTCAGGTCTAAGTAGAATGGTAGGGCAACTTAACCCAAGAATGCAAAAAAAAATTCTGAGCAGCTATTACTATAGAAAATGAGTAACATTCTTACAAAGTGAAAGACTGCCGCTTTAGTAGCTGTTTTCATTACAGCTAAAAGACACTCTATATCAACACGCCATACTGGTTTAAATGTCTTCATCTTAAAAAAATCCAAAATCTAAATAACGTATTTATTTCATCACCACTGCAACCATCTCTTTTTGGGACCATGAAGTCTATCGCAGAAAGTGAAAATCAAATCACACAAAGCAAAGGTTTATACAAACTATTGAAATGTCGCTTAATTTACAAATTTCAAACATATTCAAGCTTGAGACTCGCATTTCTTGAATTATTTTTTGTGTCATGGGAACCATTATCAATATACTTATTTCACATAGTTTCATGATATTGTCTTAATATTTATTTGTTTTAAAGGCACACATCCTAATTTAGGACTATAGAAGTGTTGTTTTTAATAACAAAGTGCAAAATAATGAGAACATCAGAGCAATTGAGGGACTCCTGTTTTTACCCACCATGAAGAAGACTAAGAGGTCAACTCCCTGACAGGAACAATATGAACTTTGATTGCCTACGTGCCAAGAAAATAGCCTGGAGGCTAGGCTATAGCATATTCCTATCAGTATTCCATATTATAGTTGCTGCACTCTTATACCTCCTACAGCTCCCTAAACATGACTTGAGACAGTGCAGTTTATAAAGGAGAAAGACGTGTGGGTACAGTTCGCAGCACAGCTGGCTCCAGTAACTGCTGTCTTTCATAAAGACAAGACACAGCCAATACACTTCTCCTGCTGCTCCGTGCACGGTGGAAAAGACCTGCTCTGCGGTAAATTGTCACTAGTAAATTTGCAGTCAATACCTCATCCATGTACTACATAACCTCCAAACTCCTGTAAGAGCTTATAGAAGCTGTTAGCTTCAGGAGCAGGTAACTGGCTATGTTTCAGTTCCACATGACGCAATGGCTCTTGCTGAGTTATTGCATATGCTGTCAGTCAGAACACAGATATTTTCTTTTTAAAAAAGAAAAGAAAAAAGTAAGTGTGACAAACTGCCATATTCTGCACCTCTTCACGCACAAAGCAAAGGGCTATCACTGGTTGTTACGTGAGAAAAATAAATCATAGAATCATAGAATGGTTTAGGTTGGAAGGGACCTTAAAGATCACCTCATTCCAACGCCCCTGCCATGGGCAGGGACACATCCCACTAGACCTGGTTGCTCAAAGCCTCATCCAGCCTGGCCTTGAACATGGCTGGGGTATATACATAAACACCCCAGTGCATGTGACAGTTTGCTCCCACAACATCACCAAAACGGACCCCTGGGTGTCCCCCTTCTATAACTGGATGGACAGGGATTGACACAAGATCAGTCAGCTGTACAGTCAGCAACTCAGTAACTCAACTGGTCCATCCTTGGAACAAGGTGACAGTATGTAAAGCCATGTCATTTCTAACAGATCTGTGCCACATCTGTCTTTGAAGATCTCCAGTTGTGGATATCACATCACTTTTAAACACTATTATTTCCAAGCTATAAAATATCCCCTGACTTCGTTTAATGTTAATTACCCTTTGTCTCAGCGATTATGAGAATGCTGACTACCTTATTTCTTTTTATAGGGATTTGTAACTTTTTCTACAAATATTATTTCCAGGTATGTAACAGAGTGTGCGATTCAGCTCCAGATTTAGATGTCAACATTTAAGTAACTTCAATGTAACATCTATTTATAAGCTTGATATCCAAGTTACTATTATAATTAGTGGACACCTAGTTCAAGATATCTACTTTAGAACAAAATTAATACTGCTGTCTGGTCATGATTTTTCCTCCATTAACCTCCAAAATCTATTATAAAGATGAATTTGGACAACCACTTGTAAGGTGAATTTCATTAGGAGTGTTGACAGTTTGGTCATAGGACAAATAATCTTTCTTCTGGAAACAGGCTGGGAGGAAAAGGCCTGCAGCTGCATCAATTATTCCACTGGGCTGAATCTTGTCTGTAGCCTGTCAGTTGCACAACCCGGCCTTACATCTGTGGGAGACACTATAGCCTCCCCATCTTGGAACCTTATCCTCATATTTTTCGCTCCAAACTGCTCAGAATTGAACCTCAGCTCACTGAGAGTTGGTAGGCACCTCTAAGCCTTCTACAAATGAGTTGTCTAGGCTCCCTTCAATACTCAGTAGGGAAAAGAGGCATCCCCAGAGAATGATTCAGCTGCTGTGTGGGATGAATTGCTTCAGAAGTTACCTGCTTTTCTTTTTTGACTGTAAAAGGAGCTTGGACAATGAGTTGACATCTCATTTCCAGAAGGCTTATGTTTATGTCCCAAGGTCAGAAAATATAAATCATGCTTCAGATGATAACCAAAATCATATTACCAGGTAAATCACAATTAGTGATTTACCTAATCAGTAATCATTAATAGCATTCATAATTAAAAATCCCTCAACTTTTATTTAAACTTTAAATTACTCCAGCTTTCCATGAGGTTAGGCAAAAATGAAATATAACGGAGAAAGGCAGAAAAAAAAGAAAACTAGTATAGCCAAAATAGAGACAAACATCTAAAATGTGTATGTAGTCAGGCCAAACCAAAGCTTGCAAATTTTATGAAGGAATAAGCATTTGATTGTAAGGTATTTGATATAGCAGGGCTACAGAGGTAATCATTCAAACAGGCAGGCACTTTTTATGAAACAAAAAATACTTCTCATAATCCACACCATCTAGGGTGACATATTCTTATGTTACACAACATAACTGAAGGCCTATACAGCCTTCCCTTGTTCAGGGGGGTGCTGCATATACCTAAAGACAAAAGAACTTAAATATTTCTAGAATTATTTGAAAAAATCCAGAAGAAAATGTCGTTACCCATTTTGTAGCCCTTTATTTCAAACATAAAAATTAAATGGATTTTATACATGTGCTACATCCTCAAATGTAGATCGCTCCAACTTAAAACACTAAATATTAGCATATTTTCAAGTAGCAGCACATGAAGCTGTTATGGCTAAGCTGGAGCGATGTGTAACAATCTATACTCTCCTAAAGGGCAACAAAGTAAAATCTCTTTTGATTTCTGAATCTGATTAGGCACTTAAAATTTATGGCATTTTCATTCAGACTGGAAGACTTAAACATAAAATTGCTGTTAGATTTTTCTGAAAAAGAGAAGGGTGCATACAGCCTAGCTGAAAACCAACTTAAAGGGTTTTTTTCAGTGGTTGTGGCCAACTATTCATCCTGTTCTAATTCAAGGTGAGTTTTGCATAAAGCTTATTGTGGCCTTAACATGAGCCAGTATAACTCTAAATTTTGTGGTTCAAACTACAGTTTAGTTTTTGTGACAGCATTGCATGATTTCCATATACATTCATTTCCTGATTCGTTTCCCAACTGACAAAATCCAACAAGTGATACTGCAGTGGCATCAGCAAAAAATCCACCCACGAACTGTATGTGCTTGAGACCACACTCCAGGGAGACAACATTCATAGCCACAAAAGTTCTGTTGAACATAAGGCCAAATTCTACTTCCTATTTAAAACTTTACAGAAGCAATTTCCACTGAACTAAAAATTATCTCAGCTCTGGGAGGACTCAGTGTCCTAACACGACTGACTGAAATTTTTGGATAGCTGATTCATGTCATTGCCCTCTGCCAGACATTTACACATCCATAACACAAATATGAGAAGCAATGTTTCACTCTAACATGATGGTGAAGGGAAGGGAGGATAGGTATAGGATTTACCTTTGAATGATTGTACAAGGTTCATCATATCATATCAATGTTCTGCAGCTCTGAAGCAGTTGATGACAGTTCCTCCTTAGGAAAAATACTAAAATAAAAATTTGACAAACCTGTCTTCTTCCAGTAGACTTTGACCTGAAGTTGATTATCCTGATAGAAAGGAGTTCCAATTTTAAGAAATCGAGTGGGTTTTCTTCTTTGAAATGTTGGGTAAGGATCTAACAGTCCTTTCTGAGGTTTCCCAGCAGAAGATGTCTGTTCTTCTGCAAAACACAGAACAAACGGGAATTATTTAAAGTACAGCTCTGTATAATGACTATGTTAATGGTGCTGAAATTCAGAAAATAATACTATTTTTAATTCAGATTATTTTATTTCAGTATTTTACCTAAATTATATTAATATAAACAAACTGTCCATAATGGTTGAAAAGCATATAATTTGTCTGAAATTCATTCAAAAATATATTTTGGATAGAGAGAGAAAATGATAAATATATTTTAATATGAAAATGCTCTGTAAATTTTGCAAAGAAAAATAAAGAAGGGGAGCGTATTTATATCCCCAAGAACAAGAACTGTAGTTCTGTATAATCATTCATGTTCTTTATATTTATGCAGTGTTTGAATATACACAAAACCCAAGGATGGCATTTAATGTAACCCACAGAGTGCCACATGTGGTTATTACATCAAAGTAAATATAGTCCTTTGGTATGCTATGTGAGAACACTCTGGTCAGATTAAAGATCTTTCTTGCCCACTTTCCTGTTTCCAACAGTGAACACTGAATGCTTAGGAAAACATTGTAAGAGCAGAATTAACTTTGAGCAATTCCCTTGGTGTTATGTGCCTAGCTTCCAACAAGCAATTGTAACGGGATGTCCTTCATCAAGTATTTCATTTGGCATCAGTTCATCAACATTTAGCAGGGTTGACAGTATTTCCACATATTTTCCGTTGACAAGGCAGCAATGCTGATTCAAACTGCATTTATGTTGCACATTTGCAAATATATCAGTTCTGAGCAAGAGGACAGTATTTGCATCAGATTAACCAAACAAAGCTGTATTTAATTCAGTAATAAACGTAACTGAAAAGTAAAGATTCTAATAGTTAGGAAGTGGCAAATTATTAACTACATACTTAACAGAAAGAGGGAAAGGCACAAGCTTCAATAATTACTACGAGTGACATGTAAACTTGAATATTGTGCCCTACATGCAGGTTCATCTGACACCCACTTGCTTTTTGGCCAAATTTTACTTTGTCAGTCTTTTGCTTAATCTGAGACAATTTTACGTTTTCTTTGCTTGTTTTAAATAAAACTAGTAATCTTAAGCAAATTCTTTCTCAAGATAACCATAATGTTTATACTACATAAAAGGAAACCAAAAAGTGATTGAAAGAACTACAAACTTAAATCTATTAGGCATACTTCAACTTAAAGTATTTTAATTTTACTAAATCTCTGCTTTGCTGTTCTTTGTCTGCTCCACTTCCAGAAAAACCAGGACACCAATTTAGAATATTTCTATATAAAGATCAAGAGAGAGTCGTGCTGCATTTCCCAGAAGTGAAGCATACAAATATAGTGAGGCAATGTATTTCTGAGTGTGGGGAAATACTATGCCAGAGGGCTAGGGTCAAAGCTGACAAAGGTCTGTAGGATTAAATTACTTTAGTGGGTTATGGACTACTCTCTATTCTGACAATAGGAACAGACACCTAAAAAACAAGAGTTTAATTCCACAGAACTGAATAAGTGACAGTGGGACTTCAGCAAAATTGGCGTGTTGCTTCTGGAACTGCTTCCCAAAGGCCATGGAAGTCCCCAAATAAAGACGGGGTGTGAAAGTCATTTCCTAGATAATATTTCAGGCAATATTTTTTTTCCTTTTTCATATTTCTCCATCTGCTTCTGAGTACTCTCAAAAGTACCTCAAGCAGGACTGGCTCTGTACCTAACTAACTTCAGTGGGATTCAGAAGACGAATTTGCATCTCCTTCAGGAGTATTTTTGTCTTCTCTATGTAAGCTATAATCTACCCATTGTTTAAAAATGTCCAAAAATGCCGAAACACACTTTGCAGCAGAGTGTTGTATCAACTAAAATGTGTTGTATCAGTGGTTGAGGCTCAAAGAATCTTGAATTGTTTACTTCATGGGTTTAACAGAAAGGATGCTCAGATTTGTCTATAAACTTATTGTTGAAGTACTCTACTGTAAAACAAATATGTGTTTTAGTTCTCACAGGTGCTGATTTTCAGTTAAAAAGAAAAGACTGCTCATTAACTAAATGGGCATTCATAACTTGAATGTAACAGTCAAATACTTGAAGTATATAAGAAAACAAAAATATTGCTCTTAGTATAATACTATTCTGGTGTAAAAAACAATACAACAACTAATGAACCTTTTAGTAAAAAAAAAGGCGTGATAGTAAAGTGAAATAAAGCAGAAGGCATTGGAAATTCTATACTAATTAGATAGCAGACTTTCACAAGAACTACTGATGGACTGCTTTATGAAGCAAAAAACCACCAGGAAGAGGGCAGATTATCTAAGCAAAATTGTGGAAGGAATTTAAATCTAGCTGTGATGATAGTAGGAAAGAGGTGCCACTGGAGTGGACAGAAAATTATGAAACCACCAAAGTCACAAAGTAAAATGAGAGAAAGAAATTCAACAGAAATTCAAAGCTTGTCCAATGTCACTTTGGCTAGGTGTGTATAATGTGACCTAGAACTTCATCCCAGACACCAGGACACAGGTCAGCCTCAGACTCAGATGTTACCTGATGTAAAGTAAACTCAGTTACACATTCTTCCTCAGACATAATCTGGTGAAATGCCAGTCAAGATGGCAGGGATGAAAGCTAAACACCTTAAAGTTTAGCGCTGAGATACAGGGCTTCACAGATACATCACAAGAGACAACAAGGGTTGTTTATCAGCAAAATGAGAACAAGTCTCATAAACACCAATGCCATGCTTCTAGTTGAGCTCAGTGACTGATTGTACTGGAATTAAATACCCAGTTACCATTGTAGTTTTTCTTCTATTATACCTCCTGTGTACTTATAGTAAAGAAAGGAAAACTAAATGTAGCAGCTCAAAGAAACTTTTGATATCATGCAACATCCTGCAAATTGGGTCACTTTTCTAGGGATGACAGAAAGCACAGGTACAATTTAGGAGACAGTATGGAAAGGGCAGAACTGCTAACATTCACTGAGGATTTAACCCAAACCTGCCTTATGTACACACTGTGGAGATTCAAGCTCATATTCTGGTATGGATTTCAAGCAAAAAATCAGTGTATTGAAGAGATGAAAAATTTGCCCTCTGCTGTCTCTTAAAATGGACCAAAAAGGTAGCAAAAATGAGCTTAATATGGGAAAATGAAGGATCTTTATATCTATTTTATCTTCTTGGTACATTAAAATGGGAAGCAACTGCAGATTTGAAGGTCTGTCATAGCTAAAAACTACTTTAATATATTTTATGCATATCCAAACTGAATATGCTTGCAGAAGGATTCAGCAACAATAGCAATTTATTAGTTAGGATGAGAGTAATTACAGTTATGTTATGAAAATGGTAACAAATAAAGTTCAAACTTTGAGTGTAATTTAAAAAATAACAATGTGAATGGATGAAAAATGGAATGGAGTCAGGACAGGCTATTTAACGTAATATACTTTAACATCTCAGCAGAATTTTGCTGTATTGGTTAACCAGAAACGCATCAGCAGTTGGGGCAGTAACTTGGTGTTCCATTGTAGTTATACAAATAGCATTTAACTAAGACTAAGAATCATGGTTTACTTTCAGATTCAGATACATTTTCCAGTTATATTACCTTAGCATTGAGTTTTAAAGAAGATCTTAACAAGAAATAACTTGATATCTAAAGACCTTAAGATTCTGATTTGAATGTGGGTCCTATGCATGCAATCATTTCTTGAGAATTCATTGCTTGTCAGGCGTGGAACATTTTAGATTGCTTAATAGAAGAGCTTATGTTTTATATTAGTGCATAGTATATAAATACTTGCGCGGTCCAAATATCTGAATTAATGGGCTATTCAGAACAATCTGGAATTTAAAAAGCATTGCAAGCTGAAGCTGTCCAGTTGAGACAAAGGCACAGAAATGGTTCTGTTCCAATCACTGACATATACAGTATTTATACCCCTATTGCATTTTAAAAATAGTAACATCACAGTCATGCAAATGCTTCAATTTTCTTTGCATTTTTTTTTTATTTCAGGTGAGTAGGATCTAAGATAAAGAATTAGGCACAAACTGTCACCTATTTTTAGATAAGAAATGAAACATTAAAAGGTTACTCAACTTCACTGAGACAGGATCACTATGATATGAAACAGAAAGCTTTAAGAAAATTATAATTTTTTTAATTTGATAAATCATTACATAAAACATTAAAAATCCTGATAACGAAGAGACAAGCATTCAGGTGTTTAAATACAATTACTCACTGTTACTCCTGGTGTCCTGAGTCGTGCTAAAATGGAGAGAAACCTTAGCACTTTTTAGGCGTATCTGACCCCAGCGTGTTACTGCCTGCAGTTCTACATTGTAGTTGCTGTTGGGTTGGAGTCCCTCCAAGACCACATAATTTTGGGCCTATAATAGAGCAGAATAAATATACAAAGCAGTTATAATATTACTGAAATACAGACCCTTATTAAAAGCAGGCCTGTTATCTTAGGCACACTACTCTCTTGAAATTAGAAAACTTTTCTACCTATCACAGTCCAACCTTACTCCTATCTTGCCAAAATGATTTTTTTTAAAGTACAAGAAAGAACTAGCTTTCATTTTTATGTATATTTGCCTTTTTTATTAAAAAAAAGGGAATTTAACTGAAGTAGCAACAAAGACCCAACTTATCTCAGCCCCTGAAATTACTCCATATTGTCTACATTTTGGGGGAAATTTCCTTTTCCTGCCTGCCCAGCACAGATAGTGGTTGTGGCTCTGCCGAGCCCAGACCCTGATCACTCATCAGTTTACATGAGAAAAGACGGGTCTAGCAGTCTCCCCTGGTGGCACCTCTGCTGTGTCCGATCTGCTGTGGACGAACTTGGCACGCAGCCTTCACTGGCTTTATTCCTCTCAGGGTTTGGTGACTGAGGGACAGAGAGACAACTATATCCCTCCAGCTGTCATTCATCACAGTGCAAGTGGGCAGCCAGAGCCAACATACAGTGTTAACATAGACATCAGACCAAATTCCCACAATGCATAGCACTGAGAACTAAGTTCAGCCTATTATCTTTCATTTACTTCTATTTCTATAAACTACTTTAAAATAATATGCAATATACTAAAGGATATCACAAGAGAGAGTTCTCCAGTAAAGTGTATTTGATACATTTTTCAAGAAACTCATAGGAACTTGCTGCTATGGAAATATGTCAAATCTTTGGTACAGCAGCTTATTTAAAGAGCTTCAGGTTTTTTTTTTTTTCCTTGGACTTATACTGAATATTGAATGGTTATTGCATATGGTAGTGTCACAAGTTCTATTTGCAGAGTGAACGAACAATGTGACAGACGTTAGGCTTTTAAAATAAGTACTGTCTCTTTAAGAAGCACTAATAAAATAAGCATGAATTTAGAGGACAAACAACATTTAACTTTCTGTTCATGTCTCCTGCAAAATCTTATAGTATTTACCCACATTTTAAGGCAGAAGTCTGCTTCTCTCCCTGAGTTCATTGACAGAGATGAGAAATCAAAATTGTTTATGGGGTTGGTGATATTAAAATTTAAGACCACTACTATACCAGCTGCTGAAATCATTGCAATTTATCACATATTTTATACTTACACGCTATTTTGTGCTAGCAAAAAAGCCATATTTCTGTGTCATTTACTATTTTCTTTCTTACCCCATCGGTAATCTTCCTTCTTTTTTTTTTAGCTGGGATTACATATTTGCTATATGTCCAGCTCCAGAAGACTTTGTAGTGGTGCACTGGGATATCAGGCTCTTCTGGAAGATCCCACGTAATCAGTACATTTACACTCCCATCATTGTTTGCAGTGATATTGGCAATTCTGATATTAGATGGAGCTGGTGGAGCAGACGGATCTGGAATATAAACAAACAAAAAGATTCTAAAGTAAAGATCATCTTCATGTTACCAGGCACACATAAACTGGATTAAATGTTCTCAATACATTGAAGAAAATTCAAGCAAAAATTTACCATAAGTGATATGGCTTCTTGTGAATTCTAGAAATTCAAGCTCTACTGAAATAAAAAATATGGGTTAGCATTTAGTTTTGTCATAAATATAATTAAGATGTCATGATATATTATGATGTCATGGAAGTCTATAGGAGTTTTTTTTAGAACAACAAAGGACAACTAGCTACCCCTGTGATTTATTTCCCTATTATGGTTTAATTTCTGGTCAATATTAACTGATATTATTCCTTCAGTTGTCTCTGTTCTGACCCTAGAGACAAGAAAGACCTCTGACAGTCAGTGGTTCTAATATTGGATCTTTTATAGTATTGAATGTTAGGTCCTCCTTGTGGACCTATTATATCATATCCTGGTCCTGAGTAAGTCAATGGAAATTTTGCAACTAAGCTTCTGAAAGTCCAATTTGCTGTTTACTATTACTTGTTAATACCACTTTTTAACTCCTGTTTTTTTTTTTTAATGCCCATGGTAGACAAATATTGGTGACAAAATATAGGAAAACTGCAAAATCAAAATTTAAGTAGAAGTAAACATCATGACCAAAAAAAAATTAAAAGTATATCAGGCAAAATAAAGGAAATTCATAGTAGTTAAGGCATGTTATGAATCTGTAGTCAAGAAAAAGCAATTTATTCAAAAAACCCATTTTCATATAACTTTTTAGTGAGCCAACACTTATTTGCTAGAAGTAAAACTGGAGGTGTGCAGAGTGGACACCAGGCATTCATTTACTGCATGGTTCACCTGCATCTTTTTATAATGGTAAATGAGCTGTTAAATAAACTTTCCAGGCATACTAAATTCATCAGATAATCCCTATGACAAATGGTCTCACTGAAAAATTCCATCATTTAGTTCATTGAAATTGACACATTCAGAATTAATAAAGACAGCATTTCCTTTTTAAAGATCAGCAGATGTGAAATAGTGGCTTATTCCTGTTATTTAACAGGACTCTTGGTTAAATAATAATGGATGCTCACACATGCAATTTTAGTTAAATAGTAATGGATGCCCCTGTTTCCTCACACATATAATTCAACACAAATTTTGCCAGTAAAAGTTACAAAGCATACTTGAGTTTAAGAATTCTGGAAATCTAACTTAATTTTCAAAACAATAGGCATTCCTTATTTCTTCTCTCTCATTTTTTTTAACCAGTTTGCAAGCCAGTTCCCTTATTTTTTTTCTGGTTTTGGAGAAGCACTGTTCTTACACATATTTCCTTACCTGTAAAGCAGCCAACAACTTCACCTTAAATTATACAAAGCTATTTATATTGGAGGGGATATATTTAAGAGATTAATTTAGTTAAATGGTTTTTACTGCTCTCTAACACATATTTTCATTTACTTCTATTGTTTAATAAGATAAGTAGATATAAAATGAAATTTAGGTACAATAAATATAAACAGAATCATGATTCATCAATCCAAAATCTTTATTAAGTATTCATCTTCACTCATTTAAAATGTTACGGTTTTTATATGTGATATGACATTGTATTATGGCAATAAAACATTAATAACCTGAAGTGCAACACGATCATATTACTTTAGGTGAATTATTCAGGTTATCTCCCAGAAGTACCACGCATCATGTATTATGTATATATAACATATGGGATAGAATCAAAGTGTTTTAGAGAATATGTCTTCACAAATGGTCAGATATAAGCAAAGACATTTCTAACCATAAAACATGTCTGTCTTCATTCTGCATGTATAAAAGACTCTAACAGTCCTTAAAAAAATCAAAAAGTTAAATGAAATAGCTCTTCTTGTTAAAGTGTTTTACATGATTAAAATATTTTTAAGTTCTATTCACCAATTTTTCCTAGTCTAAGAGCAAATGACAAAATATACATTCTTCCTTTTCAAATGTTTCTGTCCCCATAAGAATGCCAGATAGTGTGTAATTTTCCTTGTACAAAGTTAGCAATTGACCAGAACAGAGCTTTTATATGTCTCGGAATCACAGGATTTTATTTTTTTTAAGGTAAGTGCAAACACCCTTGTTTTTTTCAGCAACATAAGCAGAAAAAAAAGCAGTAAGGAGGAACTATGTCCATACTGAAACCAATAGATAATTTCTTCCACTTTATAACACCTGAATTTCACCCCCTATTTTTTTAATTGCACTGCTTATAGAAAACAATATTTTATAAGTAGCATTTCTTCTGTGTTCACTAGAACAGTCCAGTCATCAGATAAAACACTGTTCCATATTTAAAAGAAAGCCTAGTAGTGTTTCTTCTTTGCTATGGGAGAATGTGAAGATTGTATTAAAAATCATCGGGGAATTACAGTTAAAGAACGGAAGAACATCCTCTTAAAAGGAATGTACATGTGAAATAATATAGCAATAGCAGAAACATTTTCCTGAGTGTTCCCTTTCTTCAAAGTCTCTTTTGCAAGCCTTACAAATGTCATCCACAAAAATGCCTTTAAACAGGAGGAAAAATGGTGGTGGTAGCAGTAGAAGACAGAAAAAGGAGGAGATCTGCAGGTGACAACCATGGACAGGAGAGACATTTGAAAGTGCCACTTCAAAAAGACAAGCTTTTTAAAAACTAGCAAACTAAACTGGAGAAAATAACAAACCAGAAGGAAGTAAGGTGTTAAAGATGAACAAAACTTAATTTACTACAATTTTGCATTTAATCATTTGAAAAAAACCCTGCCTGATTGTAGAGAAAAAACAGTAACATATTTCTTGGATTTGGGGTGTATAACCTGAAATACAAAGCTACTTAATAAGCATTTTATACCAGCTGAGGATCCATTCCATATTAAGTATTTCAATACCACTATATAATTTCTTCATCTATTTCTATATATTTCTGTGATGCTTATCACTATTACAACAGGCAGAACTACCCTTTTGTAAGCCCAAAAGCCAAGAATATTAATATTTTCTTTCATTTGAAAGCACTGCGTTTCACCAGCAAAACACACATGTGAAAAACAATAACAGCATGGCAAGATATTATGATCTCTGCTATCAACAGGGAAGAAAGAAACCCAAATGACCCAAACCCCATTCTCAAGAAAACCCCAACCAAAAAACCCCTCCAAAAAAAAAGCCACCAGAGCTCTCCAAAGGCCCCCTCAAAAAACCAAGCCCCCAAAGAAAACCCAAACCCAAAAAACTGTTATTAAGTATAAGAGCATGGTCCTCCATAATACATGCCTGCCAGTTACCAGACAGTTGGTTTCTTTTCTGATTTTTTTTTAAGCCTTCACTATTGCATTATTGAACGGAAGTCATGCCTCAACAAGGTGCTTGTTGTGCTTATGCAGACATTGAAAGCAGTATACAACTCGTGCTAAAATACTTCAAGGTCTAATAACTGGAACTGGATTATAAAGCTTATATACATACAGTGTTTGTTAACCTGACTATGAAGCCAAACTGGCATTCTGCTGACCGTGAAGCTCACAGCCATTCTGCTGTTAGTCTTCATATGTCTGTGATTGTTTTGACCGACTGCCTACATGTATAATTCAGATACATGAGCATTAAATTACTGGAATGGAAACTACTCTTTTTTAAGATTTTGTTCTGAAATTTTATATACATGAATTTATCTGAGTGATAAATCAAAGTCTTTGGTTTGCCGAAAGAGTGATGCTAGCAGCAGCTTTTCCTTTGCAGTGTATACTACAACTCAAAGAAAATAAAAGTCATTATATATATACTAGAATTTGGCACAGACAGCTGTCCTCAAATTCGAAAAAATTCTGGTCTCAGCAGCCTGACAAATAAATCACTTCTCACTGCTACAAACGATAGCTTCATTAGGTCAAGGCTGAAGCTGCTGTTCCAGCACATGGAGTAAGTACTGCATTTGTCTGGATTGTATCTGGCTTGAATATACCCAAAGGACTTAAATTCTTGTCTTGCTGGCTACTCAGCCATCACAAGCAAAACTCTCTCTCTCCAGTCCCCAAAATGGAGAATTCCTTGCTGCAAATTAAAGAAAAAAAGAAAAGCCTCACATCATCTGCATTTCAAAATTCACATTTTTCCATACTCATATTTGTAAAGTTAGTAATAGAAAATTTATATTTTACAAAATTATTTCAATCAATAGACCTGGAAACACTTTGCAACCTTATCAAAACAGTATGGGCAAGCTATACACAAGAATCACATCACACACTGCTACACTGCATCCACTTTGGCTTTAAACGTGGCAACTGTAACAAAAACAGTAAATGATTTGGAATGTGTGTCAGAGAAAAAATTAATGACACTGGAACAGAATTCTCTTTCTGAGCTGTAAAAGTGATAGCAAGCTTGACTCTAATTTAAACCCTTTTTTATTGAGCTCCTTTTTTTCTGACTTAAAATGGATCTCCCATTGCTATCTTTTAAGCATTAGACCCTCTAACTCTAAAAATCTGCTGAGGCTGCTCCACAGTCAAGTTTCCAACCATTAAACAGTTCCAAGGCATAAGCGGGAGGACTGGCTTTGCCCATTGGAAATGGCACACATAAACCAGCCGTGCAACAGTATAAAAAAATCATTGGTCCCAGAGGAGCAACAGAAAGAATTTTATTGTCGGGAGTGGGTGTCTGTTCTGGTTTTACTAACACTCAGTAATGTATGCATGAAATCACATCCAGCATGGTACTTATGTGCTGTGAAAACAATGTTGTCTGCTTCCTTTTGCTTGACAATTTATCCTGTGTATGCTAGCAACTGCCTTCATGTTGAAGATAAAAGCCTTTAGCAGAGGTAGTAGGATCGGATGGTTTGGGCTCATTGAGTTCGTCTTACAGCCTCTTTTTGTCTCTGAAAATGGCACAGTACCTAACTACAGACCAGCAAGATAATGTACTAAATGGAAATGGGTAACACTGATCCCTCTAGTTGACTGCATCTCTGTTCCTAAGAGTTCCTTCTCAGCAGAAATCATAAAATGCTAGAAAAAAATAGCCTAAAAACTCTTACCCAAATGCAACAAATTAAAAGTTGTATTACTAGTGCTGAGCAGCTTCTGACCCATTGGGTTAGGTTATCCAGTGCCAGCTTAATGGGAGAAAAGCACAGGAACCATTTCACCCAAGAAGACTCCTTTATGGATTGCAGGAACAGTTTTCTCCTACTTCCAGAGAAAATGAAACAGCTTGGAGAGAGCCAGTCAAAATATGAAGAGAAATATATTTGTACCTTTGGGGATCAAAAATGTTCTGCCAGGCATTGTGTTAGCTTTATTTATTGCTTTTAATTCAAATTTTTGCCACTCAGTTGAAGATGAAAAGGCAAGTACTCACAATTTAAAACCCCTGCAAAGGGAAGTGGAAACCACTGTCAAAAAAGCAGAAAGTTTTGATCAGTTTTAGCTGACAGCATCCATCTGAAAATCCATGTGCAGAGTCCTACTTCTAGGAAAAAAACACCCTCCTAGGTGCAGTATTCATTTCATCTTCTAGCCAATTTGCTTTAAACAGATAGGTATAGTCTAATGTGTTTTTCTTGCAACTTTGGCAAAATGAAGCATCACTTCTTCCTGTGAAGGACCATGCCAGACAAGCACATACAAACCCTTCATTTCCTTTATAAAAAAGAAATAAACAGCATCAAAAAATATCTCTGCTTTAGCTCTAAATATTTCGTAGTTTATCTCACTATGCTACTTTGATTATTTCTTATTTACACATCAGTGCAATAAATGAACACATGAGGCAGTGTAAAACAGCTACCAAACCTTCACCTCAAATGTTTACAGTATAAGAGCATCAAAAGCTGCAGTGGATAAAACCAAATCACAATCAGATGAAGAATGGAAAGTTGGAATGCTTGATAAAATAGTATTGTTTTCCTGTTTTTGTCTTTTTCATGGCTGGGAAATTTAACTAATTTGGATAATAAGAAGTTTTATTTAGTGACAGAAAAGTTAATGGAAATTACATACCTCAGAAGTCTTAACATTATTTTCAATAAAACAGAAGCTTACTTTGCTGTGTCTCCTTAGAGATCACATTTTTTGCATTTGCAAAATACACAAAATAGTATAAAACAGTATTGTGGTAACCAGACAAAATTCGCTCTCCAAATAATTACAGCAGCAATGTTTTTGAATGTTCTTTTTAACAACTTAAAATATTTAGCGACAGAGACTTTGTGGTGCCTACTCCTCCCTAGATTCAGATTATATATCATGTTTGTCCTCCTTTAAAGAAAGAACAAACCCAAATAATTTGCTATTCATTATAACTTATGAGCAATTGGTAAAAGTTCAGCTTCTTGTCTGAGAAACTGTCTTAGGAATTGCTGTCATGTTTCCTGATCAAAGGGGTTTTTTTTGAAGAAAACTTCTGTAAAGCCTGACAAAGATAATAGTCTTCTCTTGGTCTTGGCACAACAGGGTGAACTGAAACAGTCAGGAACTAATGTGAATTTCTGTCCGCACTTCACATAAATGTAGCTCAGACACTCAGCAACCTTCCAAATGTGATCTGCCAAAGCCCGCTTTCCTGTTCCAAATTGGAGGTTAAATGTGCCTGTAGGAGCTCAGCAGGGGCCAGTAGATGCTGGCACTAAAAAAACTAGGCACATCTGAGCAGCAGCTTCTTGCCTCTCTGCCAGGCAGGGGCCGCCACTTCCCACTGAGCTCCAAAGAAGTAATTATATGCCTATACGACATGATAACTGTTACTGACATGAGTGCCTAGTTGGGGACATGGAGCCTAAGAGATACTGATCGAAGCACCCCAGTATCACTCCCGCTGTCACCACCTAGCAGCATCTTCATCTGTGTCACCTGGCGCTTCTACACATTTCATGTGGCAAAGATGGTATCTTTATAATAACCACTGACAATACCTAAGCCTCTAAAATAAGCTGCCAGAATAGAATCATTTTGGCTACACAGCTGATAGCTAACCGAACTCCTTGCTTTTTGTCTGGCAATTCACAATTCTCTGCCAAGGGTTGGAGTTTAGATTTGAAGATTGTTAATTTTGAGTGTTATAGAAGCCTTTTGAACAGTGCTGGCTACATACTTGCTGCCATTATCAAGATCCTTTTTTTTTTTTTTTAGTTTGGTATGAGCATGCAGAGGTACTACTGGCTCTTGCTGTCCTTGTCACAAAGTCCTAGAAGTGCGCCCCACCTCCACCAGACAGCCATGAACAGCACTCAAGGAGAACAAGTGCTTCAGGGGTAGCTGTGGAGACCACAGAAAAAGAGGACTCTAGTATCTAACGTATAATCATATCAAAACCACAAGCTCTTGTAACACGTCACTGCCAGCTGAGAGGCTATTCTGAAGAAATATCTTTACGCACTTATCCTGCTCTTATACTGTTCTCCAAAAACCCACTTTGGCTGGGGTCAGATACTGGGCTAAAGAGACCTTCAGTATGGCTTACCATGGATTTTCTTACATTCATTACCAATGTAGGTATTTTGAACAATATACTCCTGTGGCTAGCATGCTCAGTAGGAGATTAATTGTTTGGAAAGTAATACAAAACCTGCCTGAAAATGTCACGCTCAAGCCAAAACCTAAGTGATATCATGATATACCTTTATGCAATTGCAATTATAGTGGGTCCAAGCAGAATACTTGGAAAATCTTTACAAACTCAGTAAAACATCTGACAATAATCTGAGTTTAAAAGAACATTGGTGCCTGATTCAGCAACACAGTGCTCTATCTGCTGAAGTGTTGCTGATAAAGAAAAAGCTACTGTTGCTGATGAGTCTTTGCAGTAAGCTCAACACAGCTTGAAGGAATTGTATTTTTGATGTTACTGAAATGATATGCTACTTAAGTATAATAAATTCTTAAAATACTACTTCTTTTATACTTGAAAAGCTTTGTGGTCACAGCAGTAATGGGATAACTATGCCAGTCAGCCTTCCTACCACAGACGTGGTTATAGCACCAAAAAATTATTGAGTCTAATGTATACTTATTCAGTAAGTAATTAAACCATCCATAACAGTAAAAGCACTTGCATGCCTCTATAACTGCATCTACGGTAAGACTTTTTCTAGGATTGACGATGGCCAAACAGCAAGCTGAAATCTAGGATGGGAACCCATGGATAGCAACTGCCTGTACTGAAAGATAATTCAATCTGCAGAAAGAGGAGGAAATGCATTCCTTGAAGTATGTTTTATACCAGTGTGAAGATTCTGTCACTACTAAAACAAAGACAAGTCTTCCTATTAGAAACTACCTTTATTAGTAGAGTGAAGTGTGATAGATCTCGTTCTTTGTTACTAAAGTCAGCTAGCACAGTCTGGCTATGTCCATGTTAACGACTGCCTTTAAGAGAGGGTGACCACATACAGACCACCTGCCTATCAGGAATAGTTTCTGGTCTGTGCTAACCCTGAGAGTCATCCAGGAAAATTTTGCTTCGTGTGGGTCAGAGACACGCCAGGGACAAGGACAGCAACTTCACAGGATAGATCTGTTTCCATCTCCCCCATCCTCCAAGTACCATTAAAAGACACAGAAATAATTTTCAAAGTTTTTATTACCCAACCCCTTGCAAAACCAGAAATGGCAACAAAAATTCCTACAATACTTTGTGGGTTCGCCGGCATGCCTTTCTAATGAACAGAATCGTGCTACTTAGCATTTACACCCTTTTTATTCTTAAACCTGTATGATTAGTGCTAGCAGAGGGAAAATTATATTGAGTGCGCAGTTCCATCAAACCAATGCTGCTACAATTATTTAGATATAGGCAACAGAGTATTTAAATAAATACTCTGCTGCTAAATATGTTGCTGCTAAACATACGGCAGCAACATATTTCTCATACCAAAAAGAAAAATAAGATAAAGCTGTCGGAATAACACACTGAAACCCAACTTCCTTCATGTTTCATGGTCAGGGTCATGTTGTTTGATACCAACCGTGCGGAAAATGTTTGAAAGGAGGTTTATTCATTGAGACCCCTTACTGATAAAAGAATAATGACATCTTTAACCTTTAATTCCTTTGCCAACTTCAAACAAATCTCACATTACCTCTAAAGCCAGTGGCAAAACTACCAAAAATCCCACCTGTTAAAAACCTTCTGCCACAAAAGTAGGCAGATCAGTTGCACTCCATGTGTGAGTGTGTGGAAGGTGAGCACCAGAGTTAGCGAATGAAAACTAACCTTTCGAGGATCGGAAGTGCTTGCTGGGTGCCGTGAAGCCTCTTGTTCCGTGCACGTTCACAGCTGCCACGCGGAACTGGTACCACCTGCTCGCTCGGATGTCCGGCAGCCGAACCCGCTCATCCGTAGTCTGGTGGGGAAAATGTCATGCTTACACCGGTTGTTCTGACATGGCTAGTTGTGCCAGCATCTCCCACCAATACCCGTAAATCAGACGCAAGGGTAGGGGACTCGCTTCTTTAATACGCACCAGCGTTGGCAGGCTGTATGCAACCACCCCACCCGATTCTGAGCATCATTCTGCACTGCAAAACATTTATGTCTGCAAACAAAATCATATAACCACCTAATTTTACAGTGCATTGCAGGTCTGTTCTAGAAAAAGTAACCCTTAGAAAACTGATGAAGTGTTAAATTCACAAAATTAGTTTTCCAGTTATCACAACCTTCACCAGTGTATAAAGCCTAGCTGTTCAGGTGTTGACGTTTCAGGGAACTCATTGCCCCAGGTCCAGGACTCATTTCTCCAAGTCTCAATTCTCAGAGAATTAGGGGGCCAAAATGGCTTCACAAAATCCAGCACTGTGAGAAGCTGCTTTTTCTGGTTCACAGGAAACACAAAACCCTCAGGTAATGAATGTAAGCCTTCTTCAGATCTCTGGCACTTATGTCAAAAAGACACTAACAGCTTTAACTCTTTCCTGTAGACCTTTCTCAGGTCATAGGAGATGACCTTTTCTCCAACAACACCCACTGAGACTGCTAATGTCATGAGTTCAATTTCCACCTTAACCACTGAAATATGAAATAAGCATAGATGCACTCTGAACCCTTTCAGTAGGAGGTGCTTTACGTGCTCTTAGTTCGAGCCCTGCTTTCTTGTGTCTTTGTTTCTCCTTTAAACTTCTATAAAGCTATCCTCTGCGCTGTTTCTCATTTTTCCTAAGAACTGAACACAGCCTCCTGGTAACCCCTGAATCACTGCCAAGTACAGAAGGCGCAGCATTTTTGTAGAACTCATCAGAAACTCATCCACTTCTTGAGGATTTTAGTTTTGCAATTACCTCTCAATTGTCCAGCTTTCAATTTAATTTATGATGTCATATTTATAGCATTTTAATTTAATTCTTTAATCAAAAAAACACATGAACCTGAACCAGATGTCCTGTATATGTCCAAATCATTACCGACCATCACTACTGACCAAACAAGCAAGCTCATTAAAAATGTAGTGACACCAATTTATTTTCACAATCTCCTGTTTTCTATAACTTCAAAAATCCACTTTCCTTGTATAGGATTCAGTGTTATTTGCAATGATGCCATGCACTTCCCAAAAAAAGGCACAGCATCATTTTTGCTTTTTGCTCTTTCAGTAGTGGTTGCTGACCTAATTCAGACAGTGACAACTTGAGGAAATTAGTTCAGCTCTCCAGTAATGTATTTTTAGAGCCCTGACCAATACAATTTTCAGGTTCTATCCTGCACTTAATCTCTTCATTTGGTAACAAGCAAAATTTAGGGAAATGGATACTTCATTTGCGTGTGCATGTAAAGGAAAAAGAGCCTTTCTAAACTAGACTGCTCTCAGGCTGGTAAGTTGCAGACTTTGAGACTCTCACATATTGCTGGTACTCAGAGTCCTTCTCCATTCAGACCACTATACTTGTCTTTTTACCTTAAGCAGGGTTAAAAGTCCTAATGCTTTCATTGTATACCTTATCTTCTTTCCTCTTTTTAGCTTTTATGTTACCTGTACAGTGAATTATCTCATCCAATGAAGGGGATCCCCGAGGGAAGAAAGACCCTACCTGAACCAATTTTTACCATTATTTTCATTTTATGGAGTACTCAAATGTGTCAGTTTTTTCCAACATTCAGGTCCACATACACAAGACCTTACAGATAAGACACGACAGTGAACTAGACTAAAATAAACTATCACTATATTAACAGAAAAAAAACCCCAAGGATCTAGTCAAGGCACTGCTGCAACTGAGATCAGGGTAGGATCAATATCTAATTGTAATTAACTAGTTACAATACTGTGGGTTTTTAAAAACAGATTTTCTGAATTTAGTTATAAGGTAAGCATAATCTGAATAGACTTGACCCCAAATTTCTCAGCTAAGGAATCTTGTTTGTCATTTGCACCAGCTCAGTTATTCTGCTAGAACTGATTAAAAGAAAGGATTTCAGTTGTATCTTCCATGGCAATTACTGTAAGATCAAATAATCTGTCAATCCATGGAACCAAAATTATTTTAATTTATGAACATGCCTTGGGCCTATTACTTCCATCATTCATTTTGTTGGCAAAGCTCCTGTTAAACTCAATGGCATGCAGAAGGTGTAACTCCCAGATTAGAGAGTATAAACTACTTTGGCACTTCTAAGAAACCTTTATACAGATTTAACAAATTTCAAAAAAGTGCTAAATACTACTGAGATATCTTATATTGCCTAAATGTTATACTGATTTTTTTTTCTTTAATTGTTTCAGTTAGTTCTCACTACTTAAATATGTTTGGAGCTGAGATTATAATATTCAGAGTCCATTCAATATCTGTTTTATATTAATGTAAGCCCACTCAATGGGGGACTGATTAGTAATACAGTAATCAATGAACTGTTTCACCATGTTCATTCCCTTTCTTTCACACTATCACTGGATTCCCCACTGTAGTGCAAAGGTTTAATGGAAATAGGAGAGGACAGCCTTACCCTACTGAGTTCATAGCTCTACACCTTCTTTTGAAACTACATACAGTGATAAAAGAATTTGCAGTTCAGAGTGAAGAGATACCATCCAGGGTATCAGTAGAGCTGAATTTATGTTTCCTCTGATACAAAAGAAGCCTGACAGTGCTGCATCCACTCCTCTATCAAAGGACAGCAGACCTCCCCTGTTTCAAATGAATGCAATCCCACACAAGGTGGGCACTCTCTAAGAATGCTTAACAAAGCAAGCCCTCTCCTGGGAGATGGAGAAATAAATCTTTACTGTACAGGACTGGTGGTGAGCTCCAGCAGGGATTTCTTGCTGTCAAGACGTCAGAAACTTTTTGTGATCCTCAGAACCAGAACTTAGATGTCTCAGAAACTTTGAGTTTTAAAAAAGATTAGTTGTCCACAAAGTTTAGACATCTCCAAAGTGAAACACTAAGGTTTGTCACAAGCAACCAAGCAGTGAATTCTGCTCCTTATTTGTTTTACTAAAGGAATAAATTAATAAGTAAACTTCATTATTGTCTGCCTATATATATACATATATATATGTGTGCATGTGTACATGCTTGACATCTATTCACACAACACAGAAGTGTTCTGTCTGAAAATAACTGACCTGGCATATTTGAATTAACTTCATTAATTAACTTAATATGATTAGCTATCTAAGTTTCCAATGTAAACAGTGATACTAGTATTTTTAGAAAGCATTAGCACCAAACAGAATTACAGGTTTGTTCACAAGATACACAGTATTCAGGTGGGATAGTGCACCAGGTCCTGCTCAGCTGGTTAAACCTTAAAAAACAGTAGCATAAGAAACTTGAAATAACCACTTAGGACACTGCACGTCATAGCTAACTAGTATCTTATTTTCCATAGGTTTTATATTAACCAATGGAAATTAATCAAATGGTTAATTATGTCAAGTTTTCCCAAAGCTGTGCTGTAAAAAACTAAAGTTAACACAATCCTTTGTTCCTGATAAAATTGTTTTGAGTGTGTTTGATTTCTTTATATACTTGGAGGGTTAAATAAATCATGTATTAAGTGATTGAGCCTTGCTCCTTAAAAACAAACAAACAAACAAACAAAAAAAACTGATGACACAATACAATAGAAAGGAAACATACTTTTTCAAAATTATTTTTTCAATCCCAAGTAAAAATTTATGAGACATGAGAAACTACTTGCAAATTAGCTCATGTGAAGACAAGAGAAAACAGCAAGTTCTTTGAAAAGTAAACATCATAAGATAAAGTTCCAGAAGACTAGAAGCCAGCTAATATGTCACCCTCATCTACAAGAAAGGCCTAAAGGAGACCCAGGAAATTATAGGCCCATCAGTCTTACTTCAGTCCCTGGGAAAGTTAGGGAATGAATCCTTCTGGGGGCTATCAGAAGTCAAATGAAGTATGTGATTGGGAAAAGCCAGCACAGATTCATGAAAGGCAAACTGTGCTTGATAAACCTGATCACCTTCTATAACAAAGCAACCTGCTCGGTTGATGTGTGGTGAGCGGTGGACATTGTCTACCTGAATTTCTCCAAGGATTTCTCCACAGCCTCTTCCTGGAGAAACTGATGCATTATGGTCCAGACAAGTGGTCTGTGGGGTGGGTGGGGAACTGGCTGACAGGCCCCACCCAGAAGGTGGTGGTAAATAGTTCCTTTTCAAACTGGCAACGTGTCACAAGTGGGGTCCCCCAGGGATCGATACTGGGCCCAACCAGTATTTAATATCTTCATAAGTGATCTGGATGATGGGATCAAGTGTACCCTAACGAATTTTGCAGATGACACCAAACCGAGTGGGGGAGCAGACACTTCAGAAGGGAAAGCCAACATTCAGGAAGACCTGGATATGCTGAAAGAGTGGGCTAATAAGAACCTTACGAAGATCAACAAGTGTAAGGTGTTGTACCTGGGAAAACATAATCCAGGAGTGCAGCACAGGCTGGGATGTACCTGGCTGGGGAGCAGCTCTGTGGAAATGGACCTGGAGGTTCTGGTGCACTTAGCGAGTTCAATATGAGTGAAAAGTGTGTTTTGCTATAGCAGGGCAAGGCAACAGGATGCTGGGTTGCATCAACAGGGACATCACTAGCAGAGACAAAGAAGTCAAGAAGTTACTCCTGGGAAGAGTCCAATTGGACAAAAGAGGAAATTTTTTTGCAATGATAAGTTTCCAATAAGTCATTGGAACAATCACAGAAGGGCAGAGGTTGGAAGGGCTCTCTAGAGATCATCTAGTCCAACCCCACTGCCAAAGCAGGGTCCCCTAGAGCAGGCTTCACAGAAATACTTCCAGGCTGGTTTTGTAATATTGACAGAGGAGACTCCACAACCTCTCTGGGTAGCCTGCTCCAGTGCTGTACCACCCTCTAAGTAGAAAAGCATGTTCAGACAGAATTTCCCATGTTCTAGCTTGTGTCTGTTGCCATTTGTCATGTTGCTGGGCACCACTGGGAAGAGTTTGACCATACCCTCTTGACGCCTTTATATATTTATAAGCACTGATGAGATCCCATCTCAGTCTTCTCTTCTCCAGGCTAAACAGACCCAGGTCTCTCAGCCTTTCCTCATAAGAGAGGTGCTCCAGTCCCTCGATCATCTTTGTAGCCCTCTACTGGACTATATCCAGTAGTTCCTTGTCTTTCTTGAACTGGGGTGCCCAGAACTGGACACAGTACTCCAGATGTGGCTTCATCAGGGCAGAGTAGAGTGGGAGGATGACTTTGCTCAACCTGCTGGCCACCCTTTTTTTATTGCACCCCGGGACACCACTGGTGTTTTTTGCCACAAGGGGACATTGTTGCCTCATGGTCAACTGATTGTCCACCAGGGCTCCTAGATCCCTCTTCGAAGAGCTGCTTTCCACCAGATTAACCCCTAACTTGTATTGGTGTATGGCAATCTCTCCAGGGAAGTGGTGGATTCTCCATCATTGGATGCTTTTCAGATTCAGCTGGACAAGGTGTTGGGCCAACTTATCTAGACCATGCTTTTGCCAAGAAAGGTTGGGCTAGATTATCCTTGAGGTCCCTTCCAAACTTGCATTCGATGATTCTGTGATTGAAAATTATAACCCCATTTCCTCTTGGACAGAAAATAAAATTAGAATATTGGATGAAGGACTCTGATAGAATATTATGAAATTCCTTATAAGAAGATGCAAACAATAACTTTGCATAATTACTTTACACATGGGCACAGGAATAGGCAAATTCAGATCCTCACCCACAGCCCATTTGAGCTTCAACTGCTTTTTACATGCTCTTGAGCTTAAGTCACAGAGTAGTGAAAAAGTTAGCATCATCTCCCCTGGACTGGAATGCCCCAGGAGTTCTCAGTTGAATGGCTGAGCTCTTCACAGCCTTTGCCTGTAATTAAAGTCTCATAGCCCAATGTTTTGGAATCATACAAGAAAAAATCTCAGTTATACGGACAAGAAAAGCCCTGAGGCTGTGCACACAGTCACTCTAGTCAAAGTGGATATCCATCCTTCTTGCTGTTATTGCAAAATAAATCCTATCGCATGCAGCCACATTTAACAAATTTGACTGCCTGGTGGGATGTGTAAAACTACAAATACTATGGAAGTACATTACTCTACAGACACAGAAATTCTGATTACTAGCACTCCTCAAGGGTGCCCATCCTGTATGTCCCATAAGGTACACACAGTTCACAAAGCCAGACAGGCATCCTGAAGCTTGTTCTGAACTGATGTCCCCAGTTGGGTCAGTCACACAATCAAACACGTGTCTCCCGTGATGTAGAAGGGACCGCAAAGTTCTCAGAAAGTTGGAGGAGGCTTCTCCTGCCACAGAGATTAACTCAGCCCCTTCTGCTTGCCTGTAATAGACCCCCAGAAAAGGCAGCTGTCAGGATTCCTGTCACTCTTGCCCAGGAACAACACATTTGTGAGACACATTCTCCTGTAAATCCAATGCAAGAAGGCGGAGGTTCATATATGCTCCAATACTATAGAGCAGATATAGTGCATGCTTCTAGAAATGTGCATGAGGTCTGTTTCTGGGATGAGAAAAAAGCACAGCAGTCTGCTAGGTTTGCAGTCTGGATCCATCAGCCAGAAGAGTTGGGCTTCTGCAGTCTAGCACGTATACATGCCATGGTAACAGTGGGGATTAATTCAGATCTGGCTTATTTTCACTATATGGTATTTTCCTAGTAGCAAAGGCAGGAGATTTTTTGCTAAATATGGAGAATGCAGATGTGCTCCTCAGCTGAGAGATAGTAAATAAGTCACTGCAACTTCATCAGGTTTGGAGGTGTGCACATTCCCTTTGACTTGCACAAGCAGGGTTTCATGACAGGATCTGCTGCAAGCTTCTGAGCAAAACTCTAACATAGTGACAGCCCCCTGTAGCACCACAGTGAAGTTAAGAACTTCACTTCTGAGTGTTCAGTTTCACAAGACCAACAATATTGTAAGATATCTTTTTTCTACACAATCTGAATTGAGAATGAACACAGATTGTCGCAGAATTTAAACTCCTTCCTTTAGTTTGTGGATGGTTCTATTTATTCTTTCTTTCCTTTTTTTTTCATAGCTATAATGACATTTTACAGGTCTTTTCAAAATCAACATTTTACTTTCCTTGTCAGCAGGGATGAGGGTGAAGCAGTTAAGATAAATGATTGGAACTCTGCCATCCAGGTGGACTGTCAGCATGTTAAAAAACAGATTGAAACTGGGAAGGAACTAAGTGAAAATTTATGCCTGTTGGCTGCTTCTCATTAAGAAACATTTGCTCGTGAATCTTACATTTTCAGTCTGGATTGCACTGAGTGATAAGTGCATGACATCATAGTCTTTTCCAAATTGGGAGGGTTACATCTGAAAAAAAATCCATCCTTACAAAGAATATAGGTTTTTGTCTTTTTTTCAGTCTTTGTCACACTGTAAAAAAAAGTAAAAAACCTCTTCACGAATTGTATTTTCCCATCTTTTTTATAAGACATAAGCCATGCCTTGGAGATTGTGCACTGAGTCCCACTGACTTCAAAAGGACTATGTCTCTTATGTGCTTCCTTCAATGGATTTTGGTATCTAATTCTACATTTTTCAAGAGATTTGTGGATTTCACAGATTTCAGAATTCCCATCTGAATAGACAGTAAGTATTTTCTTACAAGAAAGTGCCATTCACTGGCCTTATGAAAATCAAGCCTCCAGCTAGTTCTATAGATTTTTATCTATAGAGAGTAAATGCACAAAATAAACTCTTTTGAAAACATACACCTCTGAGTATTTTTTCCTTTGGAGACAAGGAAATCACTATTTAGTCCTTCTCTGATATATTCACACATTTTTTATGAAGTCATTTTCAATACATACCAAAAGATCGGATGTTTCTGTAACTGAAAAATTGGAAGTTAAAATACTGAAGTTCATTTCTCCTGAGTAATTCTAGAAAACAGTTCATTGAACAGTAGAGTAAGGCCTTGGAGATCCGAATTCTGTTTGCAGCTCTGTCATGACCGGGAGAGAGGCCCTACACAGGGATCCCTCTGCATAAGCCTCCCCACCTGTAAGTGATCTAACTCTTCTCCAATCTGACAAGGACCTTTAGGTCATGGTCTGGAAGCTAGGGATCCATATTGCTTTACAAAGTACTGACCTGTGCCACAGTTTGCCAGTTGGTAGCATCATCCTCACTTGGATGGATTCCTTGATTCCATCTCCTCTGAACAACATAGATCACAGGCTCAATGGAAATATTGAATTTTGAAGACCACTTCACCTCTAAGTCTCCAGACTGAAGTTCTATGAATTTTAATTCTTTTCGGGGTTTCAGTGGAACACCTGTAATAGGAAAGTGCAGACAAAAATATGTGAGTAATTTACAAGATGGAATTAAAGGATAGGATTTATATGTAGATGAAGTTATGTTAAAAAAAAAGTAATTTAAAAAAAAAGGAGTTTGTTGGTCAAATGGAAAGAAAGGGGGCATAGTTAGACTGATGAGCATGGCAGTTTCTGAACTGGTCATAGCTGAACTATCTCTGCTAACAGTAAAAGTTCTTTTTAAAAAATCTTCACAATTATTTCTTTATTTTATTTGAACACTAAAGGATCTGAAAGTTGTAAGCTAAAACTGATTTCACAGAAAACACTTTCCATATATGCTTTGAAAACCTGTTCAGTTTTTCACTTAATTTGTCCTTAAACACATCTAATGACAGAATTTCCACAGCATCAGACTGTAACCCATTCCACTACTTTACTTTATCCTTACCATTAGAAAGCTTTCTCACCACCTTGTTTAGCCTCGTCCTCCTAGCTGCATCCTAAACTCAATACTTGTCCATGATGTTCATGGATCATGGAAAACAGATTCTTTCTTTACTAAATGGAATACCATTTTATGTACCACAAGACTGTTACCGTGCCTCTGATTCAGTCTAATAACCATAGTACACTCCATTTTCTTTTTAAATCAATGTTACTAGACCACTGAATGTTTTTGCAGTTGCCTCTGGAAACTCTCCTGTTGGCCCATGGCCAAAAACTAAAACTGGACACAGACTGTGTCTAAGCTCTTACCAGCGTAGACTAGAGAAGCAGCGTTATTTCATATGTTTTACACTAGTCTGATATATCTAAGAAAGCTGTTTGCCTTTACCGGGACAGCATGATGTTATTGACTCACATGCAGCTGCATTGTAGGACGTGTCACTCTCCACTCTTCCCTAAAGACCTAGGAAAGGTAATTCCAAGGCATCTCGCAATAGATATGTTAGATCTAATGCATATTGTCCAATTGTTACTTTTCAGAGACAAAGATTCTTTCTAAAATGTTACAATAATCTCTCATTACACAATGACACTGAAGGACAGTTATTTCTGTTGTTTCTACTGCTGCTACATCACCTTTTTGAAAACATCTACAGTAGCTCAAAGGAAAAAACAATTCTTCAAACACCTCGATTAAATCATCAAATCAATTGTTGGAAACATTTCTCTAGACAGACTTTAGGAACTCATATATTTGAGTACACAGCATTTTGTCACTTCAAGTTCTGTCACAAATAAGATTTCTCTGCTGACATATAAACCTTCTTAGCAAGTTATCATATGTACTTTAGTTAGTTTGACATTTTGGTGGGTGTCCAAAAAAGTCCAGTGGTAGGTGTTGGTTCAAGAAATTGTTTCCTACTCAGTCTGCCACAGATGACTGAGTACCGAAATTTCCTTAAATGAATGATCCACTTTTATATTATAAAAGATCTTCTCCTAAATCTGATTATACAATTAGCTATAAGTAAATAAAAATTGAGATTGTAGCCCTTGAAGAAACCTAATATCAACCTGAGGAAAATTCAGTACTTAAAGGTTGTTATCACAGCAGCTTAAACCCTGGATATCCTTCAATTGTCAGCAGTCTTAGTCTAATACAACCAACATCACAGAACATGTCAGTTTGGATTTCCACATTTGAAAATCCTTCTTTAATTATGATGTACAATAATCCTACAATTTGCATGTTAAGAAAACTTCCATCTGCTTTGCATTAGGGGCAGTTGGATTCACTTGATTGCAAGGATCCCAGCCTCTCTGCTGTTACGTAATTGCGTGCAGATGGAGCGCAGCAGCACAAACAACCACCGCACAGCACAAGTGCATTTTAAAATACTTTTGGAGAACTAGCACCATCAATTTCATATCCAGATGTGTAGATCCAATCACTCTTCAATGTGCTTTTTATTATGTAAATGGTCAGCCCTTTCATCGTGCTGGAACAAATTAGTCCTCTGAAGTCTGTGGTGCTTAACTGAAGAATTCAAATCACCGATTGCCGTGTGTGTGCAACACCAGAGCCCAGGCAAAATGTTTCTAAAGGTGTCTTTCAGATGGTACATGCATTCTTGTGCCATGAAAAATAAATGCACACTAGTAAGTATCTGTACCTTAACTGTTGGTTCTCCAGGAATTCCAAAAGTTTCCTTGGAAGAGTTTTGGACAGTAAAGGATACATTCATGGCATCAGTGCAATTGTAAACAGTTGTTCAAAGACTCAGAGATTCACACCTTTAAAACACTACACTATAATTTTTAATGCAAAACTATTTTTCTTAAAGCATGACAAGAGCCTTTAAACTGTGGATGACCATCTGGCTCCGGCTGTTCTATTATAATGTTGTCATACCATCATACCCTTTAAATGCCATCATTTTCTCTTCACAATTTACCTTGCCCAGATTTGCAATTTAGTCTGCTGTAGGGATTGCTCCCTTACACATTTCAGATAAAATTAGTTAGGCTGGTTTAGACAGCATGAACCCTAAATCTTGGTTAAAAGGGGTCCTGGAAAGTTCACACAAGTAGGTGTATGATCACATCTGAGAGACCACTGACTTTGGAACATGAAAAAGGTAATACGTGATTTTTTTCAGCTGTCACCAACTGAGTGTAGAAAAAGATACATGTCCTTGTCCTTACTTGGGGATGCAGATGTGCATGTTAGACAAAACAAACCTGATCCAGCATTTTCCATCCCTTTCTCTTATTTAGTTTTTTTTTTTTTTTCTGCATTTTTAAACTGTTTTACTTCTAAGCAAAGATAATTCCTCCATTTCTGTCTCTAAAATACCAAATCTACTTTAGGCACTTACTGTTATTTTTAACATCATTATGTCCATACAGAAAAAAAAAAAGGCAAGCCATGGAGAAGGGACACTTTCTGAAGTCCTTCACTAGTTGAGACAATATAAAGGAGGTGGATAAGGCAGATGACAGAAGAGTAGGAGAGAACATCTGATATCTCCAGTAAAGGGAAATAAAAACATGAAGACTATGAAACTGGTTAGTAATACTCCCAACAGAAATGAAAAAATACAGTGAAACAGTTAGTTTGAAGATTATAGAGAAGGCAAGCCAGTAAACAATTAGCCAGTAACAAGTAACTGGACTTGTTATGTTAATCCAACAGCATTTGCAATATGTGACTTTGGCCCAAGTGTACTTACATTAACATTCTTTTAGTATCGGGCTTTAGCTCTCAGTACTAGAGGTCAAATCCAGCAAATCAGATGGATATTTTATATCTGATGTTGTAACTAATCTCCAGAGCTTGATAAGCAGTGAAACTGTAAGAACTTCTGTAGACTCTTAGATTCAATCTGAGTTCATTTTCTAGCTGTGAGTGCTGTCAAAATGATAAGAATAAGTACTAAACTTATGCACTAGATCTTAGTCATGTTTGCAGACTTTGCTCTTCCTTAGCTACAGGAAGGTCATTTACCCCTGGAGGAAATGAATAGCAAGCCTGTTCTGCTTCTATTTGTCTTTTGTTGCAGATAGACAGGTTGAAAAGGCTAATTAGCTGAATTCATCAGCTGAGAAAGCAGTACGGTATTGGGCTTCCCTTCTTCTGCAAGACATATATGCTTTTATGAGCAAGCACCTCCTGCAGATAGGTGATAAGGTGTTAGGAAGGTTAGTTTTGTTCCTATATAATTAGACTGAACAACAGTAGACTTTCTAGTGTGGTGCTATACCATCTATCATATCCTGTCATATCCTATGTCCTCTCCAAATGCATGTCATCTTATTTAATTTATATTTTTTTTACTTGTTTGTTTTGGGTTTTTTACCTTTTCCAGCTCTTGCATTCACTAGAATGCTTTGTAGTTGTGGTTTGGAGCCTGATCATGTAAATCATTACATATACGATATGAAAGACAATTTATCACTCTGGCCATTTGTCTCAAGAATATGAAAGAAATAACTAAGTGATCCATTTTAATAAGTTTCATTTTGAAAAGTGTTGTGTTTAAGAGTGTATTAATTCCTTATAGTTTTAAAGGGGTTGCTCTGAAGTATCTTGGAAGCAAAAGAATTTCCCTTCTGCACTGGAAATCTGAACCACAGTATTGCCTGCTGTTCAAAATACTTTGAGTATTATCTTCATCAGTTTTATGCTTACTCAACCTCTATGACTTTTAGATCAAATTTTCTCCATTTAAGTAAGTAAATAAGACAGTACTTTCTGATTGCCCATCCTGTACACTCAAAGATAGGATTCAAAAGTCAAAGCACATTGGTTCTGACATACATTCTCATCACTAGGGTCATTCAAAAAGATGCATCAACATTTCAGTTAAAGCAATGAACTTAAATATAAAATTACCATCTCCTTCCCATATTTTCCCATTTTTCCATCCACAGGTGGAAATAAGTCTGGATTCGGACCTAAGCCTGGAACTTAGTTGAGAGTTCTGCTGATTAGGCTCTCCACAGAGAGCCCATGCTATCAGAAGAATAACTGCTCAATATTTATTTTTAATCACTCAAGAAAGGAGAATGGATTTCTAACAAAACATTCCAACTCTGTGGAACAAGAAAATGCTTTTCATAAATAATCATTGTTCTGCATTAGGAGCTCATTTTCAGAATATTTCCTTGTATAAAGCTTTTTTGTAATTCCAACAAATTAAAATCTGGAGTTTGTCTAAGCAGATCTGGAGTTAGTCTATATGTTCTTGCTGATGGATGTCAAGGAAAAACTTTTTTCACAGAATCCCAAATAAATTAAAAAATTTTGAATGAGATTGTCTTAGATTTAAATAATGAATTAACATATATATGTTCCTATTATAGTCTTTCACTACTTTGTTCTTAGGTCATTAAGAACACCAATGCCAAGTATACTGCATTGATTTGCACGTTTACCAGATTATCTCACGCTTCCTATTTGGTATAATCCTGCTTGGCTTATAAATATAAATGCTATTTGTGATTAATAAGACTGTTTATCGCTAAATATATTCCTGCTGCATTCTCTCTCATCTGAATCAAATTAAGCAAGATTTCACCTAAATTGGCAAGTTTGTTCTGCTTAAGATGATTCATAATAGCCACATATTTACATTCCACAGATTTCCAGACATGGGCTTCACAAGGGGAAAAAAATTCAGAAACTTGAGCAACATTTTTCTCTGGCTTTCCACCATTTCAGTGTCCAGTCACATCTCTACAGGCGCCTCTCCTTTTTCTTCCCATCTATACAAACTCCTTTGAAATGAAAGGCCTGTTTTTCTAGGAGACTTTACTATGGCCTGAAGTTATTAGCCCACTATGACTACATATTAATAATCTCTACCTTTGTACAGATTTTTTGGAACTTGGCACGTATGACCACATCCATTGGAACAGCATTTCTTCACTCCAGAGCATTCATTATCAGCTTCACAGCTTTCAACACAGGCAGCTGCAAAACCACTGGCCTTCTCAGGTGCTGGGCAGTCGCCTTGCTTCACAGACAGGATGTACTTAAGGAATTCACAGCTAGTTAGGCATTCATAATTCTTCTTGGGGAAAAGAGGCTAAAGGGAAAACAAAAGAATTGTTTAAAGTTTGCAACAGGGAAAAAGAAAAAAAAAAAAAGTTGTACGTTTTCCAAGACCTCCTAAAGGAAAATTCAGATTTTCAGCTTTTGCAAGACTATCCCTGAAGATTTATATATTCAAGCCACTTCTAAAAAAGCATTCCAAGTACAGAATGATGAATTCCCTCAAGTAAGACCACCATCTTTAACGGAACAAAGTTGTTATATCTGCCAGCTTTCCCTTGTTTTCCTCACATCGGCTGGCTACAAAGTTGCTCAATGACAGATTAAAAACATTCCCAATACAAAGGAAGCAATGGTCGGACAGTCTTTTTTTTTTGGACTGCCCCACATTCCTCCCTTTGTACTTCATGACACTTTACCCACAATATCTGATGTAATGCCACTCTAGATAAATAAGTGAAATCTTGTTTCATTATACCGTTTGAACTGAGTTGGCTAAGAAAGAGAAGATTGTGCAGCATCTTTATGTTCTTGCCAACATACTGGTAATTGTGTAATTCTCCATGGAACTGGAACTAAATTTCTGATAAAATGATCAGCAGAAAATACAGATTAAAATTAGCCTGAAATATATTGATTAAAGATCAAAGTAAATGCTACTTCTTTGAGAGATAAAGTCCTAGATATATCAGAGGTTTGTTCAGCCTGGAGAAGAGAAGGCTCCGGGGAGATCTTATAACGGCCTTTCAATATCTGAAGGGAGCCTATAGGAGAGCCAGAGAGAGACTCTTTGTCAGGAAGTGTAGTGACAGGACAAGGGGCAACGGTTTTAAATTGGAAGAGGAAAGATTTAGATTAGATACTAGAAAGAAATTTTTTACCATGAGGGTGGTGAGGCACCAGAACAGGCTGCCCAGGGAAGCTGTGGATGCCCCATCCCCAGAAATGTTCAAGGCCAGGCTGGATGGGGCTTTGAGCAACCTGGTCTGGTGGGAGGTGTCCCTGCCCATGGCAGGGGGGTTGGAACTTGATGATCTCTAAGGTCCCTTCCAACCCAAACGATTCTATGATTCTATGATTCTATGAATCTATGATTCTATGATTCTATGAACACATAGACATTTTATAGCATGTGTACTACTCAGAGGTCTGCAAGGTTCACTTAAAACTGTATTAAAAATAGCATCTAGCACCCTGGGGAGAATATTGGATGGGACACGGGGATTTCATCTTCTCTTTTATCTGGTGCTTTATTTAGTTTGTGCAAAACCAGCTAAAGTGATTCCCTTATTGGTGGCACTGAAGAAGGGCAAACCATGTAACAGAGGTTATCTATAACCTGCCTTTCTATCTCAGAGCAACCAAAAACCTTCCACTCTGACAGATCTGATTTACAGATTCCTAAGCCTACACAGGAATTTATAACCCACTCTCCATCCAACTGTTAATGTAACTTCTGCAACCTCCTTCGATATTCAAATGTTTTATTTTCTTATTTTTACTGTTCTCACATTTCTGGCAAAATGAGATACTTCACTACTAAGGAGGCCCAGGTGTTTCACAGACTGTCTCAGTTTATTCTCCAAAGCCACTGTGGTCCAAGAATATGCCACCATGTTACCTCTCCCATCTTGTCCTACAGATCAGTCCAGAATTTTTGAATCGGGATTTTAAGGATGCATTTGGGTGCTATGTCTTAACCAGCCTAAAGGCTGCCAAAATGAGCAGTCCTTATATCTCCAATTGACTGGGGTCAATAGGAGATATTGGACATGCACTCCTGCTGTTCCCCCCCATTGGAATGCATCTGATCACATGGTTATCTGATTAAGAAGCTAAGCCAGAGGAAACTGAATTTATGGGGAAAAAAAAAAAAAGGAGTCAGGTAAACTATCTCCTTTTCTTCTTCACACATAAGGGTCCTCTAACATTAGTATACTCATTCAGCAGATCAGAAGTAACACACCAAGCAGGAACCTTGAGAAACACAAAGCTAAATTCTTGCTTCCAGGTTTTTTACAAAATACAAAAAAATTGAAAACGGTCTCAAAGAAAAACAACCTAATTTAATTCAGTCAATGTCTATGGAGCATACATGAGTCAGAGAGAAAGGAAAGTGGTCCTGTGCTTTTTTTTTTTTGTGTGTGTGTGTGTGTGTGAAGCTAATTTCAAATCCTAAAACATCACAAATTTGCAGCTACTTAATTAAAAACTTTATAGCTCCCTGAGGCATAATACATCCTCAAGGCTTCTCCTCCTCACCCTATTTCACAGCTCATTTTTCAGTTAGCTGCTAAATGTGCTGCTCTTCATTAGAGGCCTTTGAAGTTCTAAATTTAGCTTTAACCAGAAAACACTAATCAAAGAAGGATGCTCACTGTTTCTAACTACAATAGAACAGTGTTCTACAAATGTTTTCCTTTTAAACCAATTTTATACCTATTTTCACCCATATCTGGAAACACACAGCCTAAGTGAGAAGTGATATACCAGAATGACATAAATTAGATCCACTAACCTGCTTTATTATACTACCCTATGAGGAAGCAGCAATTAATCTGGGTTAAAAAACTCTTGCAAGGATTGATTTTCATGAGAAATTTTTTACTTTATCTTTCAATCTAATTCCAATCTAACTACGTAGATCAGTAATCCAGTAATCCCGATTTACATATAGTCGGATCTAAATTTTTTTATAAATTGAAATTACACCTTTTCCTAATCATCTTCATGTTGCTTAAAATCATTTAAACACATGCTCATGTACTAGAAAAGGACTGCCCGCAGTGATAAGGGAGAAGTTAAATCAATATATTGGTGAGATCAATATATCAATTAAGGTCACTTCTATTTTTTTTTTTGTAAGAAAAGCATTGAATAAAGCTGTATCTTTATATTGATTTAGATATAATAAAGCAATTTTCTACTGAGATGATATTTCCATTTTGTACTGAAAAGCACTTAAGAACTGTAACAGCTCAATTCTACCAACTCAGCAGAGCCATGTTTTTAATCCTAGAAAACCATCTCTTTTGTTGTACTAGTTTGCTTATTCACAAAGTTATTCTGAAACACGATTCAGAAACAGTTTTCCAAATATTTGTTCCTGAACAATTATGTATTTTCATAGTAGGTTACTGAACTAGGAGTCCAAACCCAGTTACTCCTAGAGATATATTCTTTTGGAAATCAGATTAACTTTCATATACAGGAAAGCCATCTTTTCTACCTACCCTGCACAAGGATTTTCACACTATGACATTTTATCTTTTAAACAAAGATACTCTTTCTTACACATGGCCAGAAGAGATAGAAGGGCACGTGGTAGAAATAGCATCTTACAAGAAGGATTTAACAAAGCATTCTGAGAGAGGCTATGTAAATGTGGCTGGATCATGTCTTAAAACTTCAAGTCGAAATAAATCATTTGGTCAGGAAAAAAAAGTCTTTTTTTTTAAACTCAAACTTAACATGGCTAAATTGTTTTATGTGTATCCACGTGAATGAAGGCAAATGCCGTAAAAATCCCGTGTTTGTTAGCTGTCTCCTTGAAGCTAATACTTTAAATGAAAGAGACAGCTAGAACAAAGTGAGAAATAGTGCCCTTGAGCTGACATACCTCACAGAAGCTTTGGCAATGGTTTTTCTTCAGGTCCCAGGACTCTTTGCAGGGCTCCAGGCACTAGGAAGAATCAGAAGGCAGAGAAGTGTCAGGAAGAGAAAGAAATAAACAACCACAAATAACCCCATTTCTTCTCCAGTTGTTTGTTTGTCCCATAGGAAGTTAATAATAGGCTTTAAAAATCCACTTCTCCTGAGGATAAGTTTGTGTCATTGAGTCACGGTGTCAGAGCAAGGTCATGCCAAGCCATGGTTAGATTAGAAGAAATATTTTCAGTATTTCTTTCTGTACGAGGCAATTGCCTCACTTGTTTATAGGCCATCCTATTTTCCGCCTTATTGAATCTAGGTCCTAATACCATTTAACACCGTGTCACTGGATCACAAAGACAATGTCAAAAGCACTACTTGAAACTACGGAAAGTTAAATCTTCTCTTCGCTGACCAGCCTAAAGATTAGACAGGCATATTGCCTTTCCAAGCAGGAGACTATTTCATCAAGCTGTGGAGTAAACTCAGCAGAGGTTTAACCACTATTTCTGGTTAAATAGACAATGTTCACTGGCCTGTTAGCAAAACCACTTTATTTCAAGTACCATATTATCATTTCTTCACTTTCAACCTCTACTGCAATGGTTATACAGACAGTTGTGATTCAAACTCTGCAAACCAGAGCTTCACAGCATTACATAAAGAAAAAAATGCACTATTGAGAGCATTTACTGCAGCATAAATTTGGACTCACATCCAGAAACCTTTTCTCTTCCTTTGTTATACATATGATCTTGGAAAATACTGGTATTGTTGGGAGTTAATATGCCTACCACGTTTTTTAATAGTGGAAATACACTTATTGCATCAAAAAGAAAGGCCTTTGACATACGATTTAGTATTTAGATAATTTGTTTCTCTTCTACATAGTATTAGATTGGATCCATATAAATTTATGCTATTCTAAAACAAGCATGAGCATATACAGGCTGTATCTCAGCTGTCCACCTGTATCACTAATGTACTAAAAAAAATCAGTATTTTAAAAGTTAAGCATTTTCCTTAATAGCAAAAAAGACTGAAAAATACAATAAAACCATTAGTCACGGAGGTTACATATTTCAGGAATGAAAATTACTCAAATATTTTATATATATATATATATATATATATATATATCTTGGTATTTAGACTCAATTTCTAGCTCTTCAAAATTCACAATGTGCTGTATTCAGAGTAATTAAAAGGATACATTATAAAATGTCACTGAAGTCAGTAAGTTTAATTAATTCCAGATTGTTGTCCCTCTTGTGGTATAGTTACTGCACATTTGAGCCCAATTCCACTGTCATGACAATTTTACAACTCTCCTATCTGTCTAGTGGATTTAGACCCAAATTAAAGAGGTATAATTGCTGTAAAAATAAAATGGCCAACTTTTTGACCACAACTGGACAGTGATCCCCAAGGCTGTCAGGATTTCCATATCCTTGCCTCCTCTGAATTCTTGCTTCACTGCTGCACAGTCACACATACCTAAAGAGAGCATATCTAAACCAGCATATCCACAATCTCAAGACGACAACTATGACCAAGTTCATGCGACTGGACCACCTTCCTTCCAGGATCTAGAGCAAGACAAGTTTCCTTCCAGTGTACATGAATTTGTCGTTTTGCAGACATCTCAAATCTGCAAAGGGTTGTGTTTTTTTCTCCTCTTTGGCATGCTTTGCTATGAATGTGCATCAAGATGAGTCTACTGAAGAACATACATTTTGCAGGGCTCTGCACAGTACTGTAGGAAAACATTTCTCCTCCCACTGTGCATCTCTCCCATTTGTTG
>JAOTQQ010000001.1:131397460-131424238 GCA_026546715.1 Gallinago undulata | reverse complement strand
AAGCCAACCGTGTCCTGGGCTGCATCAGAAGAAGCATGGCCAGCAGGTTGAGGGAGGTGGTAGTCCCTGTCTACTCCTCTCTTCTGAGACCCCACCTGGAGTACTGCATCGAGTTCTCGGGCCCTCAACATAAGGACCTTTTTGAGTCGTCCAGAGGAGGGCCAGAAAAATGATCAGAGGGAGAGAGCATCTCTCGCATGAAGACAGGCGGAGAAAGTTTGGGTTGTTCACCCTGGAGAAGAGAAGGCTCTGGGGAGACCTTATAGCAGCCTTCCAGTACCTAAAGGGGGCCTACAGGAAAGATGGTGAGGGACAAGGGGTAAGGGTAGATTTAGATTAGATCTAGGAAGAAATTCTTTAGTGTAAGGGTGGTGAGACACTGCAACAACTTATCCAGGGAAACTGTGGATGCCTCATCCCTGGAAGTGTTCAAGGTCAGAATGGATGGGGCTTTGTATAATCTGGTCTAGTGGGAGGTGTCCCAGCACATCGCAAGGGGTTGGACCTAGATGGTCTTTCAAGTCCCTTGCAACTGTAACCATTATATGATTCTATGAAAAAGAAGAATCAGGCCTTACATGGACAGCAGCAGAACTTTTTCTGGCAGCTATCATTGTGTGCATAATAAAAATTAAAATCAAGAAAATGTAAGTCAGAACTAGTGGCAACAATATCTCTCTTCTTGAATCCATGTCTTCAGAGAATACCAAAAAAAAGCATAGAGCTTAAAATTTAAAATTTGGGTAATATATTTCTAATAATTTCAATGTAACTCAGCAAAAGCCTGACCCAAACCTCTCCCAGACCAACAGGAGTTATTTCACTGGTGTTTGGCTTAGCCTTTATGTCTGAAAGGAAAGCATACAGCATTTCTCACCAGTAAGAAGAGTTTCAAGGAAATAGCTAAAACACCCATGGGAAAACTACTCCCACCCAGCAGGTAAACACATCCAGGATTTCTGGATTAGAGTAATTGTGTGTGCCTGTTAAAAGGACACTGAAATCCTCTATCCAGGATAAGGAGGAACGTAGGCCAAGCAGCAGCTGGTTTTGTCTCTATGTAATAAAAAACACCTTGCAGACATTACTACCTGCCCTCAGAAACCGAGGTTAGGTATGTGGATGGCAGACCACCAGCAGGCAGGAGGGCAGCAGTGCAGGAAGCATCCCGGCGGTCCATTCAGTAGATGTCACTGTTCCCTTGGAGCCACCACTGGCTGCTGCCCCGGCACCACAGTAAAGTCTGCTCCACTGCTGGGCCAGGGAGAGATCAGTCGTTACGGGCCAGTGGCACTCTTCAGAAGATGATGGGTGTCCATCACACTGGCTTGGCTAAAGTGAATCCTCGTAAAGCACCTGGTTTATCGTCCCCTGTGGTTAAACCTGGAAGCTGGAGGCTTGCTTTCTTCATCCACAATGCTGCAGAGTTGTTCTTCAGTATTAAACAATTGAACAATAGCCAAAAGGAGTGCTAATAGAAAGCACTCCAGCATTTGTCATCCTTCAAAATTTGTGTGTGTACATACGCGCACACACACACACAGAGGTAGAAACATATCTGCTAATATTCAGGCTGTATAAAATTAGGAACAAGGGCAAAGTACTGTTTCATTCAGGAAAGAAGGATTACTACTGCTTTAAAATATTCTGGTTACATTTTTTATCTCCGTTTTTTTTTAAAATTTGCAGTTAAGGTTCTGTTAGAGAAGGGGTTTTGTTCTAATTTTTTAACTATAAACAAAGCAACTATGAGATTAGCATATGATGCATGCCATTTACATTAGTCAGTAAAGGGATTTTCAAAATAGTCTACCAACACTTTTGCTTAGGAAATGTTGCCTTCTACCTGAATGGAAGAGTTACACCAACACAGAAATTTTGGAAGTCTAATGAATTGCAAAACATCATTTAAGCATTGAAATCAATATTTATTCAAAACCTGTACAATTATTCAAATATATTTAAATTAAATAGCTGAATATAACATAGTTATAACTATTTAAACAGCAAACAATTATTTATTTCAGAGTAGAAGGGTCTATCCATGGTATTTTTGTCTAATAAGGCTTCTTCCTTCACCAAAGTGGAACAAAATCATATGTAAACTATTGTAAAAATAATGGAATCAAAGTGTTATAGCTGGAATATAATTATTCTTTTCATTATCACAACAGCAATGTCAGAAAACAATGGTTTGTGTTTGCAGTATATATTTAAGTGTTTTGCCATCCTAAGGTATTTAATTAATGAAACTTAGGTGGTTAAAAATAAGGAAAAAACCACCTTACACTGTACAGTCTCCTAAGAACCTGGCATGTCATGGAGACAAGTACCTGAAAAATGCATGTACTTGCTATCAGGCACTGAGCAGAGTATATTCTTGGGGTCAGTAATTTAACCAAAGTCAAAGGATAATATAATGTTCAGTACTTTTAGAGAGATTCATATGTGACAGGAACACTTAAATATACGACTGTGCCTGAAAGAACTGTGAGAAAAATTATTTTTGATCTGTAAATTTTAGCACAGTGGCAGTAAACACAAAGCAAAATATATACAGGCAGCGAGAGAGAAATAACTGATTTTGAGATTTTTTTTTAATCTACGTCTGCTGTTTATCAGTAGGAATATAAATCATTACTTTCTGTGTCTCAAAAATTGCATTTGTGTTGTCTGAAGAACACAATTTTTTGGTTTCAGAACAGTAAATGCAAGTTGAGTATTTAGCCAGTCCAAATCAATTAATAGGATGCTAGCTTGGTAGAACTATATTAGGTATTAGCGATATCATATCACAGAAACTACTATCTTTTGAACAGTTTGAACAACTACTTTTCTTCTTTTCTATATGAGTCATGAGGGTGCAGGATGTGTCTACTGTAGAGAGTTCGCTCTATTCAACTACCTGAAAGGAGATTGAGAGAGGCAGGGATTGGACTCTTCTCCCAAGTCACAGGCGATAGGACAAGGGGTAATGGCTTCAAGTTGTGCCAAGGGAGGTTCAGGCTGGGTATTAGGAAAAATTTTTACACAGAAAGGGTTATTAAGCATTGGAATGGGCTGTCCAGGGAGGTAGTTGAGACACCATCCATGGAGGTATTCAAGAGACGAGTTGACATGGTGCTCGAGGATATGGATTAGTGTTGGGTGGTGTTTTGTGTGGTGTGAATGTGGTGGTGTGTGGGGTTTTATTTGTTGTTTCGTTTTGGTGGTTTTTTGTTATTGGTTGGACTAGATGATCTTAAAAGGTCCCTTCCAAACTAGGTGATTCTGTGATTCTGTATTTAAAAGATGGGTTTACATAGTGCTTAGTGACATAGTTTAGTAATGTAGGGGGTTCTTTTGTATGGTTTTCTTTTGTTTTTTTGTTTGTTTGTTTGTTTTATCAGAGTTAGGTTGATGGTTGGACTAGATGATCTTAAAGGTCCCTTCCAACCTAGACAATTCTATGATTCTATAATTCTAACTATTTCTTATGATAAAACTGAAGAGACACATAAGGAAGATTTATAATTTAAAAATTTTTGGTACATCAATTAAAAAAGGTAATCTCCCAGTAATTCTGCATTATATTTTCCCAAAAGATCCATACACACAAGAAACAATCCTCAAACATTCTCTTTCTAGAAGATATATCTCATTCATTAATTCCAAAACCAAATATCAATATTTACACTACTGTTTGAATCAAAGACCAAATTAGTTCCTCCAACTTGATGCATGAGTCTGATTTGATACATCTGCACTTAGGAGGAGATGGTCTAATTCTAACTTCCTATACTTATAAGGAAATAATTTAGCAGAATAGAAGAATATTAATTACACATAAATTAGGTAAGGAGCGCAACTCTAACAATTTGAAAAGAAATATAAGAAAAGCATCTTGGGATGAGACCAATGAATCCATATGAAGGACTTTGGCTGCCCACTTGAGGAATGAACATAATTTTTGCCAAATCATTTTATAAATGTCTATTCATGTATTTGTCTCTCAACTTCTTGTGGTAATGCACATCCTCATAAACTTTATGATGGGTATTTTCCTTCTATAGATTCAAGGCAACTTACTTGAAATATGCATATTAAAATAAAAAAAGTGTTTGGTTATGAAACTGAAGTTAGACACACTCTTTTAAAGACCTCTGTTGTATTTTTCTTAATCTCTAGCTTAAGTCTTTGACCAGAGCTAAGGTATGGACCATCTACCCACCCAGAACACACAGGTGTGACTGTTTTATAACATATATTACAAAAACATATGTTACAAACTGAAAAGCTCAGGTAAACAGAACTATATGCAGTGAGAATTTCAGGCACTGAGGAGCGAGGAATCCTAGAGAGGCAGGTAAGTGAATCCAGAATTGTGATGGAAAAAAATATTTTCTGATTTTCACATTTACATTCTCCATGCTGTCCAAAACCCATGCTCGACAGTTTGATTGATTTGGAGGCTTCAGGTGACTAACTCCCCATGTGAGTGGTTCACTGCACAGAGAGGACTGTTCAATGGCAGAATCAGTAGCTGTTATATTAACTGTTACGTTAGGTTGATACACGCTGCTAAAGAAGCCTCTGAGCCTTTCGTGAGATCCATTTTAAACTGAGTCAGTCTCTTGCTTCTCTGCCTCTTTGGCCTCTCCTTCTCCATGAGCAGACTGAACCATTGGAGCACTAGTCATCAACTTTATAGAAATTCAGTGTGACATTTTAGCTCCTAAAATTCAGTTACATTTAATGAAGACTAGGAGAGGTTCAAGTATCTTAAAAACTTTGAAAGTCTAATAGGAACAACTGTGAAATGTATTCTTTTATGTAAAATAGCAGTTTGATGTGGCTACCTGGAGTTACTCTTCTGTTCACGTTGAAGAGATTCTCATGAGAATTACACTAGTCATATATTTCCCCTGTAACTGAATAAACAACTGGGTTAAATGACAGAGAAAGGCTCTCTGTCTGCGTTGCCTGTTTCCTCTACTGTAGGTCAGTGAGCATCATGATTTGGTGAAAAGGAGTGATTTTGTATTTGAGGATCAAGTCTTAATTAAATTAGTTACAGTTGGGGTTATTCTGTGACATTATCATGTACACTGGGAACCCAGCTGATACCGTCTGAAAGTATTGCTAATTGTAGAACTGGTTTTGAATGAAAGCCAGGTCTCAGATTTTAAATGGTCACTAAAGAATGTGCTATTTGGTTAGAGTGATCTGGGTCTTTAAAATCCCTTTAAGGAGCACTTCTCAGTCTTTTTTTGCAATGTACTTTTTGTTGTTCTATATTGATGACATCCTGACATGTACTGTAATGGGGTAAATGACTAGGAACAGGTTACTAATGTAGAATTTGTTATCATCCACAAGTGCTAATTTATGTTAATTAATAAGAATATATTTATATATACAAAGAAAAATCCTTCCTTTGTAATCAACATTCAGACAGTGCATATTTATGTTTTAGGACAGACGACCACTTTTGTATTTTCCAGGAGTCAGCTACTCAGAAAAAAGTAACAACAAAATACTTGGGGCTGGCAATGAAACTAAGGGAATGCTCTTTCCGTGGGAGATGTAATTACAGCTACCTTAACTCTTCTGAGTTCTCTTCAACTGTAAGGTAAAACAGCGCAGCACAAACCTCCAGGGTCCGACACGAGCAAGTAGGGACAGACAGGGATAGGGAACAGCAGCAACCACATGGCCACCATCACACTATATTATATTGTATCACATCACACAAGGGTGTAACTGCAGTGGTTGGGATTAATCTGAAGCTAACAACACCCTAACAGACTTTTCTGGTTAATTCGCATGTGACCTCATCCAGAGCAATTTGGCATTAAAGTACTAAAGGTTAAGGGATAAGAATATGGCATTTCATGTTGAATTCTAACATCAGAAAGTAAGAGGGAATATAACCCATGCAGCAGTGGTCTTAGTCAACCAGAATGACAGCCGTATTACCTGACAGAATTTGCTATATCCTTTATGAAAAGGCTAGCAAAATCTGTTTAACAAAGACCAACAAAATATCAGTACGTATGTAACTGAGATTTATTTTTAATAATTCTTATCTAAGAAGGGTGCTGTATGGAACCTGAGGGTGAAACATGGAACTTAGGACACATCACTTGCTTTAGATAATTTTCCAGGAATTTTATTCTTTCTATTTTTCTTACTTTTTTTTTTTTTTTTTAATAAAAAGATGATAAGTGGCATCTTCCAAATATATGCTAAATATAAACCTACAAAGTGAGACCTTCCCTATATCTGGCACCTTGAACTGAAGTCTTGAAAGATATGAACAAATTTTATTCACCTCAAAATGGTGGTAATACTGAACTAATTTTGAAAATCAGTTTTCAATATCAGTATTTTAATTCTGATTTCTTATCCAGGAGGTGTGTTCTCAATTGTTTGTTGTGAATTTTTTCTGTGGATGGGACTGTCAGTGTCTAAAACATCTAGTCCACCAAATCATGCAGAACGTGGATACAGTATCTTCCAATTGCAAACTCTGAAGGACAAAGGAAAAAAATAAAATATTCAAAATAAAATTCGAATAAGTAAGGACAGGATACTGTTTCTTTGAAGCTGTATTTTACTACTTGAGCAGAGAGGTGGAAAAACCCTTGATTTCAGCTTCTTTCACTCAGCCTTTTACAAGTCTTAGATGTATATTTATTGAAGTTCTAGGTGCAACTGTCTTATATCTGTTACCAGCACTTTGGATTGTGGTCTGGTCACTTGAATGGTCATTTCACAGGAGAATGAAACATTTCTGAGAAACTTTACTGAATGCAAAGTCGAGCAGTGTAGTTTAAGCGGCTACAGCAAATAACTGCATTCAACATGTATTTATTTTACTTGGGTGTGGGGGAATGAAAAGCACACACAGGGGCAGGTATTACTGCTCTCAATAGTTACACAAATTTGCTAATATCAAATCAAGAGGCACAGTAAAGGAAATTTTCTGAAGTGAAATTGTTGGATATCTAACAGAAACATCAGCTTGAAAAAAATGTTTCCTTTTCTTGTCTAATTCATTTTGGTAGGCAACATAAGGGATGCCAATACCACAACTTTAAGTGTTAGCAATTTGAGTTCCTGAATGCCTACCAATACTCTAAGCAAATAAAGGAAGCCTTATGACTTAGGATCAGCACTATTATTTCCCAGAATACAGATAGGAAAAGGGCTAGTCATAGTATATTGGTTAGGTCTGTCCAGACTTTTGCATATACAGAATAGCACTACAGGCTTTTTTCCTAAAATGGAGGCTCTGCTTCAAAAATCTGGAGAAAAATGCTGTTCTGACTGCATTGATCTCTGAAAATCCATCATTGCAAATCTCCATATACTCCAACATCACCAGAAACACCAAGACCCTTGCCAAGAACTTCAGGTCAATTTTTCTGGAAGTCTGTGTAGCCTTTGCTGTAATTTCCTAGAATTAAACAGAAAGTGAAAGCTACCTGAAAAGCTGTGCATGTACTGAGAGCAAGAATTATTTAATGTGTTGGAAATGAAGGAATTGTTTTGATATATAATATTGTGAAAGTAAATTGCTATTTAAAAAAAAGAAAAAGAAGTCATATCATCACACTGTAGCAGAAGCACAGCAGTTTCAACTCTAATCCTTTAGAATGGAAGTAACTTTTAACACTGACAGCTTGATATCTATCTGTATGGCTTAGTTGTCTGGCACATCAAACTTTGCCAGCAGAAGTGTTTGTTTGAAAGGATAGAAAAACAATCCTAGGACGCTTTTCATGTTTCTATTCTTTGTTACCAAATCAAAATCATGGGCATCGATGTCAACAGAAAATTGGCTCCCAAACATTAGTTCAATTCTGACCAGTTCTTTTCAAAGTTTGTTTACAGGGTTTTGTACCAGCAGATGGAACTGGGACACGCACTTTCTTGCCTTTGCCTCCCTCTTAGCCTAGAGCTTAATAAAAAACAACTCTGAGTTCTTATTTTGCCTCATTTTGAAATACGGAACTGAACTTAAATCTACCTTCAAGATGAATCTTGTAAACCTAAACTATTCAATGGACCTTTCTCTCTTCTGTTGAAGCTGTTTCATCTCATACAAGCAAAGAATTCTTCTCTAGAGGAGAGCCTTAAACATGAAGCTCACCTTGAAGGGGCATGCTCTAGCAGCACTTTCTGATCCACCTGAAGTTCTTTTGAAATGCTTATAATAGGTACAAATATTTTGGTTATGTCTCAGTGCAGTAGTTATCCATCACCACTTCTTTGTTATGAAGATAATATTTTTCACATTCTCCTTTTTTCTCATCTTTGTTTCCTCTACCAAGCCTTAAAATTATTGTTCCAATTATCCCTGTTAAAACTGTTGCCTCAAAGACCATTTTCCTATTCTTCTATTGCTTTGCTTTTATGTGCTCCAACAAGTGCAAGTTTTTTCAAAACTACTCCTAGCCCTTATTCTATATCTCCACATTCTGAGGTTTCAGCAGTGAAGATACAAGGTGTAGCACTGGCAAAATGCTACGAAGCAGCACGACAAGCCTGGAGCACTAGTGTGCGCGCAAGATATGTACTGTACATAAACTACTGCATATCAAATGAAGAGTGAAACAGTCTAAAGAGGTTAAGAAACTATTCTCTAATAGACTTCTTTCTGATAGTGATAATAGCTTTAATTGCTTATTTCTGTGCTACTGCTACATATGGAATTCTTTGGTAGTGTGGCTACCATATTAATGAATAATGCAATGAATTAACGGCACTAAAAAACAGTAGCAGTTCTCCTTCTCTGTCTGAACTTTCTTCCTCAGACTGCACTCCCACAGTGCAGTTTACCAGTAAACTGATTTTTCATGTTTCCATCTGTTGCACCAATCTATCACAGATCAGTGATAGATATCACTCTTTCTTTCTGCTTTTAAGGCTTTTCCAAGTTTGCATCGATAACCTAGACAGTAAGCAACATGGCAGAAGCTTTCCACTTGTGCATCCCTGCTATTTCTAGATCGCTGTTCCCTGTGACCCTTTCCATGCAGATGGGGTCCAAAGAAGATAATCTAGTAAAAATGGCATTAATATTTACTGCTAATAATATGAGCGTGCAAAATGTAACAGCTTTTCCCCTCCAGATATTAAAACTGCAGGTGGGCTTTCACAATATGTTTCCAGCAGTAGTGATAGTGATTGGTAACTTTACAGCTGGATTAGATGATCTTAAAGTTCTTTTCCAACCTAAAGGCTTACATAATTCTATGAAAAGAAGCCCATCTTAGGTTCTAAAATGTCTCTCTCAGACACTTTTATTTCCTAATAGTTGACTATTTGCTTTAGTTATTACATAATACTTTTAAAATGAAAGTGAGCATAAATATTTTGACATTTTATACATGCACAGAATTTGCATTTAGAAAACATGATTCTTTTAATCTCAAACAGACAAGGGAAAGCCTTTTCAAGCTGGCACTTTCCCCTTCCAATCTGTTACAAGGCAGCTTCAGATAACCACACACAGTCTTGTTATAAACACCATCTTGCTATGCAACTTAAAGTATCTGTCAGATAGTCAAGTTTTTTGTTGCATTTTTATAAATGAGTTAAGCTAGTACACTCCTCTGATAACTGATGACTCTCCTTATACATCACCCTGTAAATTCACACATACATTTCTGAATGAAAGAGCCGCAACTAAACACTCTTTTTGCTTGTATCCACCACAGTACTATGGTTTTATAGACCACCTAATCAGAGACCACAAAAAAAGGGGGGCCCTCTTTGTCTAAATCGTTACTTTGTTTCTCTCCCCTGGCTTTCTATTTCCCTCCCAGCACTACCACCACCATCAGAAACGACATATTCCGCATTACTAAACAGCAAGACCCATAGGGCTTTTCACTTCTAATTTCACGCCATAATAAAATGCAGTGGTTGTTTCACTGGGGGACCTGAAAAGCCTTCCTTTGTGAGGCTTGTTTGATGGTCAGGTTAAGCATCACACTCTGGCAGCAGGCATCTGTGCGTGCCTCTTCATGCACTTATGGCAAGGGGAAGGAAAAAGAACAGAAAAATGAAAAGGAGTTTGTCTTGAAGAAAATACTCATCCGCTACTCTGACTCAAGCAATTTACACTCTATTTCTTGGCCTAAATATTTTTAAATATATCGGCTCCACCTCATTGATAAACCAATCAATCTAATCCATAGCAAGTCTAGAAAGTTTTCAGTGCAGAGAGTTACACTTGTTGCTTTAATGGAAAAATCTATTGACTTCAAGTAGAATGATGATAGGTGGGGGAAAGGGAAAAGAAAAGGATCTAAAGAAAATAAAGCTGCATTGTTATTAATTTCACAATAAACAAAATTACAAAAAAAGTGAAGGTGATCAACAACAATAAACAAGTATGGCATTTCTAAAAAGTACCAGTATCATATGTAAAAGAAACATTGTTTCATTCTATAAAAATAGAAGTTAAAATTGTGTTAATCCCAAGTACAACAGGAACAAAATCCCAAAATGTAACAAGAAACTCTGTGAAGTGTTCTAAACTTAGCTTTAAATATATTCCCACTACACAAAGAATGATTTTCTGTCTCATGTTTAGAAACCCTATTGTATCCATTGAATCTTTTGTAAAAAGAGATAATGTGATTCCTTTTCACAATAATATCTTCATGTCTCTTAACATTGTCTACTGAAACACCAAAATGAGTAAAATTTTATCAGTTTACATGACAATTCATAGAATAAACACTGCTGGATAATAATGTAAAACAAGAAAGATTGTTATTTAAATAATACAGTGTCTGAATACCTTAGAAAATTCAAAGTAACCTAAAATAGCTATCTTATTTCAAAGGAATGTCTTTCAAAGGTTAATAAATAGATGCCTACCCTCTTAATATTTTTCAATGCATGCTATGCATATGCAAAAAAGTCTATGCTTAGATGCTAAATTTCTTGATAAATCTCTCTAATCATTGTATTTTTCAGGTTATGGTCATGTGATGGGCATAAGCAAATCTAAATTCAGTGGTTCAGTGGTTTTTAAATCTACAATGCTACCAGAAGAGGAGCAGAGGACTAGCATCCTTTGGATGTAAATGTGCTGAAACAGTCACCTTAGATGAAAAAGTGACCAGTTTCTAGCCAAGTAAACTTCCCCATTCAGTTCGTTCAGTAGCCTCATAAAAACTAGCTGTCCAGGCTGGGGACATGCACAAGAGGGAAGGAGAGAGGAGTGTGTAAACACCTCTTTAATTGATAGCCGGCTCTTACAGCAGCTTAAGCCAGTCATAAAACCACAGTCTAAAAAAGCAACTGCTATCTCATTTTCCCTCCAAGGCTGAGTAATAAAGGCTGACATTATAGTGTTGAGAGGTAAGTGGGACAAACTGGCAGCTGAGTTAATAAATAAATAGTTCTGATTAAACTATCATAGAACATAATAAACTGATAAATCAATCCTCAGCCTTGTACTGGAAAAATCAAGCTGGATACATTCTCCCTGGCAAGAAGTCTGCACCAGTTCACTGGCCATTTCTTCTTCCAGGGCAGAAGGGAAGGCAATTTGCCTGTTCAGACTGTGCCCCAGGAACACATTCTATCCTCAGTGTTCATGAATGTGGTAGTTCACCTCTACAGCTCAAACAGGCACCATTGCATTACTTTACAGTATAAATTTAAAATGTTAATTGGGCAAGCAAAATTTTCCTTAAATATGAAATTTGACTGGCAGATATTACTGCTAAAAGGATTCTAGGATTGTCACCAAATATGTAGCTTTTTTTTTTTTTTACTTTAACTTGGAAGCTGAGAATTTTGATTAGTTATCCACTAATTTCTAACACTATTAAAACATACTGATCCTTCTAGTCATAGAATCCAATACAAAAAATGAAAGACTGAAAGTAGTATACTTCTAGTCATCCTAAAGTGACCTATTGTAGTGTGCAGATGTTAAGACGATGGAATGGAATTTAATTGTGATAAAGGTGATGCTATAGCACAGCAAAAAATTTAAAGTGGAAATTTGGGATACGCAATGCTTCTAGTTTTCTGCCATTCATCTTAATAGGACTCTTGAGCAAGCTCTCAGAGGAATCAAAGAGAGTAAGATTATGGAAGCATGTTGGTATTAAGTCCCCAGAGAACAACTGTCTGAAAAGCAGCTCTTTGCATAGCACTCTATACGCTGACAGATTAAATTAATAGCTTGCCTTTTTATGCAAATATATGCAAGGAAATGCACACTAGTTAATGAAGTATAGCCATAGGGTCACAACCACAAGTCATAATTCTAGATTAAATCAGCACAGATTGCAGGTGCCCAGAAACCTCAGGAACTGACTCCCTGTGATTGCTCAGAGGCATCCTAAATCTCATGGTAATGCATATCTAGATAAGAGTACCAGAATGCTCAGTTTCGGATAGAGAGCATGTATCTGTGAGCTGCTCTGTAGTAAACTGCAAAATTTGACAACCCTGAAAAATCTTCACTGAGGGCCCCAGAGCTGCGGCAGCTCTAACCAGATGTCATTTTTCACCACTCATCTCAATACTAACAGGGTTAGTTTGGGCAGCAGTGGTATGATAGCAGGTTGGAGGACTGTGAAAAAGGAAGAAAGAAAACAATGGCACTGAATGAGAGGAATAGAAAAGGGGGGGTGGGGAAAAACTAGTCCTGCAAAGCTTTTCATGTGAAGTCATCTGTAAGGATCGCAGTACATCCTTGAGGGTACATTAATGTGTAATCAAATACTGCAGCTTTTCATTCAGTCAGGATACTTCAAAGTTTTCTCTTTTCTATATAGCTACCTCTTTCAATGAAACAATTTTGGGGATTTTATTTTAACAGTAAAACTATTGCTTTGAAACATAACATCAGGAAAGAAAGTACATAAGACAGCTCTTTCCCCAACAGCTGGTTTTCTCCTGAATCATTCATTCGTCCTAGACCATCGTCTGCCCAGCCACCTTACAATTCACTATGAAAGCTGAAGCAGGCAGACAGCTAAAAGGAGAAGGCTCTTCCTAGTCATGCCCAGGCAGAGCGACCACAGGCTAAAGACAGAAATGAAGAACATCTTCCCATTTATCAAAGACAGGGAAGCTAGGTAGGAACTTGTGCCAGCTTTATATGTAGAATGTCACAGACCTCTAGATATGAGGAGTGTATATTCTCCATGGATTGTATTACCTCTGTCTTGCCCTCATTCCACTCTTTGCCTCAGGGTGTATGCAGCACTGAAAATGTGGTATACCCCACGATTTTGTTACAGAAAAAAAAAATCACTGTATTTTAAAATCTACAAAAAAGTCTTTACTGTCTTCAGTTAACTAGGTGGCTTTCCCTTCCTCTGCAGGGTCGAGGCCCAATTGCCCAAGGCTTATCTCATGCAATAACTGAAAAATTAAGATAAAATATGTCTGTTTTCTTTTATTCTGCCATCAAAATTTACTTGCGCTTGATGATCTACCAACTGCTGGGAACCAATCTGCCTTTCCTGAAACATAAATAATCTTCTTGTGATCTAAGTATCCCCCACAGCAATACCAGGTACCCCAATCTAGGAGGTTTATTATCTTCATTATCTTCAAAGTACAAAGGAACATAAATTTCAGGAAATTTATAACTCTCTGTAGCCACAAAACCCCGTAGGAACTGTGCTTTGAATATGCCAGGGCAAAGCAAGTTATTTTCCCAGACAGAAAAGTATCTAGGGCTTAATTCAGTTGCCCATTCACAGGTACCAATATCTAATGTAATGCATAGTATGGCAACTGGCCTCCAGTTGCCACTCCTGAAAGGCAAAACCCTTTTTCTTAGGTACCTGTCACATCTCCCAGCCCTACGTGGATGGCTCCAGAACTCTAGAGAAGCTCAAATGGGACCAGGTGCTCATATGTGAATGGACAATACAGCCTCTGGTAGGTTGACCCTGGCTGGCCACCAGGTGTTCACCACGCTGCTCTATCACTCCCCCTCCTCAGCTGCATGGGAGGAGAAAACTACAATGAAAGGCTCGTGGTCTGAGATAAGGACAGGGAGATCACTCACCAATTACTGTCACAGGCAAAACAAACTCGACTTGGGGAAATTAACATAATTTATTGCCAATGAAATCAGATTAGGGTAATGACAAAATAAAACCAAATCTTAAAACACCTTCCTTCCACCTCTCCCTTCCTGAGCTCAACTTCACGCCTGCATTCTCTGCCTCCTCCCCTTGAGTGGCACAGGGGGACAGGGAATGGGGGTTGTGGTCAGTTCACATGTTGTCTCTGCTGCTCCTCCCTCCTCAGAAGGAGGACTCCTCACACTCTTCCCCTGCTCCAGTGTGGTGTCCCTCCCATGGGAGACAGTCTCCATGAACTTCTCCAGCACAGGTCCTTCCCTCCATAGGCTGCAGTTCTTCACGAACTGCTCTAGCATGGGTCCTTTTCATAGGATGCAGTCCTTCAGGATTAGACTGTTCCAGCATCGGTTCCCCACAAAGTTCCAAGTCCTGCCAGCAAACCTGCTCCAGTGTGGGCTTCTCTCTCCACAGTGTCCCAGATCCTGCCAGAAGGCTGCTGCAGCACAGACTCTCCACAGGGTCACAGTTTCCTTTGGGTGCATCCACCTGCTCCGGCATGGGCTGCAGGTTGAATATCTGCTCCACCATTATGCGCCCTGGGATGCAGGAGAACACCCTGCCTCACCATGGTCTTCACTACAAGTTGCAGTGGAATCTCTGCTACAGTGACTGGAGCACCTCCTCCACCACCTTCTTCACTGACCTTGGCATCTGCAGAGTTGTTTCTCTCACATATTCTCACTTCTCTCTCTGGGCTGTTGTGGTACAGCAGCTTTTTTCCCCTTCTTAAATATGTTATCATAGAGGTGCTACCACCATCACTGATTGGCTCAGCCTTGGCCAGCGGTGAGCCCACCTTGGAGCCAGCTAGCACTGTCTTTGCTGTACATGGGGGAAGCTTCTGGAGTCTTCTCACAGAAGCCACCCCTGCAGCCCCTGCCACCTACCAAAAATTTTGCCACACAAACCCAATACACCAGCCCTACTGTGGGATTCAGCTTTAGACAAGTAAGCTGCGTGTCTATACGCCAGACAGGGACCCAACTTCCCATCAGCTGATGGAGATCTAGCCAATACAGTCAATGGCATATGGCGAATCAGAGTGGTCCAAATACAGGTGTCTCCTACAGAGTGAGGTAAGTAGCTCTCTGGAGGTTACTGACTGTACTAACTGGATTCCTGTTGACAATGGAGAGATATTGGAGGATACCTCCATAATGTGCAAAGTGTAGAGAATCCAAAATTCAGTTGTTTGAATCTCGAGTTCCTCCACTAGTCAAAGTACTGTTAATTTGCTTAGCATGGTGGGATTATTGTCTTGAGAAACCATTTCTTACTCAAGAACTGCAATAATATTCCAGAATATTCCTGGAAGTAGAATACTTCTACAACAAGTATTTCAGGCAGCCGTTTCTAATCCTGTGGCTATATTATATTTCTTAAATGTAATAACACTCAGTCATAAAAGCAGATAGAAAAGCACTCATGAGGAGAGTTCAGAACAAGACATAAAATATAATTTGGTTTGTTTCACCAACAGTCACATTTGTTACAGGATTTTAATCATTTTTACTTCCTCAACCCAATTTGAATTTATATAATTTTCAGTTGCTGTAACATTTCAAATATGTTTAGGCCTATATATGAAACCACTGATGCACTATTTTTTGCTTATTCAAAGAAACTGTCTTAGTGATTTCATATTTTCCACAGTATTTCTTCGGGCAAGTGGCTAGAGACTAATATGTAAGCACCTTAGGGTAACCATCCTATATTTGTCTGAACAAATGCATCAATTGATGTTGTATAATAAAAAACCAATTCTCTCTTTTCCCTAACCTCCACAAGACAGTTAGATAAAATTTTTCTACCACCATGTAAAATTGCCAGTGCCCAGCGGCAAAACTGCTAGAATACTGAAACTGTTTACAAAATTACTTGTAACATAAAATAGACATATAGTCTTTATTGTAAATGCCTGTTGTTACAAGTCAAATCATGAAAACTACCCGGTTTTGGGAATAATACAAAAATTTTTGAATAGTGTTTTTATACACAACAAAATGAATAATATTTCAGGATTTGACTATTAAAAATATCTTAATATTGTCTCACTGTGAAAAACTATAATACCTCTCTCCTGCATTTTACAATTCCTTAATGGAAAGCCTGTAAAAGCATGTGACAAATGCTTCAAGTATCCTAAAATTTGCTTACACATTCATAAACGACCTGTTTTATGGTTTAACCTCAGTGACCCAGTATCATAGGGACAATTTTGTGCTTGAATTAACTTATGCAATGCTCATTAAAATCCATAGGAGCCACCCAGGCAACCAAAGAGACAGAGTTTGGCCCAAAGTACCATAGCATCTTAAGACTAATTTATGCATTTGGCAAAAATTCTGGAACAACATTTAGGCCAAGCCACTTACATAAACAATCTTTCCATTCATATTCTTAAAAAGGCAACAGCAACAACAGCTGTCACAGCTCATTGTCTGAATACATCTTTCTCTTTTTAATTTTAACCTCTTAACCTCTTTAACCTTTGTACCTGCATTTTTAAGAAATCCATTTCAAATTATGTCTTTTTCAGCTCTTTTCTTCTATGAATATATCTTCCTTCAGACATTAAAAAGTAGCTTGAAAAAGATAGTTTTTCTAAATCGTGACCATTAAAGTTGATTTACTTACTTCTTCCTCAGTCCTTTCATGTGTCTTTTTCTTGTTCAGAATAAATACTGAAATGCTTTCCAGGCCTGAAGATGACCAACAGAGATGGCTATATCAAGATACTTTAGATATTAGAGCATTTCCAGAAAAAGGGGCATCACTGTGGGCAAAGATGGACTTCATCCATGTTAGAAAGTATAAATTTCTATTTCAGCCTCTACTTTGGTTGCTAAGATTCATGGTATGTACAAAATCATTCTACTTTAGACGAAGCTTACAGTATCATATATTGTGTTCTTAAAGATACAGCCTATCACAGTTAATACAAATTATTCTACGCCTGTAAAAGCCCTTTTACTCCATTATAATTACACCACTGTAAGTATTTTGCTAGAGAGCTCTACCTCTCCAATCTTAACTGTTGATATAGTTTTATATTTTTCTCCTCTCCCAGAACTGACTACAGCATAACTAAGGTGAGGTGCTAAGACAATTAACACATTTTTTAAAAGAGGAGAATTCTAGCGAAAGATCATTATAACTCAGTACTTAAAAAATTTCCCTATATCTCTCCAGGCACAAATCCAATCCAAGAAGTCGAAGAAAAAAAAAAAAAACATGCCAGGCCCATCTGTAATGCATTTTAAACTAATTTATTGCCTCTAACTGTTCTCAAGTAACTGACTTGCCCTGCAAATACTATAGGCTGCAGCTTTCATTTAAGAGCTTTATTTTATTTGCTTCATGGATCGTTTTGGCACATTTTGCTGTTTCCCACTGCAAAAGCATGGCTAAATTTCATATCTTCTGAAAACCTTCATGTAATATCCAGAAGAGAGAATACTCTGAAGTTTGTTATTTGCCGATTAATAATCCAAACTGCTCTGGTTACCCCCAAGAAGAACAGTGAATCACAACATTTGCTATATGAGTCTCCAGAAGTTATTTCCTTCATGAAAGCATTTTACTGATTTTTCTAAATGACATACCACTTTACAGTCAGATTTGCTTTAAAAAAGAAGTAGAAATGTAGCTTAAAAGTATTGCTTTGACTACTACAACACAATATACAGTATAGAACAGGGAAATTTGATGCTTGAAACAGTGATTTCAAAATATAAAGAAAAGAGAGGCAGACTAACTAGTGGCATCTACTTCCCAAATTTACACAAGAAACACTTCATCCATCCAAAATACTTATCATCCTCTCACTATATGCGTGATGGTCTCTATATCCTAAAGCTTTTCAGGATGTTTTTTTTGTTTTGTCCCCACGCCCAGTTATGCCGGTTCCTTACAAAGGCTTTATTCAGCTTTATGTAGATTATACAGAATACCAGACCCATTGTGGGCTTTACCTTCCAGTGCGCTGTCTGCTTGTAGAGCCATTGAAACCAAGTGCAAATCAAGCGATAGGAAAACAGAACAAAAGTGTTTTCCAACTCATTGGATCCAGTTTGGAAATTAGAGATGGTGTCTTAACAAAGCAATCGGTGGAGGTTAAGTGAGAGCCATACAAAAGTATTGGTCAAGATGTAGTTGAGAAATGGCATCCTCCCCCACTGCTATTAAAATAAAGTAGTACAAGTGCAAAGAGACTCAAATCCCATTGTGTTTTATAAGGACAGCAAGCACTTTTGTAGAGATGCACAGATGAGGCTCCAAGAACAGCAGAAGTCACATCAAGTATAGGCAGATGACGTGGTTCTGGCCTCCCGCTCTGTCTGGGCTGCCCATTGCGTTTGCTCTTTTGTACTTCAACTGAAAAAGTGAACACACTCATAAGCTGGCAATGCTGAAAACTCCTTTTTCTCATCTTCTCCACCCCAAGAGGTTTCTGGCCAGACACGTGAGCTAAGCTGGCTCACTGCAAAGTCAACATAAGGTAGTGGGACAGAACAAGTACCTGGCGGAAGGGAAGACTGCCCCTTGCCACCTCAACTGATATATAAAACAGCCTTATGGCCAGCCCACCCCAAAATGCATTGTTTTGAAAAATTTCCTTTTTCCTCCTCCATTTGCTAATCTGAAAAAACTTTGGAGTTTAAAATGACCACCAAATAAATGTTTTTTTTCTTTTACTTCTGTATTTAGAAGATATGAACTGTTCCCATGATCCTCAAAGAAAGGACTATTGCGTTCTAAATTAATAAAACCTTATTTGCATGTTCAAAATCTCATGTATAGAGACAAAAGAAAACATATTCACAAGGAAGATAGTTATGTCACCATGCTGCACTGTGACTAGTCCAGTGACCAAATTCTCACACTGAATTAAAATTTGGTCATGAAATCATCTTTGATAGAGATAATTTGCTACTAATCCAGGCAGAAAGCTTATACACTTTTAGGCTGGATGATATTTGCAATCATATTCTGATCTTCTTACTTCCCTGTCAAACTGGTACAAGCATTAAGGAACAGAGTAAAGCTTTTTTTTTTTTCTCTTTTTTTTTTTTTTTCTAATTTTGCACGCCCTCTCTTAAAGAAACAAGTTTGGGGAGTTGACGAATTTACCAGGTTGCAATTCTGGGCTCCCAGCTGCCTATAGCAAGCATTACCAAATCTCAACAGAACTGCGAACTGCTCTTGCCTTTTCCCACTCTAGAAGGTCTCACCTTCTATCCCAACTACAAATTCTTTTCTCCAGATCTTCACAAAAGCCTTGGGTGCATACGACATTTTGCAGTGCCTATTATGGGGAAATTCTCCTTAAAAAAGCCCAGGGGCTTCTCAAGTGCTTCTTAGCAATGTGAAGAATCCAGGCTGGAGGAGAGAGTTAAATGTTTCTTACTTTTTCTGAAACTGATATTTTGAAATTATGAAAATATCAAATCTTGAAAAACTTAAAGTGGAAAAAAATGAAGATATGATACTGCCCAAATCAATAATAATAAAAAATAATCAGAGGAAGGGCAAGGAATTGCATCCTGAAAATTCTGTCATAAGAAATAAGATATGTAAAACTGAAAACAATAATCACAAGTAGCCAATACAGCTTTAAATCAAAGTCGACTGAAATCAATGATACCTTTGCAATTACTTCAGTAGGCTTTCAAAAGGACTGTAATTGCTTTAATTGAGTCTTGAAAGATAACCCATGGTCATATCATGTACATTATCATACTAGATAGTTGAAAACTGAGAACGTTAATCACAAAAGGCCTTTTTCCCCTGCTTGTTTACCATCTCTGTAGTTTGAATGAATACATTTTTGTAAATATTTATTCAAGTTTGTATTTTTTCACCATTATCTTCTAAACTAAAAATTTAATCCTGTTCAAACAGCTTTATATATTTCTATTTACTCAAGGTGTGAACCAGCTTGCCTTTCAAATAAAAGTTGCAATTCTGTCCAACCATTTCCTTACAGTGTAACTCTTTTTTCATTTTATCAATGAAAAATTAGATCGTTGTTTCCAGATTTGAGCGTGTTTTCAGTGTGATGTTAAAAAATGAAATATTTAAAACCTTGTTTACTGAACTTCATCAATTTTACATCAGTAAACATTGCTTGCAAATGTTTGCACTTTATTGTAAAAATGTCTATAAAGTGGTGATTTTATTAATCTGTCCTACTGGTTCTTGTCTATCACTTGAAGGAGTAGCAAAATTATTGTACAGGACTGTACAGCAAAACTTGTCTCCTAAAGATTTTCTATAAAACAGAAAACATTAATTTCTACACAACCTTACAACTGTACCAGTTTTCTAGAGCTTTTTATCAGTTTCAAATATATTGTGTCTAATTGCTAACCTTGTCTGTTGAACTTGATAGTAACTTCATTAGCATAGCTCACAGGTGTGTTGCATTCGCACATTTATAATAAAGAAATGCTCAAAGAAAATGTGTCCAGCTCAAACTACAGTTTTTAATTGTTAAAGCAGATCCAAATTAGCATTCACAACCTGCATTTCCCTAACAAAAGGCTTTCAAACTGAAAGTGATTTGTAATTCAAAAAGGATTGTGGTCAATAGATTCCGAGCATGCAAAACATGTTTGGCACTTAAAAATTCCAAGACCTGTTGAAAACTTAACTTATGAGTTTACATTTTCTTGTTTCCTGTTATTTTTCAGTGAAACATTATAAAATGGGTGTATGATTTGATAAAAATTGGAATTATTCCCAGACATTCAATTTAGACAAGGTTTATGGCTAATATCTGATGAAATCTTTATATTTACAACAGTTCTTTACTTTGACTCCAAATGATGTAATGTCCTGATGGTTTAATAAACAGGAAAAGATGTTGAGAAAAATAATCTCTAATGTAAACTTGAAACACACCAGCCTCCTCTTCAAAATATTTGTCTGTACATATGTATGTATTATAAGTATAGCTGCTGCAATATGTTTACTCCAATAACCCATACAGAAAAAATCTGGCTGATTCATTGATTAATTACATAGTTGTGTGCAACATCTAGTACTGAATGTGCATAAATTACATCCAATTACATTTTTATGAGGATTTATGGTACATAATGGTACATAACAAGTCATGAGATTTAAAAAAACTGAGCAGTACTTTCCTGTTACAAAAATAGAAAAGCACATACACAACAGTTTATATTTTCTCATATTTGGTTGTGTTTGGAAGTCTGAAATATGTAGACATGATATGATGGAAGTGTTACACACTATCAGTATTTCTGCACTGCACGGCACTTTTTTATTTATAAGAGTGCTGAAGAAACTTCTGAAATTGTTCTCACATAATTTAAAACGTGATTTCCCCTATGAGGTCTGTTGATGATTTGGGCAATATATGCCTTCCTTTTATTTGCATTGGAGAAGACACACGGAGAACAAAATAATGGACCTGTCACGTCTATTAAGACAGAAGAGATGCTCACCATTTTCACCATCACTTTAAGTCTTCTCTCCCTCTCCTTTTCCCCTCAAGCTTGATGCCCTCATCTGACACACCTCCATACCTACCAACTTCTGCAGGTGTATCTGGCCAGTTGGAAGATCTTGTTAACAAGATTTATGTCATGCAGGGCATGTAGCATTTTAAGGCAACAGAACTGTGCTTCAACAAGGAAAATGCACACCTATATAGAGACATGCTTATGTCTACAAATACACTCTGTATTCTTAAAGAAGAGCGCCAAGACTCCAAAAGAGTGGAGGAAGGCTACCTTCTGTATGGCTCCCAGACAAAGTATTTTGCCTTGAAGAGCAGAAGTCTTCCAAATAAGTTCCTGATCATGTTGAAACAGATTCAAGTATTATCTCAGCCATGAGAACAAATGAATGTAACATGCTAGTCCCCCAGGGATTCAGGACACAGCAAGAGCTTCTCCCTGAAACCTTAAAGCTGCAACTATATTTTTTTTGTGCATCAGGAAGGACACGGTTTTCATCTATATTTTTATTTCAGGTTTGTTATCTTGCACATTTTTGTTAGATAGGCTACTGGTGTTATGACAATTCAGCCTGTTGAGTGAAAAAACATGGGAAATCATGTAAAGGAATTATGAAGTCAATTTTAGTAAAAATTCTATGAGACTAACAACAATATTTATATCAATTTCACTTCTTTCTTTCTGAGCCATAAAATATGTTTTGCACATTGTCATGATTTTAGGAGACATGCCCTCTAGGAAAAAGCAAGATCCATGGATAAAGACTTGGCAGACAACTTTGTAGATTATTTCATTATGTAACTACTCTTCCACCCTAAACCCAAAAGCAAAAGAGCTGCTGCAGATGACTTCTGATAGTAATTTTTATCTCACTGTAGTTTAAAGACACACTAGAACAATTGGCAGCTTACAGAATGTCCAGCCAGATGCGTATTTTTTTCAAATAAAATTAGAAGTATGATCATTACAGATTTATTCAAATGCTTCCTCCATCCCCACACCCCACACATATAAAAAAGTTAGCTGTGATTGTTTCCCACACTCAGTTGACATACTGATATTTTGGTATGAAATTATTCAATCAGAACATGAAATTAGATTTGTCTCAGACTTACCCTTACATATGGCAAGGTCTATTACATATGATTTGCCTCTTACATATGATTTAAATAAGAAAATTAAAGCCAGTCTTTTACTGAAGCTGAAAAAAATACAGAAGAGTAACAAAACAGTATAAAAGTTTCACTTTCATGGAATAAGAGAAGGTAAAGCATTTGATTTCCTATGAACCAGATTATTATGAACCTGGCTCTTCATGCTCTAGTGCCCAAGATTATTGGTTTGTGGGCGGGTATCCCATATCACACCTGTGTGCTGTGGTGGGGTGTTGTGGTTTGTTTGTTTGTTTTCTAGGGGTTTTGTGTAGTTGGACTCGATGATCTCAGAGGTCCCTTCCAACCATGATGATTCTATGATTCTGTGATTATCTTTTATATTCTGGGTCACAATACAGGAAATAAATACTACACTTTCATAACATTTCATATCTCTGTCATCAAACTTCAATCATCATTACTAAAAAGACTGAAATTATTTACACAGCAGCATGTGACAACTTTACCCAAAGAAGGGGAGAGAATAAATAGGTAGAGGAGGGAATGAGACATAAATTTTTAGTTTTGATTCTGCATATAAACATGAAGAAATACTGGTGTATAGATAAAAGCATTAGCTTGATGTTGCTGAAGCTTTTGAGAAGTTCTTTTTGTGGCTCTGCTGCTTTGATGGTCATATTACAAATGATGTTGGTTTTACAAATTGAGAAATTACGAACATTTTGGTTGCTCAACCTCCCTCACAGTGGCTACCTGCTCCTCAGAAGAAATTCCAGAAAAGGACACATGTTCAGTGCTCATCTTCCTTACTTAACAAACATCCATCTTAATATTTACCAGGATTAAAGTTTATGAATTCTGTTGATTCAGAAACTAGAATTAATCTTTCCCTTTCTTTATTCCTGTCTTTGGGACAAATGTTGAGATGCTGCACTTTAACCCACCTGGGCTATGCTAACACTACCTCTGAAAGCTCATCAGCATGAACCTGATTAGATTAAAGTACCAAAGTGTAATGGTTACATGCAAATTTAGATTTCCAAATGTATGTAACAATAAATGTATATAACAAGAAATGCATAAAACAAAATAGGGATTTCTTATTAGAGATTGACAATAGATGTCATTTAAGTTCTGAAGTTCCCCATAGCATTGCAAATACCTTTTTCTATGTTTTACTTTAGCTCTGCATACAATACTTGCTTTAACAAGAAACTCCAATTTAGTATGACTTTGAAAGTTAATGCATATACATAACAGATCTTGTGCTTAACTCTGTTTAATAATATATGAACATTTCTGGAAAGATCAAACTGTGCCTAGTAGGACAGGAAATGGAGGTGCAAAAAGTAGTGAAAATACTATGTAGGCCACTTATTTACTACTTATTATTTTCCTGCTCCATTATGCCAACTCTTATCACAAGACATTACTGCTAAGAGCTTACTCCTTATTGCTAGCCATGCAAGAGTGCAACACAATCAACACAGTGTTTGTGAGAGACCACTATTATTAGTAAATTTAAAATTTTTTATCAACCATTATTATCTTTAGAGCACACTAATTTAAAACAGTCTATTAGAGTAGTTTCTCATGTGTAAGAAGAAACAAGCTCTTTACCTATTTATATGTGGTGCTAGAAATAGGGAGCCAAAGTATGGCAGAATTATTTCACACCTATCAGTTTATCATGGCGTCAGTTATCATCCAAAAAAAATGAAAATGATCAGAATTAATCCAAAATGTAAGTTAAGCCAAAGGGAACATATATTACGTTATGACACATTGATTATTTCATAAATATCCCAGTAAAGCTTCCACTTTGGCAAAGCCATTTATACTAATACAGTATAATCCTTTTCCTACTTAGCACAAAGAAATGTAATCAACACATAGTTATAATTAGAAGAATCTGTGAAAAGGCTTGGTAGAGAATATAATGAGTCCTTTTCATTGCTGTGTTATTTGCTACACTTTCTTTGTTGTACTGAAATCAGATGTCATGAAAAACGATTATAGAATTCAGTGGTATTATCCAAGCAGACACGAGTGACCACGCACCCTAGTCCTGCATGTGTATCCTAAAAATAACTTCCCTAACTTGTTCTTAGTTGAAAAAAATAGCAATAGAAAACTAGGACTAAAATTTCACTTCAGAAAACAAGCCTCTCCTCCACCACAGTTGCCCTTGGTGGCTGTTCTCCTTATGTGTCATCTACTCATATTTCTTTCTTCCCCATGTCTCATCATTGATTTACATAGTATCATAACACTTAGATTTGAGTTGGTGTAGGCACCTGGCAAATACATGGGACAGCAAATGTTTACTATATTCACTGAAATGCTTCATTCTACAAAGACAGCTGTAGGAGAGAAGTAACATTTTAATTTAAAATTACAGCTTTCTTCTCAAAAAAAATTCAGTTCTTAGATAGACCCTTGAATATAATGCCAAACTTACAGAACGGAATTAGTTTTCAGTACAACAGCAGATCTAGTGATATGAGTGTACTTTATTAACCCTGAAAAACTATGTCCATGGGAGGACTTTTACAGATGGGAAAGTTAAACAAGTGAGAGAGCACAGAATTTGCGAAGACTACTTAAAGTATATCAGCAACAAGAATATGTACCTCTCAGCTCCAGCTAAATCAAAAGAATCTTGCTCCTACTTGAGTTACAGTCACCTATAAGCAATTCACCATTTAAAATCACTTTCTATCACTTTTAAGTACAAACAGTGTACAAGTCCCCCTTGCGCATAAAGTCAGCTGCAACTATAAAGTGACCAAATAACCATCAGTCCTATCTGCAACACTGCTCAGTGATGAAGATTGTTAAAAATTAAGCAATGATACTTTCTTGCACCCAAAAGAAATCCTGTGAACGCCTAAAATTAACACATACCCCTCCTCCAAGGCATTTTATCTGTTCCTTTAAAAATTTCACATCAATGTGTGCTGCTTCTCTTCTTTCAAACAAAATCTGCATTTCAAAGGAAATAGACAATTTTATGTTGGATAATGAAGACAGTATCTGCCAACTCTTCTTTTTCTGTTTCATGCTTCATATCTCCCCTTTTAAATACTGCATCTTAATACACATGGTTTGGCTGGTAAGAAACGCACTGTCCAAAGAAGCACATATTATAAAAAATTAGAGGATCTAACTTTTTCTTGGTATATTACTTCATGATGGTACCTATATCTACATCACAAAATAGCTAAATTTGAAAGTAACCTCTGGAGATCATCTAGTGCAACTCTGCTCAAAGCAGAGGCCACTCAAGGATTGCAGAAGAGCGTTTGGAATGCAGCACAATGGAATTCCAGCTGCTCCAGTAAGTCAGCTTCAGCAGGAGCCAAACTTAAATGCCTCTATGCAAACGCACGTAGCATGGGGAATTAAAAGAAGTTAGAAACATGTGTACACATGCAAACTGCCTGATGGATTTAGACCCTAATTACAGAGGTATGATTGGTGTAAAAATAAAATGGCCAACTTTTTGACCACACTGGGACTTTGACAGTGATCCCCAAGGCTGTCAGGATTTCCATATCCTTGCCTCCTCTGAATTCTTGCTTCACTGCTGCACAGCCACACAGAGCGTATCTAAACCAGTGTATCCACAATCTTGAGATGACAACTAGGACCAAATTCATGCTGACTGGACCACCTTCCTAGCAGGATCTAGAGCAAAACCAGTTTTCTTCCAATGTACATAAATTTGTCTTTTTGCATACATCTCAGCTTTCAAATAAACTCTCTATCCTCATAAACTTTAGCCTGCCTGATTCTGTTAAACTTTATCATCCTATTTATATGTGTCTCATATTTACACATTTATGTGTGTTCTCATCGCTGTTTATATGTGTCACTCTGAGCTGTATCTTTTATCTGCAAAGGGCTGTGTTTTTTTCTCCCCTTTGGCATGCTTTGCTATGAACGTGCATCAAGATGAGTCTACTGAAGGACATACATTTTGCAGGGCTCTGCACAGTACTGTAGGAAAACATTTCTCCTCCCACTGTGCATCTCTCCCATTTGTTG
>JAOTQQ010000001.1:131372075-131395752 GCA_026546715.1 Gallinago undulata | reverse complement strand
AAGCCAACCGTGTCCTGGGCTGCATCAGAAGAAGCATGGCCAGCAGGTTGAGGGAGGTGGTAGTCCCTGTCTACTCCCCTCTTCTGAGACCCCACCTGGAGTACTGCACCCAGCTCTGGGGCCCCCAACATGGACTCCCCCTGTTGGAACAAGTCCAGAGGAGGGCCATGAAGATGATCAGAGGGCTGGAGCATCTGTCCCATGAAGGCAGGCTGAGAGAGTTGGGGTTGTTCAGCCTGGAGAAGAGAAGGCTCCGGGGAGACCGGGAAGGTCTTTCAGCACCTAAAGGGTGCCAACAGGAAAGATGGGGAGGCAGTCTTTTATCAGGTAGTGTAGTGACAGGACAAGGAATAATGTTTTTTAACTGAAAGAGTGTAGATTTAGATTAGATATTAGGAAGAAATTCTTTACTGTGAGTGTGGGGGAACAAGGTTGCCCAAGGAAGTTGTGGATGCCCCATCCTTAGAAGTGTTCAAGGCCAGGTTGGATGGGCTTTGAGTAACCTGGTGTCCCTGCTCTTGGCAGGGGGCTTAGAACTAGGTGATCTTTAAGGTCCCTTTCAGCCCAAACCATTCTATGAGTCTATGAAAACCAGTTTGGGTATGATTAGGCACAGGCACTACTTCAGGATGCACATTAAGACATAAACTAGCTACAAGACAAAAAGAAACAGTAGGGTTTGGGTATTTTTTTTCTTGTGATTTCAGACACATCAATCAGTCACAAAGATTTAATCTATTTTATAAATACTGACATGAAGTTTAGTATCATCCCAGTATTTTAGACAGGTATGATCCTTCAGTAAGATACAATTTACAGTAGATGCAGATAGACATGTTATCTAGACATTTTTGTAAATAGCACTCTGTAGGTTCTAGGGGTCCAGGCTGTAATAACCTGTAAAGATTTCTGCACCAACAAGGAAAAGCAAATCCTGAAGTTGTATGATCTGTCATAAGTAGAGCATCACTGTTTAGCTTCAGAATTACACTATAGTAATGATGGTACTGCAAATTCAATGAACTTCAGCACTGTTCCTTACCACACTGACACTTTCAGAGAAAATTACACTGACTTCCTTGGGGACTGGATTTTACCTGAAAAACATAATAGAGAAAGCATCTACAAATGTCTCTAAATTTGGGCTCAAGTGGAGAAATCTATGATGGACGATCACAAATCTCCTTTAACAGATTTCTAGCCTTCCCCTGGAACCTCTCACCACACAGTATCTTTTTAAAGAGACTGAAAAAAAAGCCTCTCAAAGTACCCTGGTGGCTGCCATTATTTTGGAAGCCTGGTTATGTTGAAGAGCAAACGTGGCCTTTTTGAGCATAAGCTTGACAGGCCATACTTTATAAAAATATATACTGTAAACCAAAAAGAAAAATCAGAATGACTCTCAAATTGGACATCAAGCAGAAAAAAGTTTTAAAATATTGTGCAAAGTTAAAGAAACAGACAAAAAAATTTAAAGGAACTAAATTATTCACCAAGATGAACACCTGACCTTCATCATTTCAGTAGCTCGAAGAAAGGCAGCAGTCCCAAACAAATTTCAGCATCTGTGTCAAGCCACATTTTTCTCAGTGTGGCATAGCTTATGTTCCCTGCTAGTGTAAAAGTAATATTTTCTGAAGCAGCAAAACCAAGAACAGATAAACACAAATTTAAATCTGCACTTAGAGCCAACTAAAACTTAGAGTTCTCAAACAAAAATTCTTCCCAAATTCTCCACTTCTGGAAGGAAGGATGCATCTACTTATCTGAATGGTCTACTGGACTCAAGGGAAGGCAGGTAAGATTTCCCAGGGAAATGATGTTTCAGGATGGAAGCTGAAAGGTGAGGTGAGATGATGGGTAGGACATCTGGAAGCCTAAGACACCAAATGTTTGTGCTTCTTTTCTGCCTTTTCAAGGCAACTCCCTCTAATAATCAAAGGCACATCCTTGTAAATGCTAGCAAAAGTCACGACAAAGGTTAATGTAATCCACATATTTGAAGAATCAAAATGCTCTCCAAGCACATAGCACTTTAAAAACAGAGTTTAAGCAAGTGGAATTTAAAAAGCAAGGTAAATGATCATGTTTGAGAACTGTGCATTTCTGCATAGGTAGATGCTGGTTTATATAGATAATGCAGCAGAAATAACAAGTAAAATGTTCTATCTCTCCCAGACACCAGTTTTTACTTTATGCTATTTTTTAAAATCCCAGACATGGAAAAAGACAACTGGACTTGAAATATGAATTCTGTATAAAAACTGACATTTCTTTACCCAAGGTGGCTTAATAAAAACCTCCATCATTAACTAGTCACAAAGAATTAATATTTGGCTTTTTGCAGCTGTCTCCTGCGACTTCCAAATAGAAAACCACTGCAAGTTTAGAGCCCAGTTGCAAAATCTTCATCTTGACAGGAGTTATTGCTAGCAGAAGACTTTGCATTGCTGCAGTGCCTTGACTTTCATTGAAATTTTGCTGGGTACAAAGTAAGGAAAACCCTAGGAAAATGCTGTGCTGGATTTGTCCTGTGGGAGGTGTGACCAAGTAATGATCCCTGGATTCAAGTCTCTAAAAAAACCTTCTGAGCCAGGTAACTGAATGTCATTGCCAACATCAACTCATCTACTTCAGTGAGAATAAAAACTGTATATTTTAAAATATATGTAGATAAATAGAAACATTCTGTATTACTAATCAACAAGAATGATTTTCTCAGGGGTTAAATGAACAGGTTCAGAGTATAGAAACATGTAAATACAAGGAATAGTTTCAGTGATTTCAGGAAAAGTCAAAAACTATGGTATTAAAATGGATTCAGATAATGAACATATTGAAAATATATCACAGTATCTTACATTATAAGATCTAGTCAAAAACTCTTACATCCCTCATAGAGGCTGACTAAGGCGGTCACCCTGGTATATATATGTTTGGATTGAAACTCCCATTCATAGTTTTCCAATTTCCTTTCATACAAATTTCCAAGATATTTTTAGTATTTCTCTTTCTATAAACCAGCTATCACTGATGCACTTGCAATATATTCTGCAGTTAGAATACAACTGGAATAATAATTTCAAAAAAACCCTTTTTTAAGAGATCTAACTGCACGTCATAGCATTCTGTATTAAAAGGCCCAGGAAAAAAGAAAGAATCTGTTAAGATTTTCACCCTTTAAAAGAAATGAAAAGAACAGCAAAAGAAAAAAACAACAGAAGGTTGTCTCTTCATGTGTTTTTCCTTGAATTAGTGTTAGGGAATGTTTGGGGGGAAATTTCTCCCCCCTCCCACTCTCTCTTGCTCTTTGTTTTTCTTTCCTTGGTGGGAGAATGCTATTATACAATAAAAATGTCTTTTCAGTAATTTGTCATCTGCTTTGCAATCATTCTTTTCAATATAACCTTTTGTTAAAATCAGGCAGAAGAAAACATCTCTTTCTGCAGAAAAGCACAAATTAAATTTCTTCCTAGTACATACTCGGTGGACAAGTTCTACTGACAAATCGCATGACATAAACATTAATACTTATAGTTGGAAGATGAAGATACTTGACACACTTAGATCACACTTCTTGGTGTAAAAATTTGAACTAGTGCACTCAATCACTTTCATATTCTAACACTTAGATTTAGTATCTCAAGATCCTCCTAACATGGATATGCCTTGACAAATGTTAAACTTTGTACTTTTACAAAACTACTCTTGCCTACTCATTTTGTGTACTAAAAGAAAGGAAAAAAATGCACTTTTAAGCATATGTTGACTTAGAATGTAAAATCTTGTCTTCTTTTCACCATGCCAACCTCACCTATGAAGTGGCAATGCTATCATAACCCTTATTTCCAAACAATTTCAGATTATTTCACGTCCTGCATAAACACAGACTTCAAGGTTGGACTTTTATGACTGCTCTACATATTTTGGTAAGTCTGAAGGAAGTTTACAAACCTACTTCTTTACAGAAAAATGTCCCTCTGCTTTTAGTGGTCAGATATTTAAACTACCTCTCGTGTCCTGGAGTGCAGAGACCATGCTGCTAATGCCTATATTTGTGCATATAAATCTCTAATCTGTCAATCCAGTTCCCCATGAATAGTCTATTTAGGTTGGGTTTAAAGCAGTGGGAAGTCGACCTACACGAGAGAGTTCTCTTGTAAAATGACCGGAGGTCAGTGTTATTATCTCTGTAGGCTACCAATGGTGCATTTGTTCCACCCTATGTATGAGTCATTCATTTATAATAAGCTCTACTGGGCTTTGAAAGTGCTGGGAGGGATGGGTACAGAAGCTTATCTTCTGTCAATTGGCTGAAGCATAAGACGACTCAAAAAAGAGATGTCCTCAGTTTTTAACTGTTCAACTAGAAGATGATTAACCTTGTTATAAATAAGAGACTTTACATCCAAATCCCAGTAAAAGTATGCCATAATCACATTTTCTATTCAGACTGCCACTTTGTTATATATTTCCTTCACTCTTGAAGTTCTTATTCATTATAAATACCTACTGAAGATGTGTACTGCCATTAGCAACTTCCCATTAAAAGCAAAAGTAGTTATAAAAGCCAGCTAAAGCAATTAAAGTACAACTACATTATCAAGATGTGATTTTATAACCCAGTGTTTATCTTTCACACATAAAATTTAAACAATCCAAATAAAACAAGCTCAATATTCAACTGAAAGTAAATTATGTACAGATTTAAGTTTCGATTTTCCAGAGAGCCTACAGGAGTAAGATGCTAAAACCCCATATGGTTTGAACAGAGTGGAACTTTCCTCTTTTATAGGTTTCTTAAGGGAGTAAGAGAGGAAGGTGAAAGGAAAAAACAATAAAATAAAACCATTTCAGAATTCCTGCAATCATTGACTTTTGTAAATGGCTGTGGAATACCCCCAAAAAATTACCTGTACAACACATTTACGCATTAGCTTAATTCTCAGTTATGTATAAATTAGAATACAGAAGCGTTATTTAAATGTTTCATACACTCTTCTTATGATGCACTCTTCTCAGTCTTGGAATCCCTTAGACAATTTAGCTGCTGCTGTTTTTTCCTAACTTATTCCATCTCCCTGAGGCGTCTCCTTAAAAGCCTTTCCACCTGTTCTTTTTATGAGAAGTGGCATTTTTGGATGGTAGACCACAAAACTAAAGAGAAGTTAGTTAAGGCTCTCTTAATACAAGAGACAAAGGTGTCAAGACAGATAAAATTCTGTGGCTTTGTCTTGAAAAGATACAGAACAATACAACTTGGCAGCTTGACAATTCTTCCAGGCTTTGTTTACTGTTCTTGCAACATTCACAGTAAATGAGATCACCAATCAGACAAGGTCAGAATATTATGCTATCCAAATGCTGGATAAAATATAGCACAGAGCATGCAAAGCGAATGTCATACATCATTACAGAGGAGCTCAGATTACTGTAGGCATATAGTACCAGGCATCAGTAGTACTTGGATTCAATGACAGACCATGCCAAAAGAACTGCATATGTAATTTATTTAAATAAGAAAATATTTTTACTTCCTTTAATAATATTCTGGAGCCATGAATAGAAAGTGTAATCAGTTTTTTGAATGCAATTGCAAACATTACAGAAAATATAGGGGTTTTTTTTCAATTACACGATAAAATATTTCTGATATCTATCTATATCTATATCTATTATCTATTATATCCTTTCCAGGTTATACGATGTCTAATTTCAATTCAAGTACCAAATGTGGAGTCATTTGCAAAGCTGAAACAGTAGAATACAAACAAGGGGCGGAAAGGTCAAAATAGGCCTGACATCTTTACAGGCCTGTCTTCTCACTGACAGATTTCCCCAAACACACTGCGCTTCTCGTTAAGGAAGTGTCACAAGTTTCTTTATTCTCTTGTTCCAAGGTGTTAAACAGCTCTGTACTGTTTCATAACCTGTCATCACCCAACAAATCTTAGTAATAAAGAAAAAATGTACTAGCTTTCCATGAGAGCACTATAAAATATACTCAAGAGCTTTTCCCTAAATTCATCATTTGATAAAACTGGAATAAAAAGTACAACTGTATTGAGGTATTTCAGCTTTTCCCCAGGAAAAAAAAAGCAAAAACCAAATTGCAATGCACTTAAAACGTCACTATGAAAACTAACAGATCAATCAAGTAAGTTTTTGTGCAAACACAAAACACACCTACCACACACGCATCTGTTTGAACTGAACTGATCTACCCAGAAAATTGTGTCTACTCAGGGGGAAAAACCCCTTCAAATTATTAAGTTATAAGCTCTCATTTCTTTTTTAACTCTATGTTGAACAACTACTTTTTTTTTTTACTTTTTTTTTTTTTTTAATAAAAGGTAAGATAGAGAAGTAAAACCACAGCTCATTTTCCGTCAAGGAGAAGATTTTGTAGGCAGATGGCAGAGGCGCAACAAGCCTCCACTAGAAGGATCCTGCTGGCAGGGCAGGAAGAATCCCCATCATTTTTCAGCAAAGATGTGGGTATGTGATCTGCCTACACCACTGCACTGCTTGTTCACTGCTCCTTCAGCACCATGCTGCCCTCTTATTATTTCTTTTGCAGAATACTATCAGTGACTTTAACATTTTTATATGATCTGCCAAAAGTAGAAGTTTAAATAGTCGTTAAGTGCATCATACACTTCACACACTTTAAATCAGTATTACATCTGCCAGTCTTTTTACCACTGAAGCAGGGGGAAGAAGAGCTGAATTTCTAATTAATTCCATCTTCCCATATTAGTAATTAAAAATATTCATGTATAGGAACAGCGTTTGCAAGTCTATTTTGCTGTTGATGTTGCCTGGATAAAAAAAATTCAAAGGACATCTTTAAAGAACTGAATACAGATACACCCACTCCCTTACAGTAACTACTTTCAAGTGTATTATAAAATTAATTTGCATAATGTTAAACCCAGGAATAATGAGGAATAATGAGGACAAATAAGCCTTTCCCTGAAGATGATGATGACCTACTTACTTGCCATTTAAAGAATTAAATTCTTCTTTCTGCAATACTTTCAAACCCTTATTAAACCTAGGAAATATGAAAATCAGATGATTTCCCCTACAGCCAAATATTACTTTGAACAAAATACATATTGTGATTTTATGCACCACTATTATGCTTTAACAAAAAACGTATTTCCACACAATAAAGCTGCATTATTTTAGTTCTCCTGTTTTCAGTTTATTTAATGGTAGGGGTAGAAATTAAAAGAAAAAAACAAAGCAAGAAAGCTACCAATCAAATGTCTTCTTATTTTAAAACACTAATTTGTTATTCAAATATATTATGTAACTATAGATTAATTTTAAAATATTCTGTTATGAAACCAAAAGATTTAATTCATCTTTTGAAGAAAATGAGCGATTAAAAGGTGATTATTTTCTGTATCATGACCCCACCAAAAAATGTAGGTCACAATTATCGTAGGAGTTGTGCATGATGACGCAAACTGTAAGATGACTTTAGTGAGGTAATTATACAGCAGGAACAGCTGAACTCTAAAGAAACACAATACTTTTGTCATGCAGACACCTTCAATGATGAATAGAAGAAGAATATAGAAGAAAAATATACAAAATTGAATATAGAAGAAAATAGAACCCTAAATAATATATGAGCAGAATAGATCTCCAGTAGAAAGACGTTGGAGGTTTTCTCTGAGACACCAGTGATTCTTTAAGAAATATTTGCTGATCCAATGATCTTCCAAGGTGGCAAAGACAGGGTTAGTAATGTTTTTATTGATTTGAATAGTTACTCATCAGCCCTCTGTGTCTTGGTGCTTCTTTACAGCTACAATTCCTAACCTTCCAAAAATGTCCCCCCAAAAACTTCAATTCCCTCCCTTGCTCATAGCCTTTTAGGATCTTTATACCTGCCACCCAGTGAGTGAATAATGATAACCTGGGATATCACTCAACAGTGTGGTATAGATTTAAAAAAAAATAGGAACCATAGCCAAACGGATCTCTGCCTGCTGGGTCTGACCATACCTCCTATGAACACTCCCTACCACCCAAAAGCAAGCATGGTTAGTTCTCCTCATAACAGCTACATGAACCAGGCCGGGGATGCGTTCGGGGCTCTATATTGTATTCTCAGGCCAAACTGAAAGAATTCTAGACTTTAGGAAGACCATTACATCAGAATCTACGTGATGCTAAAGCCTGATTCAAGTGGACGTAAGTTGAAAACAATGATAAACCAGCAACTACTGTTTAAGCAATACCTTCATTGTTTAGTATGGCTAACAGGGTCTCCTATTTACACAAAACAAAAAAAAATATGTCTATTTCCCTCCCAAAGGAGTTAAAAATTCAGTTAGTAACAAAATAGCTAAACATTTTACATAAACCATAAAATTAAGGATATTTCATTTTGAATATGAAACTGCTTTAAAAATTAATTCTGCATTCCTAACTCTGGAAAATTCCTACTATCTTCAGCTCAAATCCCAAGTGCCTTAACTGAACTGTCTTTTCCTGCTCATGCCCTGATTTATTGTGGATATTTAGATTTAATATATTTGGGATAAAACTGTATCAAGTCTGTCAGAAAAAAAACATAGGCACCTGGGTTTTTTTTATCCAAAGTCAGAGATTGCAAACTCTGACATTTGTTGGAATCCACAGCTTTTACATCTTAAAACAAGCACATCATTAGATATTCTGGGGTAAAGGTTCTTGTTCATAACTCAGTCTCTTGGTTCACACTCCAAAGGAAAAATCCCTTTCCAGAACTAATTATGGCAGTCCTTTCATTCCTAAAAGCATAAGCTGAAAACATCTTCCTGAAAAAGGAAATCCCTTTTATGCCTACATGCACCAGCATCAAAATAGTACAATGCTGAATAGTTATCCTTTGTCTTCTTTCCTTTCAGTGTCACGGATCCTACTGTTTTTCCTGCATGGGGAACTCCTTAGGTTGAACATGAGCCCACAATACCTATTCACATTTCCCATACACATTAAATATGTATGTCAACATTCAAGAAATATGGCTATGAATATTACCTTCAGTTTACACCCCATGGAACCGTTCACTTGTATAAAGCAAGGATGCAAACCAATTTTAAATTTGAATGCAAGAAGTAGCCTTTAGACGCAATTGCAGATACATAAGTGACTTCAGAAAGGTTACAGTATTGGAAAACAGGCCTGAGTTTTCCTGTCGCTACCTCAGTTTTGGGAATTTGTATCTGTATATTTCTATGCTCTCTGTTTAAATTCTTCAGGCAATTAAAGTAGCTAAAACCATTTTATTTTACTGAAATCAGAATGCATGTTTCTAATCCATATAGTAGGTGTGATGATTGTTATGTATGGAAGAACTGTTAAAACAGTTACCTTTTTGACCTGTTAACCTGAGACTGTACCCCCAACTGACTTTAAGCAGAACTTTCCAAGGAAACCCAATGAGGAGATCTGCTTAAAATCAATGACACAAACACAGCTCCTTAACAATGCAACCTCTCAGAAACATTTTTGTTTGTTGTGCATAGAGTTATTCTAATATACAGACAGTGCTAAAATGCAATTAACTCTTTAATGCCTGATTAAATATCACACTTAATGTTACAAAACAAAACCTCCAATTTCTGTTTTAGGACAGACCGTGCTACTGTGCCCAGATAGCTTCCCAGTTCTTTGCAGGCACTCAAAAGTGGAAAACAGTCATAGGTCCTGCTTCCAGCTCAATGCTCTCCTTACAACTCAATGAGTGTGTAAGGAAAAGGGCACTTACATCCTTGTCTATGTGTCTCAAAGACAGTTGCCTTCCTCTCAACACAGTATCCCTGTCTACCTAAACACACTTTTATACCTCCTTCAATATTATGGTAATGGAGAAACTCCAAGGTAGGTTACTTGAAAAAGCACAACCTTGCCTTATAGATGGATATAAAGCTTGTTTAAAGTCAGTATTCCTTACTTCAGTGGGCTTTGAATAATACTCCAGGTCTAGACAACCAAAACTCCTTTTAAAGTCAAGGCTAAGATACAGACATGCATGGTTTTTAGGCCCTGTCCCTTCACAGTGGCTCGAATATATTTTATGAGTACATTAAAGGTCAAAGCAAGTACATTTTGTCTTTGCCACTTAACTAGAGTATATTTGATGTAACTCTGCAGTTGTCTCCCACAACAGGAGAAAAAGACCATACATTTAAATAGACTATTACAGCCTGTTTTGCATCAAGAATTAGGTTAATGAAATTTAATTTAATAAGACAAAATTAAGATTCTGATCTCAACTGCAAAGTTATAAATTTTGTACAAATTCTATGACTTATGTGAACCATTAAAATTCCCAAATAGTAATTTATGGAGCTGGGCTAAGGGAACTAAGATTGTATCTGGGAAATCAAAATCTCAAATATACTTCCATGTCATATATTTCCCTCTGCATATAGAACACAAGCTTATTGAAAGATGAGAAAAAATAAATATGTACAAGTGTTGCGCAAATTAAGTGGTGAGACTAACTTTAAAGATTTAAAAGGACTGCTTGCTTTCAAACAGATTTATAGCTAATTTTCCTTAGTCTTAGTAGTAGTGTCTGTCTGTACTGTCTGACCAGTGTTGCTCCATTGGTGACTGGCCTTCTGTTAGACGTTACTTAATCAACTGCTTTCTAGATGACAAAAATTTACAGTTGATTAGGCTGCACAGCTCCATTGCTATTTCAAAGTTTCTAGGAAGGGATTATTTTTGTGCTCAAATACCTCTAAATAAAGGGTTCGGCAGTCTGAATATCCCTGGATTCTGAACAGTGTTCACTGAAGCAGATAAAGCTAAGTTAAAGAAGCATTTAGTGCTTCAGCATGCCAGCTTCAATAAATATCTGTCGGGTACGTGTGTGTGTGTGTACGCGCACCCACGCACACATTTCTCCCTTTAGCTATAGTGCATGTAGTGTCTAAAGCCAGCATTTGCATTTTTGGGACCAAAGTTGAGATTGCTATGCTATTATCCTCAAAGCCAGTGTTGGCATAATTCAGGCATTAATGACAATTTTGTGTCCTTTCTCTGTGAAAGAGGTCTACTTAATCTTTGGCTGGTTATGCTCAGCATTGGCTCAGTTTGCTAATTATTCAGCAGTTCAAACTTCAAACAGCACAGTGATCAGACTTGCTTACCTCCATTAGTAAGTGGATCAGATAAAATCAGCTGGAAAAGCAAGCTCCAAAAGACTCAAACTTTTCTATAAACCTATGATGTGATGAAGATCAACAAGAAATGCAGCAGAATTCTGCACTGATGAAAACTTGGGGCACAGGGACAGACAACCAGTATGGTCTTTTCCTCCCTACCTATTGTAATGGCTCTAGCAGTGGTGATAATCTTTTAGCAGAAGAAAAATGATCACACAAAATGGCCACAAAAATGATCAGAAAGCTGGAGCACTTCTCTTACGACTAAAGGCTGAGATAGTTGGGGTTGTTCAGCCTGGAGAAGGGAAGGCTCCAGGGAGACCTTACTGCAGCCTTTCAGTACTTAAAGGCAGCTTACAAGGACAAGATGTCATGGGTTTAAGCTAAAAGAGGGTAGATTCAGACTAGCTATAAGAAAGAAATGCTTTATGATGGTGATGAAACAGTGGCACAGGTTGCCCAGAGAGGTGGTAGATGCCCCATCCCTGAAAACATTCAAGATCAGGTTGGATGGGGCTCTGAAACAACCTGACCTAGTTGGAGATGTCCCTGCTCATTGCAGGGGGCGTTGGACTAGATGACCTTTAAAGGTGTCTCCCAAACCAAACCATTCTACGATTCTATGAAAAATGAAAATAACTTGATTCTAACCATTTGTCCTAAAGACAGAAAATTTTCAGCAGCACTATTCAGAGTGAAGGCCAGGCAAAACAACTTCCATCAAGCCCTGAGATCTGTTCTTCAAGACAAAACCACTTAAGTTGAACAAACCAATAAACAGCAAGAGCTGAGAAATCAAAACTAGTATCTGGGAAAGAACACATTCTTTACGTTTTACAGTACTACCCCAAAATAAGTAATAGCGCTTAAGTTCTTTCTAGCAGCAGATTATTCCACACCTGCAGGTTTACTTATCTGTGGAGAATGTAGCTGGTAACACAGTAATAGACTGGAAGAATGACTGATGTGATCCAACAAGGCAACTGTGAAGAATATGGACCTTCTTCATTTCCACTTATTTCAGTGTCCCATGGTCAAATACAACTGTTTTTTTGACACACGAAAAACCAAAACTTGATATTTACAAATGTAGAGTGATGCATGAGAGGATTACAAAACACTGTAAACATTGTTTGGATTTTAACCCTGTTTATTTGTCAGTTTTCAAAGCCCTTTGAGAACAAAGGGATTCCTGTCATCACAGCACATTTATACACTAATACTTTTGTATAAACATAAACACTGAATCACAAAGCTCTTTCTTCTATTTACCCAAACACAAATATCCAGAAACTTGAGTCAACCTATTTCTTAGCTGGTACAGCTTAAATCATGTAACCACTATGGTTCTCTCAGTCCCCCTACAATTTCATAGATGAATATAAGAAACAAGTCAAATCATCCATAAGAATGTAAGCAATCAGTTTTATATCTGCCTTTTTATTTCTTATATGCCTAGGATTATTTTATCTATTTAGCACACCAACAATCTGATCAATTCTTATGAACTCTATTCTACTAAATGGGTTTACCTTATCTTTTACGAGATGAAAGAAAAACACTGTCTAGCAGATCAAGACAGAAATTTTTATTTATTCTTTCTGTTTAGCCAAAAATCAACACATCCATTATCTCACCCTCTCATGGGTGGTACTTAAATCACAGTAGATTGACAATCACCATTCCTCTTAAATTTACAAAGCTATCCCTATCCTGCTGTAGCTTTCTTGTGTAAATAACAGTGGCTCAACATACTTTCCAGCAGAGATGTGAGTTTCCAGGCTAAGAAACTTGGAATGTTCCAGCTACTTCAGGCTAATGATCTCTCAAATGCACACTAATATGTCTGATAGAAGTCTCCCAGCGTGTGTGCACAGAATGCTTACCATAAGAATGACGGTACTGTGGGCAGGGCAAATCGCTGACACCATTTCAGACTGAGTTAGATGCTGGAGGCACAAATTAAAACTGCGAGCTTTCATTTCAGTGGGCTTTGACAGATGGAAGAGTGCATCAAATCTCTAATTGTTTAAACCATTAACTCATCTTTCCACCTGCATTATCTTTGGAAAGAGCTCAGCTGGAAGCCTGAAACAATTGCTAACAGACTGAATTCAGGAGTGTGCATTATACTGAAAAGAATTTAGAGTTGTCTTTTTGAAACAGTCTGTTTATTTGGCTGCAGCATTTGTAAACTTACTTATCTTTATTTTCACATTTTCTTCTCAGTTCTGAAAACACAAAAAATAGCCTTTTGGCCTTTCTGCAGAATCAATCAATCAGGGACCACTGCCTTGGCTGCTGGGAACAAGAAAGTTGTATTGCAATTCACAGTGCATTATGATGATCCCATTTATCTCCAGTCCTTGTAAATGCCACTGCACATGCAGCTCTATATTATGCCTGCTGGTATTTTGACTTTCAGTTGGTTACAAAACGAAAAACTTGTGTAAGGAGCTGTAAAAAAAAATAAATTATCTCTACTTCACAAACTCTTGAAATGCCTTTCCCAGTCATTTTGCTCCCCCCCTCCCCCCCAGCCTCCTGAGAGCTAAAATACATTTTTCACTGAACTAGCATCAATGTAGGCCACGCTGTCATTTCATGTTACTCTCACTATAGTGTTTGACTCTTCCTGTTGTTTTTATAGAGAAGTACCTGTTATGTGCTCAGCACTTCCAAGTACTTGGAAAGAACAGCCTCGGAATTATGGAGCTCACTGTAAAAGCAGACTGGCAAAATGGACCAGGAACAGCAAATGCTATGCATTTACATACAGTTTAGCAAGACTTGCTGTTAATAAAATGCCAGAAGGCAGTGGGATTTTAAGGACAGAACAGGCGCTTTGTGAATGACAGCAGACAGAAGTCATTCTGGGCTTAGAAAGAATAAGTAGAAAAGAAGAAAACATAGGGCTACAAATACAATTAAGGGACTGGAGCACCTGCTGTACACAGAGAGGCTAGGAGAGTTCTGACTGTTCAGCCTGGAGAGAAAGCTCAGAGGGATGTTACCCATGTTTGTAAATACCAGATAGGAGGCAATGAAGAGGAGGGAGCTGGGCTCTTATCAGTCATGCCCACTGCTCTGACGAGAGGTAATGGGCACAAATTAAAAAAACAAAACCCAAAAAAACCCCAAACCCAACCAAACAGGAACAAAAACCTTTCAACTGCACAAGTGTTCAAACACTGGAACAGGTTGCCCAGAGAGGTTGTGGTCTTCATCTGACTGGACAGGGTCCTGGACAACCCTCTCTAGCTGACACTGCTTGAGTAAGAGGGTTACACTAGAAGATTTCAAGAGAGCCCTTTCAACCTAAACAATACACTAATTCTTTGATAGATTTGTAAGAAACAGGTAGATGGGCATACTGAATAATGATGCTAGTGGAGAGAAAAAGGCAAAATACCCCACAAGGATTTTCAGGTGATAAGGGAAGGTTTTAAACAAGAATTAGGTTAAGATTTGAAGGTTAAATCCAATAGCAAATGTGAAGTCAATGGGGAAATTCAAAACACAACATAAAGCAATTTATTGCCATTGCACAAAAGTAGCAACCCTCCAGTGCAATATTATCTTTGAAGTATTTAAGTCATCCTTGCAGACTATTTCATCATGACAGACCCTAATAGTCTTTCACAAATCAAGTAGTACCTTGACCCACACAGCTGTAAGTGGGAGGCTGATGAACAAATTTAATGGTTAATGTAATTCTTAGGTTCAAGTGGATAACATAAAGGGGAAGTTACTGGTCAAAGTAAACAAGATGAGTAAAACAGACCTTTCACCTGCATGCAGTCAGCATGTGTATACAGTCAGTGGGTTAATATGCATAGGAAAAAAACTCAGTTGTGAAAATGGATGGATGTTTTTCTGCTTTTCTTCTGAACCCACTAAGGAAATTGCACTTCATTTCAAGAAGCAGTATACTGAAATAGCCAGATAACAACATCTGTACATATGATAAAGAAAAGAATACTATTTTCTACCCTTATGCACATTGAAAATTGTAAGTAAAGATGTATAAGATCAGCTCCGGAAAACACAAATCTAATAACAACTGTATCTGGGCAAAATTCTTCTCTCAACACAGAACATGCATCTCTCTACTCAGAATTTCTCATTCCCATCAATGAGAATTACACTTTCAGGAAGAGCTGGAATCCATACAGATTTCATTATGTGACTTTTATTTATAAAATCTATCCTAGAGAAGAAAAAGGAACAAATGTTCCGAGACCTATCACTTTAAAAAATGATAAACAAATTCTTAACAAAAATTGTCACAAATGTTTCTCAACAACAGAAGCAGATATTTTGTTTTCAACACTATTTATATCCAACCAATGGTATTTTAAACACTGACGTATCCTACCCTTCCCTCCCTAGCAGCTGCCATCACACCCAAAATTCATAAAAATGAAGCATGTTGTCATTTAGAGTGAATTTTTCCAGTATTAATAAGGGATACAAAGGTGTACCAGAGCCAACAGACTACCACTGTTGAAAACAATTTGAATTCTTTACACTGAAATGACAGATTAAATTATTATATATTACATGAGATCAATACATTAAAGACACTATTTCTTCATTTATATAACCAATACACCTCAGAATGCTTTAAATTAATTGCTTAGGTAACTGAGAGTATGAGATATCATAGAAAATAGTAAAAGGAGAACTCAGCCCAAAGTAGATTTTGATTTGTACATCTATAAATGCAATCCATGTCACGATATTATTTAATTTTTTTTAAAAAACAGTCTACAGATGATAGGCATTAAAATATTTTTAGTTGCAACATAAAACCCAAATACTTTGCTATGATGCAAGACTTAAGTCCAAATTGCATAAATATACTGGATATATCTGATTCCAGTTTTAACTGTCTTTCTCCACCCAGACAGTACACTTTGCAGAGCTTCTATTCTACATTTCTCTGCTGGGCCAGCTGTTGGCAACAGAAGCTGGATTTTTAGGTAGTTATGTATGCGAAAGTAAAGAAGGGAGTGTCTACTTGTCCGTTTCTCTCCCCAGACAAGCTTTTGACCAATGTGGTGTCCTAGAATGAGTAGAGATGATTGAGATCCAGGTGCTAGTCCAGCAGCTGTGTGTGAAGAAATACAGAGCCCAACCCCACCCACCCCATTTTTCTTGTCTCTCCACGTTGCAGCTCCACTTTCTCATGCTCTTGTTTATGAGGTCACTTTTACATTACTCAACAAGTGTGACAGGCTGACAGTAATCTGCTGATAGAGCAAAAGAAAAGAAATGCTAAATTTTAACTCTCATTATCTAGACCATATCTCACTGGAACCTCAAGACATAAAGTAAGTTCTACAATATGCAATAGCAATCCTAAAGCTCTGATTTTTAAAGAAAAAGCCACCAAATTTTCAAGACTCAGCTTCATGCTTAATAATGTAAAGATTAAAAGAACAAACTTCAGGAATGAATCCAAGTTACTTGATTAACTTTCGTTGTTTTTATTAACATATAAACAGAACACACAGATATTGTCACATAAAAATACATTAGCTTGTGTGTACAATAATTCTCAAGTGTTATTTTAATTCTAACCAACAGAATAAAAAACTTTTCTCCTGGATAAACTGTAGAAAAATGCTTGACCTTAAAATAAAAAGAAAAAACCTTCAATGGCAAAGTTTCTTAGGGAGTATAAGAAATCAAAAACTACCAGATAATTTCTGTAATTGAAGGGTTAAAAGAAAAAAAAAAGTATTTGTTCTATTCAATTTCTAAAAAAAAATCTTATTCTTCTGAGATCACAAGATTATTTTTTTTAAAAAAGAAAACCAAACACCCACCATAAAGTATCATTAATAAGAATGAAAAAGTTGAAAAGAGCCAAACAGAAAAAAAAAGACAAAACTATACAATAACATGAACGGCATAAGCTCAAACAAAACAACAGAACCACAGACAAAGATAGACCAAAAAACGTTGGTTACAAATCTATTTTCAAAGAAGTTCCCAACAAACTTCACTGTCTACAGTGCTAATTTTATCTCAGTACTCATATTCACAGTGGAAGACGACCAGGCAATTGATAGGATCCCAAGAAAACCCTCGCTCTGCTTCAATTCTGTACAAGCAGACAAGTAGCAGTGCATGATGACAGTGAATAAATAACCACCGGCACCAAAAATAACAATTTATTTAATGATCCTATAATTGTGCTAATCATAACAGAGTATTTTTAACATATTGAAATTACCTACCTCTTGTCAAAACAGGACAAGCATTCAAGAGCTCTCAAGTTTTATCTTGTAATACAGACCTCTGGAGAGATCTTATTAAATTAAACTACATATAAAATCATTCATGCATATTTTGCTGCTCACAGTCATGTGGTTGTGACTTGTTCCATTAAAAAAATAAAACTAAAGAGCCACTTGGCATGTAGGTAGCAATCTACAATTGTTCCTGTGCAAGCTACAACCATTTTAGTGTATTAGATTTGCACCTCTGAAAAATTGGTTCTCAAAGGTATGCATCTTCAAACCAGCAGTTGTTGTCTACGCTGGTATTAGAGCGCAATGTTACAACAACTTGAATTAACTTCAGAAGTACTTCATTAACTAAACACACTTGAACAATATCTTATCAACAGTTCTCTTCAACTACTAATCGGAGGGATTCCAGGGGAAGCTTGGGAGCTAGAAAGTGCTGGGAGTTTTTCAGAAACGCTCTCCTGGAAGCACAAAAACAATTCATCCCCTAGAAAAGGTAAGGGGAGTAGGTGGAGCAAGAGACCTCCTTAAGTGTGAGCTTCTGAATCTGCTCAAAACCAAGAGACACGTACCAGAGATGGAAAAGAAGACAAATACCTGCTGAGAACTACAAGAGCATGCAGAAATGCAGTCAGAAAAGCAAAAGCTCAGCTCGAATAGAAATTGGCCAAAGATGTCAACAACTACAAGAAAGGGTTCTTCAGGTCATAAACAACAAGCAGAAACAGAAGGAAAATATTGGCGTGAAGGAAAATAAACAGAAGATGTAAATTAGTCACCAACAATGCTGAAAAGGAAATGGTTCTCAACACTTTCTTCACCTCTGGCTTTACCAGCACTATTGGGCCTCAGGCCTTGGGAATAAAAATCCAGGCTGATGCAAACACAGACCCACTGTCACTGAAGGAAGAGTTGGTATTGAACTATTACAAGCAGTTGACCCCTGCAAATCAACAGGCTCTGATGATACCCACCTGAGAGTGTTAAGAGAGCTGGCTGACATTGTTGCAAGGCCATTCTCCATAATCTTTGGGAAGTCATGGAGATCAGGGGACATCCCAAAAGACTGTAAGGAGGCAAATGTTACCACCATCTACAAGGCCTAAAGGAGGAACAGCTCGCTTGATGTGGGACAAGCAGCAAACATTGTCTACCTGGGTTTCTCCAAGGATTTCAACACGGTTCCCCACAGCCTCCTCCTGGAGAAACTCATGCATTACGGTCAAGACACGTGGTCTGTACAGTGAGTGGGGAACTGGCTGACAGGCCCCACACAGAAGGTGGTGGTAAATATCTCTTTTTCAGGCTGTCAACCTGTCACAAGCGGGGTCCCCCAGGGATGGATACTGGGCCCAACGTTGTTTAGTATATTCATAAGTGATCTGAATGACGGGATCAAGTGTACCCTGACAAATTTTGCAGATGACACCAAACTGAGTGGGGAAGCAGGCACTTCAGAAGGGAGAGTCAACCTTCAGGAAGACCTGGATATGCTGGAAGAAGGGGCTAACAAGAATCTTATGCAGATCAACAAGGACAAGTGTAAGGTCTTGAGCCTGGGAAAATATAATCCAGGAATGCAGCAGAGGCTGGGATCCACCTGGCTGGGGACCAGCTCTGTAAAAAGGGACCAGGAGTTCCTGCTGGACAACAAGCTCAGTATGAGTGAACAGTATGCTGCTATGTCAAAGACAGCCAAGAGGATGCTGGGTTGCATGAATAAGGTCAGCAGCAGCAGAGATAAAGAAGTCATTATCCCACTCTACTCAGCAGTTGTCAGGCCATACCTGGAATGCTGTGTTCAGTTTTCATCCCTGCTATGCTAAAAAGACGTGGACAGGCTGGAAAGGGTCCAGAGAAGGGCTACCAAGATGATCAAAGGACTGGGAAGCCTGCCACATGAGGAAAGGCTGAGAAAACTGGGCTTGTTCAGCCTTGAGAAAAGAAGGTTTAGGGGAGACCTTATCAACACATTCTGGTATTTAAAGGGTGGCTACAAAGAAGATGGAGACTCCCTTTTCATAAGGAGTCACATGGAAAAGATGAGGGGTAATGGATACAAGTTACTCCTGGGGAGATTCCCATTGGACACAAACAGAAAAATTTTCATAATGAGAACAATCAGCCACTGGAATAATCTCCCCAAGGAAGTGGTGGATTCCCAAACATTGGACACTTCTAACATTCAGCTGGACAGGGTGCTGGCCCATCTTGTCTAGACTGTTTTTGCCAAGAAAAAGCTGGACCAGATGATCCCTGAGGTCTCTTCCAACCTGGTATTTTATAATTCTAGGAAATAATAGTAAAGTCATTAAATTAACTTACATCAACTTTTATTGCTGTTAACAGTTACTGTCTTATAAATTGACGCAACTTCCAAATAGAATTTGTCCATTGTGTGTCGGATGCAAATAGCTGTGCAAACAAAAGGTGCTTCTGTGTTTCAAAGTGCCTCCATAAACAAACTAGCTGGATGTTTGCTGTCATCTGCATCTAACCACAAATCACCTCAAAAAGTTGTGCTATTAAAAACCTCAGCCACAAAATAAAGGTGAACACTGGGGGAATCCTTTAGAAAAATGTCATCCGAGATATTTAGCAGAATCACATTCATATAAAATTCCTCCACTGAGGTGTTGAGAAGCAGTGAAAGGAATTTGCATTTTTAAAAGGTTAACTCAATCCCCTGTATTGCTTTGAAAGTTTCAGTTAGGTAATGCAATTCTTTGACTTTGCATTGCAAAAACACAGAGAATCAAAGCTTGTCTGAAACGAGAATATTCAGCTAAAGTTCAGATATGCTAACAACTTGACCAAGTTTATATTAAGCTACTTTCCTAAGGAAAACATATTACCTTCCTAAGAAAGAATGAAAACATGAGGTAACATGACTATAAAGTATATGTTAAGTAATTTAAAATTTAGACTATTGTTGCATTTTTTTTTAATAAAATAATACTAATTTGTAGCATTCTTTCAAGGTTTCATTTATTTCAAGTTTTTTTTTAAAAATGATGAAATTTCATTGAAAAAGGCAGTCCTTAGCAGCATGGCACAGGTAATAGGAATTGTTGCACTCTTTTCATGTTATAACATTGTTATAATCTAGTTTTCATGCTGCTAAAAGCGATCAACTTTGGTTTATTTTCCTGCGATGCAAAAGTCAATAGCATATCGGTCCATTTCCAATCCCATTCATTTCAATGGAAACAAGAACCAATAATCTCACTCTTCAAGTGTAGAGAAGTTCATGTGCTATAATCAAGGTTTAGCGTCAGCATTTACATAGATTAAATTATTAAAAAAATAAAGAACAATGCTACTTGGATTTAATCCCACTTGCAGTACAATGTTCACAGAATAAAAAATAAATATTTATGTTAAAAAGCATAAATTCTTGTAGAAATACATTTTCAGGAAAATTAAGCAAAAATATTACCTTAACTATTTTCAAGTAAATTTCCAATGGATGCATCTGTCATGACATTTACAAGCAGTCAACACTAGAATGTGCAATTCCACTTTGATCCACCAAAGCTCCCACACCATAGAAAGACTCTTGCACAGGGACAATCGATTGAGAATTAGCTCACCTACCCTCTCGGCTTTCAGGTGCTAGGATAGGACAGGGCATCAGCAGAACCACTGGGATTTGTATCAAGACATTTTTCAAAGAAATTCAGTGTCAGGCTAAAAATTAAACACCCAAACTGAATGAAGTGTTGAATGCTGGCATACCTTGGTGCTATTAGAAAGAGATTTTAATCTTTCTCTATGACCAAAAATACTGAAAGAACAAAAAAGGTAAAAGATACACCAGATTTTAGCCAGTGTAAGGTTTATTGATAACCACAGAATTATATTGGTTTAGCTAAGCTTGGTACTTATCCTCAAACATGGTTCCAGAAAGAGTAAATCACTCGGTTTAAATTTTTGATATTTTATAATAGGTTTATTTTTCAAAAAAAAAACCCCAGATTCTTCTGAAAACAGGCTAAAATGAAAAGCACTTGATCTACAGACAAGAGATTGAAATCAACTAGGTAACTTAAATGAGAGGGCAAAAAACAAGGACATACCTTTGAACACTGTTTATGATTCTGGCACCAAGCAAGTGACCCATTGTTCTGAAAGACAAATAAAAAAATACATAAATATAAATAAATAAATCTTTAAGACTAGACATGATCACTCTAACAGGTTTAAACAGAATTCACCTTCCAGTTCTGCTTGGAGAATGATTTTGTGTCACAACTTTAGTACTAATCCTGACTCCAACTCCCTTGTGTTGAGTAAAAGACACAGGCAAGTGTAAAGTGACCAGAGAAAAGTTAGGAAAGCATTTCATCAAGCAAGGCTGGTTAAAAAGTTACTTCAGTCACCTTTTAGTCCATCTTAGTAAACACGTACTATCTAGACTTGCTAGGAAGCAAACAAAAGGTAACATTTTTATTTAAGAAAATTATATAGAGCAGTAGTGATTCATGAACAGAAAGCCCATTAGTCACATTTCAATATTGCACAATACTTAAAATAAATTATAAGGGAAAGATAATGAACGGCCTTGAAGTACATGGAAAATGCAATTACACGTGACATGAGTTTACCAAGTCAACCATGCCATTTTTATTTTACATTTTTGATAACAAAGTGCATTTCCCAGATGAGAAAACACTATAGCTCTCATTTATCTTGGCTTCAGAAAAAATAACAGTAAAGTATCACATGCAAAATAATAATTTAAGCTAAAGGAAAAGAGAACAAGACGAGAACGGAAAGATAAATATGAAATTGGCATAGGGACAAACAGCAACCTGCTGTTCTACTAGAGGGCCTTCCAAATGGTCAGCTTCAAAAACAGTATTTCCAGTAAAAAAACCACAGCTCAGGAAAAAGAAGTGTGTGCTTCTGAAGTTAACACATAAGACAAAATATTGATTCCCTTTCTGTATAGTGAAAGATTGAAACAATATTGGGAAGACCTGAGTGACTGTGGACTGAACACAAAAATGGGGTAAAACTTTACAACACAGAGTGCACATAGGAACTTACATGTATATATTTCTTTCATAATTTATAAGCTCATACTCTGGAAACAGAATATAAAATGATTCTGGTAAGTTTCTTGTTCACAACCTGACTACAATGGGGGGTCTATGAGGAAGTAATAGGACATCCTTTCATATGAATTGGGCAAGGTATTTCCACTGGGATGAACTAATGGGATTGTACTATGCCTTCATGTTGGCACTGGCTATAGACCTGCAAGTCTCCATGGAAGAGGAATTCAAGTAGGCCAGAATCCAAAGGACTAGCAGGATTATACTTTTTTCTTTTTTCTCTGTTTTGAATAAAGGGAGATGTAAATAATAGAACAATATAGATACGTAATTTTTTATGTATAAAATCACAGAGATAAAACCAAAATTACTCTCTGAATGTACAACAACTACAGTTCAAAAGCAGAAATAGATACATTAGCATGCACTGAAACTAGACCAGTTTCCCAAAACAGCAGTACTCTGGTCTGATCTCAACAAAGTTTATAAGGCTGAATACAGCAGCTTGCTACCACAGCTATGAAGCCTACACTTTGAAGCTGGATACATCTTAGCAAACATTTAAAGAGATCGTGTTTATGCATGTCTTCATAAATGTAGGTAGTCATGCCTTCACACATGTTCCCAAGATGGGGCCAGTAGGTCAAGGGAAGCAATCATTCCCCCTGCTCCGCTCTCGTGAGACCAAAGCTGGAGTGCTGTATCCAGCTCTGGGGTCCTCAGCGCAAGAAAGACATGGAGCAGATGTAGAGGAGGGCAACAAAAATCATCAGAGGGATGGAGCACCTCTTCTATGAGGAAAGACTGGCAGCTGGGGTTGTTCAGCCTGTAGAAGAGAAGAGAAAGCTCTGTGGACACCTTATTAAGGCCTTTCAATATATAAATATCAATATTTATATTGATCAAAGATATATTCAATATCAATAAGAAAGGCTGAGAAAGTGGTGTTACCAAGGCCTCTAATGATTGGACAAAGGGCAATGGTTTTAAACTGAAAGAGGACAAACACTGGACACCCAGACAAATTGGACATAAGGAAGAAATTGTTTATGATGAGGGAGGTAAAGCACTGGTAAGATGCCACCCCCCCCTACCAGGGTGGGTCCTGGTAGACAGCAAAATGACAATGAGCAAGCAGTGTGCTCTTGTGGCCAGGAAGGCCAACGGAATCCTGGGC
>JAOTQQ010000001.1:131279027-131355864 GCA_026546715.1 Gallinago undulata | reverse complement strand
CAGCCTGTCGAGATCCCTCTGCAAAGCCTCTCTACCCTCCAGCAGATCAACACTCCCACCCAATTTGGTGTCGTCTGAAAATTTCCCTCATATTATCCCATTATAGGATCCACGGTAACTGAATTGCAACCCTCACTGGCAGAAAAAAAACATAAAGTCCTCACTACCTTGGAAAAGTTTGCAGTTTGAGTCACAACAACTTGAGAAATTACTGCGGCAGCAGTTCACCCAACTTTTAACTTGAAAGATTAACATCTTTGTAGTAGACTGGGCTCCTGGGGAGGTCACTTCACTTTCTCTACTGTATGGGAATAAAACATATGTACAGCTCATCTCTCATCACATGACCGAGCTTTATTACATATGTGCAATACAGTAAATCCAGCACTTCTGAAAAAGCACAGAGTACATCCATAACATCCAAAACTTTTCCTGAAGAACCTGAATTACCATGAAATTCAGAATACATGTAAGCAAGTCACAGTATTGACTCAAGAGAGCAGGCTGCCAACATCAGAACATATTTCTGGTTGAAAACGCCCCAGAGATCAAGTTCACAATGTTTATAGAGCAGAAATTGTGCAGAAAGCCAAAGTAGCCTGTTCCTTTGTCCCTCTTTTCTCACAGTCTATCAATGTGGTTTAAGTCTTTAGAAAAGACTGAAATGAGGAGCAAGCTGCTACCACCAGGACACACTCAGACTGTAACTGCCTCCAGACTCCCGAGTTACTTTCAGGAAAGAAATGAATGAAAACAAGCTGAAAAGAAGTCAGCCACAGGTCAGCAGCATTACCTGAACAGTCCTGCACTTGAACAGTCCTGCTCTAGAAAAAACTTAATGTTTATTTTTCTGCATTAGTATGTACGACACAACCACAAATTATCTAGAAGTTTGTGGTGAATTTTCTTGGAGGTTTTACCTGTAACTGGACTTTCCAATGAAGACAAAAGGATTTTCAAACAACATTTTTACTGAACTACAAACAAGAATAACCTTTTTAAAAAAAGGTAAAACTCCATGCAGCTGAGAAAAAAGAAAAAATATTTACAAGCAACTCTTCCTTCACCCATTGTGTCTGTTCTCTGCTTCCAAACTCAGTTTTAACGAACTATGTCACAGTAAAATCTACAGTCCCCTCTATTCCTTGACATTCTTTTCTTTCTGTCCTCCCTGGTGCATGCCTGCTGGAGGTCACTTATCTCCAGCTTTCTCCCTTCTTAGACTCTCTGTCTCTTCTTTTGCTTCTCCTGCAAGTTCTGGAGCCATGCCTTCCTCAGGAATATCAGCTGCTACCAGGGGAGTTGCAAGTTTGAGTCAAGTCACTTGTTTTAAAAGAATGTGATGTTACATTAAACCAAGAAAATCAAAGCAAAACATGCAGTGTCCATAACAGTATAATAAGACATGGGGGGCTATTTTGCTGAAAGATACATGTATTTTCCTATGTTTTCCATACATGAATATTTTTACATAATTTTGATGTTTTACCTCTTTGACAGTCTAGAGAGACATTGGTGAAAATATGGTTCACGGAAGCCAGAGGAAATTTGATATAAACTTTGGGCAGGGTTGTTCCCCAAATCTGGAAAGATTTCATATTCTTTTTGGTGGATGAAAATGAACGTGTGGTTCTTTTTAATCAGAGATGAAAGGAACAGTACTCCACTTTCAAGTTTAAAAGGTCCACTTACCTTTCAACACCCCCAGTTCTCCACCTTCCTGTCCTGTGATCTCTTGGACATTAAAAGACTAAAAAAGGGATACAACTAGAGTTGGGATACCAAGTTCACAGCACTCTTCTTCTTTGTTGAAAAAGGCTGCATGGACCCAGTGTTCATACATGGACCTGGTCCAACTGAAATCAACAGAAGGCTTTTCATGGACTTCAAAGGTATTTGAAATATAAGGCCTTATAAAGCTCAGCTGTGGGAAAGGTCAAAAAATGAAGATTCTTGGTGTAAACTCCTAGGCAAGTGTTTTTTTGGTGCAAGATTTACAATTGGCTAGGCACTGACTATTTAATATCATTATGAATGTGTCTTTCTTCTATCATATTTCTTCTGAACTTGGATCACAACAACCCCATGCAACACTACAGGCTTGGGGAAGAGTGGCTGGAAAGCTGCCTAGCAGAAAAGTACCTGGGGATGTTGGTCAACAGCTGGCTGAATACGAGTCAGCAGTGTGCCCAGGTGGCCAAGAAGGCCTACAGCATCCTGCCTTGTATCAGAAATAATGTGGCCAGGAGGACAGGGGAAGTGATTGTCCCCCTATACTATACCTATAATGGTGACGCTGCACCTTGAGTACTGTGTTCAGTTTTGGGCCCCTCACTACAAGAAAGACATTGAGGTGCTGGAGTGTGTTCAAAGAAGAGCAATTAAGCTGGTGAGGGGTCTAGAACACAAGTCTTAAGAGGAGCATCTGAGAGAACTGGGATTGTTTAGCCTGGAGAAAAGGAAGCTGAGGGGAGACCTTACCACTCTCTACAACTACCTGAAAGGAGGGTGTAGAAAAGCTGGGACTGGTCTCTTCTCCCAAGTCACAGGCGATAGGACAAGAGGAAATGGTCTCAAGTTGTGCCAGGGGAGGTTTAGATTGGATATTAGGAAAAATTTCCTCACTGAAAGAGTTGTCAAGCACTGGAACAGGCTGTCCAGGGAAGTGGTTGAGGCACCACCCCTGGGGGTATTTAAGATAGCGTAGATGTGGTCTTTAGGGATGTGGTGTAGTGGTGGACTTGAAAGTGCCAGGTTAACAGTTGGACTCAATATTCTTAAAGGTCTTTTCCAACCTAAACAATTCTATGATTCTATGTTCCTAATAGTTATTACCAATATTTCAAATCTTTAAAAATATGGATGCTAAATAACAGTACTTTCTTTTTCTGTTTACAGAAGTTGGATATGAAATCAAATCCAGATAATCACAGAAAGCAAATATTTGCACAGAATAGCCAATGGAGAGGTAGACCAGCTTGTGAATAATAATCTCCATTTGTAGACACACATAAATTCAGCACTCACTCTTAAGAGGCTTGCCCTTTGCAAAATGACAAATGTTCAGCATCTGGGCAATCAATTGTCTCAAAAATGTACTGGGGTTGTTTTTTTTCCCTTATAGGAAGCTAACTAAACCAACATATTTAAATGCAGTTCAGAGCACAGAGATAGTCCATATGCAGACAATTAATAGTGTTTTAGTAATAATTTTAATCTCAATGCTACCTAGCTTATACCCTTTCACTCTGTGGTAAATGGATATATGTTTGAATGAAAAATAGATTTACATTTTAGAACCCCTAGTGGTTTTCTTTCTAAAGTTTTCCAATGCTTTTCAAAAGCAACATCTCTTCCTCCTCCCTGACACACACCTGCGACATTAAAACTATGCTTTGTCCATTTTTTCTATGCATAAAACATCTGCCTCAAAACGTATTAACAACATTCCTATTGTTTTTATTGCATTTGGTATCAGGGACATTTGCCAAATTAATAGCAATTTTAATTTCATCAACAAGAGCAAGACAGAATAAAGAATTTTATTTTCTAATATTTAAGAACCACAAGTAAAACAGAAGAGAATTATCTTGGCTACTCTTATTGTTCAATACAATTGTTCACCATTCACTTACAAATTAAATGAGCTGTATGAAAATGTATTTAAAACTTACACTTGAGGCACCACCAAACAGGCATATCTTGGAAAAGCAATGGTCAAGGTCCAAGTCCCAAATCTGAGAAACCAAAACTGCTAGAAAACAATGACCAGGCTCTGTAACTCTTGCACTGATATCAACTATGCAAGCCTTCATTGATGCCAAAGAGATTTAAGTTTGGTCACAAGAAAGTGAACATATCTCCAACCAAAATCAGGGAGGTTCATACCAAACCCAGATACGACTCCACAGAATAACTGTGGCTCAATTCCGCAGTACCATGAATAATGCAGGTTTCTTCACTAGATGCAACCATCATTATTCAAAATGAACCTTTCATCTTCAAAGTTTTTTTACATAAGATCACGTTAGAAGATCTACACACAGGCTTGTTCACAACAGATCTCAATAATAAGAGTACACCAATTGCCAGAATAATTATCCAGATCATATGCCATATGAACAATAAAAACAGAAGAATGATTGGGAACTTTAACAAGTTCTGAGAAAATCACAAAGTAATGACAAATGTTTAAATTTGTCTGTGGAAAGAAATTACAGCAATGTGCTTTATGAGACATATGAAAGTCAGAATTATTTAACGCAAGGACTATTTTTGGAAAGGAGATGCATACTGAAATGGCAACACAAGCAGATGGCACACATTTCCTAAGAAATAACATGTAGAAAAGATTGTGAACATGTCCCAAAAGATCTAAGCAAACTTGGTGCCTGGGTAGCCTATGCATTGGAACTGTAACAAAAAGATGTAAGCAAACTCAGTGCCCGGGCAGCTTATGCACTGGAACTGTAACATTCCCGGAATAACACACTACATATCTACTACATGTCATTACAAAACCAGTACATATAGTTTCAAAAGACATCATGAAAAGCAGTTTATGGTTTGGGAATTATTCAAGACAGTTACAATAAATGGTTTCTTCATGATCTCCATCTTCTCTACAGCAGAGCACAGAGGCACGTGCACCCTAGACTTTTCAGGCCAGCCTACCGCTTTCCCATCTGGAATCGATTGCAAATTTTTGCAGGTGCAGTCACTTTGGACTTACAAGCAATTTGGAGGCAGATGTGCTGGCATGTAGACAACTAGATGCCTGACTTGTAGGTAAAATTCTGATATTGGGTATCTAGAGGTAATCACTCGCACACTTTTGCTTGCAGATATAAAATCTGAGAACCTTTTATTACTTATTTAGAAGAACTGCCTGTTTTCCCTCAAAAACTCCAGTTGTCCTGACAAGCAAAAGTCCATCTATAACAGTGAAAAGAACCTCTTTACACCGTACTTACTAGTCATTCAACATACCAAACATTTATGGCCTTATTGTTCCCTCTTACAGCTATTAAATATTATGGAACATATAGATGTATTAACAGAATATTTTTCCATCCTTTCAAAAAAAATTCTGAGTGAGTCTTAGCTGATCTTACTACTAATTCCTAATTACTGATTTTAAGTACATTATTATTAGATTTATACTAAATCACACTTACGAGGGGAAATCTCTCAATTATTTCCTTTCATATATCACAAAACTGGCTTATCTTTTGAAGGATGTTTACACTGTGTCAAAAGGTTCAACTGGAACTCATCCACTGTCCAGATAAGTTAGCGTAAGTAGGAATACAGAACACCCATGTGACCAAGCTCCTCCACACTGTTGCTGGTACATTTTTAAACAGTACCCATCTGAACAAGCTTAAAGCAGTATCTCAGGAGCCTACTCAAGCAGCAATCACAAATCTGGATCACACTGTATGCATACATCCAATATACCTGTGTTTCCCTCTTAAGAATCAAGAAATGAATTTGCTAAGATTCAATTTACTATTGAACATTACCAAAACACCCACACACACACCAAAAAAATAAAAGCAAAAAACCACAGTGAAATGCACTAATATCTAAAAATATTGGACAACAACAAATCTGATTGGATTTTGTTTGCATTTGGTCTAAACACATTGACAACTATAATTTATAAATAAATGGTCATATATAAACGAATGTAGGAAAATATAAATAGTGACCATGAATTTAGAAGTGAGTAACAATATTTAGCACACATTGTATCTGCAAAATGTAACTACTTTTGTTCTCACATTTGGCATGCTGGGTCCAGTGCTGATAAGAGACATGGACTTAGCAGAGCAAGACCAGAAAAGAGCTACTAAGATTAAGGAATTCTATCATCTTTCACACGAGAAGAGGCTGAGACAACTAGGATTTTTTATCCCAAATGGGAAAAGCTCACTCAGTTCTCATCAATGTTTATGAATATCTGATGGGAAGGAGTAAAGAAGATGGAGCCAGGCTCTTCTCAGTGATGCCCTTTAACAGGATGAGAAGCAATGGGCAAAAATCAAAACACAGGAAATTCCATCTGAACCTAAGAAATCACAGTGAGGGTGGTTGAACACTAGAATAGGTTACCAAGAGGTGCCGCCCAGCCTCAAATACTCTGTGGACCTGTGAGCTTGTGGCTGTGGCCTCTCTCTATTCCTGTGACTGAATACAACAAGCATAGCCAGTCAGTCTAGCTGGTAACTACCCCCAGAGCTCCAGCTGCTGCCATTCTTCCATCCTCTGGCATGTTCTACCACCCTCTCAGCTTCTGACCCAGTAAACAAGACTGACGCCTCCTCTACCTCAGCTAACTCATGAAGTTTCACGTACTAAGCAGAAGATAACAGGTCTGTAACAGATGGCAACTGAGATAAAAGATCCATGAGTTCACCAAGTGAACACTGCTCTCCATAACATTTTTATGCTGTACCTTTCACCCGTGTGCTTAAACTGTTGTCTCTTACCCACATAGAAAACTTTAAATCATGCTTGCTGAACGTGGCTCAGGTAGCTGGCAGCAGAGAATAAAATCCAAACCATGCTGTCACTCAACTTGAAAACTGAACACCAAAGGTCACTGCAATGCATGCTCCCCCAAAATGGAAGTTCATCCACCACCAATGCCACAGATGGGAAAGACTACACCCATAAACAGCAATGCAAGGAAATGAGTCTCACTCTACTAAAACAGGTAGGTTATACAGAAAAGCTAGCTAGCTAAACTAATGTGACTATTCAAGCCTCTTCTCCATCTAGCTATACAAGGTCCCAATTTATATCCATACCCTTTTCAGGAATACAAAAACTTGTGCAGTAACTGTGACCTCATCTTCATGAGGGTTTTACCTACTGTACGATGTTACTATAAACCAGATTCACAAGTAAACTTTGGATACATCAAATTAGAATTCCTAATTTTCTCCTGTACATCATCTAAAACACTAAGAAGGGAAGTGTCTTAGTAAGAAAATGTTGAGGGAGAGAATGTATCCAAAGACATCTCCCTTCTTTACAATCTCGGTCCTTAAAACAGCATGCCTTCTTCCACACGGGATTTAGAGTCTTGATGCTTCTTGTGGAACCAGGCACCTTAGCTCCTCTTTTCATTCAAAACTAGAGGAAAAACTGCCCTTCCCATCTTATAAGGGCAACTTACTAACACATAGGCATGCTCTTTCAGAGAGCAGTCAAATGGGTATAGCATTAATTATGATACAGGACTCTCAGGTTCAAATCTATATCTTCTCCACTGTAGACTGGCATACTCTTGGTTGACAGAAGAACCTCTCACCATCCACCCCTGTGATTTACAGAGAATTTTGCCAGAAACAAAGCACAGCAGTGGGAACTATACTTGTCAATGCAATCACCCAGGAGCGTGAATGGATTCCAGTGAATGCTCCAATTACTCTCTCATACATGTTAGGCAACAGTCATTGAAAACATCACCCCAGCTAAACGTGGTATGCTGAAAATCAGGCTAGAGATGTGTTATCTCTGCCCTACTCTTTTTGGTCGTAGGTCAATCAACAGTGCTGTCTGGTGGCCCAAGTTCAACAGTTGGGATAAAAATGTTTTCTCTCATCTGGAAAAGTCCAAAGCAAGATAAAGCTCAATGCTGCACACACTCCAGGAAGACCAAAGACCAGATTTAAATGTTGGAGCCCCTTCATTCATAGATTGAACAACATTCTCTGCTATGGATGAGTATATAATTAATAAGCTCTTTTATAAAAAAAGAAACCACTATGACCCCCATTCTACCTACATTTTCTGTTTGCTTTTTTAAGAAAGGACTTTGTGCCGGCATGTTTTGTGTGAAACTTCTTGGTCTGTAGATAGGTCATAGGTAAATACAAAACATACAGATTTCATTGGGCTCTAAGATCTATGTGGTGCAATAACCCTCATATCAATCCCAAATGTCCTTTAGTGTAATCTCTATGTGTAATTCCCCAACACTCCCAAAACTGGAAATCTTCCGGCCATGGGAATTATATAGCAAAAAAAAGGCATCTGTGCCTGTTCAACAGGCATTCTGTAGATCACAGGCTGCTGATTTAGGTGACTAATACTTCTTCTAGCCCACATCAATAGCCTGCACCAAAAAAAAAAAAAATTATTTGACCTCTCCATCAGTTAAAATAATTTCCTATTGACAATGCACCTTAGAACTGCCTCCCAAAAGTAAATTATCAAATAGGTTTTTAAAAAGAAAACAAAAAAAAAAAGAACTCCCTTGACCCTTTCACAAATAAGGATGGTAAGCAAAAATGGGTGAAAATTCTCTGTGGAGGAAAATGACTTAAAATCTCTTGTGAACATCTTTCAAAAATACCAGTTGGCATTCAAACAAGGGAGGCAGCAGGTACAGAATTAACCATGATTTCCTGTTCATACTATTTGGCTCCCATATTCTCTAAAAGGTTGTTAGTGATGTGGCTTTGGTACCATGAACTATGTGAAATTAACCCTCTTTGAAGTGTTCAGGAGGCACCATGTTGTTAGTGCTTCTCATGATGCAATCTCCCTGACCCTCACCACTGAGCTTGTATCTAAAGCAGGGCTGGGAAATAAGTGGGTCAGTCTTCTTTCAATTCTTGTCCTAACAGGGAGACACTAGAGTTCCTTCCTGCTATAGTTGGGATGAGCTAGTGTTTAGTTCCCTTCAAAGGCTGAATCAGATTACAAGATAAGTGGGCATCTCTGAAATGAAAAGAACTCCAGAAATTGCTACCAGTTGAGATGAAAGGATGAAAGGGGGGCAGAGGGAGGGAGGAGTGTTTAGGAGGAGAGAGAAGAGAGAAGGATGAAAGGAGAATCCTATCCTTTAGCCCTCATGGAATTATATGGCCCAGACCCACATGTCCTACTGTCCGCTGTGTGTTATCAGTCTCCTGTGAGAACACGGATGCTCGCTGTACTCTCGAACTCTCCCCCCTTCCTTCATTAAAAGACAATGGAAAGCTTAACTTATATAAACGAGAGCACTTTATCTTCCAAACATTACAGTCGTTTCATGTCTAGCAGAAGTTTAATCCCTGGTAATTTTGATAAATTACTGTGCACTTTAGCAGGTTGGGGTTAAAACTCTGAGATTTTCAAATGATTACCAAAAAACAGCAAGTTATCAAGTCCTAACCAAGTAATTTGCTGCTTATTGCACCCTGGCTAATTAAAATGTAATCACTATTGTTTGGCAATGTGCATTCTGTCAGCAGTTTTACGTCGGACAAGAAATCTTGCCAAGAAAACACAAAAAAAGCCTTTCACCAGGAACTGGCTTGATCTAAACTGCCTCTTTAGCCACTGAAACTGTAAAACAAATAAATTACAACCGCCTGACAACGCAATAAAAAAAAATACTAATCTGTCTCCAAGATAATGAACTATTTTAACAGGCACCCTCCTTTCAAGCCATCCCGTGAAGCGGGGACCACGTTGACAGGGAGCACTCCGCCGCCCCCGGCCGCAGCGGAGTTGCGGGAGAAGCCTGGCACGGCGCCGGCTCGGGCAACCCTTTCCCCACGGCCCCGGGGCGCATCCCCCGGTCTCTTTAGCCCAAATCCGGTTACGGGCATCGAACACTTCCTGCTGCCGTTGAAACGCACACGCTAAGCTTTCCTTTCACACTGACGACTTCTTTTTAAAACCTGGTTATACTTAAATATCTCTCATACCAGCCTTCCGTGCCAGCGCCTTAGCCCTGGACCCTGCCTTACCCAAAACACCTGCCCCAGCGGTTCCAGTGTCAGACTGACCCTGAAGGCACAGGGAAAGCGAGCTCCGCTCCGAAAGCGAGCTCCGACTCCCCGCCCCGGTCCCTTCCACGCTATCCCTAGTGGTGGAGGTGGTTCCCTTCCCACCGGGCCGGCCAGCCCTTTCTAAAGGGTCTTGGGAGGGATAAAGGCTGGCAGTTCAGGAGGGTTTCCACCGTTTGGTTGGAGTCGATTCGGTTTAATGCTTTCAAAACGTAGAGCAGGTGAGGAAGGGAGAAAGGACAGGTGCGTGTATAACTGGAAGACGGTAAAGGACGGACAGGTACACGCTGCTGTTACACCACCTCCTGCATTGCTTCCAGCGGAGTCGCCTTTGGGGCTCGCTCTTACTCATTTCATTTTATACCCCGCGGGTCTTCCGCCACTTTAACCCCATTCCCCCCCACCTTCACCCCCATTTCCCCACTCCCGTTAGCCAGAGATGTACCCTATTAATTCAGAAAAAAAAAAAAAAAAAAAAAAAAACAACAAAAAAAACGTGTTAATCCCACCCTCACCTTCCAGGAGGTCGGTACCAAGCATTACACTCTCCTGATCATCGCTCTTAAAAGATAAGCTCAAACTTTCCCACTAGGATGGAGCCGTGAACCACCCGCGGGCGGCAGCGGGGCGCGACAGCTCGTCTGGATCGGGCAGGCGGAGCCGCCGCGGGATCGCCCCAGCACCGCCCGCCGCTCGCTAGCACAAGCGCACCCCCGGCCCGGGAGCACCGTGTCGCGGCCACTCCGCCCTCTCCACGGCCCCGGACATCACCGGAGGCAGCGCCGAGCACCTGCGAGGAGCCGGGGCAAAGCGGTGCCCCCGCCGCAGGCTCAGCCTCGCCGCCCAGCCGGCCGGCGAGCAGCTGACAAGCGTGTGGCGGGGCGCGGCGTGCCGGCAGCCCCACGATCCACCGCCTCCTCCCGGCGACCGTCCACGGGGGGTGCCCGGCCGGCACCGACACGCACCGGCGGGTCTCGGTGCCACCGCCGGGCCGTGCCCACCTGCCCGCCGCCTCCAGGTGCCGCCGGCGGCACCCACAATTTCCCCGCCATCCCTCGGGCAAACAAGCCCCCCAAGTTTGCGAGGAGGCGCTCCGGCCGCGACCGCCCTTTCCGCCCCGACCCCGCGCCCGCCACGCCGGTGCCGAGGGACAGCCGGGCGGGCCGGGCGGCGGCGACGGGGCACCCCTGCGCGGCGCCGTGCCCCTACCTGGAAATGCTTGAAGAAGGCGGAGATGCGGGTGATCTGGAGGCTCAGGCACCTGGAGGTGCATCTGGCGGTGGAGAAAGCCTCGTCCTGCCTGCGGGCGGCGGCGGCGGCGCCAGCCCCCGGCCCGGCGGGGCTGCCGCAGGCGGCCGTTACCCAGAGGAGCAGGGCGAGGGACGCCGCGGGCGCCCTCCGCACCATCGCTCCGCGGGAGAGGAGGGCAGAGGGGCGGCCGGGCGCTGCGGGGAGGCGGGGGGTGGGCGGCAGGCGCCGGGCTGAGCTCCCGCTCGGCGGGCTGGTGCCGGGCTGCGCTGGGGGCAGACACCTCCGCGCCGCAGAAACTACACAAGAAAAGTTCAATCATTCAACTCTCCTCGCCCCCCCGCCCGCCCCGGCCCACAGCCCTCCCCCGCCCGGCAGCGGGCGGGCCGAGGCTGACAGCGGCCGCCCCATTGGCTGCGCCGAGCGCCAGTGGCGGGGCGGGCGGGCCGTGTTGGCCTCGGGCAGGTCGGCCCGCCGGGGCCGCCGCTGGGCGGCCGGGATCCCGCCAGGACCCCCGCCACCTGTGGGGCACCGGGGCCGGCAGCGGCCGGCGCAGCCGCTCGGCCCGTCCCTCACACAGGCGCGGGCGGGGTGGGGGTCCCGCAGGGCAGCAGGGGCACGCGGCCCGCCTCCGACCCGCGCGGTCGCTGGTCACTGGCCGTTGGTCACGGGCGGTTGGCGCGGGGCCGGCACCCGGCGGTATTGGGGCCCGGCCCGCCGGCCGCGCAGGGCCTGGCTCCGCTCGGGTGGGATGTCCGCAGCCCGGCTGAGCCACCGGCACTTACAGCCTTGTCAGTATTAATCTCTTTTATTTCTTCTCTCTTTTTTTTTTTTTTTTTTTAATAAGACTAAAAGGAACGGGGAGTCAAGAAGGCAGGGGAATTACTTTTCAAAACCCGCTGTTCCATACAGCAAAAGGCTGCGGTGAGCTTTTGTCCCAAGGTGAAACCCATAGAGGCTCCTCTGAAGAGTTATTTAAGAATGAAAATCTACAAGTCATTAGTCCAAATACCTCTGGGTAATAACTGCAAAATTAAAACAGTGCCTTGAGCTTTAAAACGGCTCCCGTCCAGCACACAGCAACTTAACGTCCTTTCTCCCCGCGCCTTCAGTTCCCAGGCTGGGAGCGCGTGCCACAGTCTGTAGCACAGAGGGTACACACAGCATTCCTCCCCGGACGCTACAGGCTACAGGGACTCCTCCCGTTCCAAGTATGTGCTACTAGAGAAAGCAAGTGGATCTCTTCTCCCCAGAGCTCCTAAACTTGAAAATCCCAAGGTTGTATGAGAAACAAGTGGTCTTCAGGACGTTTCGGGAGCTAACAGTGGATTAGTTACTACTATCAGTAGAAGTTCAATGTGGTTATCAAACAGATTGCAAGAGTTGTCTTTACTGGGACAAGTTATTTGCATAAATTAAGTCATTCAGAAAACCACCTAAACTCTCATCAAAAACCAACAAGGTCTTCGTCCAGTCTGGCTTGTACTAATTTTACAAGGCTGCAATTCCTCTCTTCATGGACATTCCTATGTACAAAAATGCGAAACAAAGCACATTCCCTAATGTCATTGTTCTTACCAGACTATAAGCACACATCTTCCATACACCCATATGTATCAGAAAATCAAAGTACAAAAAGGTGTGTTAAATCCAAACTAATAAATCAGTAAATTCTATCTTTAAATTTTATCTATAATTTTACTACCTTACCACAAAAGGCACAGATTAAAAAGAGAAGAGAGTTCTTGTCTCAAGTATTAGTAATGTACAAACATAATAGGAAGCAAGACGAATTTTAGTTTAGATATCACTTTGCAGCTGATAGTGTCTCTTGTCAACTGACCAGAAATCTTCACTTGAAAGAAGCCAGTGGGCCAGATTTATTCCTGCAGGTGTTAACAAATTGAAATGACAGTTTACCCCCTTGGATGCTCAAAGGAGCGTGATTGCTAGAAGACAAGGTCACCTGCCAGGTCCTGGCACAGAAGTTGCCTGGCTGCTTGCACCATGTAAGCGTTCTCCAATGGCTCTTTTGGAAGTGCCCCTGATCAGGCAAGAAAGACTGTCTCAGCTCTACACCTCGAGAAGTCTTCCCCATCTTTGGAGTTGGAGCGACTACCTACCTCTTGCTGAGGTCCTAAGTGGCTCAGAAAGGCCGTTCCCAATTCTGACTGGTATCTCAACTCTAGAGAACTGGTTACTTCGCCTAAGCCAGCATCTCTATATTTAAGAAGAAAAAACAACCACATTATAGAACTGCAGAGAAATGAATGCACAGTCCTAGCATTATTGTGACAAAGAACGGTGAGCGCATTCAGGCCTCGGTATTAAGTTCAGGACTTCCCAGTTTCTGACCAACTTTCAAATAGGTTTTCTTAAGCCTTGACTTAAAATTTCACATTTTTCTTTTTTTGCTTTGAGTCAGGAAAAGAAAATTGCTTCACTGATTCATAGTGTTTACAGGTACACCAAATGCTTTCAACTTTTGCCATATTCTAACATAATAGGAACTGCCTGAAAAAAATATGTAACTATCTGTAAATCAGATACAAATCTAGAGAGGGCAGATTGTTCTATAGTCCATATTTCTACTACTGCAATTTATGTTGTATATTATAAGCCCAAGCTTTAAATAAAAGGGTACGAATCCTGCTTCTTTTGTTTTATAAAGTGTCGTAGCAAAGGGTGTAGAGGCCCTAGAAATTAAAAAGTTTGTGAGTAAACAGTTTACTCATTTGCTTTTGTTTGAAAGGTCACGGTTACAAGGATCACCAGCATAGTCCATGAATTCCTTTTTAGTGAGGGCTGACTTGGTTATCACACAAAAGACTAGCTGTGCAGTTCCAGTAAAACTGTATTCACACAGGTCCCTTACATGGAGATTAAGAAACAGGCTCAGTAGCTCAAGAATTTAGTAGGTAATTAAAACCCACTACAGGCTAAATATCCGATAGAACAAAAGACAAGTTACACAAGTTTGTAAATACACTTGTTTTAAAGAGGTTAATAAATTGGTTACAGAATACAGAATTTTAGAAATAAACGATACATACAAACCAACTAATCTTTGAAGATAATCATAATTTATAACCACATAAATAGACATAACAAACAGATTTGTATGGTTTTGCTCAGTGGTTTGTTTTGGGTTTTTTTTGTCAAGAAATGAAATTAAATAATCATTTAGTATCAGAAGTAGTAGAATTGGTACCAGTAAATTCTTGCAAAAACAGCACTTTGATCTTACGTTAAAATACAGCTATTATTATCCTGCCTGTGCCTCAGAGCAGTCTGACAACGTAAAAACAAGGTTTTTCAAATACCAGCTTTGTGAAGGTCGGGGCTGTTTTGGTTTTTTACAGGAGACAGCGCCACATGCTGGTTTTGTGAGGTGAATGTACTTGACATTGTACCGATTTATTTCTGTTTGATGAGTTGTTTTTAATCGATTTTAAATGAAGCTGACTGCATCTTAAGTAACCACTTCTTATTCCAAAGGAATTAAAAGCATCAGGTTATATTTTCAGGTAAACGAGTAAAGGAGATGTTAATGTTTAAATATTTTTGTTTTCATATAAGCCACTGTATTCCATCTCACTGATTTAGTTTATTATATTAAATCCCCCCCCCATGTGATTTAGTGTTCCATTCTTTACTCAATTCTCTTCAGCTTTAATTATGTAAAAAATTATTATAATTCTGTATATAGCATAATCCCCTAAACACTCCCCAGGAACTCCACATTCTGGGGTGCCCTCTGAAGTGCCTGCATACTAATAGGGTAGTATGGGGAAAAAACAAGATGACTTAGTAGTAGAAACTTTTTTTTCCCTGGGCTATTATAGGTGGCCTGTAGCTAATGAACTTCTCAAATTCCTTTTGAGGAATAGGATTTTGCATAGTCCTCACTCAAGCCTGTGAGTAAAATCCAAAAATCTATCTCTTTGTCTCATATAGCCGATATTCTTCATTCGTAGGTGTTGAATTGCAATACTTATTATAATACTTTCTCCCAGGAGAAAATCAATAGGAATTTTGTGTGTAACTGTTTTCTTTTGTACAAGGGTAATCAGTAGCAGGCAGTAAGAACATTAATAGTGCATTTATCAGTCACAGTGGAAGACGGGATGAAATAATGGTTCACTGTTCAAATAATCTCATCATCTGTGTGTAAGGCAAGAGACAACAGATGCTTATCCAAAGATTTCTGGGGAAATGCAGTAAACCGATTAGGTATTTCTGAACTGTGTGCTAAGCCTCACTGCGTGTATAAGAAATGCAAGAGCAGTGAGGCCAGAGGAGGGGTTTGAAGCAAAATGATGTGATAGCTTTAGAGAGATTCACTGAGCACTCTTCCCAAACATAAGAAGAAAAATGACACATAGCATGAAGGTGCTTATTTCAAAATGTTAGAAATAAAAAATAAATGGTGACACCATTGGTTGATTATAAGGATTGGATTTTTCAGTGTTGAACTAGAACTTAATGTTCTGTGTCTTAGTGCAGTGTGGAAGAGAAGCAAATTCAGATATACAAAGAGGTAAGAGATTACTAAAAGGGAAGGCTGGGAAAGCACCCTTTGCTTTGTTGTTGACAAATGAAAATTTGCCATTATATCAAGAGCAGAGAAAAGAAGTAGAGATGTTTAAGATGGAAAATGAAGAGAGTTTAGCTGCATAAATCAATAGAAAGAACTGAATATTAGAGACATTATGCCAAAGAATGTAAATTTAAACAAACTTTGATTTTCAAGATATGGAGATCAAAGCCTTAAAATCAAAGATAGTGCCCAAATGATACTCCTGAATGAGGTTTCATCCACAATACTAAGGAAAAGAGACAAAATGAAACAAATTATGAACATATTGAACTTGAGAAACCCATAAAGAAAGGTCAGAGGCAAACAACGCTATTAGCTGAATGAACATACTTATTGACTCCCAGGGACTCTCATCTTCTTCAGGGTCACATAGAATAGGGCAAAGCCAAGGCCTCACTGTCTCCAAATCTGTGTCTTTAACTCGTTTGCAAAAATAAGTTTTCCAATAAAAATATATCTTACTGGCATGTTCCCAGCTGCCTGTTGTCACTCCAGTCATTTGGTCTGATTTCTTGTTTCAAACAGACCATAATTCTTTGTCTTCTGTTTTGTATATCCCATACTTATCTTCTGATTATAGAGCGTGTTTCTAAAGAGACACCCACTCTTTGTATCAGGAGAGAAAACAATGTAGAAATCAACACATCTTTAGGGGTTTTGGTGTTTGTTCTGCTTTTAAAATGTGTACCTTATTTCTAGATTGACTGCAGTGTTTATTAATGTTTAGACATAGAATTTTTTCCACCTTATGGGTAGATGAAGACTGCCTTTCATGTTGAAACTGACCTCGAAGATAGATTGAGACCCATCTGAAGATAAATCTGGGATATAAAGGGAGGTCACTGGCAGACTACAATTAACTTATTCTATAAATTAACTAGACTTGAGATTTCTTTGTGTAGTTTTGCTGCATTGCAGATTTTGTAAACATTCTTTTTTTTTTTTTTCAGAAACTTTCTAGCTTTGAGGTGTATACCTTAGGATTGGACATGATATTCTAGTAATGGTGTCAATAATACCATACAGATGTAATTTGATATCCGTAGTCTGTCTTCACCTTATATAGTTAAGAGCTACATTAGTCTTAGTCTCTATATTACACTGGAAGCTCATATTCAGTTGGTTACTCACCAGACCCCAAAGGCTTTCATAGATATAGGCTTTCCAAGAAATATTTTTTTTGTATTCTGTGAGTGTGACCTACTTTCCTTGTTCCTAGCTGTACAATCTTCCATGTAGCAGCATTAAAATGAATGATGTTTGAAAATGAATTCAGATTACTGAGTGATTCAGAATTCTCTATATATTATTTATCACTTAAGTCAATAATGATATCAGAAGGAAACTTCATAAGAAGTGATTTCATTGTTTGTTTCTAGATTACCAATACACTAAATAACACTGTCAAGAACAGACAATACTGAACTTACTCATTTCTGTTATGATTTTCCATTTACATTTTTTTTGTGGATGGTATAGTTACCAATATTTTTTTCAGTCTAAATAACACAATGTTTTACATTGATTTTTGCTGAATGTCAAATTTTAGTTAGAAAGTCACATATCAATTAGCCAAGTGACATGCTTTTGATATTATCTTGCCAATCAGACTTGTAATCACCTCAAAAGACAATGTCAGATTTGTTTTGTATATGTGTATGAAAAATGTTTTCATGCATTTATTAACTGAATATTGTTGCTTTTGCCAAGGAGAAGCAGACCTACTAAGGTTCAGGGCCCCTTGGGCTAGGCTGTACAAAGAGTCAACCAATGTGGGCAGAGTCTGAAAGGAGTATGTGACACAACTGTAATGATCCTTTTTAATTAGCCTCAATCTTAAGCAACTGTCCAGCCTGTTAAACAGCACATATCAGTTCGTCTCGACTCAGATCTTTGCATACTTTTAGTATCATCTATCCTTTAAGATTTATTTGCAAAATATTTAAGAAAACAGTGTTCAGCTACAATGTAATGAATTGATGCTTCATAAACGTGGCCAATCACTATGAAGTCTTAATATTCCTGTTCAATGTCTACAATAACTTTTTTTGGTGCAAAAAATAGCTAAAGGTAAGACATGGTGTATAAAAATATTCTGTGTTCCCTTGAGTTAAGCTCAAACCTTTTGATGCGCTCAAAAGATTGTTGTTTGTGCACGGTGTCCTTCAACCTAAAATAACACTGAAAGTGATAGAATGAAAGATGACAACAATTAAGAAGCTGAACCTGCAAATTTGTTTTTATGGATTTTCTTGCTCTGTGTTGCAAATGTTAAGATTTAAAATACAGAATAATTCAGAATTCTATTGTTCACAGTTCTCTCTTCAAGGTTAATTAATTTTTAAATGAATAGAATGAAAATCCATAACAACATATGTGCCTGTATCCCCAATTTTTTATTAATTGCACTAAAAATGGTAAAGTATGTACCTGTGTTTTTGCATGTGCAGACAGACACATACGTGGACACTCATGAGAGTAGTGAATGACCTTGTGTAAGTTACTTTGTTTGCCTCTGTTCACTTGGTATTAAATTTCAGAATGGCGCTGTTCCTTGTACCACTCAGAACACAGAGGCTGGTGACAGTTATATCACTCCCTGCAATTCCAAGGCTTAAGAGAATATGACCAACCAGGCACACAAATGGGGATATCAGTACTAATATCTGCTTTTTCATGTCTGTAGTGTCTTTGTAAGAAAATACTTCAGTGAACTGTGCCAGTCCATCAGTCCACAGCATGTATTGGTGCCTGGGATTCTTCCTTTTCTGATACAATTCTTGTATTTTGTGAGTTCCTGTTGGCCCCTTCCTCCAGCCTCTCTGGCTCACTTTGGATGGCACCCATATCCTTCAGCATATTTACTCTTCTCCCCAGTTTGAAGTCATCTGCAAACTTGACAAGACTGCACTCCATTACCACCTCCAGATCACTGATAAAGATGTTAAACCTGACAGGTCCCAGTTCAGGTTCCTGTGGTATCCTCTTGTCGCAGGCATCCACATAGAGTGCTACCCACTAGCCACCACTCTCTGACCCTGCCCATCCAACTACCTTTTTACCACCTAGTTGTCCAGCCACCCAGACCCTGATGGTCTAATTTGGCTAAAGGAAGTAATTAATTATGGCTTAGCTAGACAAGCATAATGAGTCTGTCAAAATGTGGACTAATGTATCCCCTAGACAAGCAAGCAGAATTCCTTCTGATTACCTCCAAGGGTAATGTTGAACTCTGTATCTTAAGCAATATAGCTGATTTGTCTCTACAAATGTCACTGGGTGGATTAAGTTTAGCAGCTTGCCCAGTATCAATTTATGTATATATGATATTGGGTACCCATCACGCCTTCACTAGCAAGAACTAGTAGTCATAGGAAATGCCAGTTTTCTCTTGGCTAAGAGGAAAAAAAAACACTTTTCTCACAAAAACTCTGAAAATTTGGTTCAGAGTTTGAAGTAGTCATATCTCAATAGCAAAATAGTGATACAGTGTGATGGCTTTCCCGTCATATACATTCCAATGTACTTAAGTTTTTGTGCACAATTGATGCCACTCCAAACAGGGAACCTGAATAGTTATTTACAGTCATCTGAACTGAACAATTAATTAAAGGAATTCTTCCATATAAATGTTTGTCATTGAAAACATGTTTTTAATATAGAATGGAAACCTTTTTAAAATATTTAATTTTAATTAAAATTATCTCAGGTGAAGAATGCTTTGAAAAGAACAAGTGAAGCAGTTTGATACTTATATTAAAGCAGCTCCTATTTGTGTTTGTAATGAAGCCTTTTGATATTGGAAAGAAAGAGAGAAGTGTTCCAAATATATCAAAATCAGTTATTGGTACAGATTTTAGGAATAATAAAACATTTCAGTATTTTTTCTCTGTCACATACCAGTAGTAGTGCTATAGGTGAATATGTTGCTGCTGATATGTCAAGAACTAACCAATAACTATTAAAATCACACAGGATACCTTTTTAAAATCTAGCAAATTAAAAAAAAATATTATTACAGTTGTTTTTTGTTTATTTTAGCTAAGCAAAAATCACTCCAAAGTGCTATGTTTGCAACACTTTTTTTCCGGGAGATTTTTTTAAAGCTTAAGTTTAGTTCCAATTGGAATGAAACTCCTATTTGAAGTGCTGCATTTTCAATTTGAATTAGAATGCCAAGAATTGAAAAGGTCTGATTTCAGTCTTATCAAAACCTGTTTAATAGTTTTAATACCTAGGAAACAAAGGTGCATGCCTCTGTTGTCTTGGTGATCTGTAGCAAGATAGGGATCCTCAGAGAATGTTTCCTTTTTGAACTACTCTTTAAACTTCCTTATTTTAATTGAGAGGTTGAACTGATATTAAACTATGATCATAGAATCATAGGATGGTTCAGGTTGGAAAGGACCTAAGAGATCATCGAGCTTCATCCCCTGTGCCATGGGCAGGAACACGTCCCACCAGCCTGGCCTTGAACACTTCCAGGGATGGGGCATCCACAACTTCTCTGGGCAACCTGTTCCAGCGTCTCACCACCCTCACACTGAAGAATTTCTTCCTGATATCTAATCTGAATCTCCCCTCTTTCAATTTAAAACCATTATCCCTCATTCTATTGCTACACTCCCTTTCCTTGTCTCCTGTAAGGCCCCTTCTGGTACTTGAACAGCCATTACAAGGTCTCCCCAGAGCCTTCTCCAGGCTGAAAACCCCCAGCTCTCTCAGCCTGTCCTCATAGGAGAGGTGCTCCAGCCCTCTGGTCATTGATTTTGAGTTGTTCTTTGTACACCTTTTTGCACTTGTATCAAGTCCATTCACCCTAGCCAAAAATATCCTTCCCTTCAGCCCTACAAAAATACAAATCACGGGGTTTATGTTTGTTACTGCAATGGTGAATACCTGTGTTGTTTCATACCATGGTCTTGGCAGGAAATACCATTTTTTCTTGACCTGTTCAAGTTTTTGTTCTGGCTTTCACACTTGTATAATGCTTAGCGTTATTTAAAAGTGCTTGTCTGATCATCTATATTGCCATGAAGACTTGAAAAGAGGAAAGATAATGTGCTTGTCAAATCTTTTATTTATATTTATATACATATTTATATTATTATTCTATGGCTATCATGGTAACTGTGCCAAAAAAAAAAAGAAAAAGCAGATTGTGTCTTTCTTAAAATATAGTATTGTATGGCCATTATAAACATAACAATGAGAAAATACTGCAGTTTTTCTGTTGCTCTGTAAGGCAAGATACAAAGAATGGTACTTAATTTTTAAAAATAAAAGAAAATAATGTTGTATGTTTATTAGAAATGACATCAAGTCTTCTTTTCACTTCAGTCCTCTTAGCCCAGGGCATTCCTGACAAAATAACAAAGTTGAATTCAACCTGTGCGTTTTAACAGCAGTAAGTCATGAACATTATAGCTTTTGAGAGGTCTTTAATTATGGAGTTTGCCAACCTTCCTTGACATCTACTCATCACAAGGGCGAGGTTTTTCACCCTCCTGAAATAAAGTTTCACGACTTTGAGGAAGCAAGGTCATTTCCAGAATTGAGTAAATTACCCCAAATAACTTAATTCACCTAGTTATTTAAAAATAAACCTAGTCAATATGAAAGTGAGTGGTAGGTTCAGACTATAAAAGAAAAAGGTTGGTTCTCTTCTTCCAACTGAGGAAAGATTATTATTTTAAAGTAATCAAATTGGAGTGGTATATTTATTATATATGCAGCCATACCGTTTTATTCTATATTGCCTAAGTCTTCCTGTCCCCCAAAACTTTTTGGAAATGGACAGATGAAAAATCTATGCAACTGCTAAATAATGGTACCATTTTATCACTATTGAAGAAAGTCTTCAAGACTCCCATTCAGAGTATTTGGAATATGCTTTCATTTTGAGATAAAAGAAACTGTAGGGAGACTGTCCTAAATACATAGAAACTCAAGCTGTAATGGTATGTATGATCCTTAGTTGCCATGAGAAACATCTACCAGTGTAACCCAAAACTGTCTGTGAGGCTAGAGTTTTGAATTAGACACTTACACCTCTACTTTGCCAAATACTGGAACGGTGTTTTCATGCTAATTTGCTATATCAAACCAGAGATTTTTAATTTGTTGTACTCTGCATGTTGCTTACTGCTTATCCCAGAAGGATTCAGTCCTGATGTGACAAAGATATACATTGCCATGACCGAATCTGAGAAGTGAACCAGTCTCTTGGAACACAATATTTCTGCCATTCTTGTGATACATTTTTGTAAAGATTTGGGGAAAGGAGTCAGCACTTTCAAAACTGGGGTATATATATTTCCAGTAGAAGAAGACAGCTTCATGTTTTTTGTAATCCATATGAAGAAGAAATCCTGTGAAAAATGAAAGTGAGAATTGATCACATAACTAAATACCTTAATATGATATATATGTGAAATGGGCACAATTGTTAGGATAATTTCGATTTTGCATTGTAATTCCTATTTTGGAGTGCTTGAACTTGCAATTTTAATACCACTGGTTTTAGAGAGGTCTTTATGGCATATAAGACAATAATACCTAAAAATCCTTTACTTAGTAGTTGTCCTGTATCTTCAATAACTACTTTTTAATAGAAATTATAAGAGATGGATGTAATATGAAGTAAACGGCAACATAAGAGTCGCATTATAAGAGAGCCTTCTGCAGAAAACAACCTTGAATCTAATGATCCCTAGCTGATCCAGTTTAAATGAAACAGTAGGATAAACAAAATGTATCTCTAAGTAAGGATCTTGATTCTGAAAGGGCAATTTCTTTGAGAAATTATGAGAATGAATTAGAGACAATGACTGGATTGAGAGTTTAAGGACTTTAATACAGAAGAGCCATTAATTCAAAAGAGCAAACTCTATCTGCAATTTGCAAGCTAAGTAAAGAAGAAAAGGTTGCAGACAACATCCCTGGACTCTTAGGGTAAAACTGCCTTCAAAATTGTAGTGGATATAAAAGAGAAATTGGTAATTATAAAAAAAAAAGAAGGATTGATTTTGTTTGGTGACAGAAAGAGTAGGGGTAGAATAATGAGGTAAAGATAAACCTTCAAAAGGCATTTAGATATGTTAAAGAGTACATTTAACCAGAATTATTAAAAAAAAAAAGTATATCTCATTATATAAAGGTGGAAGTAGTAATGAAATGCAAGATTTTGTTAGTGTAGCTCTAAAAAATCTTGCATGTTGTGCTTCTATTTTCAATGCAGCTGATGATGCAGAACATCAACCACTGGGTCCCAGTCTTCCTGCAGACCAGCCATGTGGCCTGTGCAGTTACGTGTTGCAAGGCTCCTATTGCCACATAGTCTGACATGTTTAAAACATGTCAGATCATGAGCTTTAAATCATGAGCTAGAAATTCCTGTGCAGAAAACTTACATTGGAAATCTAAATAGTGTTATTATCTACAAATCTGTTTAAATTTTCTGTATCATAGGAAGAATCTACAGGCCTCAGAGGCTATTTTAAAAAAAAGGAAAATCCAGTGGAACAGTCAGAGACTTCACAGAATAAAATTCAGGCCTCTCTTCTGTTGAATTTTCTGATGTGACCTTAGGCAAGTCTCATAACTGTCTTATGCTTCACTTCCATATCTTCAAAAAGAAGTCATCAGCTTTTCCTATTCCACAGAAGCTGTGTGAGGGAAAAGTATGTGAAAGACTATGAAGTGATCGTATACAATGTGAAAATTTTTCAAAGGAAGAGTGATACTCATTTACTTATCTGTTTAATACATCTGTCCACTTTTCAGTTGCTCCCTTATTGTTTTCTTCATAGTCACTGGAAATAAGTACTTCCAGGGCACAAATCATCTCATCCTAAAAGAGACATAAAAAATAAGCCAGCTGAGCAATGCCTGTTCCTCCCCACTGACTCCAAAGGAAGTCTCAGGTGCAAATGTCTGTAACTGCAGATACTTGGTGAGATTGCTCACACTTAAAGTGTGCTGAGTTCCTTATAATAACCACAGAGATGAAGGTTGGGGCAGTTAGGCAAAGATATATCATCTCCTCAGTGTCATTTAAGTGCCCAATACTAAAGCAATTAGCTCTACAAAAATAATATTCTGTAGAGAATACAGAAGACAGACATTTATACATTTGATTGTCTTGCTTGCTTATAATGCTGAGGAAGGAAATGTGGCTTTCCATGCACACCTTAAAAATTCAAATCCAATGTTACCTGTAGTCTTGAGAAAATCTATTTAATACCTGATGATTATTTTTTTATCAGAAGTTATGTATGTCATTTTCAGCCAGGAGTGCTACTCCTTTTATACATACCTACTTACTTTTAGAAAAATATTGACATCTCTTGAAATGTCTTTTTGAAGACATTCTGCAAATTTCCCTATTGAAGTCATGAGGGTAAGTCATTGTAGACTAAACCACTGCTTATCACAGAATCAGAGATAAATAGGCTGAAAGAGACCTCAGGAAGTCATCTACTCCATGCTTTTGCCCACAGGCAAAATCAACTGTACCTGTTGACTCTGATAGATGTTTACCTAACCTGTCCTTAGAGATTTTCAATGACTGAAACTCCAAAAGCTCTTCATGCAATCTATTCTAGCGTGTCATGATCCATGTCATTAGAAAATTCTGCTTAATATCTATCTTAAATCTTCCTGCCTATAATTCAAGGCCATTAATTCTTTTTTCATCCTAGCTAGGCTCGGAGAATTGATTATTTCTTTCTTCATTCCAGAAGCACTTTACATTCCTGCAGATCATAATTACATCCGCTTGTTTTCTAATTTTCCTGAAGCATACTTATTAGTACACTTGTTTCTTTAAAGACCAGTTATTTTCATTGTTCTTTTCAGTTAGACCATATGATAATTCTACCTTGGAAACTTCTCCAACTTCCTTAAGCTTTGAAGAACACTGAACACTTTTGAAGAAGACTGAATATACACATTTTTGTTAGATAAACCACAATTATATAGGACATACATGAAAAAATGAAAAATTTCATCATATATTAAAGAGGAAGGAGTGTATAATCACAACACTGCAAGTGATGTCCATTACCTGTCATGCAGACTAGATGACAAACATAGAATCTGATAATTCTTTATTTTGCCCTAGCATCTGAATGATGTAAGTACTCAAGGGGAAGAGTAGTGAGGCAGAATGTTCTGAAAAAAGTTGTAATATAGCTGTTTATTTAGAAGCATTAGGAGTATGTACCCATATAAAAAGTTCTAAAATGTCCAAAAATAAATATTTTCTTGTGGCAGAAGTAGATAAATGTTACACATTTTTAAGGGAGTTTTATACTACTCTGCATATACTTTGACAAGGACTAGAGTCACAAAAAGTCTTACTCAACTTTCAACTTTGGCAACTAGAACATTTTGATCTTTTTAGACATCAAACATTTTTAGACATCACTAACATTCTACAGATTTATCTTTTTCACAGCAAAATTGCACAAAATTTACTTTTGTCTAATGTTTCCAACATTTGGGTGCCTTAATTCTAGTAATTTAAATGCTATAATTAACTGATGAGGGCATTTCTTTAGGTTTTAGGAGAGACAGATGAAACTTTCTGCTGCAATTACCAGTTCATCATTTATAGAAAATACCACAGATCCAGGAGAAAACAAAGAAAACATCCATGAGATTAGTGAATCGTTGAATCATAGAATGGTCCGGGCTGGAAGGGACCTTCAAAGGTCATCCAGACTGACCTCCCCACAGTCTGCAAGGACACTCCCAACTCCCAGGTTGCCCAGGACCTCGTCAAGCCTCACCTTGAATGTCTCCAGGGAAGGGGCCTCAACCACTTCCCTGAGCAACCTGTTCCAGTGTTTCACTACCCTCATAGTAAAGAACTTGTTCCTAATATCCAATCTAAATCTGCTCTTTTCCAGCTTAAACCCATTACCCCTCATCCTGTCACTGCAGGCCTTTGTAAACAGGCTTTCTCCAGCCTTCCTGTAGGCCCCCCTCAGGTACTGGAAAGCTGCTATTAGGTCTCCCCGGGGCCTCCTCTTCTCCAGGCTGAACAACCCCAGCTCCCTCAGCCTGTCCTTGTAGCAGAGGTACTCCAACCCCCTGATAATTTTTGTGGCCCTCCTCTGGACCCGCTCCATAAGGTCCATGGAATGGTCTTTCAGGATTTAAAATGTCTGGATTCAAGTCTTTGCTTCAAGCGTGGCAGAACACTAGCTTTAAAACAAGTTTCTTACCTTCAAACACCACTGTGAGGCTGTGTTGCAACAACTAAGTTTTAGGCACCTCATACATGAAGTCCAGGTACGGTTAGCTACCACAATATGAAATGTAGAGCTGCCAGCATACTGTAGGCAGATAACTAATGTCCCCAGTAACCAATGCTGAGCACAGAATATATTTTACACATCAGGGATTTTGATGATTAACATCAAAACCCACTTTCCTTCTTTCCTCCGAAAAGGTTTATATCATATAGTTTAGGATGGGCAGAAATCTCCCTTTTTTCTTTGGAAGGGTCTTCTGTGCAAAAGCATCCATGATTTTGAGGCTCAAGAAATAACAAGGTCAACAACTCTCTGAATTGGGCATTTAAGAGAAAAGAATCTTTGATTCAGAACCATATACATATTTCATAATCAAGGTGAAAAGAGTAGCTGAGAATGCAAGGCTGCAGTTGTCCAGAAAGAATGTCCTAATACCAGGCTAAGTTATTTTGTTCTAGCTCTCTGTCAAATGGAAAACTGCCATCTTCTTTGGGAAGTGATGTATTTTCAGTAGGAGGTGTGGAGAGCCCCTGTTCCACAACATGATCCTTTTAAGTCTTATTTACTCCCCTGTCCTATTAAGCAAAGAGAGTGAGAGAACAGCTGGATAGGTGTCTGGCAGCTACTCAAGGTCAATACACCACATTCCCACTACAGGATAATCATTTATATGCAACATTTTTTCATGCTTTTTAAATACAATTTACATATTTAATGTAAGTAATGAAAATGAGGAATTCAGGTAGCAAATCATTCCCTATCACGTATTTCTATCTCAAACTCCCTACTTCAAAAATTTACAAAATAGTATTCAACAACTAGACTTTCTGACTTCCCTATGTAGGACACAAAAATGTGAAACAACCTTCTAAAACTCTGAAAAGATCTTCAGTGATTTCACCTGCAAGAGGCTAAACAAAAATGCTACTTACTTTTACTTGACAAATATCAGTCTTTACTAAAAACTGTATTAAAAATCCAGCCCACGCTCCTTATGGTTCCATTTCTGTTGTTTTATGTTAATTCCAATGTGTCAATTAACTGAGATGTTATTTCATCCTAGAAAGAAACAAAAAATGTTCAAAACAGCAGGACTTTTATATTTTTTACTTTATTGCTTTAATTATTATAGCAATAAAAGACAAAATTTTAAAGCCGGGAAGAAATTTGTTTATAATGATAATGGTATCTTTTCTTTTTTTTTTTTTAAAGCAGTCAGCCCTCATTCACATCTTTCAATACAACTTCAGACTCTAAAATGATGCTTTAAATATGTTCATTTTAAGCATTTTATCTTAGAAATTTATTAAGATTCCATATAACTGATTGAGAATTGGGCTACACTGTTTGCTGCATGATTCATACTTCATAATTAAAATGGTTGGCTTTTATGAATTAATAAGTGCATTCATGGGTTCCTGGCTCTCCTTACTTCAGTGTGATAGTACTGAGAAAGGTGACAGATTTATAGTGAAAAAAAATCAGAACAAAAATTATTTCTTGTAAGCTATTTATGGCAAGTTGATATATATGAAGAGCTAGGCACTGCAATTTACAAGCGGTACTGATTAAAGTAAAAAGTACAGCAAAGGGGACAGTAGAACAACCCATTTTCTCAAGAAACAGATTATGAACAAGATTTGTGACATAGTTTCTGTCTAAGTGCCAGTATCAGTCAACTGAAACGTGTTCCAAAAACTTAAAGAATGGCCAGGCTGTTCTGTTAATTTTCTGGTGGTGTTACAGTCACCACTTCATAGAACAGTTAGGGTCCAAAGGGACCTTTAAAGATTATCTAGTCCAAATGCCCCCTACTATGAAGAGGGACACCTTCCACTAGACCAGGTTACTCAAAGTCCCATCCAGCCTGGCCTTGAACACCTCCAGTGGTGGAGCACCCACAAATTCTCTGGGAAACTTGTTCCAGTGTCTCACCATCCTCATCATAAAAAATGTCTTCTTTATGTCCTGTCTAAACTGACTCTCAGTTTAAAACTGCTACCCCTTATCCTGTCACTACAATCACTAGTAAAAAGTCTCTCTCTATCTTTCTTATAAACCCTTTTTATATATTGAAGGTCTCCCCAGAGCCTTCTTTTCTCCAGGATGAACTACTCCAGCTGTTTTAACCTTTCTTCAGAGGAGAGGTATTCCATCCCTCTGATCATTTTTGTGGCCCTCCTCTGGATCTAGTCTAAGAGGTCCATGTCTTTCTTTTGTTGGGGACCCCAGAGCTGGATGCAGTAACTCCAGATGGGGTCTCATGAGAGTGAAGTGGAGGGACAGAACCACCTTCCTCAACCTGCTGCTGGTCATGCTTGCTTTTATGCATCCCAGGATAATTTAATTTATTGCTAATCAAATCAGAGTAGGGTAATGACAAAATTAAATCAAATCTTAAAACACCTTCCTCCCACCGCTCCCTTCTTCCCGAGCTCAACTTCACTCCTGAATTCTCTACATTCTCTTCCTGAGTGGTGCAGGGGATGGGGAATGGGGCTTGTGCTCTCTGCTGCTCCTTCCTCCTCAGCAGGAGGGCTCCTCACACTCTTCCCCTGCTCCAGTGTGGGGTCCCTCCCGGGAGACAGCCCTACATGAACTTCTCCATCATGGGTCCTTCTCACAGGCTGCAGTTCTTCACAAACTGCTCCAGAGTGGGTTCTTTCCACAGGGTGCAATCCTTCAGGAACAGACTGTTCCAGCATGGATCACCCACAGGGTCACAAGTCCTGCCAGCGAACTTGTTCCAGCGTGGAACCCTCTCTCCACAGGGTCCCGGGTTGTGTGGGCTTTCCTTGGATTAACAGTCTCCTTCCTGCAGCAGCATCCACCTACTCCAGTGTGGGGTCCTCCACAGGCTGCAGGTTAATATCTGTTCCACCATGGACCTCCATGGGCTGCAGGATGATGGCCTGCTTCACCATCGTCTTCAGCATGGCCTGCAAGGGAATCTCTGTTCCAGTACCTGGGGCACCTCTTCCCCCTCCTTCTTCGCTGACCTCGGTGTCTGCAGAGTTGCTTCACTCACACATTCTCACTTCTGTCTTCTGACTGCAGCTGGTGTAGCACAAGTTTTTTCCCCTTCTTAAATATGTTAACACAGGCAGTATCACCATTGCTGATCAGCTTGGCCTAGACCAGAGGCGGGATCATCTTGGAGCCAGCTACCACTGGCTTTTTTGGATGTGGGAGAAGCTTCTGCCACCTTCTCACCTCTGCATCCTCCCCTGCTACCAAAACCTTGCCACCCAAAATCAATATGCAGATCTTGCCCACTATTTCCTCCACTGGTATCCCCAAGTCTTTCTCTGCAAGGCTTCTCTCAATCCATTCATCACCCGGCCTGTAATGATGCTGATGATTGCTCTGACCCAAGTGTAGGTCCTTGCACTTGGCCTTGTTGAACTTCATGAGGTTTACACTGGCCCACTTCCCAAGCCTGTCAGGGTCCCTCTGGGTGGCATCCCTTCCCTCAAGCATATCAGCTATACTTTGCTTGGTGTTATCCACCATTTAATAAAAACATACTTTGTAGAGCATTGACTGAACATGTTATAGCTTTTTTTTTTTTTCCATTAGACTGCAGGTATAGGCTGAGAGGTTCTGCATACTGAAGATGAAATTTAGGCTTGAAATGAGTTCATATAAGGATTTGGTGTTGGTTTCGAGGCCTTTTTTGGTTTGCTGCGTAACTTTTGCCTGCTTATCACAGGAGAAGAGCATCAAAGAGCATGGTAGCATGATATTAAAGTGTGCCGAAGGTTAATTTGTATAACAAACAATAGTGAAATTCCTAATGAAACCTTTATGGCAGGATTTTTCTTTTCATCACAGAAGAAAAAGCAATGCCTTTTTGGAATCATTCCAAACAATCAAAATTTTTTCTCAGAGTATTCATTCTGCAACAAATTATCATCCTATACTACTTCAGAAAGCTGTGTTTTCCCCCAAGCACACTTGTTATGTTTCTCTGCTATGTTCTGATCTAATGGCACTTTCACAAGCTCCACTGAGACTCCACTAACTTCACTCTATTTCAAGTCCATAAAGAAGATTTAGACCAGATCCTATAAATTCAAGTATTCTACAAATATAATGTTTGTCTGATGTCTACTATTCCAATGCTCTCAGTACAGTGTAACTTAGTAATATGATCTCAGCCAATGATTATGTTTTTATGCAGTTAGAGTCCCAGGCTGGGAGTTAGTAACCTTGTGCTCTGTTCCCAGCTATGCCTCAGGTTTACTGTGCAATCATAATCAGATATGATGTTCTCTCTGTGCTTTGGTTTGCTGTTTGCACAAGGACAATAATATTTTTTACCCTGGAAAACCCTTTTGAGAAATATCTGTAAAAACTACTAATCTGTTGATTATTTATCTTACTTATTACCTAGAGTGTCAAAGATCATATTGCTAATGCAGACATCAATTACAGTAAGACTCCGTGACTTTGAAAGGGGCTTCTGCAGTATTTAGGAATGCCCATGGATTTTGCTTTCAGAAGGACTCAGTATCTTCTGATGGAAACAATAGTGTATGTTATGGCTATCATGGCCACATCATAAGATTCAAACCAATGTAAAGCATTGGAATTAAAGTTTTGCTTTTTGTACTCCAAGCTTTCTGGTCTAAGTACTCATATCCATCCATGCTATCTGCACATCAAGTGATATTCCCTGTCAAATGGAAAAGTTTTTGATTTGTCATGGTCCTCTATTCTTTTTTTATTGCCAACAACTACCTTTCTAGCTTTCTATACTTCAACATAAATTACTGATGTAAGAATTACCTAATATAGTTATGCTCTTGGTCTGTAAAATTTTTTGTGGGTACAGTCGTAAATGATCTCTTCATGTTTCTTTCAGAACACTCCGCCATATGCTATTTCCAGCTATTTCATGCCATATTTCATATTCCTTTCCAGTCAGGTTAATAGATCTACTCATAATAAACCCTTAAACCTATATATGGGACCTATATTCTGACTTAATATTTTTCCTTTTGTCAATCTTTTCTCTAACATGCATTGTGCAATGAAGCTGTGTATCATAGTTAAATACTCAAGCACTCTTTCTGATCTACCTTTTGTTACATTTATAATGTTTTTCACTTTCTCTAGCATTACAACGTCTTTGGTTTTTCCTGTTGTTTACATAACGGTCTGTTCTGTTACCAAAATACCCATTAAAAGTCCGCCTTTGCAATAGCATTTAAGATTCTGCAAAGTTTCCCTGTGCTGCAAATACAGAATAACAATATCTCTTCTGTTGCAATACTTTGGAGTAAAGCCAGGCTTTTGAATGGTGATCACTAGCATTTTATTTTACAGTTCAGACAACTGCATTTCCTACAGGAGCACACTGGAGCCCAAAATTAAATTCTGAATGTGTGTCGATGCTACCTAGTATGTTTTTTTCTTCCTTACTTCTGGTATTTTAGAGCTACAATGTACACTCTAATAGTTTCATGAAATGAGATGGTTTGCATTGTTGGGTACTTTTTGTCCTTTGTTCTAATAAGAAAGTATATTCAGGTTCTCTGAGTTATTAAATGGAATTCATCTTGTGTGTACGGAGAAGCACCTCTAATGCAGATGCTGTGCAGCAAATCCTGCCTCACTCGGAGTTAGTGAGATTTAGGAAGGTGCCAGAACGGGACTTGAGGTGCCAGAGGAACATTGTGTACGTACAACACATGTAGCAACAACCTTCTGTCTCTGAGGCTGTGGATGCAGTTGGCCTTGGAGGCTCCTGGAGTCTGCAGGAAGGCTTGAAAAATGTCTCATCTGGGCAGCTGGGACTCCTATGGTTGGGTACAATATTCCCTGGTAATACAGAAGAGATGTGGGAGATTACTGAGGTAATGTCCCGTAAAAAGTTTTTTGTCTTTGACAGCCTTACACTTAAACGCTTCCATCTATGACATTTGGTCTTCAACTCATAATTCAGTTAGAGACAGAAGACCATGAACAACAAAGGATGAGAGCCGTCTTTTTAAAAAGATTTTTGTAATAGATAAGAAGTTAGGTAAAGCATGATTGTCATGCCCTTCATAGGATAAATGGGGAAAATTCTACAACACCATAGGCAATGCCAACTATCAGAAATGAAGTGCTATTCCTGCACTTGAAGGAAGTGAAGGAAGAACGCACATGGCAAGAGCTGGAAGCCTCTCATTTAATGGATCAGAGATATTCTGGACAAGGAAACTAAGATTCCTGGTAAGGGAGCAAACCCATGGTATCTGAGGAAAATTATTGTCAACCTACTGCAATTGGTTGTTCTGCGTGATGAAAATCTAAAGTACTCCTAAGGGCTGACCAAGTTTTATTCGAAGGTCAGGCTGAATTATTGAAAGAAATGCTGAATCTATTTGGTATCAAATCATCTGTACTAAGGGCCTGCGACTGTATCTCATACAATTACTATTAAAACCTGGCCTCAAAATTAAATGAAGTAATGTTCAAAGTCATGTCTGTAACTACTAGAAAGAGAAAAGACACAGCAATAATGGAGGAAAGAATAATCCATTATATGTTCTTCAATATGAAAGTCGTATATTCTCCTTTGCTGTAAAGCGGCTTATGGACTGCTATATTGTCTTCTGCATTTCATTAAGGTACTTTTACAGCAGTCTCTGAAATCCACCTAGGGCTGGTCCTGACAGAGGGTTCTGACCTTTTGATGGATATTGTTTTTCCTGTAAAGCAAGCTGATGGTTCACCTTATCCCCAGTGGACAAACGTCCATAGTGTGAAGCCTAGCAGTGCTCAGCAAATCTGGGCCAAATCCTCAGCTGGTGCAAATCACAATGGATTCTACAAGTCAATGTGCAACAGCTGAAATCTAGCCTCAGCAAAGGCAATGATGAAATTCATATTACTGCCAATGGAACCAGGATTTTACAATCCAGATTCAACTAATACAAAGTCAAGCTTATAATATTATTATAAAATAATTTTTTAATTTTTCTGTAATATGCCACTTAGAGCATATTCGATGCTTTGATTTGGAAGTCTCCTCTAGCTCCACTGTATTATACCAGGGCTTATGTGCAGAGGACTTTGCATTCTCTTAAGCAGTGTATGCTGAGTATAGGATAGGCTTAGGTCTAATACAGAAGAGATCTTGAAACAGTTCACAGTGGAAAGGTGTGAATTTACAGCTCAAAGCTGCAGTCACAGAGAACACATCTTCTGGTGACAGTGCAGTATCTCATGTCTCTGGTTCCTTAGCTGTGATACATGAGGTTGAGAAAATAGAAAAAAAACCTTGACACTGCACTTCAGGCTGCATTAGCAAAGTTCTAATGCCCAGGCAGGGGAATAGGAAGAAGGCAAACCTTCTTTTATCTCCTCTTCTAACATCAATTCTGTGTTGAATGTCTTTTCATGAAATGAAAGCCCATGTAGGCTCTTCTCCAATGTTTATCTTTAAATTACACCTTATCTCTTTATCTACAGTTGAGCCACTTCTCCAAACTATGTTATGAATTTGTATGTAAATACTTTAACATAACAAACGTGAAAAATGGCATGATGTTGAAGTGCTTGACATTTAGTGCTTTCCTCTGTATTCCTGTTTATCTGTTTTTGCTTTCCATAACAAACACTTGCTTTTCCTTTCAAATGTCATTCTGCCAAACATATTGAGTCATGACCTTTAGGAGTTAGACAAACTGAGCAACCAGAAATACATACCCAATTACAGTAACTTTAAGATGTATTTAGTTAAAATGCATGATGCAGCTGCAGGCCACTTAGAATGAAGTTGTTTTATGACTTCTATATATTAACATAGATCATATCAGATCATATTTGGCCTGGATTAACATAGCAGTTTTCACCGCTATGTTATCTACTGTTTAGATGAACTACACCCTTAGAAGAGGTCATTGCTAAAGAGGTGGTCCTTTTCTGATCTTTTCAGGAAGTTTTAGTCCACAAATGCACCTTGTATCTGATAATGGATTAGCTTTACCTTTATGTAACAAAGAAGTAGGCATTTCTGAGACAACCATTACAATGGCCAACAAAGCCACACCTAGGTGGATATGAATAGTAAAATTAGTTTTACTGTAAGTAAAAGCATCTCATAGTTTTTTAAAACAGATTATAGGTTCTTCAAGACTATCTCAAGTGAATAATGAATTTTCTTTGATAGAGGTCTGATTTGTAAAACATTGAAAGCTCACCAGAATTATATTTTTTGCAGCCCACATATGTAGAACATTAGTCTACTTGTAAGTAAGGATGATATAAAATGCTGGACAGCTTTGCATTAATAGCTTAAAGTAGTAGTAGATAGACTAATATTTATTGTTGTATGTTGGAAAATATGTAAATTACATTTACTGACATCCAATCCAAGAGAAAACAAACTATATTAAACATTGCAAATGCTTATCTAGCTAATGCATTATATAGAACAGATTGTCTAGAAAATAAGCACTGAGAAGAAATGACTAAGTAATTTAATGTGTAAACAGTCTTTGATCACTCATTCTCTAGATGTGTGCTGAAATGGGTGGCTTTTTGGGTGTTTTACCAATATTTCCTTCTATGAGTTCACCAGGGGAAAAAAAAAAAAGAAAGTTTTGAATAAATTTATTTCTTATTTGGGTTTTAATTTAACATTCTACATTTGTGAAGCCATAAATTTCTGCCAATACTAAAGTTGAGTGAGCTAGCAGTGAACAGACCAAGGCAAGAAGGTATCACAGAATCACAGAATCACCTAGGTTGGAAGGGACCTTTTAAGATCATCTAGTTCAACCAATAAAAAAAAAAAAACAAAATAAAAAAAACCCACAACAAAACCACCCACACCACACAAAACACCACCCAACAATAATCCATATCCCCGAATCCCCGAGCACCATGAATCAGTTTGAGTCACCCCGATCAGTCACGGTTCAGATCTCAGATGCTGAGCAGAGACATCCCCTCACTGGTGGGATGCCCATCCAGATAGTACCACCAGAGGCCTCCAGTCTGGTCATACATAAGCAGGATGCAACCAGTGATGAAGAGAGATACTCTTAAAGCAATGAGCCATATCAAAATATTCCTTGGGAGAAACAAATGGGTTACATATTGTTTCTTTGTCCAAACTTTAAGTTTTACAAAATGACAATTTTTTCCTCTTTCTAATATGAAAGACCACCATCAGCCTACTTCCGCTGAAACTAAATTAATCTTAATTCATATTTCTTATCTGATTTTAATAGTTCCACAGACCCAGTCCAGTTCCAGTATAATTGTGACTAGAGCTTTTCACCTAAACCTAAAACCTGGGAACTTTTGCATGGAGCTTTTGGGGAAAAATTGAGACAAGTTAATAGACAAATTAATTCTAAAAAAGTATTTCAATTGTCTTCAGTACAGTTTCCCTAAAAGATTAAAAATAGAACAGTTCCTAATTTTTTTTCTAATCACTAAAGAATATTTTTAATCTGTGTTCATTTTTCTTTTTTTTCTTTGTTGCCAGTGGATTTAATTTAAAAAAAATATCTGTGGCATTAGACATATTTCTTGTTGAAAATGGATGAGGGTAACTTTATTTTTTACAAAAGTTCTAATATTGAGAATATTTTTCAACATTATAGAGCAGGAAAAAAGGAACAAAAACATAATGATAAAAGAGCTGAGTAAAATAACATAGATATCAAAGAGCTTATAGCAATAAAAAGGAAGATTGATAGCATAAACACTGCAGGTATAGGTTATTTTTTTTGTCACTGAAAAATAAAATATAAATTTTAGCTAAGAGCAAACAAAACCCAAGATTTGTTTAAAAGACTAAAATGACAAATAATAATGAAACAAAATAAAAAATTCCAATTAAAGGTTTGAATGTGTAAGACCTTTTCTTTGTGTTTTTTTTTCTAACTATATCATGGATCTAATAAAAACTATTTCTCCTCTGTACAAATATTGAAGACAGTGAGATTAATTATTACGTTCTGTGAGAAAAACCAGAATCGACAAATCTTTCAGGAAAAACATATTTTCAATAAAAAAAAAAAAGTTATTCTTCATCAAAATTATGACATATAAAATAAACTCATAAATACTTATAATTGAGAATTTAAAGATGATCTTTACGGAATTATTTCACAACATAAGAAAAAAATTATCTGTAAATACCTGGTATTCATGGAACCACTTATGTATGAAGATCATGAATTTTATGAGGTCCCTTTTTAGCAATCTTTGTCAATTTTCTTATAAGATTCTGCTTTTGGAAAGGACGGATTCTACTTCCACAATAATTTCTGGTCATCAACAGTTTCAGCTTTCATCTTCTTGAATACCGCTAGGAATATATCAGAACTTTAATCCTACTCTAAACAGGATTTTTATGTTTTAATGTATACTTCAGACCTTTGTGCTCAAGAAGGTTAAAACCCGTCTGATGATCGTCACATCACAGTTAAAATCTCACTGTGGTCTCAACATGTAATTTAATCCATATGTACAGGGTAGACAGACCTGCAGTATATAACCAATGGATACAACTTAGAAAGCTCAAATCACATATGCTTGAAATAAATGTCAGAAAAGAGAAAAAGCACAAATTCTTATTTTAATGGTAACACACGAAATATTTAGATGCACTAGGTGCATTTAGCAGTCTATCAGTAATTCATCCACCTCCCCAAACTTGGTTAGTCTAAAAGGTCATGACCATTCTCTCATTGATTCATATGTAAATGCCAGTCCCTTCTCATGTCTCAGCAGAACCAGGTGTTTTTAACATCAATACCCGTTTTAAACAAAAAGTGGATTTTAAACACTTATATGTAAACTGTTACATTCTCTGTTTTACCTTTAAGGTAATAAAATGCAACACTGTGCAGTCATGTAATTCTGCAGGAAAATATAGGTAGGTAAATACATTTATCATAGACTATAAAATATACCATATAGGCCATATCAGAGGCTGTATCATGAGCTTCAGCCTGATCTTCACCTGCAGTGTTCAGACTTGGATGACTTTGCCACCTTCAGCCATATGTTGTAAAAATGATGCTTGAGCCCACAATTTCACTTGTTGAAGCAGCTTTTACTTAGATGATGTTATATTTTTTAGATTGGAATTTTCCTTAAATTATTTTCTCTGAGAGATTTAAAAAGTGAGACAAAACTGAATTATTACTGTTGTTAATATTACTGTTGTTGTTGTATTACCTCAAGCTTGAAACTGATACCATTCATAAGTAAAATTTAAATAATATTTTATAATGCCTTTGTGTGTCTCTTTATAACTGCAGGTAGAATGAAAATAATTTGCATATAATGAAACCCATTTTTTCACAGGCAACATTTAAACTATTTTTTTCTTAATTTTTGTTATTTTCTTCTGTTTATGAATTGTTATTAACTGGATTCAGTAAAATGTAATAAAAAATTATTCTTGCTCCAACACGTCTTAGATCCTATGTGACATTGTCTAGTTTGGCAAAAATAGCAATTCCTAATTTGTGATTGAACAAAACTGATAGCTGAAAAAAGATTCGATAACAACTAAAATTTCAAAGCAAACTGACCTCAAGAGTCTCAGGATAGATTCAGCAATGCAGCAGCCAATTCTCTCTCCATAACCTCAGCTCCTAAAGACTTCCTGACAGTTAAGCCGGGAAAAATCATGTAAGCTTTCAAGATGGTTCTTCCTTCTGTAAAAACTAGATTAAAACCACCTGAGAATGAAATGCAAATGATAACACAAAATTACGAGATAACGAATGAGCTTAAATGAGAAATATTGATGAGCAACATGAAGGAAACGATAACCAAGGCAGCTGTCTGTGAATAAAATAGACTTCCAAGGTAATTACAGAATGAAGTAATCCTCATCCTTACTTTGTAAAGGGAATGGGGAAAAATTTACTCTGAAATGAACTTGAACTCACGTGTATCCATTGAATGGATCCTGCCACATGGATTTCAAGACTGAGAAATTAACTTCTTATCAGAGGTTTGGATGTACATGTTTAGAATAATGAATGTTGTCAGCTTGTTGGTAAGTAAGGTAAGACCTGCCAAGGATCTTGGCATTTCAAGATATTGAACAAAACCTCTCATTGACATTGGTGGAAAAAAATTGGGCCCGTGTATTGGTATTTTCAGAGAATTTTAGTCTTTCTTGAACTTCAAAGAATTAAAAAGCCTTCAGTGAAATCCAAGGGCCATGGAAACTAAAATACAAAAATGTTCCTATACTCCTTTATATAACAACTTGCAAGTGACCCTAATTATAGAAGCAGTTATTGCCAAGAATAACAGAGAGATATGAACTGAATGTTGAAATATCTTCATAACTATTATCGCCTTACTTGATTTAACTGTTCATCATTTTTGTGAAAAGAAAGGATTCCCCTAAGCCAGAGGAAAAATGGAATTTACTAATACATAAACTGCAATGACATTCTCAGCACCAATCTTTCTCCCAGATGAGGAAAAAAAAGTCTTGTGTTAATTACCCATGCACTCAAGACCCATTTTTTAAGTTATTTTATCCTTCAATTATTTTCATATTCCCCAAATGCCTAATGCTCTTAAATCAGTTTTTCCTTGAACTGCATTAGTATTCTGTATTCAAAAATGAGGAAGAACTAGCGTTCACAGTTAACTACATTAACAGCATATAAGTACCTCTGCAAAGGTAACAGGAATTAAAGCAGTGGTTACAAGAGAAAAGGTTGCACTAGGTGAAATAACCTGTCAGGGCAAAATCCCTGATAGCAGATGAATAATGTATTATTAATAGGGAACGAAAAGCAATTTCAAAATTCAAGGCAGCAGGAAATATATCTCAGTGTTTATCAAGAGTTTCAACTTGCAGCGATGTCTGCCTCAGAGTTTGTTGTAATCAATGGCCCCTAATTCACACAGTCTTTGAGCTATTTGAATCAGGGGTGCAAATTTACCAATTACATTGTTTTCTGGCCACAGCTTGTAGAATTTAAGCACTTGTTAATTGAATTTCAGAAGAGTCCGTATCTGACGTGTCTTTGGTTTTCTGAGCTGTTTCACACCATATGTAGTATTAGACATATCCAAGCCCATATTGCATGGTTTTGTGATATTCAAAGTAAGAAAAAAATCTATTAAAGCAAAGCCATTAAAATATCTGCAGGATGTAGATATTAGAATCTAGTTCATGCATTCTGAACCATTTTATAGTAGGGCAGGCATGCTCTAAAATGCACTCAAGTTGATGGGGCATATTTGAATTTGAATGGAAGCGGGAACAGGCCCAGGTTATGTAAAGATTTTATGTCTTAACACAAGTTTTAGTAGTTCTTGTGTGTAGTTGATTGGAGAGCAATAATACTCAATGTATAATTATAACTAATAACTACTAACTACGTAATCTATAGCCCTAGCCCCACTCATTGCTGTTTTCTGTTTTCCTGAGGTTTTCCCATCATGTCCTATAGTGCTGAACTGTGAGCTCTGATACCCCAGAGAAGCTGCAGAATGGGAATGTTTAGTTCAGTATACCCTGTGCTGTCACACCGGAGTTAACTATCAACTTAATCTCTTTTAAGAAATTATACTTAGCCTCCACTATCTATCCTGTCCTTTGTTTCTTACAGGTATTGCCTACAAGAAGACAAAATAACTTTGGAGTCATCATGTCCCTGAGAGCTACTGTAAAACTGAGCAGTATAAAGAGTTTTCCACTAATATGCAACTGCTAGGACACCAAGATTAGGGGAAGGCAGCTGCTGTGTTTCTTTTATCTTATGAAATTCAAATAAGATGGAATAAGGATGGTAGTAGAAGAAAATCCTGAAAATGGGTTGTATTATACAGAGTTATTTTCGCTCTGTTTGTTTCTATCATCACAGGGCAGATTAAGAGAAGAGACATTCATATTACTCCTCAGAAGTAGCTCATTATAACATGATGAATGAATGAGTGAATGAAAGAGTGAATATGAAACAGCAACCTTAATGGAAGCATAATCACAAAGGTGAAATGAAGTTTTATGCTATAAACTATTATGTTTATAAAGTTTTTTCTGACTGAACGTGTAGGCTCCATAACATCTTGCCTCTAAAACCTCCAGGCCTCAAATGACACAGATTTTGTTGGAGAATATAGAGAGAATTTTTGTGGGAAACTTCTTTAAATGATTATTTCTTTCACTGTTTGAGCTGAGGTGTTTTTTAACTTTTTTTTTTTTCATAACAATAGTCCAGATAATACAGCTGGATATCTATGTTAAGTAATTTGGACTAAGGACTAAGGACTTTGGACTTGCCCCATCCCTGGAGGTGTTCAAGGCCAGGCTGGATGGGGCTTTGAGCAACCTGCTCTAGCAGGGACATGTCCCTGCCCATGGCAGAGGGGTTGGAACTTGATGATCTTTAAGGTCCCTTCCAACTCAAATGATTCTATGATCCTATTATTCTATGATTCTATGACAGGTATATATTACAATATTTATAATGTTGTGAAAAATACAGCTTGTAAAATGGACTGATTTATTATTTTTGTAGTGGAATGTGGATCTGTTACAGACTTTTGACGAGCTGTTGACTTAATGCTTTTAATTAGAATTTGTGGTATACAATATGAAAAAAGCAAGTGTTAAGTAACTCTAAATATAGGTGTCACTGAAGATTCACTGTTTTTTGACAGTGTTTTCTGTGGATTTGATTTTATTTGTTTGGTTTCCAGTGAGATTCTATTTAAAATTTTTCATCATTAAAACTTTTAACTAATTATTTACGTAATAGTGGCGGTAAATATAGCAGCTTGAGATCGTTTTTTTCCTAAAAAATGTAGATTCTGTCAATTTCATATATAACATGTTGTATGACTGAAATATATTTTTGTTAATATCTGTATATCTCAATTGTATATAAACATGTAGTAGAAGCATATTGTAGAAGCTATCCCCCTGTGTTTTTACATCAAATATATTTAATGTCTGAAGCATCCTTTATTCCACATAGTAAAAGACTGAAGTTGGGAAGTAGACCAATAACGTGTGCATTAGTCACAGAAATTTAATTAGCACACAACAGAAATGCCAGAAGGGAGGTTGTTAACCTCCCATTCAAGGGAATTCACCTGTGCCTTCTTAGGGATTTCTCCAGGTGTAGGACCATGCTCCTGAAGAGCAGAAGCCACATTTTACCTGAGAAAAGAAGTGAGTGTCAATGAATAAGCAACCAGGGTACTGCTTGATTTGAGTGGAAGGGAAAGGCTAGCTTTGGGCACAAGTTAACAAGTCAGTGTTGGGAACTGCTGTGAGATACTTTGCCAGAATACAAGATAGTGATTTAAGAGAAAGAGTTATCCAGAGGATCTACAAGTAGACTATATAGGAGCTGATTTGAGGATAATTCAAGTGAGTGAAGTAGAGAGTCTTGGGGGCTTATCCTCCTTACTTCCTAAGGTTCTCCAGTGAAAACCTTATATGATGGGATAGGTGCATTTCTAAAGAAGGGTCAAGAAGATTTTAAATATCTTAAATGATGAATTCTTTGTCTTTGATAGAATTGATGGACTGTAAGTTTAGTGGGACACTGGTAGTTATTCTCCTTCAGGAGTCAAAGCAAAACTGGTCATGTTTAAGTCAGCTTTATAGCACAGTTACATTGGTTTATGTCTGCACTGGTGAAGCTAAGAGTACATTTAAATATGATATAGAGCGCTCTGATAATTTCCCTCATCTGGACAACCAGAGGCAGGGATCATAGCACACACCATGGCAAACACCTGTGTGGTATGGATTAGCATCACTGCTACTACAATTATTAGGGATTCAAAGGCACTGAGAGCTGACAGACCACGTGGAAAACACAAGCAGCTGATCAGACTAGGAAAAAAAAGTAAAGCAAGGGCATAAATGAAAACAAAGAAGGTAAGGTGGTCCTCTTGGAGTGTCAGTGCCATGTTTGCTCACCCAATCATACACATTCATAGGCATATTCAATTTATGAAAGAGTTTCTTGAGAAGTTTTCACTTGTTTAATAATAATCAAATATTATAGTTTTTCTTCGATGTGGAAATTAGGCAGTGAACATTCTTAGAACAAGACAAAATGTAGGTAAAGAACCCTCTATCTCCATGCCCATCAGGGCTTTTGGCACATGCAAATATGATGGTGTTTTTGTTGTCGTGTTTCATTTGGGTTTGTTTTTTTTTTGTGGTGGTGGTGGCTTTTTTCTTTGACTTTAATGATAGGAAAGATAGTTTGTAAATAAGATTGTAGCAGAGAACAGAGCAGTATTTTATGTGGTTCTGTGCTAGGAAAAAGCAATATTCAAGGGAAATAGCTCATGAGGAAGTTATAAGTGCAGATCATGTAGAAGTTAAGATTTCCTCCAGCATAAGGAACTACAACACTGTCTTAGATACTCTAAAACTGAAAAGCTACCATGTTTTTCTTGGCCATGTTATGCCAAGTAAAAAACCAAACAAACATACTTTTGCAATTAAAATGAGGAAAGTGACAGTTTAATAATGAATTAAGGTAAAAAGAAATAAAGAATTATCATACAATTAAATAAAGAATTATTGTTGTACAAAGTTCTTAGGTTGGGTCTGGTTTTTTTTTTTAGTTTAATCTTAAATTGGAAGGAGGGGAAAAAACAAAGAGGGAGGATGAAGGTTTTACTGATGGCATAAATCCAACTGAAAGAAACAAATGGTATTCTGTTTTGTTTTGTTGTTTGGTTTGGGAGGTTTGGTGGTGGTGGTGGTGGTGGTTTTTTTATGTAAAAGTGAATTGCATTTACACTCCTAAAAATTCAAACTGCAGTGGAAAAATTCAAATACTGTATACTGCTACTAAGGGAGGCAGAGTGTTGTATTGTAAAAACAAGTGCCAGAGAAAATTAGTCTCTGCAGCTGTTGGCAGGATGAGCATGGAGTTACATCAGAACTTCATACAATCCCTTGTGAGTAATGAATTGCAGAGCCCTGAAATGCGGAAAATACCTTTCTTTTCTAGGCACACAGTACTGTCCTCCATCAACATACACTTGATTGCTGTCACTATGGCTAGCTTGATTGTGACCTTGGGTAAGTCCCTTAGTTCATATATGTTTTTTTTCCATTGACTTCAGTGGTAGCTCAGTCCTTTGACCAGTCTATGCTTACTGAAAGCACTGTTATGCATCATCATTTTTAACAGAGAAAATTATTTTAGAATTTTAAATTCCTGGATAAATGTGAAGTATTATTAAATCTTATCTCCTTTTTGCTCTGTCTCAGGTTTTTGGAAATAATTTGCAAGCAATTGGATCCTGTAGTCTCTTGCCCTTTTGGGAACTGGCTTTGTTAAGCAGAAAAATTGACATTGCTGTAATTCTTAGCCTGTGGACAAAGATGACCTTACATAAACTTATAAATGTCAAATTCTGGCAAGAATAGAGACAGCCCTGTGGGACAGTTTGAGTCAACTATATATGTTATTTTAGAGATTCAGAATAAACCTGCCATCCAAAAAAAAAGGTACAGTCAAAAAGAAGAGGGACGTCTATTAATCATATCACTGGGTAAAGATAATGTGATGCTATGTTTCAAAGTTAGTTTGACATATCAGACCCAGGTTTGGACTTATGGAGAAGGACAAAGGCTTTCTAATTGCCTGGGTTCAAGCACCAGATCTGAAGAGAATTTGTAGATCTCTTAATAAAGATGCAAGGTAGGCACGAAAACCCAGGCAGAAATTAACTTGGCTACCACAGTTAAAGATAACAAGAAGAGTTTTTTTCAGTATATCAGTAAAAAAAGGCAGGCTAGGGAAAATGTAGGCCCACTGACGAATGAGGTGGGTGCCTTGGTGGTGGAAGACACAGAGAAGGCAGAGCTGCTGAACTCCTTCTTTGCTTCGGTCTTCACTGCCAAAGCTGCCCCTCATGAATCCCAGACCCTGGAGACAAGGGTCTGGAGAGAGGAAGACTTTCCGTCTGTTGGGGAGGATTGGGTTAGAGACCACTTGGCCAAACTAGACATCTATAAGTCTATGGGCCCTGATGGGACACACCCACGAGTGTTGAGAGAACTGGCAGATGTTATCACTGAGAACTCTCCATCATTTATGAGAGGTCTTGGAGAACAGGAGAAGTGCCTGAGGACTGAGGAAGGCAAATATCACAGCAGTCTACAAAAAGGGCAAGAAGGAGGACCCAGGCAACCACAGGCCAATTAGTCTCACCTCTGTCCCTGGGAAAATAATGGATGTCATCTCCAAACCTGTTGAAGAACAGGAAGTTATTGGAAGTGGTCAACATGGATTTACCAAGGGCAAATCATGCTTGACCAATTTAGCCTTCTATGATGTTATAACTAGATGGCTGGATGAGGGGAGAGCAGCAGATGTCATCTACCTTGACTTCAGCAAGGCTTTTGACACTGTCTCCCACAGCATCCTCATTAGAAAATTAAGGAAGAGTGGGCTAGATGAGGGGGCAGTGAGGTGGATTGAGTCCTGGCTGTGTGACAGAACTCAGAGGGTTGTCATTATTGGAGCAGGGTCAAGTTGGAGGCCTGTAACCAGTGGCATCCCCAGAGGTCAATACTTGGCCCAGTCCTGTTCAACATATTCATCAATGATCTGGACGAGGGGACAGAGAGTATCCTCAGCAAGTTCGCCGATGATACCAAACTGGGAGGGCTGGCCAACACTCCAGAGGGTTGTGCCGCGATCCAGCGTGACTTGGACAGGCTGGAGATTTGGGCAGAGAAGAACCTAACGAGGTTTAACAAGGGCAAATGTAAAGGTCCTGCACCTGGGGCAGAAGAACCCCAGGCACCAGTATAGGTTAAGGGTGGATCTTCTGGGAAGTACTTCTGAGGAAAAGGATCTGGGAGTTCTGGTGGATGGCAGGCTCTCCATGAGCCAGCAATGTGCCCTTGTCGCCAAGAGGGCAATGGAATCCTGGGCTGCATAGGGGAGAATTGTGGCCAGCAGGTCGAGGGATGTCATTCTCCCCCTCTACTCTGCACTGGTGAGGCCGCAACTGGAATACTGTGTCCTGTTCTGGGCTCCCCAGTTCAAGAGTGACAGGAAACTACTGGAGAGATCCAATGTGGGGCAATTAAAATGGTTAAGGGATTAGAGCACCTCCCTTATGACGAAAGGCTCAAAGAGCTGGGGCTCTTTAGCCTCGAGAAGAGAAGGCTGAGGGGAAAACACATCTATGTTTAAAAGTTCCTAAAGGGTGGGTTGAAGGATGATGGAGCTGGACTCTTTTCAGTGGTTTCCAGTGAAAGGACGAGGGGCAATGAACATAAGCTGGAACATAGGAAGTTCCACTCAAATATGAGGAAGAACTTCTTTACAGTGAGCGTGACAGAGCCCTGCAACAGGCTGCTGAGAGAGGTCGTGGAGTCTCCTTCTCTGGAGATTTTCAATACCCACCTTGATGCAGTCCTGAGTGATGTGCTCTAGGCAATCCTGCTTTAGCAGGGGAGTTGGACTAGATGATCTCTAGAGGTCCCTTCCAATTCTGTCAAATCTGTGAATCCGTAAGAGATTGCTATTGTAGTGAAACAAGAGTAGAATGTCTTCCTTTTTTTCTCTTGTTTTCTTTTGATGATCATTTTTTGACACTATTGTGATGACATGGTTTTTAAATGAGCAGAGGCAGAGAAGAGGAAAGCTTCTTCTGTCTGGATATTGAAGGGAAAAGTGAGAATGTATATGAAGAATAAACTTGTTTCCATAGAAATGCTTAAGGCAGGCTATTCAAAGCTTTTCTATCAGTTTCTGAAATATTTCTACTTGTAACCAAAATTATGCCGTAGGTATTTAATGCGATTAATATAATCTTTGGCTTGCTTTAACTCATGTTAATCAGACCAGGCTACCATAATTACTGATTTAAACTGTATTTAATTAAAATTATTTTTCACACTGAAGGACATAAAAAGTTAACTTGCTATTTTATGCAATTTGACTGCAAAGAATATACAAATATAATACATCTTCAAAGCTGCATTTTTGATAGTTTTTATGGTGATAAAAGGTTAATTCTAACGTTGTTAAGAATATCACCCATGACTGCAGATCTTTGTTAATAAAAAAGGTTTCAACACATTTTGTTTCTTAAGTATCCAGATGCTGTACTATATCCCAGAACACTAGCACTGGAAATGACAAATTACTTAAGGTGACCGATAAAGTAAACCATTATCTCTCATCTTTGCTACTAACTGACAAAAGTGAAAATTAATCTGAAAGGTTTTACTGATGACTTTAAAAGACTGTTTAAAATTTCTGCTCACTGAAATGAGGATGCCATCCATAGTACCAGCAGGTTTTCCCACGCTGTTTCCTGACCTGCAGAATCCCTGCTGCTCCAGTGTTTGACTTTTCTTAAGCACAGACCACCAGTTGTGTTAAATTATTCTGTAGTATGTGTCTGAGGAATTATGTTGATTTCAGTGTCTGAAATATATCTTTTTCTATTGGCATAAATATTCCATTTAATTTTTTATATGGAAGTTATATTTTGAAATGAAAAGCTTCTAAAATCCTGCTTCCAAGGAACTTGTTTAATAGAGTGTGCTGCACTATAACTAGGTTATAAGAAGTTTGATATATGCCTTCCATTGTGTTTGCATCGGATAAACAGTCACACAATCCAGTAAACTTTAGAGTACGCATCTTGATTAATACTGTTTTACAGACAGCAAATTTTCTCCATACTTTTTTAAAACTCTCTATTTTGACACAACCAAAACCATGAAAACCATGTGAGAACTGACATGCTGCTTACAAGCTTACTTTAAATGTTTAGGAATGATCTGATCTCACATTTGAACTTGTGTCAGTGTAAGACAATAACATGTATTACTGCTGATTGTCTTTTCTGTCTTGTGAATAAATTTAAAAAGATTGAGTTTGAAGGCATCAGTACCACCAAAATAAAAAATAAAAATCCATATTTCTCATTTTAGAAAAACATTAGTATAGAGAACTTTATTAAATTTTCTGTGAGGTTATTTAGAACCTTAGGACTCAATTTCCAAAATAACTGCTTTTCATTTTCTAGTTCAGCCCATACTTCCTTGTAATAAGTTGTCTAGGCTTTCACAGCTGTTCTGTATTTATAGTCTAATGGGAAATTTAACTTGTCAGGGATGGTATGACAAATAAATGTCCCATATGTGCATTTTATTCTTAGGTGTATCTTCTTATCAGCCAACAAAATGTCAAGAAAAACAGTTTGAAGTCATTTAACTGCACACACACAGAGACTGTTATTTTTTGTGTTTGTTTTTTCTTCTGTGGCACATCCCAACCAACTGAGAAATTAGCTGCAATTCTCTTACACAAGTGTAAAATTTTACTGACCTTTCAGACCTTTTGGTATTCTTTATTACAGACATGCCCATTTCAGGAACTCTTAGAGTGGGCAGATGGAAATTGTCCACTTCAGTGTGGCAAAGGAGACCTGTAATAAATCTTCTACCTGCCATCAAAAGAAAAGATTATTAATGACCCTTCACATTTTTCATAGACATCTTTGCCTATTAGTCCATAATAATTAGTTCCTATTACATTGTCAAAAGGAAGTCCTAATGAAAATGGTAGCTTCATTTTAACTTACCTTAAAGCTGCCAGACTAATTACTGAGAAATATGTTGCTGCTTTTTTGCTTTTTTTTTTTTGTTGTTTTAAGAAAGAGTAATGTAAGGGCTAAATGAATTAGACACACTTTGTTTAAGTCATGATAGAACCAGCTCTGAATTGGCATATTTCATGCCAGTTATGAAAGATAAAAAGCCCTGCAGTATCCACAAGAAAGATCAAACTTTCTTTCCTGATTTTCCTTTAGCAAAAGATGTGGGAAATATCAACTTTGATCAACAGGGAAAGAAAGAAGTACCATGCACAGGAAAGCTGAATTGACAAGTAATTATCAGGAATGTCAAGGTAAACAAGGTCCCAAATAGAACATTTAAGTGTTAGGTAAAACTTCTCTATTATCAAACATCTAGGGTTGAATTGATTTTTCTGCCTTTCTCTCTAATGACTTGCCCTCTGGAGGTGTTTATCTTCCATTATAGTCAATAAAGAAAACGTAGGCAGAACAAAAAGGCTGAAATTAGGTGACATGAATCTAAATAGTATTCAAGAATCTAAATATTCTCTACTAGCCTTTCTCCTTTCACTAGTACTGCGCTGTGGCCTTAAAATGTGATTCCAAAACTATGATGAATAAATGAATTTCATTTATACACAGTGGAGAATAAATATCTTTATTTACAATAATGGGTTGTATATAGCTGTTAGTGCGATAGATGGACTGTTATGCTGGTGTAGTAGGAAACATCCAGCTAAACAAATGTTAGGGCTTAGTACTGAGAAAAGAAGTTGCATAAAAAAGTGTTTGGATATATTTTACCATCCTCTACCATGTGATAAGAATAAATGAAGGAAATTATAAGGCCATCAGTCTTACTTCAGTCCCTGGGAAAGTTAGGGAATAAATCTTGCTGATGGCTATCACAAATCAAATGAAACATGTGGTTGGGAAAAGACAGCACAGATTTACCAAGGGCAAACAGTGCTTGACAAACCTGATCACCTTCTACAACAAAGTAACCTGCTCGCTTGATGTGGGGTAAGTGGTGGACATTGTCTATCTGAATTTCCCCAAGGCTTTTGACATGCTTCCTCACAGCCTTCTCCTGGAGAAACTCATGCATTACGGTCTAGAGTGGTGGGTGGGGAACTGGCTGACAGGCCCCACCCAAAGAGTGGTGGCAAACAGCTCCTTTTCAAAATGGCAACCTGTCACAAGTGGGGTCCCCAAGAGGTAGGTACTGGGCCCAACGCTGTTTAGTATCTTCATAAGTGATCAGGGTGATAGAATCAAGTGTTCCCTGATGAAGTTTGCAGATGACACCAAACTGAGTGGGGAAGTGGGCACTTTGGAAGGGAGAGCCAACCTCCAGGAAGACCTGGATATGCTGGGAGACTAGGCAAACAAGAACCTTACAAAGATCAACAAGTGTAAGATGTTTTACCTGGGAAAACGTAATCCAGGAGTGCAGCACAGTCTGGGATCCACCTGGCTGGGTTGGGATGGGTAGAAAGGGACCTGGAGTTCCTGCTGGAAAGCAAGCTCAATGTGAATGAACGGTGTCCTACTGCAGCAAAGCCAGCCAACAGGATGCTGAGTTGCATCAAGGACATCACCAGCAGAGACAAAGAAGTCATTACCCCACTCTACTCAGCACTTGTCAGGCCACAGCTGGAATGCTGTGTTCAGTTTTCATCCCTGCTATGCTAAAAAGATGTGGACAGGCTGGAGAGGGTCCAGAGAAGGGCTACCAAGATGATCAAAGGACTGGGAAGCCTGCCACATGAGGAAAGGCTGAGAAAACTGGGCTTGTTCAGCCTTGAGAAAAGAAGGTTTAGGGGAGACCTTATCAACACATTCTGGTATTTAAAGAGTGGATACAAAGATGGAGATCCCTTTTTATAAGGAGTCACATGGAAAAGATGAGGAGTGATGGATACAAGTTACTCCTGGGAAGATTCCCATTGGACACAAGAGGAAAAATTTTCACAATGAGGACAATCAGACAATTCCAATTATTGGAATAATCTCCCCAAGGAAGTGGTGAATTCCTCATCATTGGACACTTCTAAGATTCAGCTGGACAGGCTGCTGGGCCATCTTGTCTAGACCATGCTTTTGCCAAGAAAGGTTTGAACAGATGATCCTTGAGGTCTCTTCCAACCTGTTATTCTATGATTCTATGATTCTATTAAGTCAAATGGTAGTACACTTTCCAAAACAGTATTGCCAGAATAATCTCTACTTGTTTGAATTATCCTGTAAAGAACTTCAGTTCTCTTCAGCTGACTCCTTCCAATTATTTATTACGAGAATGAAATAAATGAGATAACCCTTTTAGCTTTTGCAGCTTACCCATAGCCATATCTGTGCTGTTAATAAGTTCCCGTATACACCACACAAGATTTACCGGTTGCCAGCACAGTTGAGGATTTCCTATTAAAATGTATTTTTGCTAAAGGCAGTGATATGCGATGCTGGTGGCAGAGTTCCAGAGAACAGTAACTTTGCAAAGCATTTAAGAACATGTCAACAGAAATGGCTAAAAAGTGTTTAACTTAAGCATTTAAATTACAGCTTACTTAAGTAAGTGGCTAAATGTTTTATTGGACTGCAGCAGCTATGATGCAAAAAACCACAAGCTTCCTGTTCCCTTAGGAATTACTGTATAAACTCATTATATGAACAGTTTCTGTCCAGAAGCAGGCTCCTGAGAGCCAGCAAGATCTGACTCCTTAATGGTATGCCACTTCTGCCACTCTGTGGCTGAATGTCACACCCTATGGATCTGCTTATGGAGACTCTAAACTCATATCAAAAGCCAGGCTCACCTCCATTCCATAAGTGACCTAACATCTCTCCTGTTGAGCCCTAAATTTGCCTTCAGTGGCAGGCAGACAGACAGAATCTTTCTGAAGGTCAATGCACAAGGCCCTAACCCTATTCACTCCTAAGGTGGGATCAGAGCCTCTCTATATCCAGCAGGTCTGTCAATCAAAATCTTCAATAACCCATAGGGTTCCTGCCATTAATCCTCCTTGTTGCTCTCTTTCATCTCTTCAGTAATTCAACTTCTGCCGCCTTTGCTTGAAACCATAGATTTTCAAGAAGCAAAGGAGTGGGTTTCTTGAAGTGTTTGCTTACGGAACAATCTTCATAGTACAGTCAAGCTTTGACCGAGTGACAAGCACAGCTGATTGTCACGGTTGACCTTAAATGAGACTCTAGTGATGATATATCCTCACATATTTTTATAATGTTTTTATAATGTAAGTCATCAGCAAATACTCTATCTCCCCTAGCAATGTAATTACACTGTTGCAAATGTGGTGCATTTACAGAGTGGCAAATGCATTTATCTTCTCTTATCCACTTACCTGACTTGCTAAAGGTTTTTAATAATGCCCAAAGTAATGGGAGCTGAATAATTCATGTCCAAATTATATATGCATTAATGGTCCCAGTGCAGTTAACTGGAAAACTAGAAGCTCACTTAGTGCCTGCTTATAGCAATAAAACACTTTGAAGGCTACTGTGACTGTAACTGCTAGGCTGAATAAAGCTGAGTCACTAAAAAGCAGTGATTTAATCTCTCCTGTTTACCTTCTCTGAAGTACATAGCTTATTAAACCACTGCCATAAAGGAACACTTAAGTTTACATGGCAAAATAAACACATTTTTGCTATCTTCATTTGCAAAAGACCATCATTTAATCATACTTTTTTCAGTGAAGCTGATTTTATACATTCTCTGCAATAGTTTACTTTACACTTTCTAAAAAAAAGGATAAATTACCTATATATTGAAATTTATAGGACTGTCCGCACAGCTCAACTAAATTTTATCTCAAATTTTTAACACAGTGGCATTTCTGTTGAAATAAATCATATTCAGCTAAGTCTCTCTTTTGAATAAAGACATAAGAACTTTTTTTAAAAATGCCAAGTTTAAGGCTATAGTTGAGCAGCTTACTTATCTGGGGGTAGCAGATGTAGTACAGTATGTAGCAATATGTGCAGAAGTGGGTGAGCATCTTGTGTGCTAGAAGAGAATATTAAATCTTCGTGTTCGTACAGCCGATACTCTATGAACAGCATTTCCTGCGTACCCTAAATCTGTGAGGGTCTCTGTACCGGCTCACAGAAGAGGTAGTAGCGTTTCACCCGGAGGCTGTGCCGGGCAGCGGCAGCCGGGACAGAAGGTGGCACTGTTGCCTTTGCAACTCCAGCCTGGAAAATTCAAGAAATTAATACTTTGGTTTCTTCGTTAAGTTCTAGCCATGTATTTACACGATGCAGAGCAGTAAAAGGAATACGCAGTCAATTTTACAATGGTGTTAAATCTATTAATCTAACATTATTCTTTTTAATCACAAAATCCTCTCTTTCTTTCTTCCTTAACACTGTTGATTTAAACGTGCTTTCATATTGTGCTTTATATTACAGCTATAAACTCCTGTATTGCAACAAACTTCTCTCTGTGACTTGTTTGTTGTGGCTTTACCATCGGTGTGGTGAACCTCTTACCATATTTCTCTGTAACACTTCTGTAGCCTCCAGGTAGATTAATTTATCCCTTCTTTACCATTTCTGTCCCTAAGTTTGTGAGTAATTGAGAGGCTATAAAAGAGGTAGGCCAAAATATATAGATGGCTTAGCTGTGTGTTCCTTTTACCTGTGTGCAACCATTTTCATCTTAAGGCAGCCCTAATGTTCAACAGACATCAGTATCTGAATGAACAGAGAGATGGCTTGTGTGAGCGGTGCATGGTCTAAGCGATGACACTAAGGAGCAAGCAAAACTCAAGATCTTACTTCACTCATTACATTGACACATAGATTTGTAATTTCATTTATTTATGATTACAGAAAAATATAAGTGCAAATTCAGAATCTTCTGAGTTCTTTAATTCCCAGCAAACAGGCGGGCAATTGCATCAGGGCAGTAGCCTACTTAAGAACATGAGGCAATAATAATAAAGAGGAAAGAGAAAAAAATACTGTAACTTTATCTTTTAATTTTTATCTTAGAAATATTATTCTGTATGCAGTTAGTGAAGCTATAAGGTTTCAATCTGAAATGGTTATATGTTGTAGAAAACATAGTTAAAATTTTTATATGTCAAATGCCAAATTGAATGCCTGTGTGAATTTTACCAGAGTAACAGCTATACAACAACGGAATAGTTTAGAAGGAACCTCTGAGGTCATCTGCTACAACTCCCTGCTCAGAGCAGGACCAGTTTACAGCAGGTTGCTCAAGTTCTCGCACCATTGTAGTTTGATTGTCTGCAAGAATTGAAATATACATCTTCCCTGGGCAAGTTATTCCAATATTTGATGAAGGCAATGTTCTTCTTTGCTACAAGGGCATAGGACTGACTCATGTTCAGCTTTGTGTACCAGGTCTTCTTTAGCAAAGTTGCTTCCCTGCCACTTCCCAGGCTGTGCTGGTTCAGGGGCTTGCTTCACACCAGCCAGGGGCAGGACTTGCATTTGCCTGTGCTGAACTTCATGTAGCTCCTCTCAGCCCATCCTTCAGCCTGCTGAGGCTCCCCCCAAACCACAACCCTGCCTGCTGGTGTATCAACCACCACCTCTAGTCTGGCATTGTCCTCAAAGCTTCTGTGGGGGCACTCTATCCCATTGTCCAGATCATGACTATCTGCTTTGGGACATCCTCCAAAAACCACACTGAAAGCGTAAGTAGGGAAGGTGAATGGAGAAGTATAGGAAATAAGAGTTATGGGTGTCCAGGAAGTCTGATGCTTATCAGAAAAGGATTGTGCTTAAAAAGCAGAGAGATGGCTGGCAGTGAAAGAGAGCAGGAATGCAGATTAGTGATCCTATAGGTTCAAGAAACAAACAAATGGCAAAGAATTGTTTCATAGGAATTAAATAGTTTGATATTTCTAGATATATAGCTCATAAGTAACTACTCTGAAGTTCAAAGCTAAAAGTATTAGTTCTGGATTAGGGAAAGAGTTAGATTTTTTTCCATTTTATATTACTCTTTCCAGAATTTTTTTTAAGCAAAAGTATGTTTATGTCTGTAAACTAAATGTGCAGTCACAAAAAAATAAAGATGTGGTTTTAATAAGTACACTTAAAAAGCTAGGCCCATTACAAATAGAAGGAAACCAGAGGAAATGAAATCATCCTCAAACTCTTAACATGATTTCAGACTAAGTCACTTTTCTTCATTGCCTGTGTCCATTAACATGGATGTCCAGTGCAGCAAAGGGCTTCATTTATTTCATACTTGAAGATAACATTTGAATATACAATAAGAACAAGTTGAAGATGTAATAAATACAAAGTGAGGAAAGTGAGTCCATACTGTTAAATCAGAGAGCTTTTTGCAGTTGTGGCAACTTGATAAATATCCTTTGACAGACTTGGACTCATGAACAATATACCCACCACAGTCTTTAAATTTTTACATGTGATATTTGATATTAATCATTTTTCTGGTGTTATTGAGACATCCTTGACTTGCCAAAAGTTATTTTGTGGCTGAGTCTATCAACTAGTACATAGATTTTAATACATAATAAGGCCCGTAATCCATGCAAGAACACTGTAAGATAATTTGTCTCAAGGCAACACTGTTGAGAAGGTGTGACTCGTGCTACAAAGGAGCAGAATTCTTAATGTCTTCCACCAGAAAATCTACTCAACTGTCTAGACAATGCCAAAATAAAGATTCCGCAGCCAGAGATAAATGATGACGTTGAGGTATGCCACTGGTTGCTCAGGAACTCTTATGGGACACATGCTGAACATGGGAAAGAAAGAGATGAGGCATCAGTAAGGTGAAACTGAAGACACTTTTATCTATTTAATTCTTGGTCAACAGTAATCTCATAATCTTATATTTACAGATGAATGAAAAATAGCTCTGACCATCACTGGAGGACAGCTGTAGTAGCTACAGGATGTATTATAGTCTTTCACATGAATACGTGAGGCTATAAACTGAAGAGGCTCAGGACAGTATAAGCATGCCATTCAACTGAACTTATTTAGCAGGGTGGTAATCCTCGTATAAAGGAGGCACCTGGAACAGTAACAAAATGTGTCTGACATTAATGAATCAGATGAGAGAACCACAAGAGTTTGGAAGAGATCTCTAGTACCACCTCTGCTCAAGATAGGGTCAATTAGAGCAGGATGCTCCAATTCCTTAAACTAAGAGATCTCACCATGAGTAGCCTAGCAAACTAAACAGCATTTTATAACTCAAGAAGTTAATCTTTTTCGGTGCAGGAGTAGCTCAGTTCAGCTCAAGACAAAAATTTCCTTCATCTTTTACACGAGAGATTTGCAGAGATTCAAGTCTGTCAAGGTGTTGAATGGGCCCAAAAAATAAGGTTTTTTGAGGGGTTTGAATTCCCATAGATCAGAAAGAGTAGATTTTGTTCAGATGTATTAAGATATAATGATAGGTCCGTGTGTTACTATTTTATACAATCATTTTTGTGGATTTATTACCCTTTATACACTCACAAGTTTGCACATTTTTTCTGGTGCAAATAATTGATTAAAGAGTCAGGTTCAGATACTGAAAAAAGGAGGTGAGAGCCAAGAGGATGTTCTCAAAGTCCAAAATTGGAGACTTCACACACAACCTGTCTTGCCCACTTATTGTTAGTCTGTACATACTTCCACTTATAACCAGCAGCTGATTTGAATATTTTTTCCCTATTTAAAGGGAACTTTTAATATAAATTTTGCTCATTATTGACATAGCTAAAACCATTGGTTTTATTTTCTTGCCCAGCATTTTCTTATCTGTCAGATCTAAGGTTGGGAATGGGACAGTCCTCTTCTATATTTCAACCTTCACGTTTCTTTGAAGAAAAACTAATAATTAGAAATCAGTTCAATTTAAGAGAAGCACAACACCTATAATTACAGTGGGAATTTTATGGTGGAACAATATTTTATGGAGGAACAATAGATTAAAGTATAGTGTAATAGAAGAAAATTCACTGGTAATACTCACTCTAGAACAAATAAACAAGGAGAATATTGCTTCACATTTGCTGTGAGTGAACTGAATTTCCATCACGTTTAAAAGCTTGGCTACATTTTAATAGAAACAGAACACGGATTTAGCATTTAGCACTGCAGTGGGTTATTCCTTTCCAGAGGAATGTTCTTTTTTTATCTCTTGGTCACAGTATCGCAGTCATAATTTTGAAATGTGAACAATTTGGGACTTTAGTGATTCTTTTTAACCCTTATGCAGTTGTGTCATCCAGATGCACTCTAGTACTTTTCATGGGAATTAAGACAGTAACAATAATGTTAAGTTCATTAATGGAACAAAACCATCTCCAAAAATCAAAGGAAGAGTGGTTTGATATGAACAGATTTCCTTTGCTAAAAACATACAACTGAATTTGCTCCTCTCCTCTCCCCTCCCCATTTTGTACAGTGCTCTTCTGAAGTTCCTGCCTTCCAGCTGTATCATAAAACTTTCCCCAACCATTACCCAACTATTTAATTCCTATGAAACAATTCTTTGCCATTTGTCTGTTTCTTGAACCTTAGGATCACTAATCTGCATTCCTGCTCTCTTTCACTGCCAGCTCCAGGGGTCAAGGTTGCTGCTGCAGATAATGGTCAGTCTGCCAAGGGAGGGGGGCAGGGAGAGAAGAGAACATCTCCACTGGCTACAAAGACATGCTAGCATGCTATTCTCATTTAACCTTAGAGCTGTCAGGGATACAAGAAGGTACTTAGTATAATTAGATTTCATGCCTAAAATGATCTCTGGGACTTAGATGCTGAACATATCCCTTTCAGTACCAACAATTGGCTTACTCCTTTTTTCCTGCAGTCTTGTAAGAGGAGTTACTGCCACTCACCTTTAAACACTGTGTCTTGATTTGACTGAGCCAGAATGAGATCAAATGCTCATTACTTGTGTCCGAGGTGAGCATCCTCAGTGCTGCCAAGAAAGGGTGAATTCCCCTTGTCTCTCCATTGCCCCTCCAGGCAAGAGAGCACCAAAGGGATCTGATCCAACTGCCCACCAGCAAAGGCACTCTGCTGGGAAGAGAAAGCAGTGAAAACCTCTGAGAGGCTTCCGTGGATTATTTCTCATGACCTTTTAGAGCAAGATCGCAAAAAATTTGTAGAAGCAGGGGCCAGAACTTTATGGATTACATAAACTTCCAGTGGAGTTTGCTAGAGAGTGGTCTGCCTTTTCTTAGAGACAGCAAGTGTTGGAGCATTCTCTTGAAAGTTTAAATACCAAAGGGAAGACTATGGAATAACCTGCATAAATGAATGACCTTCCTTAGTTTCTTTGAGAAAGGTGCTGGAATGCGCATTGAAAGAGAGGAGTTTCCATTCTTTCCTAAAGATCTTGACCTCAATGGTATCTTGTGAAAAAAAGAATTGCAAGAATGCAGGAGAAGCTGTAGTCTGTCAGTTCTACTTAGTTCTCTGTGCATGGACTTAAGTTACTAATTGGAGCAGGGAGCAGTAAGAGAAGTCACATGCTCTTTTGCCCCGAAGATTTTGAAATTAAAAATACTTGAAAAGCCATTCTTAACATAGAACTGAGAACTAATTGGTAGTGGCCACACACAAGGAAGCATTCATTATCTTCATCTCGTGAAATATTCTTATCCTTAGTATTTCAAGATTCTTGTTAATACTTGGATGGAAAAACATTATTAAAAGTAAATATATTATACTGAGGTGAATTTTTTAACATGAGGTACTCAGTCTCTTGCCAGAACTTAATGATATTTATGATGTGAGAATGTCTACAAGCTGAAAAAAAAAACAAAACTTAATTATTTTTAAGCTGTAACAACTCTATAATAATTATATAAATACTGCCCTTTGTGTAGCATTGATGTTGTTCACAGGCATCACACACACAGCCTAAGGAACTATGCGCAGTCAAATGGGTAGCTATTTGTGGGAGCCCTGAGTTCATTATGCTGTGGAAAAGTAGCAAGTCTAGTAACAGCCTTTCTCTGACAGTCATTCCCAGCTGTATATGTATAAGTGGGTCTCTTATACCTATTTGGACATTCTTTGACTAACAAAGCTGTATGAGTAAAAGCCCACAGGTCTTCAATGAGACTCTTCCACTCCACTCCATGGGACAGAAACTGCTGTTTGTGAAGAGTGCTTTACACGTAGCTGCTGAGACTGACATGGTCCTCATAGAAGTCCCCTCCCAGGGACTTGGAGGGATCCAGCCTGGAGCAAGGCATTTTCAGCATTCTGAGCTGAGGTGGGCACCATCTGCCTTACTGGTTTCAGCGAGGCAGTAGCGAGACCTTGCCGTTCAAACAGGAAAGACCCTAAGAAAAGGGCATTATCTAGCTGATCAATGGGGAAGCATGGATCAGAAATGTGGGCTTTGTCAGACTCTGTGTAAAGCACATTCTTCTGCATGATGAAGGAAACTCAGTATATGGAAAAATATTATTATTTAATGCACTCCCATTGTCATTCTCCTTTGAAGTCGCTAATGAGGCTGAAGTCAATATCCTTCATTTGTTCAGTAAAGTGAATTCTTCATCTTGACAGTCTAAGATTGCCAGTGGGTAGATGCAGATTTGTGAGAACTAAATGGTGTTTACTGTGGTGACTGATTATCTCCTGAAGAATCATGTGTTTTTCTCCAACAGTAGAGGATATAATTTAATTAGACTGTTATTTTAAATGTTCTGATTTTTTTAATGCATTAACTTATGGCCTGTGGCTGATAGAAAAGAAATTAACACTGACTCCTTTGAGTGTGGAATGAATTGCAGTTTGCAAGGGAAGAAAATTAATTATAAATGCCTGCTATTTAAGTTTTCCAGATTCAGATGATAAATGAAGCAATTATTACACGTCAAGTATATAAACAGTAATTCGTCAACATTTCAGCTTATTAATTCTAACATTTGCCATTCCATGTAACATATTTATCACATTTTATTGCTTGTTGATGAAAAATCTAGCATAGTTCTCTCAATTATCTTTACACAGCTGCATAATGAAGCAACAAAGTAGGGATGTATATCACAGTTCCGAACACCACAAAAGAGGTCTTGTTTGTCTTGACTTCAGCTCAGAATAAAGCACCGAGACCTCAACCTGGCTCAGCTACAGGCATCTGTCCTCATTTCACCTTCCCAACCTTACTTTCAAGGGTCTGTGCCGCTGTGCTCCTGATTATGTTTCAGAGTCTGTTTCTGCCAACGACTGTATGCCCAAGCCCCACTGACTCATCCTGACTGGATGCTCTTTCCTGCTCTTTCTGTGCACATCTCCATGGCTTTCCTCATGCTCTCCCTGTACTTGGAATGTCCTGAGAGCTGGACAGTGGGAACATTTCTCTCTGAAGTCCTGGTGTTCCTCTGGGCTCGTCGGTGTGTGATCCATTTCCTTTCACCCTCTCCTTCTTGGACATAGCTGTCTAATCCAGTAATCCAGGATGCTCCAAAATTTGCTTTATGGACTGAGAAGAGAGGCTCAAGCACCCTCTTTACTGAGACAGACAGCAATGTTTGTTAATGATCTATTTATGGAGCTGTTGTAAAATCTTGCTGTTCTGCACTACTGCTTCACTCTGGAGGCTTGTCTGATACAGGTTATCAAAATGTGCCAACACAGCCATGCAACCAGATAGATCACAGGTCTGACAAACTGGGTTTCACAACAGCTTTGTGCTGCTGTGTGACATGTGACTAATTGCTTCATATCCCTGGGTGAAATCCTGGCCCAAGTTACGTCAATGGAAAATGACCATGACTTTAACCCCTGACATTTTATTATTCCTTAACAAGGTTAGTCAAACCGGGTTTTTGATAAATCCAGTGTGAGAAAAAGAAAGCTCATATGAATCTCTCCAGGTCATCATCATGTTTTGGGGTATGGGGAGGGCTGTAACTGATGGTTAAGAGGCTGCCTGAAGCTCAGTGGTCATTCAAGGATTACACTACATCAGTTACTGATGCCACCTATACAGGGAGTGGTGAGGCTAGATTTCTGGCAGGTGTGAATGGAAGAATAATTTGGATTAAGTTACTTAAAGCTAAAAATTAAAACTGGGAATCACACACACACAAAAAAAAAATCTGTTCATCTGTGCTCAATGGAGTGACAAGATTTTTTACATACTGCATGTTTACACATCATACATGTTGCAGCAGAAAGCCACTACTCAACTGATTCATCCCTATTGGCTTATGATCCACTATGACACCTAGATCCTTCTGTCCGCAACTGTTCCCTAGCCACCTATTTCTTAATGTTTCAGTGCAGACACTTATAGCTACCTAAATGTGTAATTTTATGTTTATTAAGCAGCATCTTTGTCTTTCTTTTTTCCATTTGTCAAGATTACTCTGAAAGTTAGTTCTGTCTACTGAGCTGCTATTAGCTCCTTCCATGCTATTTACAAATTGAGAGCATAAACTGTCATCGTTTAGTTAATTCATAAAACCTTTCATCAGATCCAAGAAAATCTGGTTTAATTCAGCTGCTACTGTGAAGTAAAAAAGATAACAAAAATTTTGGGAAAAACACATGATTAAAGATAAGGGATAAAATTCTGAAGTCACTTTAATGAGGTTTCTTGGATGCTAATAGTAACAAAATAAAAACATATTCAGAAAAGTGTGCTTCTACCTATTTTCACAGAATCACAGAATCATAGAATGGTTTGGGTTGGAAGAAAACTTAAAGATCACCATGTTCCAACCCCCCTGCCATGGGCAGGGACCCCTTCCACTAGAGCAGGTTACTCAAAGCCCCATCCTGGGGCCAGCCTGGTCTTGAACACTTCCAAGGCTGGGGCATCCATACCTTCTCTGGGCAACTTGTTCCAGTGCCTCACTACCCTCAGAATAAAGTATTTCTTCCTAATATCTAATCTAAATCTACTCTCTTTCAGTTTAAAAACATTACCATTATTTTCCAGAAGACAAAACCAGAATAACTTGCATGAAGAAAACTTTACACTTCCTTTACACCAGGTACTTAGGAATTTAAAAAAAAAAAAGAAGGGATTTTTATATTATTTCATGCTTTAGAATTGTACAGAATCTGCAGGGGTGGGGGGGGGTGGGGAAGTAATAAATGCATGCCACTTTTTGAATGTAATGACTTTGGAAAAGGAAGACTAAAAACATGATTTATAAACTAGCAACTTCATAGAAGAAATGTATACTGGCAGTTGTGCAAATGGAGGAACTGTCTATGATATACTCATTTTAGGCTTACCTGTAGCGGTAATATACTTATATATAATATACCTATATGCTAATAACCTCTAAATCTTCTAGTCTTAAGGCTGCATCAGCCCCTAAAACCACTGAACCACAGATTACATTTACACTAAGGAATAAGATAGAAACCTACATAGACACATACCTTTCCGATGCTCATCTGTGTACCAACAAACTCGATCTTACTCCCCTATTGGCAAGACCAAGGCTGAAACAGATTGTAGATGACCAGGATGATGAACGCAGGCAGTCTGCATTGTGTTGTGTCCTGGAGTCTCACAGAACTCAGTCCTTCTGGCCATCCACCCCAGAGCCACATCCATAGTATATCCCTCTGAGCTTACCAAACCCTATCTTAAGACCAGCTGAAGTCTTGTCCCTCCTTGAAGCAGGTCCTATCTTTTTTGGCTGTTTCAGAATATGAGACACTATAAGCTGTTGCTCTGATGCATTCAAGGAGCTAAGCCATTTAATTCATTTTTATGTGATATCTTTATATTTATTATGAAACAGTTTGTTTAGAGGAGCTGGCACAATGTTGTCAGCATAAAAGAAGTTGGCACCAGAGACTAATTATGTCATGTAAAAGCAATGTTTGCATTAGTTATCATAAATATCAGTCTTGGTTTTCCTAATAAGGTAAGCAGGCATATAAAGAAATAGTTTTAAAGAGAAACTTAGAGAGGGACATCCAACTTTGTAAGATTAGCATTTAATTTTAATTTTCAACAGTTTAAAAAACCCCTCTAATTTACCCATGCACAACATTAACAGTATAATATTTTACCACAGATGGAACAAATGACAGGCTGATAGTGTTTGTGCAGAAAGCTGCATGGGACAGTAATAAAACAATAGTGGAGGATGTTATAACATCTGACAGCACTCACCTCACAACAAGTTATGAGATTATGAATCTGAAGTGCTAGTTGACAATCTCAAGTTTGCTCCATACTTCTACCCATGTCCCAGGGGCAAATAAATGTTACACCTTTAATGGTGGTCTCTTTCCTCCTCTTGCTTCGGTTCATAGAATCATTTAATCATTTACAGATACTCAAGGTTACTTTCCTGCATGAGAGAGGCAAGTTATTACATTTCTCAGGAAAATGGGCTTTTCTTTACATATGCCTAATATGCATATAAGGCTGTGCTGCCTGTATGCTGTCACAGTGTAAAAAATAAGCAATAGACGATATGTTTGTAAATGAAGTGTCATTGAGGCATTCAACCTGTCACTATGAGTAAGAAACAAAAGTAGAGCATTTCTCTTTCACACTCTTCTACACGGCTAAGAACATCAGACATAGGTGTTTCTAAGATGATCACCTTGTTCTGAAGAATCTGAATTTGTTTTAATTTCTTCTCTATAATGGCACTTACTTTCACTTTTGAACGTTTTTAATGAGAATTGAATCAGATGCTTAATTTCATCTGAAGAGAATCTGAAGCTGTCTTGGAGATGAACATGTCCCTACTTAATTTAGCTTGCTTTAGCAATGTTTGAGGATGATTTAGATGCTCTCTGTAGACTTTCTTATGAAGCATGCTGGAAACAGAGCGGATCATGTACTAAGGCTCTACCCTCCTTTGATACCACCAGCAGGAAGCAAGGGATAAAATAAGGTCTAAATGGGTATTTTTTCATAAAAAACCAAGACAAAAATTTCACCAGAAAATGCAAGTCAAGGGCTCTGACTTGGCTTGTGACTAAGTTATATTTGGACAACTCTAGCTGAAGACATCAGATTAATAAAACTATGCTGAGGTGGAGCCATTCCTCAATTTCCCCACTTTTATGTACAGCTTACACTGGACTTGGCTTACACTGTTGAAAGTGCTAGCAATTCAAAGCTGCTCTATGGTAGAGCAGATATCTCTGTCCTGCTCATCCAAGTGGCAAAATGAGCAGAGAGGTCCCACAACAGAGCTAAACACTGACTTTTGCAGCCGATTTAATGAGCCAGAAAGCACCCGAGAGCAAACCTGCACTGCCAGGGCAGATTCCTTATAGCCAACAGAGCCCAGTGAGGATGCTGCCAAAACAGTGGTGGTGTAGAGCAAACGCCAGTCCATAATACAGCCTCAAGGCCCCACAGCACTATGCACAGGTTTATTAACCCAGTTATGCACTGTGACTCATTACTCTAGACACAGCACCACAGTAATGCAACTGTATTGCTTGCTGAAGCCCGGTGAGGACTCTATTTGATGCTGTGTTGTGTGACTGGTGTATCTGAGCATGTCAGTCCATTCAGAGGGATCTCTTTACGCTATACCCAGCTGGAGGCTATAGACACCTCCTAGGAGATGTGATAGGAATATTCTAATGAGTGTGTTCTATTGAAAGAATCCTTACAGTAAATAAACCGGATTTTTTTTTTGCTGTGGATACACTGACATTTACAGAGATAATTGCATTGTACAGAACTGATACCTTTAGCTACAGTAAAGGGCCTCAGAATCCTCTCCAGGCAGCCTCAGTAGAACTGTTCATACAACTAAATAATAAAAAATTAATACCAAAATCTGAAGCTGATACTTTTCCAAACTGTTCTCATTTGGAACTGGACAAGAAAAGGAAAGAAAATATCTCTGGATCGGAAGGGTGTTGAAGGGAGACCACTTAAGATATTTCTGACCATAAATCAAGTCAATAGCTAAATTAAGATGTACATGGTGTACAACTTCAGTTCTCTCAAAATGCAGAGCCTGGTTTTGGGGTTTTTTTTGTAGGCCTTCCAGCAAAAACAGTCCCAAAATAAAAATACATAAATCCATTCCAGTCTGGGCTGCCTGCAGGGAAGTGAGAGAAATAAAACATCCCAACAAGATGTATTTATGACATCTGGAGCAGGCTCAGTACAATGAGCTTCTGACCAAAGGCTGAATCACCATTTGCTAAGCCACCCCCAGTGACAGACAGCAGAGATGGAACATAGCAAACCATTTACCTAATAATTGAATAACAGAAATGGTCTAGACCTTTTTAACAAAATTATCTTTAAAATATTTCAGTATGAACTAAAAAATTTGACATAAAACCCCTTAGTTTTGGCCAGAAGCGCTTGCATTAAGTCACAAAGGAATGTAACTGGTATCCTCTCTGTTTACCATTATCAGCATGGAAATAAAGCAGGTAGTGCAACAGTTTCAAAAGCTACTAGATACCAAGAATTTCCTTGCCAGGATAGAAAAATATTATTTATTGTTGTATTTGGTTGGAAGTTTTTTTGTTATTTTCTTGAGGGGGGTGTGGGCAAGTATAGCACTCTGATGAACATCAAAACCATTTGACCATTTTTCTACCAACCTTAAAAACAAAGTTATGATCAGCTTTAATTATTAACAAAATTAAAGATATGGAAAAGGTAAATGTTCCATGCAGATACAGGTCGAGTGAATTTGACTTGTGGAATTGCTTGTGCATCGCCAAAAGTAATCCTATGAATATTAATTCTGTCTCTAGGCTAAAGAAGGAGCAGAAATGCTGTAAATTAGATTTATCAATATTAAATATAGAAGTCATTTAAATTCTAAACATGTTTTAATCTTGACAGTGTCTGACATAGAAGTCAAATACCTGTCTCTTTAGACAAAGAGAAAAAATGTGTTTTGTTCTTTTTTATATACTACCTCCAAAGTCCTTTACATCATCTGGATTGAAAAAAATTCCCCAAATGATTTTGCTGCTGCACTTAAGCTGACAACAGGAAGCATAAAGCGTAAGAATACCAGGTTTTCCATTGAGCCATTACATAAGTGAAATACTTGACATAAATCGTTTCCTTAATTTTGCAGATGTTTGCCTACCATTTGGATTTGCTAAAATCTTGTCCTTCAGTGCATATCTCTTTATTTCATGCCTAGTTTTAAAAGTTCTTGTTCTGTCAGAATCTTTACGATCAAAACATTCAAAGTAATAATTTTGTTTAAGCACAGAAGCTTGGTCTGAATAAATAGTATATCAACCTCTCATTTAAGTAATAATTTTGTTTAAGCACAGAAGCTTGGTCTGAATAAATAGTATATCAACCTCTCATATTTATAGAGAGGAGGAGAATAAACACAGAATGGAAGTTTGCAGAGAATCAAGAAACTTTTAGGAAAATACTAAAGAGGAGAATGTTTTAAAGTGTTACCAGACTTCCATGTTTATATATTCATTTTTCTTGCAAGTGTGAAACTGTGAATGCAATACTGTCTCCACTGAAGTCAGAGGAGCAGGAATTTGTTTTCTGAAGTGGATCCAGGTGTATCTACAGAGGTTCAGCTGTCTGAAAAATTCAGAGAACATTTTAAAGAAGCCTTGGTTTGCAATATGCCTGGGGAAAACACCATACCTTCTATGCAACCTACTTACATGAAAGCTGAGTTACCTACAAGAATTACACATATAACTAGTGTTCTTTTTAAGGACGTGGTATCCTCATTAATTTGTAATTAACCAATCCTATGAAAGAAAGGAGAGAACCAAGCTGTGCTATATCTTGGACTCAGTGCTTTGCAAAGTTGTTTTCAAAGGAGGCAATATCAGCATTCCTACAACTGTGGATGCTAATCCATTGAGCTCACATCCTCCATATTTGGCTTTTTCAGGTGTACATCCAGTTTCTAATCTCCTCAGCACTTATTCTTTTTGTGGCAACATGTAATGAAGTCCTGAAGCTGCCCTGAAATTCCTTCTTCCCAAGAGTTAAAGTAGTGGGTAAGGATCTTTGTAGAGATCCAGACTTGGATCAACTGCTTGGCCTGTGCCCTCCAGGTAAAACCTCTCCACGTTAGCAAGCAGCCAGCAGCAGTTGTCAGGAGCTACGTGTAGGATGTGGTGAGATGTGCCTGACCCTGGCAAGCAGTATTATGGCACCTGGGTGTCTTGAAAGTCCTGATGAGGCTTCAGTGTGCTTCTTAGAGCAGAAGAACCATTTCTGAGCATCCCTGGTTTGGTTCTGCTTTAGTTGGCTGAAGTGTGGAAGGGTGCAATGCCAAGTGGAGAGGCTCTTGCTCCCACTTTGCCAGCCAGGAGAGGTCTTGCTGCAGTGGGCAGTGGTAGGGCCCCCTGCACACCAGCCCCATGGGTCTCCCTTAAGCACTGGACATGGTGCCAATTGATGTCTCCCACATTGTACAATGTGCACAGGGTTTTACAGCTGCATGCTGAAGCCAAGACATGTAGCTGGGAAAACAGTGGGTGAACTCAAAAGACTTTCTGGTATATCTTTGGAAGAGTACAGGCCATCCATTTTGAATCACCATTGTCTGTTAAACCAGGCCTGCTGTTCTTTCCTCCTCAGGTCAGCCCAAATATAAGTGAGAATGTGAATCCATCCATGAGGAAAAATTTTCAGGGACGTATATCTCAGGCATGAAACAGAGCTGAAGCATATTATAACACACATCCGGTCAAGGAGTACTTCAAAGTCTTTTCTAGCTCTTGTGTAGGACCTTTGTACTTGTAGTGCCTTATCTCCATTGCCATGATGAGATTTGGTGAAAAAGAGAAAAATGTTTTTCTGCATATTTGAATTTACCTTTCCAGTTTCTTCTGTTTGTAGTGTTGCAATATAGGCAGTAGCAGCTTAGTTGGCTCCAAAGAACTAGTTGTGGACACACAGTCTTTTTTTCACTGCAAAATAATAAATTATTAAGGCACCGTATCATTCATATTTGTCTTTGGATTTTTTAGCCCTTTTTATGCAGCCAGAGTTTAAGTTGGGCAGTTTCTGAATAAACACTAAATACAGAATTCTGTTTTGTAAAGTATAATGCCACAACTAACCCAGTCACATGGCAAAATACAGAACAAGTCATATTTCTGTCTCTGGTGCTACATACAGTCTAATGATGAACTACTGAAATTAGAGACACAATTGTTAAAGGCAGACATAATCCTCTTCAGTGAGGGCTGTGTATGGCATTAATTCTGCTTCCACACAAACTGAAGCTGACAATATCCATTTTCTTCTCCATATTCTTCTCTTCACACGCTAGATGGCACTGCGATGTACATTATTAGAGACAAAAGCAGCTTTTGATGTAATGTAAAAACAAATTTCTGAAGAAAACCTAAAATGACAGTGGCAAAAATGTTTGCAAATGTTCTGCAGTTCTCAGGGCTGCCTTGTAAAAAGTATGTCTTATTTTCAGTCCATGAATTTTGTATCCTATCTAACTCAATGTAATTTTGAGATGACTGCGTTAGGGAGGAAGGGCTCCTTTCTGGAAACAACGCAGAATTTCGTTTCCATAGCTGTCAATTTGCTAAAAATTGAGAATGTGAACATGCTTGCAGGTATTCTGCAGGAAAAATTAGTTACACAGCTTGAATTCTTGATAATTTTTACAGCTTCTTGAAATAAATAAAGTTTATATCTAGGATATTTTTTTCCTCCACCCAGCTCTAACACTAAAGTATTTCAGGTCAGGAAGATGAGCTTTGAAACAATTGCATATATCAAAAAATACTGTTTGAGTTCCTGGTTTTATGACCCTAGTTAATCTTACACAATTTACTGAGCAGTTTTTTGAAATAGCTGTTCTTCCATCCCCTCCATGAAAAAAAGATTGCACAGCAGGGGATGTTAGCTGGTACACAACTTTTTCAATGTTATTGCAATGACAGCTTTGGGTTGGTGGTTGACATTAAAATGAAAGAAAAATATTTTCCAGCACAGTTTGTTCAAGAGCCAAAGCCATGACAAAGTTGTTTAACAGTACAGTTATTACAAAAGAGAATTGACTTTTAGAGACTTTTTTTAAAAAAAGCCTGAAGCAACATAGAGGCACAATGTCATATCAGATAGTAGCACCACTTTTTTAACTGGAAAATAAAACTATTCAAAGATGTCAGCTCAACAATTGTTTTGCATTAGCTAAATGCAATGATATCAGCATCTCCAGAATCTGAGAGACTGTTTTCCTTTATGTTGCTATGATACCATATTATTATTTGATATGATATACTTTATCATCAGCCAACATAAGAATAATGGTCAAGAGTAAAAATGAATAATTCAAATCAATAAAAAGCTCCCTTTCTAAAAAACACTGTTTATCACACAGTTTCCCTCTGAAAAGTGACCCTGTGAAACTGATATCCATAGGTTTCATGTTTGCCGTCTTTCAATAGCTCCAATATCAAATATGGTTAGTTTCCAAGCTGTTTGTTTTTTTAACTGCTATTTTTACGAACTCATCTATGATCCAGACTGATTTTCTGGTTCTCTAAAGTAGGAAAACTCAAGATACTAAAGATTATTGTCACAAGGGGACGAGTACAGCCCCTCATCAAGCTGGTGAGGTTAAATAGGTTCACAGGAGGCAGCTAACCAAATTATTCTCATAGGAATGGGTAAAACACAGCGAGTTCCACTTGCTCATCAAAAGTAAAAATAGAAGAAGCTGACATTTTTCACTAACATTTGCAGAATCAAGCCCGACCTCCTTTGTTTTGTGTATCTTTGGCTGAGTGACCTCCTGTCACTGAAGGTCGGGGGGGCTCGGAAATTCAGCGAGGAGCTCAGGGGCCCTGAGTGCACCGGGCTCAGAGGAGAGGCAGGAGAAGATACAGGGCAGCTCCATCAGCTACAGTCACACTTTTCCATGGAGCCAGGGCCACAGCAGCCCTGGCTTAAACCCACAGACTGCTGGGATGCATTCAGCTGTTAATGACATTTATCTACCTCTAAAGAAATTCAGTTGCGCTGCTGTAGGGCCTGGGGCACTTGTGGTCAGTGAAGTAAAGCAAAGTTTGCTGCTGTTTCAAAATGGAGCTTCCGAGAAATTTGTGCTTCATAGGAAATTGTGAACAGTCTTGCTTGATTGGATGATCTAGAGCAAAATCAAATTTTGAAACGTAATTTGTGATAGATTAGAAATCCTTCTTCTCTGCAGTGAAGACATCTTTTGCCATTAACACAAGAAAGCACGAATTAATATGCCAGGAAATCATCAGGGTTAGAAGGGGTCACTTTAAAATTACTCGACCCAGTAAAAGTGAACTCGAGGTCATGCTGTTTAAGACAAAAGCACATAAATATCTGAAGGCTAGAAGAAAAAAGTTGTAAGTCCTGCTCTGCATTTGAATAGTCTTTCTTATTCCTTACTTTATGTCCTTATCTTCTCTCACTCTGGTCATTACCTCTTTAACCATTTACCACCCTGGGAATGGGCAGTGTGCTGTAGGCACATGGTACTGAATGAAATACTGAGTACTGGCGTAGTCCTCTGGAGAGCTGTGCTGCTGCGTGCCACGCTGGCCAGGATGATACAAAACAGCAATAAAGAGTTTTAGCAAAACAGAGCAACAACTGATATTCTGCAAATATGCAAGAAGTAAATGGCTATTTTGTTAACCAATGCATTCATACTATATTCTTCATTAGTGGAAAAGTGTCCGGTGCAAAAATTTAAATGTCCACATCCCATAATATTTAGATATTAATATGTTACAAATTATGCATTTTTATGTACTTAATTCACCTAGGGGCATGCTTTGCAAGCTAACACAAATTAAAGATGATTAATGTTGGTTTATGACATGCAAATTAATGTCCCACCTGACTCATCAGAACCTTATCATTTGTTAGAAACAGTGGTACCAAAAGACCACAATTAAGTATGTGGTTGCCTTTTCCTGAAAAGAGGGAGTCTGTCTCTGTAGCACCACACAGTATCACGAGGGGATAAATGGATTTGCTATAAATTAACTAGTTTGACTACCAAAGTCAGTACAATCCCTAATGGAAACATCCATCTGGGCTGATCAGTTGTATCTGATTTGTATTAGCATACAAAGTATGCCCATAGGTAAATTTAAGAAAAATTCAGTCTTGCAGTATAAGCTACCATTACCTAGAGACTAACTCTACCCAGAACACGAACTGCTTACTTCAACATCTAAATAAAATTTCCCCTCCTGTGTGGCAGGACAATAAGGATTGATGCAGCATGTTTGATACTTGCTCATTTAGAAAACAAGAGGAATTGTGTCCGTGCAAATTGTCTTTCACAAACAGTATAGGTACTCCTTTTCTTGGCAACATGGGATTTAACACTACCTCTGCTGTATATTTTTAAAAATACCTGGGGAATGTAAAATGCCATGGACCTATAGTATCAAAAAACACTGAAAACAGCTGCACAAATTTGCTGCCTTTGAGTAGCTGGCCACTCCCAAGAATTCAAGGAACCTGCTAGGGTATCCGGTTCACTTGTTTGCTATCTTGACATTATTTTGTATTTCCTTTAAAAGTCTGTAAAATTCCATTTACCACCACAAGTGTGCATCTCTACATGTTCCAGCAGGCCTTCACATAATTGTTTATGTAATGTAGACCTGAGTTTGGTGGGACTGCGCCTGAGGCACATTTGGTGTGATTTGTTGTATGAGCAAATGAAGCTGGGGGCAACGGCTTGTACCTAAAGAGTCACTCACCATGGCAATTTAGGATTTAGCTAGTGCATAAACTAGCTTTAGTTTCAAAGCTATAACCTGCATTAGTGAAACTTGAATTCTCAGCTTTCAAAATAGGCTCAAATACACTATGTGAACATTAGCTGCTGTTCCCAGTGAGAAGGAAGAGAAGCAACCAGAATCTCTTGACAGACAAATTTGAAGTTAGCTTTTTAACTGCAAAACCCAAGAATGAGAGTACATATGAGTAGCCACGTCATGTGTCTTACTAGTACTCTGTTCTTTAGATTAAAAAGAAATAAAAGAGAATTAATAAACTCTAATCTAATTTTCTAATCTCTCCATATAAGCTTGGAACTTCTGAAAGAGAAGTCAGATTTTAATGACTGGCCAGCGGATCCTGTTACCTAGAACAGAGCTAACAGAACACTTCATAATATTTGTATAATTGTCATTACAATATTGGTAATTTTTTTTTATATGGTGATATTTCATACCTTTGCAATTCCTCAATAAAAATCTCAGCTCTTTCAAAAGCAGGCTAGATACAACATAGCCATTTTAAAGATAAATATAGACTTAGCTGCAGCTACTTAGGGGGAGAACACTAGCGCTGTCCTAATACAAAACTAAGAGAATGAAGACCATACTTTTAACACCTATAGACCACGAAGTATGAGTGTTGTGTGCATACGAGCATAAACTATATGCACAGACCATTTGCAGTTTTGTGAGAGTAGTGCAAGCCTTTTGCTAGCGTAACACAAATAAGCTGACTGCCACATTTGGCACCCTGACCTGCTCCCTCATGGATGAGTCCCAGACAGCAAGGCTGGCAGCAACTTACTGATCAACTGAGTTAACAAGAATTTTGTAGCAGAATAACACCTTCCTTTTCATTAACCTCTGGGATCATTAAATTATGCAGTGCAACTCTAAAATTATTTTTCCTTCTTGATTGATAACAGAACATTAATACTTCCCTCCTAATCATTTCTTCTCAGCTGAATTTGTATTATAATGTTGGACAAAACCCTGGCCTTCCCTTGCTTCCAGCCTCAAGTGTTAGGTTTAAAAAAAAAAACAAAAAAACAAAACCAAGATTGGTGCAGAATATTGCCTGCATTTCTCTGTATGTCTGATTATATATTTATCTAATTCTTTTTTTTTATTGTTATGAAGCAGTTGACAAGTGGCTGACTATATACCAGCATAAACCTTGAGATCTACCACTTCTCATAAGTAAGTTTAGTTCGCCTGTCATCAATACTGCATGCCACTAGCTATTTACCAAGTATTAATATTTATGGTACCATCAGTGGACTCCTCACACAACAGCAATCTAGTAGTTACTGTGCCACATCTGCCAAGCTCCTGTTAGCCCAAGAAATGCTGCATCACAGTCTACAGGTTTGCAAAAAGGTGAGAAGAGAGTAATTGTCCTTGTCTTCCCATACCCCTCTGTTTTAATTTCTCTTCCAGTCATTTTTTGGGGGTCATTTCTATGGTAAGGATGTGCTTTAGTGCTTTCTTGTGTTATGTGCCCTCCGGTGTTGAATTCGCTGGTGGAGATCTCATACTCCTGCCTACCATAACCATGACTGCTATATTCCTACTTTTTTCCAAATGTCTCTCTTGGTTTTTGTGCTTTGTTTCATTCTTTCTGAACACCAGCAGGCTGAAGCAGAACCTTTTCATGCACTCTGAGAAAGGTAAATGCAGGCAACATTATTTCCTAAGCTGTTGCTCAGATGAATTTGAGACTCATTAAATGTGGTTTATTAATATTTATTTATTATCATACTATCTTGACACCAAACAGTATTGAGTCATTTTTATGCTGCATCCCGTGCACCCTCAGAGAGCACCCTGCCCCAAAGAGTTGCCTAATATATTGAGACAAGTTGTGGGAAATGCATAAGGCACATAAGGGAAATAAGTGGAAGAATGGCAAATGCCATGCTCATTCTACAGTTTTACTTTGAGGTGCATTTAACTAGAGGGAAAGAGAGAGGAAAACATAGGAAGAAAGCCTGAAGATTTTGTGGAGGGAGGAATGGGGGATAAAAGAAATTTAGAAAATGCAATTGGCAATTTCTTTTTTAAAAATGCAGGGAGGCTTGGACTGAAGGACAAAGACATTAACTTTGTTGTGGTGTAAAATTCTTCTGAAGGTACTGCAGCTGCTTCAGCTAATGTAATTTGTCACACCACCACTACCACGTAACATTGAAGTGGATGACCTTGGGTCAAGTTCCATTTGTTCTTCACCTACCAATTCTGGAACTGCAGGTTGAAGGGAAGCACGGTGGAAAACAGCCATGGATGGGCCCCATTTTATCCCCTTCTTCCCCTCCTCTCCTTAAGGCTACTACTATTTTGTCTGCAGCTGCTTTCTACTCTTTCTTATCCCCTTCATTTGCTCCTTTAAAATCTTTATTTTCCGGGACTCTTCCAGTTTAATGATATATCTTGGATCCCAGATGTTCTTCCAGGCCCTTCAAGATTCATTTGCCGATCTTATGATCTGAATAAGAGAAAAATAAAAATCCTTTCAGCCAGCGGAAAACAGATTTGACAGTTTCTCTTCTGTATATAAATAGCATTGCTCATCCTGCTGGACAACATCCATGTGCTAAAGGTTAACCTATGGACAAGGGTCAGGTGCAGCAGCATTATTACTCTGTAAGCATGTATCTGGTACCTCTGTTCTATTACTGGCTTGGTGTTCTGCCCCTTGGGGGGCTTCTGGGAATATCAGGTACTGGCATTACTGCCACCCGTACTGTAATGCCAGTTTACGTTACAGTACATTTATGCCAGGTCACTGGCTTCTAGATGTTCAGGATACTTTCGGATTATTAACTCCTCCACTTGTTTCAGAAAGTGCCAAAGGGATCCGGCAGCAGCACTGCTTGTCCTGGCTATATGATGTCTCCCCAGTGAATACAAAGGCAGAAAAGGAAGATAACACCTCTTTCAGGAGAATTTTTTTTTACTTGAAGAATCCAACCATATAAGTAGGACTCACAATAGGGATGTCACAAGTTATATTATTAGTAGAAAACAGGATTACTGAACTGTGAAAGTACTATCTTAAGTTAAACCTTACCCTAACCTTCTAAAGGTCCCAAACATGTGATGTTATCTTTGTCTCCATAGGAGATCCCATATTTCTAACAGTTTTCCCTGTTTGTTTTGGAGAGCAACTGCAATATTTTCAGTCCTGAAAGTAATACACAGCATCTAAGCAGCTGGGGAGAGTTGAAGCTGTTTTTATTGTCTTGCTAAATGGATACTAGTAAAAATTAGAAGTGCTTCTCAGGAAAAATCACATAGAAAAACTTAGCTCTGATAGTGCTGTGCTGTCAGAGAAGGGAGCACGTACCAGAGAATTCATTGCTTGATCCACACTGTTAAACATTCACTGCTGAAAAGAGACATAAATAATGTAAAAATTGACTCTCCTATGGGAACGTTCCTTGACTCATTGAAGTATCTATCATGCCTGTCTTTCCTTTTTTCCTTTTTGTGCAAGAGCTTTGAATTAGATGTCCATTGTTAAAAATATTTTTACAAGTTCCTTGCAAAATCAGTCACTGTTTCTGGAGGAAGATGTTTTCCAAGTATCATATGCAAAGTACAATCAGAGACCTTGTGCAGTACCACACTGAATAATGACAGTAGATCAGTAACTTATTAAGTTAATTCTTAAAATCCTTAAAGTATAAATATACCTACCAAACCAGAAATCCTATGTCATTTGCTCCCCACATAGAGACACTTTTAAACTAGAAAGAGTGCACAAGCAAAGCCTAACTTGTAAGAAGAATTTGATAATGGAAAGCAATGTTAGGATTTTGAGAAAGGATTTTTAAAATCCTTGAAAAAAAGGTTTATTACAGTAAGTTCTCAAAAAATGGCACAAGCTGCATAAAGCTGCCCTCGGCTCAATCAGCAGCATTATGATTTCTGTAGCACACGTTCAAATAACTTCTGCAGTGGGCTTCTAATTGTGGTAAATTTCTCATGTGATAAGTCCATCTGGATAAGAAGACTACTAAAGAAGACAGCAGTTTGCATGTGGAAGGTACAAATGTGAAGAAATGGCTACAAGGCAAGTAAGAAAGTAGTTGAAAACATCACAACACTTAAAAGGCTGACTATGTTGCTAGTGAAAAGAGCCAAAATTACAAAGGAATGTACATTTGTTTCTATCCTGTCAAGTAATTGTATTGATAAATCATATCTAGCTACAGTAAGAACCCCCAGCCTAGGAGGAGTTGTTCTCTAGACACATTCAGCTCTCTTCCACAAGTGGCACAGGCAGTCACCAACCACTTAATCTTTTATGCAGTTCTATATTTGAGAAGATGCAGCCCTGTTCATTCCTTTAAATAAGCAAGTTACAGCACACAAAGAATATCTCTTATTGGAGTGCTTTGATCTTTTTTTCCCCAAGTTTCAAAAAATTTCTCATGTTCTGCAACATTTGTTGTGAAAAGATCTCAGTAGATAACAAGTATATAATATTGTGTATAACAATGTATGTAACATGTATATAACAGTATTACATACATTGGCAAGCAATGTTATGGATGCAAAGAATAATAAGAAGAGCTTCCACATCTACATTGGCCAGAAAAGGAAGATTTTAATGAAATGGTGCAATCCTCAGTATCAATACAGGTTGAGGGATGAAAGGATTGAGAGCAACCCTGCAGAGAAAGACTTGGGGGATACAGTTGAATGAAAAATTAGACACGAGCTGGCAATGTGCACTAGCAGCCCAGAAGGCCAACCATATCCTGGGCTGAATCAAAAGCAGCATGGCCAGCAGGTCAAGGGAGATGATTCTCCTCCTCTAGTCAGCTCTGGTGAGACCCCACATGGGGTACTGCATCCAGCTTTGCGGTCTTCCAGCATAAGAAAGTTATGGACCTCTTCAAGCAAGTCCAGAGTCATGGTCCAGGTCCAGGTCATGAAAATAATTAGAGGCTGGAACACCTCTCCTATGAGGACAGGCTTAGAGAGTTCGGGCTGTTTAACCTGGAGAAGACTCTGAGATATTATTACCGCTTTTCAATATATGAAGGGTGTTTATAAGAAAGTTGGAGAGAGATTTTTTCCAAGCCCCGAAGTGACAAGACAAGAGGCAATGGTTCTAAACTGAAAGAGGTTAGATTTAGATTGCTTATATGAAGAAAGATAGAACAGGTAAGTGGCACAGGTTGCCCAGAGAAGCTTTGGATGCTCCATCATTGAAAGTGTTCAGTCAGGTTAGATGGGGCTTTGAGCAACCTGATATAGTGAAAGAAGTTCCTTCCCATGGCAGGGGGGTGGACTAGATGATCTTTAACAGTCGCCTCCAATACAAACTATTCTAGGATTTTATGATTCCAATGTATAAATTTTCTATAACATTGTATATGGGCCAAATTGTGTTGGACATTATTTATATGTAATTATGAAATTTTATTTTTATAATATGAAACAGCATCATGATGAGAAAAAGAGCATGTTAGATTGCCTAGCTAGTGAATTGAGTCAGAATTTGAAGTAGCAAGACTAAAGGCTTAAGTCATGTTTTCCCAAGATCCATATAAGTGTTATTCCTAATAAAGGATTGATTAATCTGATGTTGAATGTTTTTCATTACTTTGGGGTAGTTTTTTTTCAGAGAAATGTCTGTGATAAAACTGATACATATAGAAGTCCTCTAAAATGCTCATTAGGAATAACTTAATACATTCTGGCATATTTTTTTTTAAATTTAAAAAAAAAAAAAGTTCCATTTTCCCATTTGAGCTACTTGTATCAATATCAGCTACAGATAACACACAGAAATGGGCACCTCTAGAGTACTGTTCATTAAACCTTACAACAGTGTTCTAAAATAGATCAGATAATTTGTACCTTCTCTCCGCTGCCTACAAAGAGAAGACAAACAGGCATTTAAAACATGTCTGTAAATAGATAGAGATGAATCCTACCCCCAATTTGCTATTGAGTCTGTCTTTCTTAAGTAAAACATTACGATTTTCTGTGTCTTACAATTTCTCTATGTAGTCTAGATAAGTGATATGCATTTTTGGAGTGTAATAAAATTTGCATAAGTGATATGCAAATTTTGGCAAGTTTATGCTTGCCACCTAGCAAAATGGGGTACAGGTCTCTCAGCAGTACTGTAATAAAAATAATTACATTATCAAAAAAAAACTTAAAAATTCCTAAACATCAACTGCAGTATCTAAAACAGTAGTTTCATTATGTAATAGACAGTTGCATAGGAAATCCTGCTCACAAAATAAAAAATTTAAATAAGCGGGGAAGGCAGCTGTCTCATCATTTTTTCCAAAGTTTTGCTTGGAGGACTCCTGGATAGACGACTACCAGATATGCATTTGAATAGACCCCTTCTTATTTATATTTCTAATGTAATGACCTGAAACCTTTTTTAATTTCTTCTGTTTCTTGTTTCTTTCTTATGACACTTCTATCTCTCTTGTGTGGGATCTTTATATTTCTCATCATTCACTCTTCTTTGCCTTTTTCTTCATGTTTCCCTCCCCATATTGTCCCTGAAAATTTACATTAACACCTTTCTGTCAGGAATTTCACTGAATTTCACTGAATTTCACTGAAATTTTTAGAGTTGGAAGGGACCATAGAGATCATCTAGTCCAACTCCCCTGCTGAAG
>JAOTQQ010000001.1:131234679-131274904 GCA_026546715.1 Gallinago undulata | reverse complement strand
GCCTAGAGCTAGAGCATGTTACTCAGGACTGCATCCAGGCAGGTCTTGAAAATCTCCAAAGAAGGGGACTCCATGACATCCCTGGGCAGCCTGTTCCAGGGCTCTGTCACCCTCACTGTGAAGAAATTTTTTTCTCATATTTGAGTGGAAAATTTTGCATGTAGACAATGTATCTTCCTTCACTGATCTCCATAGATGCTTCCACATCATAGCAATAGAAGAGCAAGGTGATACTAAAATAATCTTTTATAGTGCAAATTATAGTCAGGTAAGTTCTCCAGACAAAAAGGTTCAGTCTCGCAGTAAAAAAAAAAAAAGCCCAGCTTATCTTGGGAAGGTGTCTGACAAAAGGCATTCTAAGCTTCCATAGTAATATAAGACAAAATCTCCAATAAAAATCTTGGAATTCACATTAACAGGTACAGATATGTTGGAAAGCTGCACATTTATAACAAAATATAAACAACATCATTATTCTATATAGAGAGAAGTATTAAGTAATGCATTATGGCTATAGGTAAAGACAAAGCTCTGATCAGACAAAAGCATCTCTCTCTGAGTCAGCCAACCATTGCCTTGCTTCTGGTGCAATTTTCGTTTTGAAAAACATTATTTAAGATATCCTTGCATGCATCCTGTTTGGATTCAGTAAGGTTAGTGCCTGAACTGCTGAATTCCATGTGGAATAAGGAACACGCGTCAGCCCTGTTTGCCCTAAGGCCCATGAAAAGGAATCTGTCCATGGAAATAAGATAATTTCTGAACAATGTAATTTAAACATTCCTTTCTTCTCCCCATATTATGAAAGATATGTTAAGCACTGCAAGATGAAAATCAGAAGCAGCTCAGGCATTCTTTTTGGCTTGCTGACTTGCTATTATCTTCCAAATCCATGCAGATCACTAACACACAAAACAGTATTCAAGATTCTCTTGACTTATTTATAAGAGATAAGAGATACCAGATAGGCACAAGCTCCCTTAATTTCTGAAGGAACTAGAGGTCCTCAGCAAAGAAATTTCCCTAAAGATTTTGATCCTTTATCATTTTTCATTGGACTGCTAGTGAAGGTCATATTTGAAAGTAACAGTTAATTTATCTGAGATTATAAAGTTACAGAGTTAACTGTATTCTCTAAATTTCTCTATTACAGTGACCTAGCAAAAATATCCCAAACATGAAATCTTCTGCCAGAATCTGGATGAGTGTGAAATGACCTAGCTCTGACAAAATTTGTGGAGTTTTGCCTGGGCAAATCAAGCCTCACACAGTTATAGGGTGAAAAAACCCACAGTAAAAAAAAGAATAAAATGTTCTGTGTCCTTCGTGGGGTGATCCCTCAAGTCTGTTTGAAATCTCAAAGGATTTTTCCATCTGTAGGTCATTACCATTTGGAGATGGATGACTACTAACTATCAACAGCCAGTCTAAGGTCCTCCCAAGCTAATGCACTGTTTTCTCTATAAGGAAATGGTTTCAGCAATTTTGAGAAGCTGCTGTCTCAAACTCCAGTTTAGGGTATGCCTTATAACAACACAGCAAATCAAAATGGTACAGGTAAAGCCTGTACAGCGTGCCACTGGAAGCCCTGACAGCTCTAAGCAGTGCATTCCGCAGGAGACAACTCTTTCTGGTATTTCCTGTGCAGTAGGTAACTCCCTTTCCCCCATCCCTCCCCCAGTCCAGGAAAACTTCTTGACTGATTCCTGACACCTGGAAAAAGCCAAGATAATAGTCATCATCAAGAACGTTACAGATTAAATGGATATTTATGACTTCCTCCTGAGAAGAATGTATTGTATCTCTTCAACTGATAACTTACATTGTCCATATAAACCATTTGTGCCTTGTAAAGTAACTCACTGACCATAGTGAGTTTTTTAAGCCATATATTTTTCTCATTTAGAATATGCATGGAGAGAGAGAGAGATACATGTGCATACATTTATATGCTCAAAATGAATGCAAATAAAATAATAATGTTAAACTTTGGTTAAATTTGGGGTACAGTGCTGCAGCCAGTGTTTAATATCTATACAAACTTCTTTTTCTGTTTTCAAAATCTTACCATCTTGCAAAGCAGAAGCAAAACAAAAAAAAAATCCACAGGATTCCTACAGTTGTATATTCTAAGCCTCAGATGAGGGAAAAGGGAACTTAAAGTCAATGGAAAAGTTTCAGTTGCTAAAATTTGGGGAGTGGCTCTGCTTATTCACTGTAACTTAGTGGAGAATTCATGTTCATTTTCAGCTCACTGACCACTACCACCCCAGGGACTACCCCACAGAGATGCTCCTCAGCCCATCCAATCCCAGCTCATGTCAATCCAAAGGCCCTGCCCTCTTGGGGGCAGTACTTGGTGTTTGTCCCTGTTGAATTTCATGGTGTTCTTCTCAGCCTAATCCACCCAACATCTGTGGGTCCCTCTGGATGTCTGTTCTGCCCTCTAGCATATGAACTGATCCCCTCAGACTGGAGTCACTTGCATATGTGATGAGAATATACCCAATAAAGCTGTTAAGAAAGGTTCTAGAACAGACCTCTTTTGTTCTCCAATTGTCACAGGTATCCAAGTAGAGTATGATCATCACCCTCATAGACCAACCATCCAACCAGTTTTTCATCCAACTAGTTGTTGACCCATCTAATTCTAATTTTTCAACACATATGTTGTGGGAGACAGCATTAAAATTCTTCTTGAATTCAGTTACGAAGCCAGTAAACTACTGGAATATGGTAGGTTATCAGTCTGTACTTACCCACCTTCCCCTAAAAAGCCTTTATTAACTGTTACTAGAAGCAAGATGGGCTATATGGACTGCTGATCTGAGTGTGTCTCACATTCTTGCTACATATTCTTCAGGCATACCTATTTATCAGTAGAAAGGCAGTTTCAAACACACCTATATAGAAGAATATCATACTTTTTTCACCCTTGCCATATCCTATACTCCACTTACAGTTTTTCTTCATTCTCCCACCAAACTCTACAATGATGTCAACAAAACTGAAGAAACAAATAACCAGACAGTAGAGAAAGACAGCTGCGCTTATAGGTGCCAGAACGATAGCTAAAGTCTGCTTTTGACATTGCTCAATGATGCTGAAAACTGTAAAAACACCAGTTTCAGATATTTCTTTTGACCTTCATTATAGTGACTAACTTCTTTTCCTAGATGCTAAAAGCTGCCAAGCCAGCAGCCTGGTCCATGTATTCAACTTGTGCAGGACCAGCACCTATCAAGTGCCTTTAACACATCTGCTATATCAGTTTTATCAATATGCTTTCTACAACTCTATGGGGAGGGGGTTTGCAGAAACTGTGTTGCTTAACATCTCTTCACAGCATCATTTTGAAGCAGCTTGTGCTTTGGGATTCTTCATTGTTCTTTACAAACATTTGTTTCTATCAACCTACCATGTCCTACCTACATGGAAAAAAACACTAACCCAAAAGGTCAAGACTATCCTATCTGTAACACCATTTTCTAATTGCTTCGTAAGTAGTATTTCATAATGAATCTATTATCTGTTGGAATAATCTTTTAAAAAGGCAAGCATTTACTAAGGAGAAAATTCAAAATTTCCTTTCATTGGAATCTTCTGTACTCATGACAGATTTTCATATTTTATTTGATATTATCTACTGAACAGTTTTCCATGCATGCCCTAACCATTTTAAAGTTGAGCTCCTCGTTGCCCAAAGCATAGCATTGTAATTCTACAATCTGCTATTCACTTTGTGTATAAAGAATTCCTTAACTCCTCAGGGAGTTGTTGAACAGCATATATGGCAGCCTGATCACAAAATTGCTTTACATTTTTAATCCTTTGGTTGTAAAGCGTTGTTCACCTAATTTGTTGGTCTGTGCTCTCCTATGCAGATAGTGGTATGTTCAATGTGGACACATTTCTTAAGACTGACAAATCTTGGAAAATTTTAGCAGGCCAGGTCCAAATTACATCTTTGTTCATGCATCACAGTAGTACATGTTAAATTGTCACCAACAGGCTTAGCATTATCAGGGAATGTTATTCAAATAATATTATCTTTGTTTGGTAAACAAGACAATGTTGCTTTCTTATGACCTAGGAATTAAAAGACTTCTTTTAATTTTCTCATATTTTCTATTAAAAGTATTAACTCTTCCAAATTATTTATTTTTTTCTGGCTGGAACTAATGCTGCACAGTTTTTGTTTGGGTTCATGTCTAAATATTCAGAGGCTGGCAGTCTTAAAAATTTGAAGGTAATTTTTAATATGCTAAAAACCTTTAAAAAAATAAGGCAACACAGAACAAGTTAATAACACTTCCATGTAAAATTTGTCAATAGTTCCTGGTATCTATTTGGACTGAAAAAAACCCAACCTGGTGGAATTTCTAGACATTAAATCAGTTTTCTAACCCCCTGGGGCAGTGTTTGGATACATGTATGCCATATATCCCACCTTCAGATCTGTTTTGAGCTTAAAGGAGGAATGTGTGAATACTTTCTTGCTACACCTGAGTCAATTTAGCCATTTTTATTCAAAATCCATGCTAATCTCTGATCTTTAGCTACTGCCAGAGGGAAGTATGAAACCACAGTGTAGGTCAAGTGTGGGAAAGTGCTCATTCCCCTAGATGCCTGAGGCTTTCAGTTATAATACTCAAAAATTACATTATTTTCCTCATGAATGTCTTAGGACTAATCTAATGCTGTTTTTAATGACAGCAGTTTAAGATAAATTATTTTTCTTACAGTCTTAGCTCAAGTTCAGGTTGAGCTTCAAAAGCAGAGCAATCCCTGTCAAGTGGCAAGAAACTGTGAAATATAATTAGAATTACTCGTAGCCTCTACTCAGAACTGACTTAAACCAGAATTATGTAATTATTTTTCTTTAGAAGAGCTTGTCTGGTGGATTTACTTTCCTATTAAATCCAAGAGTAGCATAAATCTTCTATAACACTTTGTCAAATAGCTGCACGGAATTTGCTGAAATAATTTCACTGACCTTAATTGTGCCTTGCTCTGGGTGCCTGTGTGCCTAGGCAGAATACAGATGTAAAAATGCTTCTGCATTCCTTTCTCTCTGAACAAGCAGGTCTTCCAGACAGGAAGTTCTCTTAGATGTTTTCTGCACACTCACGGGGAAGTCTTTAACTATTGTCCCCAGTTATGCATTAATTCTTAGATAACTGTTATCTTGTATGGTTATTGTGCAATTATTTTGCTGTTGTAGCTTGCATGAGAGCTTGAGGAAGGGTGTTTCTTCTCCTGAAACTGCTCATGTTGCCTATTACTGAGGAGCGTAAATGCTCTGCAGATACCAACTAACACAACGCTTCTGTGAAATAAAACAGCCTCATCTCAGTTCACCAATGGAGCAAACTTGCAGATAGAAAGGGACTAAACCCAGGCCGTAATTTGCACCAGAGTGGGTAACTGAACCCCAAAATTCTGGCCCTTCGATGCTCACTTAGCTGGGTCCAAATGGGTAGGAGCAGGTTCATCAACTAATACATGAGGCTGTTTCAATTGCAAATGTCAAAGTCAGTTTTATGATGGGTCATTGCTAATTTACATGAACAGGCTCATCCCAAGTTACCATGAGTCATTTTCTGCCCTTTTTTTAAAAAAAAATCTTTTTGTCTTGTTGTACTTTCTGTATTAGAGATTACAGCCTTTAAAATAAAAATAATTTTAAGGTAGGAGCAATACTGTTGCAGTATCTCAGTGAATTATAAAAAAATAGTGATTTCAGAGGCACCAGGAGAATAATGCATTCAGAATAGAATACTTTCTTAGTGGAAGAAGATAGAGAGTTTTTTGTTTTGAAAACACAAAATAAAAATTCCACTACATGTATTCGGCACTGAGCAACATGATACAGTATCCAATACATCTCTTACAATACTAAACTGTGTATTTTAATATTATTAAGCATTTCTTGTACATATGATGAAATTGTTTTTATTGACCTGGATTTCAGATTTTCTGTTGTGTGTAGCTGGAAATAGAAACTCATATCTAGGACTTCTTGGAGGCCCAATTAGAATGAATGATTCAAATAAAAATGAATGTTGTCAAATGTGTTTCTCCCAGTATTGATACCATAGTAACCGTGGTCTTATTTTGTAATGATACCAATGTAAAAATGTGCTCAACCACTAAATATTTTTCTCTTCACAGGTGCCTTTACAGAAACAACCCACATATTAAAAATCTTAGGTTCATGTTGGATTCCTGACGCCTTCTATTTTCTTGCTTGCTGTAAAGGTTCTTTGGGCCGCAATAAGCTTTCAGCAACTCAGACTGTGCTCTCCGTGAAAAGCTGCATGAGTTCACACAAACAGACTAGACTTTAAGTCAGCCTGTGAATGATGGGGTGGGTGGGTGACCTCATTTCCCCTCCTATCTCAAAAGGTCAGTATCCATTACGTTTGATCTTCAGAAGTGCCAGAAATAATCATCAATAGAAAATTTGCCATGAAATTAGCAAATAACTTTCATAATTACCAATATGCAAAAAAGGGATTTAGTGAGAAGTTATCCTTTTATAGTAAATTTTGGAATAAAACAGTATATGCAGACAAGTAACATTCTTGAATCAACTTTATCTTCCATGTGGTTGTAGAGCATTGCAAGCCAAGGAGCGATACAGAAATTTCCTCGCACTTACTCATTAATACACCTCAACTCAGCTTTGATACGGTTGAATTAATTCCTACTACAAAATTCAAATAAGAGTTCAGGAGTTCTCCTGAGCTATTCAACCACATTACTGTGTTGCATAAGACAATGTAACCAGAAATGGCTTCAAAAGTGCATTTTTTCTCCAAACAAATGTTTTTATAACTGCAGGCAATTGGCATTTGTTTTCCTTTCGATTTTCATATGACTAAAGTGCTTATCAATAATTGTTGTTCTCGCTGCTTGCATATTACCTCTGCCTGGTTTTTTATATCCCAAATTAGAGACAAAATCTGCTCTCTTTTACATACGTGGAGTTTCCTCTCCAGCTCCTTCAACCTGAGCTAAAATTTGTTTCTCCTTTGTTAGTTTGCCCTTTTTCAGGTTTATTCCCTCCTCTTATATCTTTAAAAAGAAATGTATTTTGAAGGGATTTCTCCTCTTCAAACGGCAACAAAAAAGGTTTTTTGAAATGGTGAAATAAAATGCTAATTAAATTTCTATATCTTTCATCAGATTTTCTGCTTAAAATAATTACTACATCTACTTTATAAACATGATTACTGTGATTGTCCTAAAGCACTTTTTTCAGGGGATTTTCCATGTATTGAAAAAAAATTGTTCAGACATAAATAGATGTTTCTGAAGGAAGAATATGGGGTTCTTTAAATTAAAAATCTTCAGAGAAAGGATTTTATTTTTATAATGCATCATTTACCTCTATGATGCCATCAAAATAATGAATAATAATTACAGAATGCTTAAGAAATATGAAAAAATATTTTCTTTTCTGAATATCATAGTAGCCTCCAGACATTCTCAAGAAAACAGCATCCTATCAAGGGCAACTATTGCTATTAATCAAAGTAGTATTTATGACATATGAATAAATGGCTTTCACTTTACACACAAGGACAATATAGATGATCTGCAGATATCAGTTGTTTATCACACTGATGTATTTTGTTATCATAATGCCATTACCTTGCCACTGATTCACTGGATGCAAACTGCTTACGGTTTCAAGGCTTATTCTGGTGACAAAATTGGAATGAGAGCCTTATGAATATTCAGAGGCTTTCCCCATGGCACTAACTCAGGTCTATTTATAGTTGTGATTTATGGAGCTTATGAGCACAGCTAGAATTTGAGTTCAATATTAACATTCCTTTCATGTGTGACATGACAGTTTATAGTTCACAGCATCTCTGTATAACAATTACCAGTAAATAAAAATTTATTTTTTTTTTTAATCCATAGTTTAAGACAAAAATCATCACTCCAAACCTGAGAGCTGCCCAGAACAGCAGAGAACTTCGATTTCCAACAGGACATGGAAGTTGGAAAAATAAGGACAACTTGGGGGATGGAGTCTGCAATTAAAGAGCAACCCTGAGTGTGCCAGGGTAATCAAGTGCAAGGGTTTTTTAATGACAGGAATGGGTTTAGTCAATAATAACGGTAGGAACAGAAGAATAAAGCAACCCGTCACAAATGTAAAGACTGAAGTTTGATACCTAAACAGGGATGCATTTGGCACTCAGTTTGGCCTTTTGGGTTGGGGTTTTAATTTCTTCAAATATTGTCTGCAGCTGGGAATAAGATGCAAACAGGCAATATAGAAGTTTCATGATGCATTGAAATCTCAAATGGCTGGTTTGGTTATCCTCCTCCTGCTCTGGTATAAGTTTATTACAAAATATACCCTTAGGAGAGGGATTTGGTTTCCCTAGGTCACGTTTCTTAGGCCTTCTTTTCCACTGTTATTATTTTCACTTCTACTTTTAGGTTGATATCATTTGAGACATTTCTCTTGTTCGTTAATGTAGCCATTCCACAATTTCTAAGAGACAGCTTGGAAATTTGTCTTTCAGAGTTGTCCCCTCTAAAAATGCTGTTTCAGGGACATTAGGCACTAAGCTGTCAGCTTTGCCTCTCAAGGCACATTGTCTAGCTTTCAGTCTTTCACTATAGGGCTTTAGTTTATTAAATGTTAGTGGCAAACGGACTTTTGACAGTAGCATCTGAAGCAGATCTTCCATGAGCCTCTCTAAACTCATCATTACTGCAAGGCTGTTTGCAAGACGATGACTTAACAGTTGATACAGCTAAATTTGGCTAAAATCCGGGCACCTGCCTTTGCTACTTCTCATCTTCACAATAGGGCTCTATAGAATGACAATCCAACTGTGCAAGTTAGACAGGAGGCACTATGTATTTCAATATGCCCTAAATTGAATGATCTTAGAAACTATACGTCCCATGGGACATCCAGCATATCCAAAAAATAGGTCATCTAAATGTAAACTATTTATTACTTTGCAAAAAGAGTTAGATGATCTGTCTAATCCATGTAATTTGAGGAATCACTGCACCCAGGCAAGCTGAAAGCCAAAAGCAAAATGCAGCTTTCATCATCCTACCTCATCACTGGGTTCTCTGAAAGTGTTATGAAGGATTTTAAATTAAGCACTAAGCAGGTGGCAAAATGAGTTTATCATAAATATCACAGCTTACTGTAAAGTTTATAACCACAGTTGGCAGCTATGTTTCCGAGAATTAAAAAAAAGTGACTGTCCAGTTGAAATAGTCAGTCCTCTATAAATAAGAGTAGAGGCAGAAGCTGCAGAATCTTTTATATTGTGACAGTCACAGACCTCAATAATTTGGGGCATCCAGGCAAAAGTCAGGGACTTCTCTAAGCCACATGACTTTTCACTATGAACTCTGAAAATGCAGTGGAGCATTTAGACTTTATTCATGCTTCCCCAAAGCTGCTTGAAATTTTGCATAATTCAGCTTTTCAGGGTGAGTGAAGTTTAGAGACATGAACTAAAGGAAACTTCAAAAACAGTTTGAATGGAAAATTCATGCTTATCTCTGACAGAATGTAGTCACATTTCTACAATTATATTGATGTGCAACTAATGATATTTTATTTTTAAGGAATCATTACTCATGCTAGAAAATTAATAGGAAGACTGGGCTGGAAGAGTGATTTTGAAAATAAAGCTCTATTGAGAGGTTAAAAAATCATTGATCATTGATTTCATGCTTGTATAGCTGTAAAAACTGAAGCAATTCTACTGAACATCATTTCATGAGTGCACATAGCAGAAATAAGCCTCCTTCTTAGTTTTAATGGCTTACTGACTCATTATAAGTAAATAATAATTACAGATTATGTTAAATGTTAATTTAAAGAAGCTGAGACAAGGGCCTCTAATTGTGTCTTTTTCCTGGCCTTTATCCTTAAAATATGAGGTTATTCCTTACTGATAAGCTTTTTGTAGACTCATACCATTGGAAGTCAAGAATATAACCAGGAGATGATTTTGCTCCTAACTCATATTTATAATTGCACAGAAAATAATTTTTCATTCTTTCTAAAACATATTTCACATTCACTATTTTCGATACTACTTTTCTTTAAATATGGCACGGATTCCCAGCCCCTGCACAGGGATATCTTGAAACACAGAATTATCTATTTTTAGAAAAATAAAATCCCACATATATACCTTATGATTATGTAGCTCCTATCCCATCTGTTCTGTGAAAGTGGAAAAGTTTATTTCTCTTTCCTTTTTTCCCATTTTTTTTCTCCTCTTTGTTTTGGCTTGTACCTACAGGAATGCTAATTAAGAGTTGTCATCTAGTGCAATCCCTGCTGACACCATTGGAAGTCTTCAAAAATAATTAGCTAAAGAGTGAAAGTGACACAGGGAGAGAAGAGACACATTAACTTAGGGATTTGTTCAAATGTTCAAGGAATCAAGACAGTATCTATGGAGGAATAAGAAAACCCTGAGTACTGTGATGTCCTGGTTCTCCCTACTTTGGTGTTTTGCCCTGAACACGATGGCCAAAGTGGGTCTGATCCTGACGGCATAGTGATATTACTCACAGACAAAAAGAGGAGGCCATACACACTGCAAATAGACATTCCTCAATTTATAGTGATACAACTAGTTAGCAAGAATCAGTTTAGATAAAAGGAAAAAGAAATCATACGTAACAACGCAATATTCATATTACGAACACAGGTTGCCACATATTATCAGCTAGATATGTCATCATCTAAACAGGAGGACCCAAGTGCAGTACAAGAACTACTCCAGAAGCATTTTGTTTCCCAAAGGAGGTAACAAAAAGGTACCTTTTCAACAGGCACCACTGAATAAGCAATCAGTTGGGATACTGCTACATTGCAAAAAGTAGCTGAAGCATGCAAATAATAGTTCTTAAAAGATGCAGTAATTTGTGACTAGCAACAGTGATCAAAGGTTCAGGAGCACAGCCGAGAATATTTTTAGCTTTCATGCTAATAACTAAATGCTTTTGTTAATTGGAAAGTTAAAGAAGATGCCAAGTTTAGTCCAGAATGTGAATCAAAGAAGATAAAGAGCACAAAAAAGTAAGTAAAGAAGTTAATAAACCACATGTATACTGCAAAGAAGCAGAAAAAAGATACTGAAAGGGTGTATGTGGGGATTTGGTGGTAAAATCTGATGACAGAACAAGGTTAGATATAGCTCTATCTCAGTGCCCAATCAGTAGTCACAGAAATGTACCTATATCTTCTGTACGACTTCTGCTAAATCTAGCCCTGAAATGAAATATCCTGAGTTACTAACCATAACTGTGACAAGAGTTATCGTTATGCCAAACTTAAAGATGAATCGAAACAATCAAATTGAAATATATCAAGGAAAAAGGCAGGAAATCAGACAATGAGACTATCCAATGTGGGTATTAATGCAGTGCAAAATGGCAAAAAAAATGAAAAGATTTGGAAAGCTCAGAGAAGCACCAGATGCAAAGACAAAGCAGCACGCAAATAGAAAATGGCATGCCAAATAGACTGCGGAACATCAGTGAATACACCAGTCGACAAAGACTTCCACAGCATTGTTGAAAGGGAAAAAACAAAACTAAAACCCAGACAAATTTAAATTATATAGACAAAACACAATTAGGACAATATGAATTACAAGTAGACACCAAGCAAAACTAGGGAGGCTTAAACTTCAGAAGTGCCATAGCCTTCTGCTCAACTAACAGGGAATAGAGGAACTTAGCGACACTGGGCATGGGACAAGAAAATTTCTATGAATAGGTACAAGTTAACAAGAGTTAAATTAAGATTTTTAAAAAGCCAAATACTAACAGCCTGTCTTTGCCAGCATGTCTTATGACAGCATTTTGAGCATGTTGAGTACCGCAGTCCCTGCCTCAGAGAGCCAGAGGTGTTTGGTGGCTTGCGGAGACTGGCAGCTCTGTCAGTTAATGGTCTGATTGCAGGAGACTCCTCTTGGTGCTTCAAGGGCTTGGTTCTTAATAACGGTTGTATAAATCCAGAAGGAAAAGGAAAGGAACCAAAGAAAGCTAAAGACATTGCTGAAGTCATAGGAACCAGAAGGTGGGTAAAGGGCACAGTAATTATTCAGAAGCATAGAACCAAATTTTTGAACAAAATAGTGACTAAATCTTACTACCGAATGCTTATAATAGGCAGGAAGAATACACTTCAGCACTTCAGTGCAAAAAAACTGATTTTGACAAGTTACATTGTGTGAGAAATCCAGTTGCTTTGCTGCATGTTAAAAATTAAAAAATAAACACTGATGTTGAGGGGGGGAAAAACATTGTGAGAGAAAACTAACAGTAACACTACCAAAATAAACTGATATCTATGTTACAGGTCAGTCAGTGTCCTGTTGGCTTTAGGAAATATTTATGTATAGACATGACAAAACCATTACAGATAAGGACTTCAATCTCCCCAGTCTTTTAGAAGGAATCAGGGAAATAAATCTAAAATAAAATTTTAAAAAAGCTGGAATTGTATTTAACTGCAGTATCATATTCAAGCCACTTAGACTCCCCCTGTAACATGAATCGAAAGAAAAAGAGTGAACACAATACAACAGCTACCTGTGCCTAAAAATGTGAATTAATTCAGCAATATTACTTCTTCTCAGATGTGTGCAAATGCTCTGAGGCATGTAGCAGACAAATAAGCAAGGGCTGTGGTTACCTCATTTTAGAGCCAGTCTGTGAGGTTAGCTGCTGGTCACCAACTCCCCCATCCCATGCCATGATGCTAATAAATAGGCAAATTTGCAGTGTGGTGCCAATGAGTCAATGCTGGGGGCTTTGTTATAATGAAAGGAACAGCTGGTAGCTTTCACTTCAAGGTCCCTATGGCCATCTGAACAGAAATACATACAAATTGAAAAAGAACATCAGGCAACTGAAGTTCATACGTGCATTCAAGGGGAAGGAAACATTTTAGAAGAAAAGAACAAAATATCAAAAGGCATTTTAAAGGGTACTCCCAAACATCTTTAAAACATGCTACTGAAAGAAGAATGCAGCACGTGAGACCACCACTTTCCTGCATGAAGCGGTATGAAATAGTATGAAAATAGAGGTTTTAAATAGGGAGATCCTTGAACAGACCAGAATAGAGAAATATATAGGAAAAAAAAAACAATCCAGTAACTAAAAAAAAAGCAAGAACTACCCTAAGGTAAAAACTTACACATTCTTATACCCGTTATTCTCTCAGAGGAGTTGAACACCAAAGGAGAAGCTTCACTTAGTTTCTGAGATCTGACAGATGTGCATATAAAACAGTCCATTCATAATATCAGATCACTGAGAACAGAAACCTCCTCAAGAATACTTGGAATGCCCTCTGGGATGGAAACCTCCATCCAGAGAACTGGTGCCATTCACAGTAGCTCACTAAGACTAGAGAGGTGTGGAAAGCAGACATTTTGTATTCAGACTGGATTCTCCGTTTCAGATCTGAGCTCCTTTAGAAACAATCACAAATTCAAAACAGACAAATTCGTGTAGGAAAAAGTCTCCTTACAAAAATTTTATTTTGCATTGTAGTGGGACTACCTAATTTAATTTGAATTTAAGAATTGAATGGAACCATTCCTAATAAAAAATTGAAATGGAATACTTCTATCTATCTTTCTCTACATATATATATATATCCTCCATTATGATAATATATATTTTTTCTGAGTTTCCTTCCATTGTAAAAAAATCTGGTAAAATCAACATCACCATAATTTCAGTGGAAATTTGCTGGCAAATGTATTCCCATGGAGATAATTCTTGCTCTGTCTTCTCCTGACAGCAAATATCAGAGTCAAATTCTGTTCATCACAGTCATAAACAACACTTAATAACTTCCTGGGGTAAGAATAAGTGTTTCTACAGAACACTTTGGTGACCCTGGTGCTACTTATCTGTAATAAATTCAGGGTCAGTAAAGGGCACATGTACAGAGATACAGTATGCAGACAAGCCCGAGCATGTTCTGTGAGATACAAGCTCCATTCGAGTTTGTTCAGCATCACTCAGACATGACTGTGCCACTTCTAGCCAAGAACTTGGGGCTATCTGCATTCCTCTGTATGGACGCACTCCAAAGAAAAAAAAACAGGGACAGGGACTCTGCATTTTTCCCATAATTCAAACAAATTGCCTCTTTACCTCCTACTATTACTAGCATTAGTAATAAACCCAGGGACCTTGTTATGACATGTTAATTTCTTTCTACGGGGCATTAGAGACTGGCTGCTTGAGCCTCATACTGTCTCTCTTGTATTCCTGAGCAGTTCAGAAGACGCAGACTAGCCCTGGGTGTCTGTCCTAGCTCACAGAACTCTGAAAGCCAGCTCAGCTCTCCTACAGAGATTGCTGCAAAGTACAGCATCGGGCACAGCACAAGAGCACGCAGAAATAGCATGGGCACGAGGAAAAGGGAAGCACGGAGAAGCTATTTATTCTCATTCGCATTACCTGCTCAGTTCCTTCTTCTGTAAATGTGAAAGATTGAATAGGGAAGGTCTTGAATTAGGGAAGTCTGAAGAACAGAAGTTGCATATTAATGGTCTTGTGTTGTGTGTTATTCCAGTTACTGTGTAAAGCAGACTAAAGCCTAAAGGTAGTGCTACTCATCATTGGTTTATTTCACACTTATCTGGTAAGAAGTCAGGACAGATTTTATTTTAATGCAGGAATGAAGTGCCAACACTGATTCAGATCAAAGGGAATACTTGCTTTAAACCACAGAGTTAATACTATTCAGTTCCCGTGGAACACAGACTGAAAATTCATTAATGTGTTCGGTAGCGGTAGCAAAGAGTTTAAAAGATTTTCTCTGTATGTGCATGTGTTTGTAATAATGTTTGTACTGTGTTAAGTCCTGTAACTTTTTAAACATATCATTATCCTATCTCTTTCACAGGCCCAGATAAAATCTGCTGCCTCACAGATATATATATTAAAAAAAAAAAAAAAGGATTACAGAAAAAGAGCTTTAACTAAAAAAAACCTACATTTAGTTTGAGAACAAGGAAGGATACAGCTAAGAGAAGATGGTGGGAAAGAATAGTTACTTTATCTGTGCTATCAGATACTAGCTGCTGCTGCAGTCAGATTATTGAACTAGATATACTAATGATTTTCTCAGTCTCAAAACTTGTTCAAATTCAGTGTTCATTTTGTAAAAGTTGCGGGTTTATATGAAGTGTTAGATTTTCATGTACCTCCTGACAAGGATCAATAGTTACAATCCTTCTTTCCACGTTAGAGATCTAATGCAAGTAGGCTGTGCTTCACAGCTCAAGGTGCGACATAGCACAGCAATAAAACCTGCTATATTGACAGAAGTGCAATATAAAGCAAAATATGATATAAAATATTGCACTGAAAATTTGAAGAAATTCCTATGGGTCTCTAAAAGGGTTCATAGTGCTTACAGAAAAAGCGGTGTAAAAAGCCATGAATAAACGAAAAAGCTGTTAAAGCCTGAGTCACAGTGCAAGACATTTTCTTTGTGTTTTACTTTGTAGAAGCAAAAAATACAGATGTCTACATTATATTCTTCTATGTTCTTAAAAAAGAACAGGGAGTTCTTTTGCAAGGCATGTATGGCAGTGTTTTTCTCTGTTGGATGTCTAGATTTAAAATAAGTATCAGACATGCTTCTCTAATTTGTTATATACATTTATCATTTTAAAGGGGGGGGGGGGGGGAGGGGAGGAAGTCAAAATAATGGTATAAATCCTGGACCTTAGTGACAAATGACATACCGGCTCCAGGAAATCTTTCTGCTTGGTAGTTAGTTAGAGTGTTCATCTAAGAGATGAGTGAAGTGAGCTGAGGCTCTCCAAGCAAATGAGACCTCAAAAGGACTCTCTGGAAGAGTGTTTAGCCATTGGCCTGCAGGGAGGATGAAACAGCGTTGCCTCCTGTGCTCTGTGCAAAGCCACAGTCTGTGTCCTGGCCAGGACCTTGCACCCAGGGATGCAGTCAGGACCTTGGAACTTGGTCCCTAAGCCTCAGCTTTCTTAGCCACATCTCTTTCTTTCTGTTTCCTGCTGTACTTAATGCTTTGTCTTTAATCTTTATAGGATAGCTAAGATGTATCCTTCACACCACTGGTGGTAATGACTAAACCATAAAGGTGCAGATGTGAGCTCAGGGGTAAGGGAGACAAGCAAGGACACCTGTAGAAAGAGATGCCCTTTACACACTCCTGATTCTGGAGATGTGGTATGTCTGCCAGGTACATCAGAGTACATCAAGCAGTGTTGCTTATCAACCATAAGCTAATTACCCAGCTGGAACTAAACTAGTTCTGAATGGAGGCTGCGTGTGGTCTTTGCTTATCCAGCATGACTGACTTCCAACCAGGATACATCAAAGGTGAGTTGACTGCAGTTAGTTCAAGTGTTTCCTTGCTCCACCTCTGGGTTTCTGCAGAACCCATTACAAAGCTTATGTGAACTGACTGGTCCACTGGATCAGATTCAACTGAGGTGAAAAGGGTCAAGGTCCTCTGAAGAAGAATAACCTAGGAAACAACACTATAGTTTTCCCCAATGTACTAAACAAGATTTCTATGACCTAAGCTTGTGTCTCATAGATGCACTGGATTCTTACACATTCAGCTAGACATTTCTCTGCTGACACTTCAGCTTTATGTGGTAATTGATAAGAACTACCAAAATCTCTTTCATACTTGTGAAAAATTGCCCACTAACATCTAGGCTGAGAGTACTACCTCCATCTACAGCCATGAAACTGGGGTGAGTTCCTCTTTTTTCCTAGCCTGAACCAGTATAAGACTAGTGACCAAGAAAAAAACAACTCAGCTTCCTATTTAAAAAACTCAGAGACTCCTATTGCTACTTTTTTTTTTTCAGTGTTTAATAAGCCAGACCTTTTTCAAGTTCAGCATTGAAAAGGGTGCACACATCAAAAATCCAGTTTGTAGCTGGTAAGTTCATTAGCATCACTGATAACAGAAGAATTCTCTTCTTAAGTTCAATGTGAAACTCCTTAATTTTTTTCTATCTTGCATTTGTTCAAAGCATAGCATGTTTGAAGCAAGATCAGCAACAAGTCTGTTTTTTAATGAATTTGACCCTACAGTCCTTAATACATCCAAATGACTGTCCTCACTCTCAGCACTTCTCTTTTCCAAAATAATAAACAAATAGCTCCAGCAAATTTGGTACGAAGAAGATTTTTGCATCTTCCTACGGGTCAGCCACATTTCCAGGAAGGATTTAATTTAAGCTGTACACTAAATCAGTTAGTAGCGCTGTGCTACCTTCCCAGAAATGCCATCATACAAAGCAGTACTTCCAGGAATAATATTGCAAAAGCCTGGCTACAACCCAGATGTTCATTGAAGAGCCAGGTCTAGATTCAGCCTCTTCTCTAATCAAGGAAAAAGTCTCAGCACAGTGGAGCCTTGTTGAGCATCTAGCACTTAGAACACCCATCTGCCAGCTTCCAGGGCTCCAACAGGTCCCACTCCATTCTCCAGCCCTGTCTACACCAAGCTTCTGCTTCCTCTAGGGCTTGGGAATGGTGTCTGGGAAGGAGTGGAAAAGCTTTTTATCTAGTCCCCATTGCATCCACAGCAAAGCCAGGAATATTTTCCATGGTATCAGCCAACAAGTCCAGGCATTTGGAGAAGGCTGGGTTCCTCTGGGGCTGAGCCACTTTATGTGAAAGCCTGTGCTAGTGGAGGAGCTAAATTGCTCATGGTAATCTCAACTGACTTGATATAAAATTCAGACATTTCTGTCATATACATTTGCTAATTGTATCCTCCAGTGTTTTTTGCATCTCAGGAGGAAAAAAAGACAGCCCGTGGAAGAACCTACCTTATCTGCACAACAGTCAGCAACTAAGGGTGATTTCACTATGAAGATCTCTTTAGTTGGAAAAGTGTCTAGTTTCTTCTTGCTTATCAATAAACATGTCTGTACTGTTTTAAAATATACGGTTGTGTATTCTATCAGGTTATCATATATCAAATTATTTGATTAGACTACCTAACAAAATATTTTGGCAGCCTTTTGTACGCAGTTGCACAGGCTGCAGAAGGTGCTGTAACAAATCCCATGGCAATTCTTTCTGCTTTGCCTAAAAATGTCTCCTTCCCACATCGCCACAGATGAAAAGTAAGTATTTGAGCACATGATGTTATACAAGTGTTGTGTACATGACGTCAAAATTCGCTTACAACTTATCATCATAACTTGGTGATTTCCATGCTTGTGGAAAGGAGTGCAATTGATTTTATTTAAATAGCAGATGAAGTATTCATCAAAATAGCACCAACAATTTTCACATTTCAATGGTTAATACTAATGGAGAAAGTCACTCTGGAGTGACTCCCCTGTGAGATAATCGGCTTGAAGCAGGCTGAACCAATTTGAAACAAACAAGATATTCCCCCACTCCTCTGACCGTGGATTTATCTGCTCTTTTCCCAGCCAAAAATAAATTAACAACTAAACTGTGCACAGCCTATGTAGGTCACACAGTTGATGTACTACCTTCTGCAGCCTCCTGCAAGAATTCATTTGTTAATACTGAGCAGCTGTGACAGTCACCCTGCACTGGAGTCATCCATCCAGAATGTAACGCTAACGAGGCTGGCTGCTTCTTTCCAGCAAGAGCTGTTTCCAAAAATCAGAAGAACAGGTGTCTCTCACATCCTTGAGATCTGGCTCTGGGCTCCGCGATGCCGTTTCAGAGTCCAGCTGCACCACTTGCTTCAGATATGCTGTGGCACAACAAAACGTGCTGTCATTACCATTTCTCTGGCAGAGAGTGGGTGTAAATAATGTGCCCACATTAGTGAAGCTCAAGGGATCTCCATGGAAACATTTAATCGTTGACATTTAAGCTCCTGGTGCTGATAAGGGAGGCAGCTGACTCCTGACCTATTACTAATGGTTTATCAAGGTAGGAAGCAAGATTTTTTGCCTTGACCTGGCTAGAAATGATACAGTGACAACAAATGCTATTGAGTCTCTCCTCTTTTCTTTCTTTCACCTCCTGAGTGTAGCTTGCAGTTCTATTATCGGATTTTTTCTTGACCTTTTCTCATTCATGTCATGTTGGGACAATGTGGGATAGGACTTACCAAGGAAATGCCAGCCTCCCAACCCACCCTCTAAAGCAGCATAGCCAACTTCTTTTAAATTGTAAAAAAATAAATCCCGGAAAGCTCTCAGATCATGCAAGGCGAAACAGAAGACACCTACAGGAAGTTACACTAAAGTGACATTACATTTCTCACAACATCCTGAGCATCCACATGCACACACTCTGGAGAGTGTGATCCATATGAAGAATTTCGTTAGAGGCTCTAATGAATCCAGCCTCCCAGTGTCCTGTGCAAGGCAGGATCTGATCCTCTGTAGGCATTGCTGTGCTCACTGTGAGCTGGGTTTAGAGTATTGTTGCTTCTTCCCCTGCATATCCCATCTGTGTCAGGAACCATAATGTGCCAGAAGCTGAGACCAGTCTAAATTTTGCACCAGTCAGCAGGTCTTCCAGACTCTTCACCCCTGGCCTCCAGAGCACTTTTAGTGCACAAAACATAGTCCCTCATCTGCAGCAGCTCCCTGTCAAACCTTCCCACTCAGAGCAGCCCAAGCCCACCATGAACCAAACATCCCTCCCCTCTGGTTTTGAAGTGACAGTCCATCCTTAAAATAAATATTGCAGTGTGCTGGCTTCCTTCTGAACTGACAAGCATCTCCAGTAGTGCCCTATCAGTTTCCCCTGACCACCCAGTGGCAGACCAGGACAGTGGCATCCTGATGGCAAACGCGTATGATGAGCTGCCCTCCATTCAGCTCTTAATTAGTCACAGTTTCGGTCCCAGTTTTGTGAGTGATTTTGTGCTGGCTCTGGCTTTGAGTTGTGCTTCATTACAAAATGTGATTTGGCTTCAAGGAAAAGTCTTAAGTATCTGGCTTTTCTTGTGGGAGAAAACTCATCATTCTTTTACTGTTTTTATTCCAGAATAATTTACAGGATTTATTCTTGTTAGGGTACCCATATATAGCTCCCATTACATCTAACATGACTGATTGGCTGCAGAAAAGATAGAAAGTCCTACATAACTACGTCATACAAATTAAAGGCTGATGACTGCTTGGCTGATGCCCAATTAGCAAATTAACTCTGTGTCATTCCTTGTAAAACAAAACATAACATTTCACTTACAAAATCCACTATTGCATTTTCCATCCTTGCTATTTTTATAGCATTTATTCATGCATGTGGTGGGGCAGAATTTGGAGATTTGTCTGGTTTTATTTTCATTACTAAATTGTAGGCTTAGGATCTGGTTAAGGCTGACTCCAGCATGGTGTCAGTGTAAGTCCCTACAGGGACCAGAGAATGGGTTGGACGTTAGGGTGCTTTCCTGCATTAGCTATAGAACCTCCACCTAATATCAGGGCAAGATGTTTCATCAAGCTGTGACTCAGTCTTTCTGTAGTAGAATAGGTATAATATTGAAATAATTGGTATTTTTGTGTAGAAAATACTATTAATTATAGGGACTAATATTATATATTTTATTACCAGAAATGAATAGCTTTGTTTCCTACCTCTGGACACTCATCGTGCGAGTAGCTGTTACACTAATGTTGACTAATAGTGCAATTGAGACAAGGAAGATGTAAGAAGCCTGCCAGAAAATGGAAGGTTTCATCCTCTTCTAGCATACATCCATTAAAAGATATTAATGCATACCAGCTATGCCTGGTATCCCTTTTAGTTCATGCTTTTAGAATTCATAACCCAAGCAAGGATTTATCATAAAACTTTGCTCATTAACATAACACTGGAGGCTTTTAAATGCTTAGAATAGGCTGCCTTACCCATATAAGAGGTGTATAAACACCATCAAAGAAGTGGCCCTACTGGCTGTCAAAAGATGAAAACATACCATCATGCTGATTAACAGAATTTGGCTATTTGGAGTAGGATACACATACGTTATAGTGTTGAAGGTCCTGACTTCAATTGCAGCTTGAAATACAATCAGTCAGTGTCGCTCACGTGCCATCTTCCTCAGATTTTACACCTCATGGATCTAAAGGACTTCCTCTCTGATCTTATTGCAGGAGGTTTCGCTCAAAAGCGCTATTTTTTTACTTGAAAGCCACGTGCTTTTTCTGAATTTCCTGTTCTCTCACATTTTTTCATTAAGAGTGTCCCCCTGGACTGGCATTCTTTTTTTAATTGATTTCTTTTTAATGGCTATCCCTTAGTTATTTCTCAAGAATGTGAAGGCACAATACAGTATATTGAAGCATTTTTCCTTAGCTACACCTGAGGTAAGAAATGAATTTATTGTTTAGCATTTGTGTACCCCTTTTATCATCACTGATACCCATTATGTGGGAGGGGTGTTGGGATAGAAAGAAAAAGCTTGATAAATCAGAGATAAGCTCAGTATCCTGACACCTTAAATGCTGAACTGTGCATGAGGAATGGAGAGTCAGCTCTGCTCGTGCTTCCAGCTGTTATTAATCCTGACATGTTCAGAAATTTTTGGCACACACTGTTTTAACCTCCTGCAGTTTAAATACATTTAACGTTCTCCCTCCCTATTCCCCATAATGACTGTAATGTGTGATTTTGTTTTATCTCAGTAATCATATCCTTCTCCCTCTGAGAACAAACTCAGCCCAGCACCCCACATACAGGCGTAGGAAGAGCAGGCTTATCTGTTTGTACAGAATGTGCCATTGCTTGTTACCATAGAGCTAATGCTACTTAATAACATTTAAATAATAATTTATATTGCAAAATATAACTTATTCTGTTGTGACCCGATAAGACTAACTGCCATTGATTATTTGCAATACTACCCATGGATGCTTAAAAACAAGTACTGGGGGGGGAAAGAAAACATTTTCATAATAAGATACATTGGTTGCTGGGCTTGTCAGTAAGTACCTAGGCTCATGAGGATTTCAAAAACATTCATTATGAACCAGTGTTTTTTCCTGCCTAAATCCTTCCCCATGGAGCCCCAGCTGCCAAATTACTTCTGTGTGTTAGCTAGGCAAACTGAGTGCTAAGTCTCTTTCCATGTTCTCTTTCATTATGGGACTGCACAGTACCTGGGGTAAGGGTACGTGTCAGGGAAATGGTTCCTGGAGGAGCATACGCACTCCGGAGGAATATACTCGAGGAAAGCCTGGAAATGATGCTCACAGGGGAATAAAACATAAAATTGTGAGCTCAGACCAGCAACCATTGCCTCTGTTAATTTCAGTGGGGCAATGACTGTGAATAAGATTTACATTAGTTAAGCTTGCCAGATCTGCAGCCTTGGGAAAGGCTCCACAAAACAGCAACTGCAGTCAGTGACATTTCACTGCACGTTGGCAGACCGTGGCTATATCACTATAGAACAATAATTTTGTTTGTGATGGGAATTGCCCAAAGGGAGAAGAAGGAATATCTGGATATCAAAATGAAGAAGAAAGAAGGGAAAAAGCTATGTATTTGTCACTGTGACGGTATATTTGATGCAATTAATGCCATAAAGCTATGTGACTTCTTTCCTTTCCTAGAAAACATAGAGCTTTGAGCTATCCTAGAAAATTGCTATGTATGAAAGGGAGTAACAATCCCAATTTCTAAAAGTGAAAATATCTGTAAAGAATTCAAGAATTCTCCGATATTAGACCATTTAAAATGTGTTTAACAAATTCGATACCACAATGACTATAGCTAGATAACACTCACACACTAGAGGTGAAGTCCAAAGGGGTGAGCACTGCAGGAGCAGGGCATGCAGCAAATAAAAGGCTGAAAGAAGAGTGTCTTTAGGGTGGCACACAGGTATCAGTAGGTAAAACTGAAATAAAGATTTATCTTTTAAATCCCACATTTTCTGCATGAAGCATTTCTGTTTACAAAGGATTCACAAATGAAAACACATCTTCCCTAAGATAGCTGCCTAAACCCTTACTTTTAAGACAGTGGCAGGACTTCTGCCCTTCAGGAAGGAGGAGCTGATCTCTCTCTCCTACTCCTGCTTTCCAGCACCTATTAAAGATCAGCTGAGTACTAGGAATTAGAAGTTTAAGGTTCAAGACTCTTCTTGAATAAATGAGATTTTAATTCCTTTTAGGTGTTTGGGATGACTTCAAATGTGACTGGACACTAAAATAGGAAATAAATCACTAAAAAATGTTTTTAAAGAGTTGAGTTTAAGAGGGGAGGGGCCTCAGAGAGTTGGAATTTGACCCTTAGCCCCTTGGGCCCATAAAGCCCCCTGCTTAGGCATATAGGGTTTCCCTGACATAAACCTAGCGTAACCCAGAAGTGCATTAGGCTTTTGGTATTTTGATATTTACCAGGTGTGTCTGGATAATGGGCAATTTAACCTTTCCAGCAAACCCGCTCTACTGGCCCGATTTCACTTTTCTCAGCATCAGTTATTGATCGTGATATTTGGCTAATATTACATTTGACCCTCTAAAGAAGTATGTGTGTTTATGTTCCATTGACTTCAGTGGCATTAGCTGGAGTGAAAGGAGTGGGTAGGTCTTTGGAGGATCAGACTTACTCTACCTTAAACTGTAAGAGTTGCATCTAAAGGGCACCATGTCAAACTCACATCTGGTGCAATTCTGGTGGCATTCTACAGGGAAGAACATGGATATTTATAGATGTGAGGTAGGGGCACACTTGATTATGCTATTAACAGATGGTATTTAGTAAAAAATTAGAGGGAGAAAAACACCATTAACCAAAGGTAAATTTTATTAAGTTTTTTATTACTTAAGGTAGAGATTTGGCTAATGTTACTGTAAGGACATTTCTATACAAAATATTTATGAGAATGTCTCTTTTCAGATATCTATTTGAGGTAGAAAAATCCATTTTTATTAAATAACTTCCTGAGGATTAAAATAATGCTTCCAAAACCACATACCTTTAAATATGTCACTAATATTTTTTCATTAGTTTTTTATAAAATATAGAATTATGTGGGTTTTGTCAAAAAATGAGAAACAAATGTCATCAATAACTTATATATCTTAATTGTACTAATGGTATGAGAACTACACTAACCAGTTCAATATAATACTATAGAAAACACCTAAAAGACAATGCTCATTCTATGCAGTTATTGACACAATATGTGTGGTGTAACGTAATACATTTATTAATACAATCCATTCAAGACAGCAGCAAGCCAGAAATTTCACCCATTTGCAATATAACATTTGCTCTATGTAAAACTAAATTCAGAGTAGAAGAAACTGGAGTAATTTTCTGGGCTATGTTTAATAGCGGTATAAGTTATTTTTGTTGACAGAGTGCCCAGAATCTCCTGTTAAAATCAAGTAACCATTTTAACAGGTGCTGTAAAATGTTCATTTGCAGTAACTTCTGTTCAGAATACCTTATCAACTGAGCTGACCTGACAGGCTAAGAGGAGGGCTGAGAATGACACAAGTAGTTACTGTGACAAAATCATGGTTGAAAAAAGAGGAATGACTTCATGAGTCCGATCAAGAACATCTTCGTACATTATTTCACATGCACATTTTAAAATATTTTTCTTCATTTTTCTAAATAAGAGACCTGGCTTTTCACACTTATGTGAAGTAATTTTTATTTATGGTAGTATCCGATATTGATGTTGTCCTCAGATAACATGGGTGTGAATAACAACTGTAAATGCAGGATGTCTGCATTTACATTATATGCAACTGCAAGCAGGGGTGTTCCATGTGAAAAAAATATCCTTCTTGTTGTGGACAGATGAGCTTTAGTTAGCCTAGGAGTCACTTCACCTTTACTTGCCTAGAATCTTTGACCTGTCAAGTAATTTATCATGTTCCTGAAAGAATCTTAGCTATAGTAAAAGCCAGGTCTTCACAAAAGTTGGAACCAGACCCTGAGAGGAACTTTGGACAAAGTTCAGTACCAAAAAAACATGGGCATTTTATACCTGTTTGAGCTTTGTCCCTTTTCTTTCTGGGCTAGAACCTTGTTCAAGTTCTGCCTAGCACTTGTGACTTCGGTTAAACTGTGTTTATTTGTGTCCACCAAAGTTTGAATGATGTCAAGAAGATAGATTAGGAATTAGTAGTTTTTCCTTTCATTTTTTCAGCTCAGACAAGGAGTGTTGTGATTTCTTGTACATCTGTGCTGTGATTTCCCTTATTAGTTCCCGCTTGTTTTTGGTTTTTTTTTCACATTTCAAGTCCCCAATGCAAGTTCTTTCCTTCTGCATGGCAGCTGTTAGGTGTGAAAGCTGCTTGCTGTGTGTCCTGAATTTTCCTATTCAGTAGTACTGATTATACTTCATTCAAATTATCAGCAAAAATTATTACATACTAATTCTGCTTTTTAAGGCTGTAATGATTTGAAAGCTCTTATACCCGCCTATATGTTTGCTATATAGTTTCTATTTCATGTTACATATTTATCGAAATGTGAATCTAGTATTGCCCACAATGGTTTTCTTGTGCTTTCCTTGGTGACAAATAGTCCAAGGTTGAATTTAATAGTCATGTGTTGACCTGTCTTAAATAAGTCTATCTGAATTAAAATTATCTTTGAAGAGAGAATTTGCAAAGAGAGGAGCATTTGGAGGTGTTGAAGAGAGTGTGTTTAAATTACAGGACAGACTGAAGGATCACTTGTGCTGTGAATGTCCAAGAATATCCCTAATAATCACAAATCAATGATCATGCCTGGACTTTTCAGAAAACTCAAAATAATTGTGTGGTACATATTCAGGGACAGTCCAGTCCAACGCAGTGGCTGAAGGGTGAGTTCCACCAACATCCAGTATTTGGCAAAAAAACAGTGCAATTTTGCACTGACTAGACCAATCCTGTTCTTAAAAGCTATAATTTTAACAACTAAGTTAACACTGAATGTTTTTCCTAAACAACAAAAGATATATTTTGTTAAATATTTTGAACATGCTGATTTATAGTCTCCTCTCCAGATTGCATGAGAAAGCTAGATATATGAAGTACTACTGGGACATAAATTCTTGCTACAAACATAATGACTTATCAGGCTCTTCGTCCCAAGAGCAATTTAAAATTATGTCTGGTACAATTTACAGTCTGTGGAAAAGAGGTAGCAGCAGAAAAATGAATTATTCTTGTGATCATGCTTTGTTAGTTTTGAATCAGATCAACATTTGAATCAAAGGACCTTTTTGGGTGGTAGGGTAATATCAATGTAAAAAACATCCTGGTTTGTTATAACATCAAATGAAACAACCTGTCAAAAAAAATCCATATCTATTTGGTAAGCAGAATTGTAAGATAAAATGCATGCATGGCTCCTGTTGGACGTGTATTTGTAAGTAAGTCACTTGCTTTTTTCATCTCTTTCAGTTTCTTTTAAATTTAAATAGCTCCTAGTCTTCATATCAGAGACCTTATCTGAGTCAGGTATTACCATCACTAGGTCTGCACTAATATTTCAAAGGTCTCAGGGCAACTTTCCCGAGACAGCAGATAAGATTGATAAAAACAAAGCCAGTAGGAGGCATTAGAGTTTCATTTATCATTAGGTCCAAAACAAACCCTAAAGAGGGGGAAATCCTTGTGTAGAACACGGATTATTAGCCAAATGTATCACCAGTGTGCATTTTACCGGCGTAACTGTACTGGAGGCTTCTGGTCTTACAACAGTTTTTTGTCCACATATCTTGAGTATCCTTCTGAGTTTGGCAACTGTTTTGGAAGTCATTCCAGGGAAAGAGAGTTGAGGCAGAGCAGAAGCCTAAAGTGTGACTTCTGATTTTCTTCTGGCCTCCCTCCTGGGAGTCCCACAGACAAAGAAAGCAAATGCACTTGTCAAGGCTAGGACAGTCAATCTCCCTACAAATAACACCCGATTCAGGACATAGCTATGCAACTATTTGAGTACCGTTTTGAAGATAGTTTTTTTCTTTATCTGAATTTGGCCCTTAGACTAATATTACTCATTGAATGTCAATTGCGCTACAATCAGAGACATCTAGATATTTCAATATTTCATATCCTTACTCCCTTTTTAAATCTAAACAGCATGATTGAGATATGTTTACATTTTTATTCCCCAGAGGTGATCTTACAACAATGGTTGTCACACTGTTGTTGATGGCAACATTATAAATTCAGGACTTTCAACCTGTCTTTCCCAGGAGAACGTTTGAATCCAGTTGAAGCCTGACAAGCTCCCAATGATCTTGTCTTCACAACAGTATGCTTTGCGATGAGTCATACCATCTGAATGCAGCTGCAGTGAGATTTGATCACTGGCATATTATACTTTTTGATCTGATGGGGTCCTCATTGTGTATTCACATTGATTATTTCATCTCCAGGCTGAGGCCTTATTACAAGTTTGTCTTTGGTTACCTGGTCTCAGAGATCTCCACTGGAATTGTTGAACTCAGGGGCTGTGTTGCAGGTCTAAACTCTGGTATAAAGTAACAGTTCTTGAGGCAGTATAGGAAGTTGAATTAATCTGGCTGCCATATCACAAATCTCCACATGAGCTGATTTTCCCTTTTCTCATCTACTTTGGTTCCTAACTGCTACATAGTGTGTCTAGAAATTTCATCCACACACACTGTAGATGTACATTTTCCCACCCACTCACTCGAAGTACTGACTGTACTCAGAACAAAGACAAATAATTTTGAGTCTGCCTTATGGGGAAGTGCAGAGGACAGGTAAATTGTCATGAGACATGTAAACCATGGTCACTCTGGAATAAATCTTTGTATGTGATTGCAGTTCCCTGAATATCAATGGCTTTGCATCCATAGAAGGCCATTGATATCATCAGCAGTAATGATGGAAGAGTGAACAACTCAAGCTAAATCAACATTTGTCAGGAAAGACTTTTTATCTACTGCCTGTCGTTTTCCATTCACATACTATACAATGGCCAAGAACTTTCTAGGGTTGTTACATGGGGTATATATTCTGTATCTTTCATATTCTGAAAAATGCAGACAATGTTTTATGCTACCTTTTCTGTGTACTAACAGGGACCACATACTGATTCCCCCTTTTTCTTTTAGATTTATTTTCATATGTTTGTATAAACATATCTTTAAAAGGGAGTTTTGCCATTTGTTTGAATGAGGCCAGGACTTCCAACCTGTTTCTTTTAAAATGAGACCATACTACAGACAGGACCCATCTGCCACAACCTCTTCAAATTTTCAGGCCCCCAAGACTACAGGGCAACATGAGGAGAGAGCATAAATTGTATATCTGCCTGATATGGAGATCCCTGTTGTCAATATATTTCAGTTTCCTGCAATATACTTACATAAAAGTCATAGCCATAAGCAATTTTCATCATAGAAACTTTAGCTGAAAGGTATCTCTGGAGGTCTTCCAGTCCAACTTCCCACTCAAATTAGTGGCTATTCCTAACATCAGTAAGCCGTGGCTTTGTTCAGACAAGTCTTAAAAAATTCCAAGATACCACGATCTCTCTGGGCCCCCATTCCAGTGTTACACTACCTTCCCAGTCAAGCAGGTTTTCCTAATGTTCAGGCTGAACCTATCAAGCCACAGTTTGTGACCGCAGAACCTCACTGTACCATCTTGCCAAAATAAATTGGCTCCATTATCTTTGTAACTACCCTTCAAGTTTTGTAGGCTGAACCTCTGCCACTTATTGTGCCAGTCACTGTTCCTAATCTGTGGATTTGCTGAGAACAATTTTTGTGTCACCATCCAAGTAACTGATGAGGACAATGAACATGGATCCCAGTGTTGACGTATAGATTACAAGACTACACTCCTCATCACCTGCCGCCAGCCAGACATCAAGTCACTGATCACTATCCTCCACACCTGACAGTTCAGCCAGGTTTCTAGCAGTCCGTTTATCCTGTTCATGTCTTGTGTGTTTACAAACTAATATACTGTGAGAGACAGTGTCAAAAGCCTCACTGAAATTGTTTATTAAAGTCATCACTCTCTCTTTATCCACACAGCCAATTATTTTTCTACAGAAGGCCATTAGGTTGGTTAAACAAGACTTGCCCTTGTAAATCTGTGTTGACTGTTTCTAATTACTTTCTTGTCCTTCACATGCTTGGAAATGGATTTTCAAGAGATTTTTCCAAGGACTGAAGCGAGGCTGACTGGCCTATAGCTCCCTGGGTCCCCTATCCTGCCTTTTTTGGAAACAAGCATAATGTTAGCTTTTTTCCCCACTTAAAAAAGACTTGCCCTGTTTGCCACTGTTTTTCACAGGTAATACTGTCACCATCACATCCACAAACTCTGCCAGCATCCTTATGTGAATCTCATTATCTCCATGGATCACAGTTGAGTTCAGCTGCTTTAAGGAGTCCCTAACCTGTTGTTCCCCCACTGCTTTCCACACTCCCCCTTCTCAGACTGTCCCAGTAAGCACAGAGGTCTGGGATGAGGCTTTGCTTACCTGTATAAGTAGGCATTCAGTGCTTAAATATTTTCCATATTGTTCATGATTGTCCCCTCTAGCCATCAGTGAATCTGTATATTTTCCTGAGTTTCCTTTTGCTAATAGGCTCTGGTCTTCCTCGTTTCATCCCTAAGTACCCAGGCAATGCTTTTTAAGTCGTTTTGTTTTTGTTGTTGCCTGTACCTTTTTCTACCTCTTGCATGTTTTCTTTTTATGTTTTAGTTCAGTAAGATGCTGCCTGCTTAGCTGAGCAGTGCTTCTGCTAAAATTCCCAGCTTCCCTGCACAACAAGATGGCTAACTCCTGAGATTTCAGTAAGTTCTTGAAAAATCAGACTGCTTCTCTTACTAGGGAATAAGGATACACCACTTTGGCTGGAGATTACATGTATTGTGACTTGCCTTCATTTCCCTCAAATATTAAAAAAGCTTCTATAAGTGGTAGAAAAAATATTCTGTTTAATTACTCAGTTAAACAGCTTTTCTTCTTAAAATAACAGCTGTCCTATACTTCAAATAGGCATATGTTATAGTACCAGAAAGGGGTACTATAACTATATATAGGAAGAGGGAGTGGGAGCAGATCATACGTACATTCATTCACTGTAGAAAATTCTTCCCATCCTTATTGGCTTTGGACAAAGAAGGATTGTGCATTTAACCATTCCCTTCCCTCTTCCAGGGACCACATCCCCCCAGGAGTCAGACTGCTGCTCGGTTGCCCCTTGAATCTTGAACTACCTTAATCTGAAGTTTGGGACTTGAAAGAAGACATATACCTTTTCTGCATTCCATGAAAAGACCTCCCGTTCTTGCACATGCACATAGCCTCTCCCTCCTCTTCCTCCTCCCTAGAGCTGGTGCAGCACCATACCCTGGGCTGTCTGGCTGTGTGACACTTGTCACAGTGCAGCTCTGACTGTTGTTTACCTGTGCCAGGGAGAAACCCACCTTTGCACATCCTGTAGGGGCAACCTCTTCCAGCTGCTTCCTGCCTCCCTGTCCTCACTGCAAAATCCCACCCACCCACCACGCACCTCTAGCTCTGCAACTGCACCTTAATCTTAGCTATGGAGTATGAGCTGTCGCTTCAATAATATGAGTTAAATCTTTATTCTGCATTAATTTAGAACTGGAATTTGAATTCCTGAACATCCCAAAGCTGTTGATATGTCTGTTCTTTTTACCCTCTATACAGTGCTTTTGAAGATGTTGAAAGTTAAGGAGGAGATGTAAGAGTAACAAGTACTTACAAGAGGTGAGGACTACAATTCCCTGCTAAAATGATAAAGCAATCATTTTGTGCTGATGGGATAATGGCAGGATAATTAAACACCTACTTCACATGCCTGATCTCTGCAGCTGTTGAGAGAGGGAGAGCAGTAGCTGATCTTTATTGTTTCCTGGAACATGATGGTATAAGCAGCACCCATGGCAGGTTAGAAAGTATGATGCAGCTGAGAAACACAGAAGGTGAAATTGCTTTGGTTTAGAGAAGGAATTAATTGAGCTGCCTGGGAGAAGGCTCTGATCTTCCATTTTGAACAAAAAGAAACCATCCCACATACTGAAACCTAGAGGAGCAGCCCCGTCGTTTTGGCAAAGGCTGGGAAAGCAGATGTTACCAACGTTTAATATTGCCTGAGTTGGGATAGCATTTTCATATTTAAAGACTATAGTACACTATTTGAAGGCTAAGAGTTTTTAGCTGGTGTCAGCATGAAACTGAAAACATATCATGGAGACTAATGTGAACTTTATCTGATATGGTGAACAGGTTAACAGTATGAAGTGGATTTGCATATATATTAGCAGCACTTTTCCAAACATAGATTATAAGAAACTAGTCAGAAAAGTCATGAGGGAGATATGAAGACTGGTCAGGGAAAATGGATTAATAATGGGTAGTAAGCAGGCCCCTGAAGGATCATAATAAATGATAAAGGATCCTCCTGGCTGAATATGACAGATGAGGTTGCCTGGAGCTATTTTCTATTTAACATTTATATTAGTGATTTAGAAATTGATTTGATATGGAGTGCATCAAAATTTACAGATGACAAAGGCGTGAGGATTTCTAAAGCTGATACTTGGAGGACATGAATGGATTACAAAAGAATTTAATGAGGATGCAAAAACAAGGCTGGCATGTGGAATTGAATATTGGCAAATAGAAAAGGTATGCTCAGAGAGACTTAAATATCCCTTCAGTTTTGTACCTTGAAAAGTGGCATTTGAGAAAAACAGAATTCACAGGAGGGCTCCTGAGCCATTTGTAACTTATTTTAGTCTTGCTAAAGTTCCCTGCATGGTGGTAAATGTTCTCTTCAACACCCTTCTGCAGCATTTCTTTAGGTGATTATTTTCATTCTCATCTTAGTCTTATGTTATTGCTGAATGTCATACAAGGAATATAATTTTAATATGAATCATACTTTTTAAGCACTCACACCTACTATGTCCAAACATATATCTAGAAAATATCATAAAAGATTAACTGTTTTAAATGCTTTCATTTTAGAGGGTGAGGACATAGAGAGGGATAATAGAAGATTCTGTAGAAGAAAACTATTGACTTTGCTCTCACTCCAATGAGGAAAAGACATTCTCATTTTGACTAATTGAAAGTAGATTTTGTAGGATATATATTAGCTCTATTTTTACAAAGAAGTGTTGTTTTAAGGGCAAGCTAGGCATGGCAGCTAGGCATCTCAGGAAACTGCGGAGCTTGCTTGCTTTTGAATAATTATGTGTCCCTTTATAAAATACCTAGGAAAGCTGAATAGGGTGGCTTACATTTCCAAGAATAAAATTTAATCAAAGGCACTACATAAAATTTAACTTCTTATAACACATGGTGCCCAAACTATCGGATTCTCCAGGACACTTGGTCATTTTGATTGTGACTCTTAAGAAAACAATTAAGTCCTGCTACAAAGCTTATTAGTTATCAAATCCTGCCCCTGGTCAATCCTTTGTTTGAACCATCAAAAATAAAGATTGAAATTAGGATGAGTTGAATTCCAGAATTTAGAATGTAGCATAAGTGCTGTACAGGACCAGACCAAGCACCAGAATCAGAATCATGATTTAACTGGCAGTGAACCAGCAGAGCATTTGAGAACAAGGCAGATGTGAATTTCTTCACATTCAATGGCAAATCCTTCAGTTTAAATATTTTCTCAGTCAGAAGTCATGTTTTTTAACTGGTATCTCTTCAGAGCTTGCTATAGTCTTTCCGGATGAACAGAATAAAATAGAATATTTCATTCGGAAGGAACCTGCAATGATCACCTACTCCAACTGCCTGAACAATTGAGGGCTGACCAAAAGTTAAAGCATCCTATTAAGAGCATTGTCCAAACACATCTTAAACGCTGACAGGCATGGGGCATTGACTACCTCTCTAGAAAGCCCATTGCAGTGTTTGACCACATTCTCAGTAAATCAATGATTCCTATTGTCCAGTCTAACCCCCCCCAATGTAACTTTGAACCAGTCCCTTGCATCCTGTCACTGGATGCCAGGGAGAAGAGCTCAGCATCTCCTTCCCCACTGCCCCTCCTCAGGAAGCTGTAGAGAGCGATGAGGTCACTCCTCAGCCTCCTTCTCTCCAAACCAGACAAGGCCAAAGTCCTTAGCCACTCCTCATAGGACATTCCTTCCAGCAGCCCTTCCACCAGCTTTGTTGCCCTCCTCTGGATGAATTCAAGGACCTTCATATCTTCTTTAAATTGTGGGGCCCAGAACTGCAAACATTTCTCAAGGCGAGCCTGCACCAATGCTGAATAGAGCAGGATAATCACCTCTTTTGACTGGATAGATATACTGTGTTTAATACACCCCAAGATGCAGTTTGCCCTCTTGGCTGTCAGGGCACACTACTGACTCCTGTCAAGCCTGCTGTCAACCAGCACCTCCAGATCCCTTTCTGCTCTCTGGCCACTCTTCTCTCAATTTATACTTGTGCCCAGCATTACTCCATCCTAGGTGCAGAATCCAGCATTTGGACTTGTTAAATTTCATCCCATTAACCATTGCCCAGTGCTCCAAACTATACAGACCTCTCTGTAAGGCATTCCATCCCTCAAGAGAGTCAACAGCACCTCCCAGTTTGGTAACCTGCTAATGGTGCATTCAACTTCTGCATCCAGATTGTTGATATATATTGAACAGACCCTAGAATTGAACTCTGAGGAACACTGATGATGATGGGACACCGGTCAGATGTAGGCCCATTCACTACAACCCTTTGAGATCTGCCCTTCAGTCAGTGCTTCACCCAGTGCACTGTGAACCTGCTCATCTCACCATTGGACAACTTGTCCAGAAGGATGCTGTGCAGGACAGATTCAAAAGGCTTACTAAAATCCAGAAAAACTACATCCACCACCTTCCCTTCATCCACTAGGAGGGTGACCTTATCATAGAAGGATATCAAATTAGTTAACCAGGACTTTCCCTTTGTGAACCCGTGCTGACTGTGCCTGATGAATGCATTATTCCTTAAATGCATTTCAGTAGTATCCAGTATAATATTCTCCCTAATTTTTCCAGGAACTGAGGTCAGACTTGCAGGTCTGTAGTTCTTTGGGTCTTCACTCATGTCCTTTTTTGTAGATTGGAATAACATTGGCTAGCTTCCAGTCAGCAGAAACTTCCCCATACTCCCAAGATCTTTGGTAGATTGTTGAGAGATTGTTGAGATGCCATAACATCCACCAGTACCCTGGGATGAATCCCATCAGGCCCCATGGACTTGTGAACATTCAGCTGATACAACTGGTCACTTACAATTTCAGTGTCCACAAATGAAAAGTCACTGTTTCCAACGCTCATGGTTCTCTGACTCAGGGGACCATGTAGCCCAAGATCTATCAGTATTATTAAAGACTGAGACAAATAAAAGCATTGAATGCCTCTGCTTTTTTTTTTCATCCCTATTAGTCATATGACCATCTTCAACAAGGATCTGTCCAATGTTTTCTTTAGACCTCCTCTTGCTATTAACATACTTTAAAAAGCCCTTCTTGTTACCTGAGACAACACTGGCCAATTTCAACTCTAATTGAGCTTCAGTCTTTCGTTTTTTCTCACTGAATGTATGAACCACAGCTCTGTAATCTTTCTGCAAAACCTAAACTTGCTTACAGAGGTCAGACATTTTCTTTTTCCTCATTAGCTCCACAAGGAGTTCCCTGTTCAGCCAAACTGGTCTTCTGCCCGGATTGCAGGACTTCCAACACAGTGGAATTTCCGGCTCCTGTGCTTCTAAAAGGTGATTCTATAAGACTCACCAGCACTTGTGGACTCCTAAGCCATCATAAGCAGATTCCCAGCGGGCTCTGCTGAATAGATCTCTGAATACCTTAAAGTCTGCTCTCCTGAAGTCCAAAGTAGCAACTCTGATGTTCTTTTTTCTTATTACACTGAAAATTTTAAACTCAAATATTTCATGACCACTGTTGCCAAGACAGCCACCTACTATCACATCCCCCACAAGTCCTTCTCTATTCGCAAACAGGAAAGTCTAGGAGGACACCTTTCCTAGTTGGCTCACTGAGCACCTGTGACAAGAAGTTATCTCCTACAACCATCAAGAATTTCCAAGACCTGCTCATCACAGCAGTATGTTATTCCCAATTGCAAAGGGTCCAAACAGAGTGGCTTCTCATTACATCCAGAACTTTTTTTCATGTATTAATATTCCTAAATCAAGGATCTGGCCTAGAGATCTAAAATCAGATTAAGTGGTTCCTAGTGAAACAGCATCAAAATTAATATTTATGAGTCCAGATAAAATTTGCAGGATTTCCAGGGTCTTGTAGAACCTGCAGCTCTAATGACAAGTGGTTTTGGAAATCTTTTTTTCTCTGCAGGGCAGATTGTAGGGATTTATGCTTTTTAAAGGCCCACAGAGTATACTTCTTCCTCTTCACTTAGACATCTTTAAATATTTATTCCTTTGGTTTTTCCATTGTTTTCATATCTGAAATTCGGTTAATCGTGTGCTATACTGGTGACTCTTTTTGAATTACCTTTTATAAGCTGTTTCAGAGCTGTCTCCTGTCATGTTTCACCAAGCACAGGCAAGGAGGAATTATAAATTCATTTATGCTAAGCAATGCTTTCCTGCTGAAATAGCACCCACAGTTTTTTTCGTGGATACAGGCAGAATATGGTAATATTCAGCACGGGAGAGGGATTCTTGTGCCAGTCACGTCCAAGCATGTGAGAAAGGAAAGATAGCTTGCTCCTTCCTTCTGTGTGAACGTTGGTGGATCAGGCTGGTGCCGACACAATTATTTCCATCAGCCCTGATAAATGAACTCGGATTTGCCCTTCATCTAGTGGGCTCTGAGAGGCACTTGATGGCACCATCACAGCTTACCAATTACCCACAGTTTACACTTTCCTTTCTCCTCCAGCTCACCCAATATCCAGAGTGCCTTCTCCACCTGAGGTTACACCAGAGGACTACAAAATATCTCTAAGCAGATAGATATGATTAAGTTTAAGAGACTTGAATTTCTACTTTAATTTTTTTTTGAGTAAAAATTCATGGAAAAATGAGGAAATAAACTATTACTTTCAAAATTAAGTAAAATGACTGTCATGTAATGCACTCTGATTTTTTTCCAACCATGCATAAAATCTTTTTAAAGCTGATTTCTGTTCCTATCTTTTCTTTGCCAGTAGTGATAATGCAGCATTCAAAGTAAAAAAATGATAGACTAAAATTGTTTATTTGTTTGTTTTTTAGAGAGAAATAAGGTTAAACTGAAAATTCATATATTCATAGCATTTAACAAAAAGGAAAAAAAGGGAGAAAAGACATAAAAAAGGGTAGAAAACTGTCTTGAGTGTTAAATGATGTATGATAAGTTAATGTTGATAAGGCATCATCTTTAATCATAGCATGGATGATGGTACTAAAGCAGAAACAAGGAACATGAAAAAAGAATGTTAATTGAAAAAGGGAACAAAAGTTTTAATCAAAGAAGAAGGAACTTGTAAAATGACAAGATTAATAAAAAAAAATAGAGAAGCGCTAGGGTTGCTTTGGAAGCAATTAGTTACTATCCTGGAAGGCTGTGCAACAATCAGCCTCTAATGTACTTAATGGGCTTAAAGGTCATTTCTCACCCTCAACAATTCTCCATAATTCAGTTCAGTCACAATACAAAAATCACTGGAATATTTAACTGAGTATTACCTGCTGAGGCATAAATGCTTCATTTCTGATAGCGTACAGCATTTTTAATATAACTTATTTGCATATAAATGTGTTTGCTTGTATATTGGGCTCTATGGAGAATTAAAAAAAAAAAAACAAAAAACAAAGTATTTGTCCACTGTTAAGTTTTAAAAGCAAAAGAGAAATAGGGGAAAGAGGGAAGAGAAAAGCTGAAGGGAGGCATGAAAGCTTCTTTCATAACCATACTATCACTGTAATCAGTATAATCTTCTACACAGAGAGAACATTACCTTCCTCCTCTGAGCATAGGTTGGCACCAGAGCCCAAACTTAAACCCAAATTCTCAAGTTTGCTTTGGAATGTGCAAAACCTGCTTGCAAGCCCCAAATGTGCCCCAAATGTCTGAGCTTCTAAATCCAGGTTTGAACATTGGCTTGTCTGCAGCAGAGTAACGGATCCCAAAAAATGTCTTCACTGTTCACAAGGAGATTTCTTTTGAACTACTGTGGGAAATGAAGACAAAACATTATAGTGCTACATGTGCCTACATCCATTAGGGAATCAATAAACCCAAACACTTATTTATTCATACATTTATTTTGGAGACTGGCTGACAGCATATTGTATCTGACTTGCCTATCTAGGAAAAAAGCAAGGGGCCTAGGTGACGAGCGGAAGCATTGGATAGGCATAATATTCTGGGCTTTAAAAATTGTCAAGCTTGTATGTTTTCAAATGTGAATAACAGCTCATGACATAAAAGATTTTTCTCCACCTGACCCCCCTCAAAAAACCTTTCTGTTGCATTAAATCCTTGGCAAAATTCCCGTGTATAGAATCATAGGCTAATTATATGAGTCTGTAGATTTTTTCCATGAAGAGTTACGAACATATTGTAGCTGAATTTAATAATTTGTCTGTTTTAGCTTTTTTTACTGAAAAAAGCTCTCTCTTTTTTTTTTTTATTTGCATAAAGTGCCAATGGCAATATTTTGTTTTAATCTAGTAACCTGCAATTTTAAAATGTCCTGTTTGATTTCCCTAGGAACTGTGGAAGCTGAAGTCTTTTTAAGTCCCAGACAGCAGTAAAATCCCATTTTTAATGGTGTCATTTATGTTGACTGAGACATCAAATGATTGAGATTTTTTATTATTATTATTATTGTTCCTAGACCTCTATTACTCACAAAGACAAATGTTTTTCTTTATATTTTTATAAAGCATTTTTTTCTCCTGCTTTAATTGCTAGCTTACATTGACTCTTCTGTGGTGAGCTTATTTGACATCCCTAAGCTATTTGTGTTATCTCTTACTTTTTGTTAAAGATGACTTCACGTAGCTATGAAGGATTCAAGATCAGACAGAAAATTTTGTTTAAGTAATAAGAATAAATGTACACAACGATGTCTAAGTGTAAGTCATGTGCATGAACAGCACATGTTCTGCCTCTGATTGCACTTCATCATCTCATGTGGGACATGAGAGAAATGAAGTGGTTTAACATTATTTGGACACAAAGAGATAAAAAAAAGGGAAATTTAGCAGGAAGTTGTTGTCCTAACCTGAGCATGCTGCTGTGTAGTTATTCTGCCTACTGCAGAAGGTGAATTGTTGAGGAAGGAGGGGGAGAGCAGGGAGCTGACTGGAAGTGCAGAGAGGCTACTCTTGCAAACCCAACTAGGAGCTGTCTCCAGATTGCCACCCGCCAAGGATCTGGTTTGGCCAATGTCTCCCATACCCTAATTGTTGTCTTGCGCACCCAGAGGAGACCTACGTTTTGGTCTCAGTGCCTAACTAACTGTTGAAAGAAGTTTCACATGGCAGTCAGGTTTCTGAGAGAGATGAGAAGATGAATCCAAGAGTCCTACCTGTTTTGTGCAAGGTCTGTGAGCCAGTTGCCGGGGGCTTGGCTCAGCCTAGCTTTGCTTCACGCTTGATATGACAGACCAGGCCACCTCAGTGAGACCACAGCAACCCTACCACCGTCAAGGTTGCTTTACAGTTGTGATCAGATCAAGTGGGTTTAAAAACAACAGCTGGACTCACATAGCAAGTAGGAGTAACACACTTCACAGAAGCTATCAGTGGTAAATAACAAGCTGGCCACTGTACAACCCGCCTGAAAGGCAGCAGAAGTATGCACCACTGTGAGGAATGCAAAATCAGCTCCCTTTCTAATGAAAAATGCTCTCTTTCCTTTAAATTTAGCCTGTAACCCTGACTGTTCTGGCTCTCTTGTCCAAATGAAGAAAACATGCAAGTTCATGTTTTTCCTTTATTGAAAAATTAAGGACCATAAAACCTCAAGTCCTCCTTTTCTTTTTTTAACTTGGTTGATTTAATCTTAATGTCAGATAAAATCCATACGAAATGATCCTACCCTTACAACAGTTTAAATGTGAAATTATTCTCTTTGCACCATCCTTTCTTCTGCAGAGTTTCAGTGGATTTGGTGGATCAGACCACAACCTTTTATCAGATATTTTCTGCATTTGGCTTGCCAACTGACAAATCCCTCAAGTATTTCTCCCCCCTCACCTTCCCACAATCCCCCTTTCCTTCTCTGGAAAAACACTGTCATCTTTGTTGGTGGAGATATCACTTAATCCTCCTTCTCTCTAAAGTTTGAACAAGCTGTCCCCTTTTGAAACAAATACTGTTAATTTAGCATTTATGGAAATAGCAATTCAAACACTACAAAATTCATAAAGCATTAAATGGTAACATCTTTCCTTCTTTAAGCGGAAAATGAAGCTGTGTCGAAAGACCTGGCAGGGTGTGTATTAATGTGCAGTTTGAAGGATGTTTTCTAAATCTTTAGGGACTGTTACACAGTTTAATATACTTTAAATATTTTATTTTTTTACAGCAGGACAGGACTTTGTACTTGGAGGAATGGACTTTTTCACAGAGGAAATAAGGAAACTGATAAGAGATATTCACATGAAAGGATTAGAGCAAAACACATTCTGTATGTGCAGTAGCAAACTTTAGGATGACAGGGAAAAATGTTTGATACATACTTAAAATACCAGACACTATCAACAAGGTATTTAGGCAGATGGAGCAGTTACATAAATCTACTGAATTCTGTAGTAAAGTTAAACAAGTTTAGATCTGTTGGTACTGAGTGTTCCCATTCCATATGCAGTCCTCTGAAATCAACAGAAGTTTCTCCTATCATTTCAGACTTTGGAGATCACCTCTTCTCACAGAATCACCTAGGTTGGAAGGGACCTTTTAAGATCATCTAGTCCAACCAATGGAGAAAAAAAAATACAAACGAACAAAAAAAAAACCCATACACACCCCACCACACCCAACCCGAGCACCATGTCAACTCATCTCTTGAATACCTCCAGGGATGGTGCCTCAACCACCTCCCTGGGCAGCCATTCCAATGCCTGACAGCCCTTTCAGTAAAGAAATATTTCCTAATATCTAACCTGAACCTCTCCTGGTGAAACTTGAAGCCATTACCCCTTGTCCTATCATCTGTGACTTGGGAGAAGAGACCGACCCCTGCCTCTCTACAGCCTCC
>JAOTQQ010000001.1:131096215-131234579 GCA_026546715.1 Gallinago undulata | reverse complement strand
TCCCTCAGCCTCTCCTCATAAGACTTGTGCTCCAGACCCCTCACCAGCTTCGTTGCCCTTCTCTGGACCCGCTTCAGCACCTCAATGTCTTTCTTGTGGTAGGGGGCCCAAAACTGGACACAGTACTCGAGGTGGGGTCTGATTCTTCTGTGATCAATTTTTTGACTGTTACGAACTGTTTGCTACTCAAAGGCGGCTCCTGCATTCTTATTCTCCCCTTGCAGGTTTTGATTCCAGTAGCCTAGTGATATTTAAAATTATTGCAGCAGTGTCAACAACTAAATAAAAATATCAGAGAGCTTCCAAGTTATTACACAACACTCCAGTCTCATAGAATCATTTCCTGCTTCATCAGACATAAAGCACTTATTTTTCTGTACACATCTTCAAAGAGAAATGCTGGAACTTATTAAATAAACCATATTATTGCTTTGGATTAATTAGCAGATGGTTTAATGATATGCACTGGTAATTGCTACTGCTTGCACATATTTGATTATACTTTATTATCATAATTGTGTTTAAAATACATCATAGCCATTGATATTTTGTGTTATGTTTATAATTGGTTAACAATTTCCTTGAGAATTATGAGTTTTGCAGAGATTGTTATCTCATTATGTTCTATATCAAAAGGAATTTTAGGCAACTTTTTTATCCTGGTAAGATAAAAATATATTCAAAATATAGATTAAGAACAGCCATACACAATACTGATAATTATAATTTTCAAACAGCATAGTCCATTGTACCTTCATAAAATTAATTCACCGCTTCATCACTGTTTGCAAATGGTAATCATCCTCTTGTCTGGCTAGTTTTATTGAAAATGAAGACTACAGTAATGTTATTTTTCAAGTCTTCAGGCACAGCCTCACTGATCCAAATTCATTTACACTATGAATGAATCTACGTGCCTAAAAATACTTATATAGTGCTAAGGAAGGATTGGAAATGGTGATAACTGTCCATTTCTTACAATATATTAAATTGCTTTTGGGTCAAGGACAAACCTATGTTTTTTCAATGATATAAATTGCAGTAATACAATGAGCTGCAGTTTTCTGCACACCAAAAAAAAAAAAAAAAAGCCCAAAAAGTCATGTTAAAGGTCTGAACTCAAGAAGACAAGAAAGTTAAGAGGAAGACTTCCATCCTGAATTCATGTCATCTTGCTGAATGAATTATGCAAAACTGAAAGCTATTCTCCAACTTCCCTTAAAATCCTTTTTAAAGCTAACCAAATAGTGTACAAGGGCAAACTAGTCCTTCTTTAAACTTTTGAAGCTGTTGCACTATTTTTTGCTGTTCTTCAAAAATATCAGGTCACAGATAATTTCTATTATGAAACAAAAGCTAGCCCAAGAGTAAGGAAATTAAAAGAAGACATTAACGGCCAATTCACATTAGAAAGATGATGAGGTAGAGTACTGTATGGCTAAGCTGAATGATCCATAAAATTGACTGAACAGGAAAAGTAAAATATAAAATATCCCTGGACAGTTTTGTCACATGTTTTGATTATTTCTATGAAATAGAGGTCCAAACCCAAAAAGTATTGATTCATGAGTGCTGTGGTTCTGCTTCATTGTTCACTACTGCTGTGCTGAGTTTCCCCGGCCACGTAGAGAACATTGTCCTCCACGTGTTCATTTCACAAATACCTGTAAATCTGTTCCAGTATTTCAGTGGTAGGTAAGGCACCAACATAGCTGATTTCAGATTTGAAATAATTTCATTTGGATTTAACTCTTTAAAACTCACACTGTTTCAGAGAGTCATACATCCTTACAAAAAAAACTCTGTTGAATTAAATAAATTAAGATCATTGGTTTTTCTTTGTTTTTCCTGATCCATACACTTTTAATCAGGCAATTTTCTGTTTGCTTTCTCATATCAATTTTCCAGTGTCCAATGATCTAAACCATGAAAATGGAAATATTCTCTTATATATATTGACAGATTGGGCTTGGCTGCAATATTCACTGAATTGTGCTTGTATTTCAAGGCCTTCCTTTTATTTAGCTATATAATGTATAAAATAACCTACAAGGGAAGAGATGATTCTTAAATACACCTTTAGCTATGGGCTTTTGTTCCAAAAGTGCTGAGCACCTCTGGGTTGCATTAAAGCCACTGTAACAAAACATATTTAGACTGAGAATAGAATCAATGAGAGTTAGTTAGATGCATCAGTTTGAGAATGATGTTTGAAAATGGCAGCCACAAATTTTAATAGTTCTATACAGCAGACCTATAAGTACTATCATCAAAAAAGGTCTCTTTCATATGCAGTTACTGTATCTGCTGCAACTAAAATTTAGTATTACACCTATTGCATACAGAAGAATTACTGCTGAAATTTCTATGGGAATAACATCTGAGACACCAGCAGTACAAAGAAATGGCATGAACAATCTGTCTTAGATCAAAAACAGAAGCCTAATTTGAAGCACCTCTAGGAATATGTTCTAAGGAGAAGACAGACATTTTAAATATTGTGAGGAATGGAGCTGGAGATGCTGGAGAATATTGTGAGGAATGGAGCTGGAATGGAGTTGGAGAGGGACTCTTTGCGAGGAAGTGTAACGACAAGACAAGGGGCAATGGTTTTAAACTGGAAGGGGGGAGATTTAGATTAGATATTAGGAAGAAATTCTTTACAGTGAGGGTGGTGAGGCACCGGAACAGGTTGCCCAGAGAGGCCATGGATGCCCCATCCCTGAAGGTGTTCAAGGCCAGGCTGGATGGGACTTTGAGTAACCTGCTGTAGTGGGAGATGTCCCTGCCCATGGCAGGGGGGTTGGAACTCGATGATCCTTATGGTCCCTTTCCAACCCAAATGATTCTATGATTCTAGGATTCTATGCCAGTGAAAGCTTGTGGCAGGATTTGAATACTCACTTTCACTTTTTATTACTGTCCACTTAGTAACTGTCTTTGCAGAGGAAGCGCCTGCAGAATACCTTACATTGAAAAAATCTACATCTCTGTAAAATTAAACTTGGGTTAAGTGAGCAGGACTGTATATCAATGCAAAGCAGCACTTCTCACACGAGAGTCTATAAAATTGTGTGGCAAAACCACACTGCCTAAAAGACCATCAAGGAAAACTAAGCTAAAAAACCCACTGAAATGAGGCAGACCATCCAAATCAAACACAGGACTAATCAAGACAAGTCAGAACAGAGCCCTTTAAGTCCCAGTGTATCTGTTTCCCTTCTTTCAATTCAGGTGACTGCCATTCATAGTTTTCATTTTAAATTATAAAAATACATTTTATATGACATTTATAATCCAGAGTTAGAAAAGTACTGTTTTGATTTGAATAGGTCACTCTGAAAATGTAACTAAGCTCTTTAAAAATATGCATGGTTTAATAGATCATATAAATAATGCAGGTGGCCTTTGGGGGAAATATAGCATGCAATAATTATTTTGTCTGGCATGGTTTGCTTCCAGTCTTAGATTTCACTGCCATCAGTTAAATGACTTCGTCAGCAAAACTGTTATCAAAATTACACAGATATTTTCCAACCATTGGCAGTGTAAAGTCTCTAAGAGGTGATTAGCACTGGATACCAAAAGGCATAATTGTCATGGCTCGATTTAATTTAAAATACATATTATGATTTAATTGCTTACAGTAAGTTGACGTGCATGAGCAGTGCTATTAGGAGTAAACAGGACTCTATAAATGGTATAAATGAGGGGTTGAAGAACATCTGTTTTCAAGCTTTCCTATCCTAATTTTTCTCTGTTGCCTGAAGGCACAACTGATAAAAAAAGTGTTGCATTTTAACCTTATTTTTCTCCATACTCTAAGCTAACTGGAATAGCAGCTGGGCAGCTTAGTCCCTACATGGTTTGAACTGCAGTAACAGTGTTTTCACTAGCAAGTAGTGTGGCCCAGCAGAAACCCATCAGGAAAGCCAGAAGGTGCTTTGGTGTTAAAGACCTGAAGTTAACACTGTAAAGGTTTGGGGGTCTTTTACTTTGGGTGAGCTCCAGTCTCCCCTGTGATCTGATGTACCTCTCTTCAGCAGGTAGTACAATGGATGCCCTCTTGAGTGCATCTTCCTGTTTTGTTTCATCCAAAAATGAAAACACTACTCTGCTTGCACCAAGATGATGCTACAGTGCAAATTAGTGCCCAGGACAGGGGGAAAAACAATGAATTCACTTTGACTGATTTGAACTAAAACACTAATTTACCTGCACCCAGCTACTCCAGTGCTAAAGAGCTTGCAAAGCTGAATGGCTCAAAGCACCCATTTTCTAGTCTTTTGGGATGCCTTCCGGTTGGCCTCTTCTATCCAGTGACATTAGACATGGAAAATGGATTGAGAGCAGCCCTAAGGAGAAGGACCTGTGGGTGTTGGTGAATGAGAAGCTCAACATGAGCCGGCAATGTACACTAGAAGCCCAGAAAGCCAACGACATCCTGGGCTGCATGAAAAGAAGCATGGCCAGCAGGTTGAGGGAGATGATTCTGCCCCTTTACTCCGCTCTTCTGAGACCTCACCTGGAGTACTGCGTACAGCTTTGGAGCCCTCAGCACAGGAAGGACATGGACCTGTTGGAACTAGTCTAGCAGAGGGCTGTGAAAATGATCAGAAGGCTGGAGCACCTCTCCTATGAAGACAGACTAGAGAGTTGGGGCTCAGCCCGGAGAAGAGAAAGCTCTGGGGAGACCTTATAATGGCCTGCAGGAGAGATGAGGAGGGACTCTTTGTGAGGGAGCACAGTGATAGGACAAGGGGTAACAGTTTTGAACTGAAAGAGGGAAGATTTAGGTTAGACGTCAGGAAGAAATTCTTTCCTGTGAGGGTGGTGAGGCACCGGAACAGTTTGCCCCGAGAAGTTTTGGATGCCCCATCCCTGGAAGTATCTGTGCAAACCTAGAAAATCTTGTCAGCTATGTTTTCTTGTGGCAGGCTTTCATGGATCTTTTAAACAAAAAAAAAGTCTTGTTTAAAGCATTGATGTGACTTTAGAAGCACAAGTCTAACCAGAATGTATGATATTTATGTCTGTCAACTTCTCATTCCTTTATTGTCTTGTATATCATTCGCAGCTTTTCTACGTTAGAACAGATATTATTTTGTATTAGGAGATGAATCAGCAAAGTTGATATGGAACTACTGCAAGCAGTGAAGGACAAGATAGGTGAAAATACCCTTCAAGTCTACTTCAGCTGTTTTTATTTAACCTATCCCAACACAGATTTTCAGTTTGTGCCATACAGTCTCTTTAGCCAATTGACAGGGTTTGAAGAGTCACTATGGAGACTTAGCTAATTCTTCCTTTTGCTATTTCTCCAGCAGACACCAGAGAGGAGGACCCAGTAACAAAATGACCCCTACTCTCCCCTTCCCATCTTAATTTTACACTACACTTAGGACAGTCCGTACACAAGGAAATGTATCATTACAAAGATCCAGCCTAGCCTTACTATTATAGACTAAATTTTCACATGAAAACTGACCTTTGCCCCAGGGGAGACCTGGGGAGGGGTTGAGCAGGGACAGTCAGGGCTAGCGGTCCCTTCAGGGCACTGATATCTGGTCAGTGACCAAAAGACAGATGTTGGGGATTGATAGAAATAATAGCAAAAGAGAAAAATATCATTACAACATTATACACTACCTGCATTGTGCTCCCACATCCTGAATGGCATGTGTGTAGTTCTGCTTCACTGCTGGGAAGTGCCCTGGAGCTACAGAGGATAACTTGTGTACAACAGGTGTGATGAGAGGAACATGGCAGCTTCCACTAGGAGGACAAACTAAGCAAGATTAGCTCATTAGCTTAGAAAAGAGATGAGTGGAATGAAACTTAGTGACAACAGTCTATAACATGATAAACTTGCAGAATTCATAAAACAAAAACCAGTGGAGAGCTTGTGACTCACTAGGCAGTAAGATGACAAAGAGGAATTGTGTTTCAAAGTGTGTAAAGAGAAATCTGTGGAAATCACTGACAGGATATTTGAGAAGCCAATAGAATAAGTAAATTTTAAAAGGGATTGGTCAAATTCAGAATAGAGAGGGTCACCAAGGTACTACTGAACATGAGGTAAAATCTTTGTCCCAAGTCCCTGAACTATCAGCGACTGGAAGGCATATGCCTGTCACTCCCAATGTATCTTTGGAAACCTTCAGGGAAAAAACATATGTTAGTCTGGTTCAGTACGACAGCTTTTATTTTCTCACCTATTCAGTGAATATAGAGATTCAGATCCTCCTCTTTGATCTCATTTCTCATCATAGAATCATAGAATGGTTTGGGTTAGAAGAGACCTTAAAGATCATCAAGTTCCAATCCCCCTGCCATGGGCAGGGCACCTCCCACCCCCTGTGAGAGGCTTTGTCTTAAGAAATATCAGGCAGTAACCCCGTATGTTGGAAAAGTGTGGCACAGAACAAACTTTAGCATAAACATGATCAAAAAATAACTCCAGAGTCTCTGTACAAGGAATTGGGTTTCTGACAACTTTTCCTATAACATTATTCAGAAAGATATGTGGGTATATATATGTGTGTGTGTAGTCCCAGGGAATAAATCACCAGCGCATGGAATACCAACTGAGCCTCACGTGGTTTTTTTCTATTTTTTTTCTGCAAACAAATATTCCTAGTATTTGTAAGCTAAACCAGCTCCAGCAAATAAGCCCGTTTCTGTCAAGTGGCAATACTTGCATTCTGAATATCTGACTGAATTCATGCTGTCAAACATTTATTATGTAGAGCAATGCTCTCAAACCAAAGCAACATGTAGACGTGTTAATTACTCGTCTTGTTCATCCTTCCCTCAAGCAATGTTTTAATGAAAGCCCCAGGCAAACCCTGACATTCTGACTACCTTACTAAGTATTGTATATTTCTAATGTTCAAACATGAGGGACAAAAACTGTTTTTCTTTTGTCTTTGTCCCCAAGCATCTTATTTTATGATATTCAGAGTAGACAAAATTCCTTTCCACATCTTTCCCCGTTTCCAGGGATTTGTACTGCAAGTGCCCAGAAAAGGTGAAGGAAGATCAACAATCTGCAAACCTCTTCTTTTTGTTGCTTCAGAGGGGCTTTTCCCCTTTCTCTGAAAGGATGTTTGATTATTCCAACTACATTTATATGCAGCCATCCCTTCTTCAAGCCAGGAGCAGATTGTGGTACCCTGCAAAGAAGCAGGACAGTGGAAGCACAGACTCCACATCCTGCATCAGCCCTGGACCACACAACCACATCAGTCCCACAGTCCTTCCTAAACAAGAGTATGTAAATGCAGAAGGATTTTTCCCATTCTTAATTCACTCCTTTCCATTTTCAAATCAGGGTAGTGTGATCTAAGCACCTTTTCTAGATAGTCAGGATGCCTGCACTTTCTTAAGGGCTCACATCCAAAGAAGTGAGCAACACTGGACAACACAGCTTCGCACTAGTTCTTCTCCCATGAAATGGCAGATAGTAAAATTTATCTGTATGGAGGAGAGGAAAAATTTTAGGTTCAGAGATAAGTTGTGATATATTTGAGCTGTCAGGTATTTAAGTAGACATAGCCATGAGAAATGCTGTTTGGTTTGCTGCTGTCATTCCTGCTTTTATCTTCCTCAGAGACGTTTATATCTTTTTTTCTCTCTCTCTCTTTTTTTTTTTTTTTAGCACATTATTCCCATTTGTAATTCTTTTTCCCTTTAAGTTGGTTTAGTTATGCAAGAAAATCTGGAGTATAAGGTGCTGTACATAAATCCTGGGAATTATTTATTCCATCTCATTTGGCCTTTATTTTCAGTAGAGCTCCAATCACCATTTCTGTTCTCTTTTGCAAGTAATTTAATGGTTGAGTTCCTTTTCATAAGGGTCTTCATTGTCGAGTAAGTTCTTCAATTAATTCCCTATTGCCCTACCAGTTCAGCTATATTTGCAATGTAAACATATAGGTTTATTTGCATCATTTAATGGTGAGATATGTGTACAGAGCGGGTGCAGGGGGTGTCATTTTACGTATTTAAGCATCTTTGTTCTGCAGGTATAAGGAGAAGAAAATTGCGTGTCAGGCACTGCTCTGGACCCTGTGTGGGTGGAGAGCCATTTCCAGCCATATCCTTCAGTTCTGAATTTGGCAGAGAGGAATTTAAGCACATGACGCAAAACAACTGCCTGAAATGTAACGTCATTTGCTGCACAGAGAATTGGTTCAAAATTCAAGCCTACAGTGAGTGCATCAGCCTGGCAAGCACAGAGGCATTCTGTCAACATCCTCGAGCTGGAGGAAAGTTAATTACCTCTTAAAGTCATTGTCTCCTTCCAGAGCTGCCCAACCAAAGGCACTGCATCTGTCCCCATCACCCTTCCTGGGTCGGTCAGGGGCTATCAGAGTCATTGCTCAAAAATGGGTCCTTCCAGTCTCTTTGTTGGGCCCTTGCTGTCCCTTATTATCCCCCTGCCTTACATGCGGCTGTGCAACAAGGCATTTAGACTTTGTCCCACTGTATGTGAGAAGTTCACAGTCCTCTCTTTGCAGTTTCCAAATGCTGCCCCCATGCACTCACCCCGCTCTCCATGCCATGGCTCTATGCCACGATTTTAAGACAACTTTTCAGCACAGAGATGCAGTGCTCCTCCGTGTGACTGAGAAAAGTAACTCCAGCCAGCACCGGTGGTGAAAACAGTCTATCCTTTCCGTGATCTGCCCATTATAGTGAAATGAAGTACATCCTTCAGATGCATCATAGTTGCAGTATAAAGCACAAATAAAGAAAAGAGCTTTGTTCACATTGCTTAAGCAACCTTACTTCATAAATTGTAATCCCTTTGAAAATATGAACACATATGCTAGAACAACATTTTCTAAATGTCACAGCAGCACTGCTTCTTTTGAAAGATGATGCATGTATCTCATTCTCTTCAGAATGGGGAGGAAGCTGAGAACTCATTACTCTTGAACAATAAAAAAAGAACTCTATGTTACTTGAGTATGTGAGGTATTTTTGAAATAAAATAGAATAGTTCACATTTTATGGCATCATCCTCGAGTCAAAGTGAACAGAGACACAATTCCTGAACTTGACTGAAAAATAAGATCCTTTAATACTTCTCAGAACCTCTACATGGTATTGGTACCCCAAGGTTGGAAAAGGCTGGACCAGGGAAGAGTTGAGAGTATTAACTCTGGTTTAGAATTGACCACTGTTTGCATTCCTTTCAGTGTAAGCACTTGTAAAGTCACCTTTTACATCTTCCCCATATTTAATCCCCTAAACCCATAATTGGATGTTCATTACATGAAATGTTAGGCAAGGTAGCAGCCCTGTCTCTCTTTGGCTCAACTTTCCCACATCATGATAAAATCCATAGACAGCTCCCTTTTGCATAAATGAATGAGGTTCACTGGCCTTATATGAAATTGAAACAGACTCCACCTTGTAAGCAAATGAAACACATGGTTGAATCGAGGAGAAGGAGATGGCCACAGCCACTTTGTTTAGCATCTCTTCTTGTTGGCCAGTTATGAAGCAGAGTTATTTGTGACCCTGCATTCAGTTCAGCTGCAAGGCAAAAAACCGCTATGTTACTATGTCTATGAAATAAGTCAACATTTTTGTCCCATCAGTCCTCTTTCCAAGCAAACTGTAGGGTGAAAGGGTGAAATGCTGCTTTTTTTTCCCCCATGAGTCTCTTGCAGTAACATGTAAGTTGTATTCCTCACAATAAAAATCTTTCAAGTTTCTGTGAGCAAGAGTGTCTTTATGCTGTGCTCCGATGATGCATTTTTACTGCTGATTAGCAGTTACTTCCCAGGGTTAATTTTCATGAAGCACTCAGTTTTGAACGGATTCTAAAATTATTTCGTTGACCCTACCAATGCAGGAGACCTTCCATATCTTGCACACTGCACTGAAGAACATCCCATCATAAAAGATGTAAAAGTCTAAATACGACCTCTGAAATAAAGTATTTTGACAGACATCCCCTGCCCCTTTCCTATACCTCTAAGCGTATTTCTACACGAACGAAGCCAGAAAAAAACGTTATTCCTATACAGCTGCTCAGCGAACCCCCATGAAGTTAAGAGAGCTTTTCAAACTGATAGCAGCTGACGTATGAGGTCCCATAGCATTAACAGAGACAGAGAAACGTTTCATTTAAATTTCCTTTCCAAATGTCCTGAAGTGCTCCCATTAGCTAACTAAAAAACTAAAACAGTTTTCAGTCTTTGACTTTGAGACTTGTTTTCTTATGTACATGCACACACTCCCCCCACTGTTAAAAAAATCTGGAGTTTTTGAACTGAATTACTCAGTAAGAAATCCACCGACCTGTGGTGATAACCTCTGTCATGTACACTGGTTTAGGCTAGAACTTTCTCAATTTAGGCCCCTGTCTTGTGAGGAGACTGACGCTTTATTTTTTTTCCCCAGCCTCTCTGTTTTATTCTTAGACCAGACACATATTTGATTGCCTGAATATTATTTCTTCATCACTGGACAGCAGCCAGATTGCCATTCCCCTCGGAGTAAATAACCTAAGATTTAATGAAAAATCCACATTACAACAGCAGCCAATCCAAAAGAATTCTGTCTAACATATAATAGAAAGTACTTTCTATTGAAATGGAAACCCATATAGGAGGTAGCCATTTTCATTCTGAACTTTCAGCTTCTCAAAATAAACATTATCAAAATTTTTTTTATTTTATGTCTTGGGATCATTTGTGGAATTAAAAAGAATAAGAGGAGGACTTTCTAAGGTAAAAGTCCACCAGGTTGAAGTTTAATTACATCCATTTCAAATGAGATCACAAGGGGCACAAAGTCATAATTCTATTACATAGCATTTCTACAAGAAATAATAAAAAATATATGTTTATCTGGCTACCTTATTGTGTTTTGATATCTTTATTCTCTTTTGGTTAATTTTAAAAATCATGGATTTTCCATCTGGAGATTGTCTCTGTACACACTAAAGCTCAAACAATGTTGCACCTTTGCAAAATTTTTAATGTTAGAGTGCTGGTAGTTACTGTTACATAGCTTCATCATAGGCCACAGAAGGGAGAGGTAATAGATATGGTTTTAGTAATCTTTTTTTTTAATAAGCTGGTTGATGCAGGATTTTACTACAAAGCAAGTAGGCTGCATGGTCCTAGTTGTCATCTGGGGTTAAATCAACAGCATTAAAGAGTATGCTATCTGAAATACTACTGATGTCAAAATTGCCTAGAGTTTAGCTACATCAGCAAGCAGAGGACACCAAGGGGAGAAATCTATAAAGAAAAGCAGTTGTTGCCGAGGATGTCCCATCTACAATGGAGGCATGTCAGGAGATTTTATTTCACATCTGATTTTGTTTGGTCTCATGAACTGAACTCCTGCTGGTGTCTGAAGAGTGTTAGGTATGGGGTGCATATTCCCAACCAAATTCACCCGAAAGAACTCAGGTCTGTGGAGACTACTGCATCATATGAACTAAAGCATGCTCAGTGGAGACAACTGGGAGATTTTCTTCTGAAGAGCCCATCTGGCCCAACCGAAAACAAGGGAGACTAGGATCTCTCAAAGCAATATTTCCCATGGTGTTCTCATATTCTCATTTTACTCAGTATAAGACTTTAACAACTCAAAACTCTGTTGTGAATCTAGGAGGTCTGAAAAAGCTGGGATGATGAATTATGTGATATGTGTACTTCTAAGACACATGTCAAACATTGAACGGAGGTGAGCTGGTGGGGTTTTATGCTTTGTTGATTTTTGCCTTGTCCTGTGAATAACACTGCAGGATAAATAATGAAGAATTAAAGAATATGTACAACATGGTCCATCTTCCCTTTCTGTATCTGATTTTGCAGGGAACTTTTCTGTTGACTCCAAGTTTGGTATTTGTTTTTTTGCTTTCTTTTAATTCCCCTAGCAACCACAGTGTTGTCCTGGTTACAATGATACACATGCTCAGCACTATATTGTAGGAACTTTCAAGCATGAGCAGCTATCACATTGCTGCAGTGGGGTGGTGGAACGAAGACATTGCAGTAGATAATTCAGCAGCTGCCCTCTGCTCGTGAGCTGGTTACACTTGGAGACAAAACAAAGTTTTATGTAATAACTTCAGATTCAATATCCCATGTTTTTGTCACACTGTTTTCAGGTGTGACAGCTTTTAAATGTTATATCCCTGTTGCTACGGGAAACTTTTCATGATGCCTTTTTCCTTTTAACATATTATAAGCCCATCTCAGATTTTGTATTGCTTAGAGATGAGATGGTGCATGATAAGGCAGAAAAACAAAGCTGTTATTTTGAAGATTCAGCTCAGAGCAAGTTGCCTCCTTGAATAAGATTATCCTCTCCTGCTATCTTTTAAAAATACAGTAAAATGCCCACATTTTAAATTTAAGTAACTTATCACTTTTCTTCTATATCTTCCAATCCTCTAGAAGATATTTATTTCACATCAGTTGCTGAGATTTCCCACTGCCTTCAGTTTCTAGAGAGTACAGAGAGATAGATTGCAATTTATATTTTCAAAGTCATGGGTTATAGTGCTAGGTTTCCTAAATAGTCAGCCTCAGTATCAGCACATTGGCTTCTAGAAAGTCATTAATCGTTACAAACTACTTCTGCAAAAAATGTTACATCTCCTTTTCCATACCTGCAGTGTGGAAAAATCCCTTTACTTAGTGTGCTTTTAAGTAATGTCTTTCTTTCAAATAAATTAAACAGTATATTCCCATATGGAAATCTGTCTTTGTGCCTCGTCAGCTAGTGTCTATCAAGATGGCATTGCTGCAGGATAATCAAGTCACAGGGCAAAACACCACAAATTTTGTGGATTTGATGTGTTTAATTCTCTTTCCACCACTGAAGATTGATTTGTAGGAACATAAAAAGATTAATTTTGTCACTTCTTGTCATGTGATGAGAAAAAGGCTGTAGGTACAGGAGGGAAATGGAGTATACTAGTCATCTGTTAATAGTGTGCCTGTTGTTAAACGTTGCAGGGAATTCTCCTTGGGAAGATGTCTTTATATAAAGCAAATCCAAATTCTACAATGTCTTCTTTCAATTTTCTATTTGAGAGTGACATTCTTCTTTTGAAAATGTCTATTTTAAGTTAAATTAAAGATTTTTCAATATAAATAATTATTTTAAGTTAAATAAAGGAAGGAGAGAGGGTTCAAACTGAGTAGTAATGGTTTTACAACTTTTGTATCTCATCAAACTTAATCTTCTTTTTGAACAATTTGCTTTTTTCATCCCTTCCCAATCAATTTTCTCCATTTAGTTACAGAACTGTCATGGTTCAACCCCAGCCAGCAACTAGGACCATGCAGCCACTCACTCACTTCCCCCTTCCTCCCCAGCAGGGCAAAAAGAAGAGGGAGAAAAAGAGGGGAAAGGGAAGAAAACAACCATTGGGCTGAGATAAAGATAATTTAATGGAACAGTAATGAAAAGGAAATAATAATAGGAGAATATACAAAATGATGTTGTATATATACTGAGCATGACGTCTATGGTATGGAATATTCCTTTGGTCAACTTCTTCTGTCTGTGCTCCCTCTCAACTTCTACGGGAAGCTGAAAAAGTCCTTGACTAACATAAACATTTCTTAGCAACAACTAAAACATTATGTGCTATTGAAATTATTCTCGTACTCAATCCAAAACACAGCAGCCACTAGAAAGAAAATTAACTCTATCCCAGCTGAAACTAGGACAAGAACCAAAATACTCATTACTCACTTGTATTCCTGATGAAATGTGAAATCTTATCATATGAAAATGATGAATGACATTCTGCAAAAGCTCGTTTTCTTCACCTGTAAGGAGTAGCTCTTTCTAGATTGTGTTTCTAAAAGTACAGTCACTCCCACTCATATTTGTTTTTATCTCATATCTCAGCATTGGTAACGCATCTAACGCAGGGTGGCTCTCTAGGTTTGCAGGTGGATGGGAATACAGTAGGGTCTAACTTTGCTTACAAATCCTCGATTCTACAGGAAATAATAATATTGTGGTCCTGCTTCAGAATCATCTTTCCTTACCTCAGAGCATCATTTTGACGTCAGCAGAAAACAAATATGAGTTTCAAACATTGAAGAAAACCATAGAAAATACTGTATTTCTTTAAGAATGACAAGTATTGCATCCCAGACATGTTCTGACACATTGTATATCATATGCCCTGCGATTGTCCACCACATGATGTTACAAAGAAGGACACACTCGGACACACCTCACTTCAGAAGAAACTACTTAAGCAGTTAATGCAGACCATGAGTAAAAAATTCCTTTATGGTTCTCTGTTCACTAATATATACCTTGGAGCATATTTGTTTACCCATACTTTGACAATGTGGCATTACATTGATCATGGAGATATCCAGTTATTTGAAAAAAAAGCGTGCCTGTATGTTTTTTTTTCCCCTCTGATCTTCTGCAGCAGTAATTTCTATATACTGACAGCCACTCAGGAATTTGAAAGCCTTAATCATTACTGTAAAGGTGGGTCTCTGGCAAGTCAAGTTTCTTTGAATACTGGATCACTGTGAATGACAAGGTTACAAAACCCACCTATTGTTGATGTATTAGTCACGTTCTTGAAAACCAACTAATGATGTATATTAATAGGTTAGCTACAAAGTAATTCTTTTGCATTATTAAAACAATGGTATACATGTTTATGGATTACTATAACAGCCAATAAAGTAACAGAGTAGAGAAAGAAAGAATTGAGTTACAAGGCTGTACCATGAGATTTTATTTATGTATTGTCTCTGTCTCAAAAGAAATATGACGGCCTGTGGGATTTAAACATTGGCCAGGGAAAAAAATATGTAAGCTGGCATTACATATAAGAGAAATAGAACTGTAAGTACCTGAAATGGAGTACATGAAGTACAGTGATTTTTCTTTACTTTTTATTTTCTCTCTCCACAAAATATTGCCAAAAGGAAAAAATTGCCTTTTCTCCCATAGGCGTGCATCTGTGATCCTCTTTGCACCAAGAGCTAATGAATGGACTTAACTATAGATAGAAGGAATCACTCATTGGCTTTCAGTAACTTTTTAAGTCTTCTGTTTAAAAAAAATAATAATTAAATAATCAAATTACAAAACCAAAAAAAAACCCACAACAAAAATCATAATTAAGATCTGGGTTTTATCTTTTTCCATACTAATATTTAGATTCAGGAAGTTTTGACCAAAGTGTCTTTCCTACAAGTCTTAACGACAATTTTGTTTGAGTGTCCATGATTATTGGATGATATCATACTTAATATGAAGAATGAAGCCATCTTAGGGACAAGTTCTCTTATTTGTATTGAATAATGCCTTGTTTCATGGATAGACTTACTGGCTAGAACACCAAATGGATAGTGAAATATCTGTGTTACATGTCCTACTTTCTCTTCAAGAAAATGAAAACTTGTATAAGTTTCTGAGTTCTTTCACTTTTATAAATTTCAGAGACAGATACGGAGTAGAAATAACAGAGTGCAGCCCATCACAAAGAACATCTTGAATGATGGCTCAAAAACAATGTAATTGACTGTTACAGGCAATGAATCTATTATGTTAGTGAAAGAGAATAGATTTTAATGGACTTCCTGCATCATTTTAAAGGCTGAAATGCACATAATTGCGACTGATATTTTCATTTCAGATACTCTGTTCCCATATGGTTTATACAAAAGATTGTTAACAAAATGTGTGTGTCAGAGACTCTAGCTGCAGGAAGGTGGAACAAATAGGTGGCTTGTTGAGCTTGCACCAAAAAAACGTTCCACCCTGTCATCAAGTTGTTTGCAGTTTCTAAGATTTGATATTTGAGTTGACAATGACTTTTTTTTGTAGACTCCTAAACTGTTATAGGTTCTGCTTTAAAAATCAAGTTCACATTTAATCCTCTCCAGATGCTAAAAGAACCCTATTCTAAGTAAATTATTTCTTGTGTCAACATCAAGCTTTCATTTTTATCTTCTAATAAAATTTGAAATACCTTGTCAGATTGGCATGAAACTCATTCAGAAGAGTCAACTGAATTCTCGTAATTTGGGACCAACAAGATAAGACAAGATAATGACTCATATTTATTTACATGATGGAAAGATGTTCCCATTTTTTCATTAAGTTTCCTTTGGGCTTATGCTGGAAGGGTGAAATATGCCTTGGACACAAAATGGAGCAACAGATACTAACACAATGGACTGGTTGGCTGTAGCAGCCGATTATACTGCTTGTCATCCGTTGTTCAAGGTGTCCCCTAGGAAAACATTCATTCTGTTATTGCTGCTCTTTGAATGCTTGAAAACAAGTGCAACACCTCAGCAACCTCTACAAGGTCTTATTTTGCAGAAATGCAGCAGCGATATTTTGGGAAGCCAGAAGGAATCAAGCATATGTAGAGAATTTGTAAACTATTTTCATTTTCTGAGGAGAACAGAAATGTGTGGGTTGGAGGGGAGAGAATTTTACTTGCTTTTAATCTTTATTTAGAAATACCTAACGTCTTTTTTAACAATGGATGTAAAAAGGTACAATTCAGATAGTACAGCTCATGTAAGAGATCCTATGTTAATGTTCATCTAATCATAGTCAGAACATTTACGGACCATACATCAGTATCCTGATTTAGAGAAATTTTTCACAGCTGTAGCCTGGACTGGAGGTTGGGAAATATGTTACATGTGCATATGTGTACAATCAGACGTCATATAAGGATTAAGTGCTTTAATTAAAACTGTTGTTCTCACTTCCTATCATGAATAATACTCCTAAGAATATCAAAGCTAGATCAAAAGAATGTAACCTACCATCTCTTGTTAATATTTCTAAATTAAGTGTATTAGTTCCTGATCTCTGACTAGAAACTTGGAAAATTAAAAAAAAAAAAAAAAATTTTAAGTTTACACATAACAGCACATCCGCTGTCTACTAAGTGCATGGACTGATCGCATATACTGATTTTTCTCTCTACCATTCTTGATACTCCTCACTATTCACTACAGTGTCTAAACGGGTGTTCAGCTTCTTCACTCTCAAGTGTCTGCAGTGTAGATCAATCATCTACTTCAGAAAGCACAAAGCTGGCAAAGACAAAGGTGTTCTACTGATTTGGATGAATCTTAAAGTTAACGTCCCTACATCCTGTTGCATACTCTTCAATGCTGATGCTTATAACATCCAGATCTAATGTATTTTTCAACAGGATTTCTTTTTCCCGTATTTTCCCATTCAATCTTTATTCTGTCCTTGCTGCCTTACATGCTAAAACGTAAGCACTTGCAAAGGCTACTAAAGTATACTTAAGGCATAGATACAAGCAGAAGCTTTAAAGGTTTCTACTGATCTGAGAGCTCTGGTTATTCTGCATTTTTCCATTTTATGAATAAGAAATGTCACCACCTAAAAACTTTCAGGCCAGGAAAAGTCATCATACATATAATCGACAGTGAATTACCAGTATTAATGCTAAGGACAGGAAGAGAAAAAAAATGGATAGGAGAAAAAAAATAAGCTGATTTTTCTCTGAAAAATATGTAGTAAATATCACAGTACCTCAGGTTAGGAAAGAACATAACGGGAAAAGAAAACATGACTTGGGAAGAATAGTGGAAAAATTGCAAATTAATCCATGAGTTTTATACCATGATGTAGTCCACCCTAGGAGTTAGTCATGTCGGGGCTCTTTGTGGCTCACAAATTATTTTGAATGTGATCATCATTATTCAAATGCAAATATTTAAGATTTTAGTGATTTTAATTTAGCAGATAAGATGATACTGCAGTTCAGTTTAGCTGATGATGTATTTAGTATTTTAGCCTGAAAGAAATTCTCTTTTGTGACGTGATCAGTGGATACTAGGTAATATTTCTTGCTTTCTAGAACTTTACACTATTTGTCAAGTTATTAATTTGTTGAGTAGAGCCTTGCTAAATTCATATTTATTTGCTAATGCCTACATTAGATTTGGTTTACCTGAATTAATTTCTAGAAGTGCCATCCTGCTTAGTTTATACCTCATGTGACTAATCAAAAATTCTGTTCTGTGGAAAAAACCAGCACCACATAATAATATGGGTTTTTTCTGTCTTGGCAATTCATATCTAAAAATACGTATTTGTTGCAGTATTCTGAAAAATCAGCAATCTGAAAATCAAGTTAGGTGATTTCTTTCTGCATCCTACTGCTAATTCAAAATCATGTCCACTCTACCAGCTTTTCTTTGCACAGTCTTTCAGGTTTAGAGCCAATCAAAGTACCTTCAGGAAATAATTTTGTTTAGTGCATAAGAAGAAGTAGAGTCTGACTCATTCTTGCAAAGCTGCCCCAGGGTGAATAGCGGTAAATATCACAAAACTTCTTTTAAGCATTATGTTCTAATTTATCTGAAAAAATGGCTACCAAATGACATACACTTACATAAAATTTCCGACTCACACCTACTGAAATAAGTTTCCACTGTTATCTACTGCTGTTAGCTCTTACTCTATGTTCTTCCCATTTTCTCTGGGTAGGAGTAGGAATAAAAGAGTATTTACTAATGTAATGGGGTGGAAAGCTGGAGGCCTATTTTGGCTAGCAAAGTAAATATCTCCTAGTGGTATCTCTGCTGATTGCCCTGTATGCTTTTTTACCTGTATGAAGTTCATACAGAATAAGAAATACTAAGGAACTGCAGGCGAAAAAAAAGAGTTACTCTCTTTTGACAGGCAACCCAAGAGGTCAGTAATTACTTTGCAAATTATCTATGAATATTATCTACCTTCCACCAGAGGAAACTACATCAGTAAGGTCACTTATTATGAAATTTTATGTTTCCATGAAATTACAAAAGAAAAAATGAGGATAAAAGTATCATTAGATTTGAATAGTTGAATTTTCTGCCTTGTTCATTGTAATAGTTTCTTTCAAATGCCAAATTTTATTCTTTCACTAATTTAAAAAAAGAAACCTGGAAAGAATTAAAGGGATTTACATAAATTTAAAATATGACTAACAGGTACACTTCATAAGTTATTTAAATGCTCTCAGTGTGTGTTAAACAAAAATGTGTTGCTTTGTACTCCCAGAGAATCAGCTGCATTTGACATTTTATAAGGGCTTTGTTAGATTCCAGTCAAGCAATTCACCATTCAGATTAAATCATAGCTAATGTAAGATTATATGAACTCTTCAGAGATCCTTCACCCCTAACAAAGTTTTTTGTGCTTCTCAAATTTAGGTTTCTGTTTACCATTCCAGTATTTAGATAAGATAAATAAGGACACTATTTCCCATTGTTGCCTTTGTTTGTATGTGTGCGTATTCTGATTTCTGTTTCTATGTATGTTCTATGGGAATATAGAAAAGGAAAAGACCATATATGCAACACAATCCTCATCGTACGCACCATATGCAGAATTTACCAGCGGTGGCATCATAATACAGATTTATGAGCATGAGTTTGTGTTGGGTGATACAAATTAAAAAAAATAAAGAAGCAAGTACATCTTTTCTAACTTATATTGCATATTTCTTAGGCATGCGTCCTGCAAATTCCATAGATTTTTAAAATCTATATAATTTCCGTCATAATTACCCAGTCTACTTTGGCCGTCATCCGTATCCAGTTGACAGCGGTATTACTACTGAATTGCTGTACCCAGTCATGATACCCACAGCTCAGAAAAGATGCTGTAAGAGTGAAGGAGGTTCACATAGGAGAAAAACAACTGGGAAACACATCTTAGAAAAAAGACAATGTTATTTTATTTAATCACTTTAAAGAGAAGATTAACATCCTAGTGCATTCCCTGCACTAGGAAAGGAACTTTGTTCCACTCTGTATTTATTTTTTAATAATGAAAGCAAAAGTGACTTCACAACTTTTTGAAAATGCTGCAGCAGCAGTATTTCTTATCTCTATACTGGATTTTTAATTTTCTTTACATTGCGAATATTGATAATTCAAAATCTATCATCTGTGTTACAGACTGAGTGATTCCAGTGGTAACATTTACAATCTCTGTCTAGTGGCTATTTCTCTAAACTGTAGCCCAAGGGAGGTCCAGATAAGTACTATTTGCATTATGAAGTGAAAATGTATCCCTTGAGATATGCACAGAATCGTTAAAATGTCTTAGAAATCTCTTCTGCAACTGGCCATCACATTCCTCCTGCCACTTCCTCTGGACACTGTATATCAAAGCTGATGGGATGAAGAAAGCATTTACTTATGGTTTTCGTACGCTTCAGGCACACTGAGCCTGACTAGCACTTTTAGAATTCCTACATGCATTTGTGAAAGGTACATTAATCTAAAATGCCTACCTACGGTACTGTGCATGTACACCCATACAGATAGCAAGTTGCAAGTAAGAATCACATGAATTCTTAGTAAGTACAAAACTGTTCCTTATTACACTAAGGTATTCCTTTATCATATTCAATCAATCTGTACAAACCCTGCTCTGAACTCAATCCTTCTTCACCAAGACCTGCTTTAATTCTGTGAACTGCAGAGAATTTAATAGCAGCTTCTTTTAATCACCAGAGTAATTTCATCTGGAATAAGGAAAAGCTATGGTTAGAGACTTTTCCCACTTTCTTTGGTAAGTAGAATGTATTCTTTGGATCTAAACAATTGATTAAATGCCCATCACCATTTATAGTACTTCTTTAGATGGACTTTCAATCAATACAGCAACGTCCCTTTCACCTGTACTGTCACAAAAACATGGCATTTGCTTCTAAATGTAACCCTGAACAATGAACTAACTGAGCAGAGGAAACAGAAAGGCTTCTATAAGGGTAATTTGGGATTGAAACCTCATGAAGAAAGAGAACAGCACAGACAGACTCTAGGCAGAGTACATTTCATGCCTGGTCTAGCATCATGTAAACTTACCATGTCAGAATTGCCAGACAGTTACCAAACAGGGGGGACAATAACGCAGGGAAAAATATTCTGTGAAACAGCTTTCATTCATAGCACCTCAACCCGTTTGTGTCCTACAAGAGAGAAGACTTGGACCAAGGCTGGCGTGAAACAGCTCCTTCCATCCTATGCTCTGCCGAAGTAGAGAACTAATCTGGCTTGTACTGAGCCTCTCTGAGATGGAACTTAACTGCTGTCTGCCATTTAGGATCATTTTCTAAGGCTGCTCAACATGTATTTCTGCTCCTTTGCCTTTGCCTTCCTTCCCACCTCCCTACATGTGAGTATAACATTGCTCAGTATTTTAAATGCTCTCCAGGCAGAGGCGGGGGTGGTTTTTTGGCTGGGATCTGAGAAAGGATGTTTGAAAATACAGAGGAAATGTGTCTGAAAATAAAATTCAACCCAACACCTGTGTGACACAATGAAAGGAGGGGCCTAGGGAGTCAGCTTTTAGCTCATGATGTCAGCTATAGATTTGCAGCCGGAACTGCTGCTGGTAGCTTGATTTTTTCTGTGAAATGGCAGGACCTTATATATTCTTCTAAATGAAACAGAAGACTATCAGGAACATGCCACTCCACTGTCATTTTTTTCTGCAGTAGCCTGCAATATCCCCAGTTTTGGTCAAATGAGTTCTAAGAATGTGACAATATAGAGCCACCTCAGCTGTCCTCTATACAGTGTTGAATGATTTTTTACTTTATTTTCAGCACTTGAAAAAAAATAAGCAAGATGCTATTCTCCAGAAGGGCAAGACCTTCTAGGATGCCTGCCTTCTAAACATTTTTGTGCTCAGGACAGGTAATTCCCTTCCTGTAGAATCTATTTGTACACACCATCTCTCAGTGAACATTAGCTTTGCTTACCATCAGTTCTAGCAACAAAGACAAAAAACTACTGCCCTGGTTTGAGCAACACAGGACTCAATTATCTTCTAATACCTGGGAAAACTGCACTTTTTCAGAAGACTCTAGTGCCTGAATTTGTGAAAATATTTACTTTATAGCCACCTATGGTAAGTGGGTTTCAAGGTCTCAGTGTTTTCAAGTTAGCCAGGTTCAGGGATTATGAGGAGCGAGACCTGGGCACTTGACCCAGACTGGCCAACAGGATTATTTCATACCATGAACATCACATGAATTAAGAAATTTGCTGAGGAGTTCTCTCTCTCCTCTGATATCTGTGATCCTGAGAACTTCTTGCCCCGGTGCCGGACCCCTGAGCCCTTCCTTTCCTCCCAAAGCCATAGTGCTCAAAGTTTCTGACATTTGCTATCTACTGAGGCACAGCTTCCTACTGATAGAATTGGCCGAGAATTTTATATTGGTATTGGGATCAATTGGTTCTTTACTGTTATTAATGTTATTAATGTTAATTATCTAGTCTTATTCTATTAAATCTGTTTAAACTTCAAGCCTCGGGTTTCCTTGTTTTTCCTAATTCCCCTTCCCAGGTGGAGAAAGGTCATTGGATGACAGAATAATTGCCTGAATGACAATAAATCGCTGTGGGTTCCTCAGACCATAAAAAATATGTAGTCAGAAAGTGTAGACTTGCATTAATTGTGCTCCATATGAGTGCTGGTATTAACAGACAAGTAACAAGCTATCTCATGCTTTTCTGGTTTGGCTACTGCCAGTAATAAATAGTGTTAGAGAAGACACAGATCTTCTGTCTTTGGCCATTAGGTCGGAGGTAGTTCTGTTCAAGGAGAGACCAACTTTCAGCCTCTTTCCCAACTCTGCTATTAAAATTTCTCTGTGTAGCTGTGTAGAGTAAGTGTTTTAACAGCTATCCATATCTAGCCAGAAAATATTCAGTTGTCTCCATCCTGCTGAACTGTTTTGCATATTTCCAATTCTTGGTTCTTTTCTAGGCTTGTGATAGAGGGTGATTTAATTTTATAATGTGATACCAAGCTCAAATGATAAGTGATAAGTATAGCCTGATAAACATAGCGTACTGATATTTAATGTATTCATCTCCACCCTGCAAGTCTAAAAACAATGATCAGTGATTAGAAAATAAGCTTAACATGATTTTATTTATGGAACATAGTTAATGAATCTGTTTTTCAGTGAATAATTGCAGTAATCAACTGAAATAATAGTAGAAGTGCACAGTAAATAGGTCAGATCAAATAAAATTTCAAATGTTTATTACCAGATGCCTTTCAACCAATTTCTGTCTCAGGGGTTGTATGGCATTTTCTTATTGGTTTTTATTTTCTTTTCTGCATATATCTGTCTGAAATTCAAATGCAGGCTTATGGTAACCTCCCTGGTCAATTACCTCCTATTGCTAATAGAGATAACAATCATTTTGCAGGCTTTTCTTTGCTTATTTCCTTGCAGTATAGGAATGACTATAAAAATAGAAAGTGACAGTCTGTAAGATTCTTTATGGAGGTGGCTGACTCGTCTACTCTACTTCTTCAAACAAAATTGTAAAATAATGTGGTTGTTTTACGTGTTGTCATAAAATTCATTCACCTTCAATTTGCCCACAGTAGGAATCTAGAAGCTGTAAACTGAACTGCCATATGTGCCATAAGCCACTGCCAGGCATCGATGCCAGTCTGATGAGTAGATAAGATAAATTTGAGACATTTGTACACTGAAACATATTCACTAACGCTTCAGACAGGCTTTCTGTGGACCTATGTTTCAAGGAAACACAAAAAGCCAGAAAAATGAGAGATTTCCATGAAGGGGACATATCCAGGAAAGGAAAACAGCATTTGCTAGTACTGGCTGATCTTAAATCAGCCAAGGAATTTAAAACATGCCAAGTAATGCTGGCCAACTTGATTTTTAAACTCATAAGCCTTGAAAAATACACACAAATACAAAACCAGAATTTCATCTGCATATTTGTAACCTTTAGGTTAAGTCAATTATCTGGATTGAATCTTTGCAAGTTGCTAGAGGGCATCACATGCCTGTGCCTATTTGTAAGCACTTTCTTTTTCCATTCTTCAAGGTGCACCACAAATTATTATTTGAGCTTTGTGGATTTTGCTGTCAGGAGCCTCAGCTAGCATGACTGCTCCTATAATTTGCTATTGAGTTTTACGTCGGTTTCATCTGCTCCCAAAGTTTCCACAATTTTCCAAGCTTACCGGTTGGCCTATAATGAGGCAAAAGTGCAGAGATTCTCAAGTTAGCATCAATCCAAGCTAGTATTTCCACAAGGCACTGTCCTCTGGTCAAGAAACAGCAGAGCTAAGCAGCAGAGCTTGTTAGCGTAGAGCCAGGGCTAATCCGTGGCAGTAGGGCTGTGGGACTTGAGCTAGCTCAAGCCACACCAGATCAAAACCAGAAAGGATGCCAAGCACCAGTGGGCCACGGTAGCTGTCAATAAATTCTAAGCCTAAGTGTGAGCATGATTTACCTTTTAGTACCTTCGTTCATCTCAGTAACGCCTGCTGGGTGTCATGACGAACACCGTGCCAGGAGTCTGGTTGAGGTACACACTGCCGTAATGGTGCCGATAATCATAACCCAGGGCACAAGAAATGGTTTTGTTTTCTGATGTGCTTTGTCTTGCTGTTTTCAGGTTTTGCATACCTATTTATGCGCAGATAAGTGTACTAAAACCTAATTTAATAACCTCAGGACTTAAACCATCTGTGGGAATGAGAGGTAGCTAGAAAAAAGAAATGCTGTATATTAATGTTTGTCTTACATATGTGAACACTGACCTTATTAATACACACATTAACCCTGGTGATGTAACATCCTGCTTTTTTCTTGGTTTGTTGGTTACAAAACCTTATTTTCAAAAACATTTGTAAACACTTATTCAATTATTTGTAAGCACTAACAAAACAGAGGCTGCCTGCTCTGAAGTCCGGAGCAGAAAGACATATTTAGTGGCTGCAATTGCAGCAAACACCTCAACAACAACAACAAAAAAAAAAAAAAAAGGAAATTAAAGAAGTGCCTGGCAACTTAATTGAAGTCTTGCAACACAAAGAAACGCATAGTGAACCCTGTATTTCTCAAAGACCTGATTTGCCTCTCTTCAGAAATTCATAATGAGACAGCTTCAGCAAACTTCCCCCCACCCCTCCCCAAATCTCTTTACATCAGGAAAAACTGAAATCTTGTTAACTTGTGCTAAACACAGCCTGTTTCGACTGGAGGGAAAGCTTCTACAGGGATAAATGCCATCTCTACAAAACATTCTCCCCTGGCTGGTAAGATCCCCAGGTTAATACATATAAATAATGCTTTTGCTTTATATTATAGGCAGCTGTAACAGATGAATGGCTTTAATTTACCAAGCTAGAAAATCAGCATTTTTTTAACAAAAAATAAATTCTTTCCTTGCCACTGCAACTTACATGGCTTAGCAAGGCTTACGTGAACTCTGTAGCAGATCTATAAAGCAGAGGACCTGTGGCTGGCCCCACCAAAAATGATGGCTAGCTTCTGTGTCTGTTAGTAAAGATGTCATGTGTCACTCATTGGTCGAGCCAGAGAATACAGTAACTAAATATCTGACTGTATTTTTTTGAATATCAGCTCTGTTTAAAACGTCAAGCAGAAAATTTCAGCCTTCCTTATCTCTAGTTAGTCTCACCAAAATCTCACATGGGAGATGAAAGATGGAGAGGTGTTCTCTATTTCTTACAGCTTTTTACCAGCTGGGTTTTGGCAAATATTGAGCATTCTCAAATCTGTTGAATTCAACTAAAAATTGCCTTTATTGCCAGGTTAAGGCTCATATATGAAACACTGCCTATCACAGCCTTAAAGGCTGACAGCATTACACAGCAGAGATGCCAGATGGATAACCCCTGGCTATGTCCAGCCTTAAAGGAAGATCCCGCTGGCCACTGCCCTGTTTCCATTCCCCACACCCTGAAAGGTATTTGGATGTCGTAAGGAAATCATCTGTATCCTGTTTGCTTTTCCCATTGGTGACACTCATTACCTGTAACCATGGCTTAAATTTACCATAGGTCGTGTCATCTGAGACATGTGAGTGTGTGTTCCCAAGTACCTTGGAACAGATATAACTGCAAATGACCCTTGTTACGCTACTCATTTCTCGTTGGGAAATGTAGTGCTTTGTCAGCCTGATGTGGGTTTTGTTTTCTATCATTACCCTCAGATGTCTGTTCTCCCCCTATATTCATCTGGACTTCAGACAGCCGTAATAATCAACAGACCGGATGGCGTTCTTCTGTTTGCCACTCCTACAGTTTCTCAGTTCCCAGAGCACCAAGACATCAAAGTTCACATTGTGCAAAACTAAAAGCAAGAGCTAACAGGCCAGATGATCACTATAATTTTACTGGTGGTGATTCCTGTTCAGTTACAATTCCTGAGATATCCTTTGCAATGTTATTTTATGAAAAGCAATAGTATGTCTATCTAGAAACACTACTTGGTTTTTCTCGTATGACAGTAGGACTAGGACCTCTTTGGTGTCTTTCTTCTTGAGTCACTAGTGAGAAAGATAATGATAATAAAAATCATGCATCTCAACCTTACCAGTTCTTTAATGCAAAGTTAAATAACTATATTCTCTATGATTTAATGGTTAGTTTATTGTCATATATCACTTGCAAGGTACTTAGAGTCACAAATGAAAAGACTGAGTTATCAGAGAGCACAGTTTCCAGTTTTTAATATTTTTTTTGGCAGGGATCACAAGATGGTGCTATTACACATGGCCATGAAGATCAATTCTCATCTCTTTTTAGACATTCAAATTCTCCTTTGCTGCTTGAAGAAATACCGTGTTACATCAGTGTGCATTTGAGATTTTGTTTTTCTCAGATAGTCTTTTGTAACCACTTATCACAGTTCCAGGTCTGAGATACAGTTTCTTAGTAAAATAAGTCTGCCAGAGTCTGTCTCACGGAGGCATTTGAAATGGAAGCAAATATTTAAGGGTGCCAAGGGGCACAGTCCTGTACAATTTTAATTTGGAGCATTCAAGTTCAAAACCTGTGAATGAAAAGGTCAATTTATTGCATGTCTTTTTAGTCATTGCAAGTGACCAATAACCTAAAATTAAAGCTTTGAAACCACACTGTACAAGGAAATAGATCTGCTATATAATCTGCATAGTGAATCTGGGTTTCATTTTACTACACTGGTTTAATAGCTTATTACAGCAATCCAGCTGGTGTTCCAGGAATAGATCACTTCGCTGCTATGAGTGGGATTTTTTTTGTTCTCACATTTATCAAATATTCTGGCCAGCTGGCAGTCTTTGCATACTTGGCTCTATACTACACCAGTCCCAATGAGTGCAAATAATCTATAAAACCTTGATGTGGGGGATTAGACAGGTTCTAAGAGGACATCTGTGAAAACATGGGTGAAAACCTTGGAGACTTAGGCAGGCACTTGCCAAAGGTGTGTCTGTGGCTTTTCCACATGGCTGGGTATTATGTAACAACACACAATCATGCAATTGCCTTTGGAGAGTCAGAGAAAATAAATTGAAAACACATAATTAAACTGCAGAGGAATATGATTTTTCCAGTATGCGGGATACCATTTGAAATCTGCCTCTTAGTCAAGGGACCATATGAAAACCAAATGGGAAAAAAATAGTCATATTTTCTTATTTGTAACCATTTAGTCAGGACCTTTCAGTCCTTATTTAGGACGCTGAAAGGTGATGTTTTTCTACTAAGTGAAGTAAACTGGAAATACATTACTCTCATCGTCTGAAGCAATGCTATGAAGGTCTAAACCACATAATCAAAATATGGAAGCAGTGCAGCTGAGCGAGATTGTAACTGAAAAACACACAGAAATAAATAAAAGAGCATCACATTATGACCCATCAGAGGCCTAGAAAACGTCCACATAAGATTCAGGTGCTGTTGTATAAAAGACAAATTCAAAAAGAAAGGGAGGAATTTGGTTCATAACCAAGACTCTGAGCTTAAAGGGTTTATGTGTTGGCAACTATGTGTTGCAGTTCAGAGTTTAGGCTGCAGAGTGTCACTCATCATTCCTCGGACAATATCCAGCAGCAACAGGACTCAGTTCTCCCAATGCAGAGGCCGAGCATCCTTATCTGTACCACCTGGCCTCACCCCAGAAGGCTCTGTCCAGTGTCATACCTACCAGTCCCAACAGAGAGCTGTCTAAGGTAGCTAAGGCAGGTAGCGCCGTGTAGTATAACAGACCTATGGGTTGAAAGAGTTGTGCTGGCAACCCAGCTATATAAACTGTACACTTCTCAGGAGTAAAGCTCTGATGAGCTCTAGCAAGGACATGAGGAATTCATCCATTAATGATCAAAGCTCAGTAGGAGTGCTCCTGGGGCTCATGGCCTGGCTGAGTCTTATTTGAAAGAAACCTGGTCCCTGATGCTCCAAGACTGCTCCGGGATGTGAACCAAATGTTGGAAAGGGGAAAAAAAAAGGGAAAATTATCCTCAAAAGTATATCCAAGTTAAAATGCTGGTGCTTAGACATTTCAGGGCAGCTCAAATGGAACTAGACACCTTTGTTTACTCAACAGAATTTCTCTCTGAATGTCTATTTTATGGTGAATTGAATTGATTCATTAATTTTCATTGCCCAGATCTTTTCTTAATATAGCATGAACTCGGATACAAGTAGACCCCAAATGTGTCTTAGTCTGGAACTGAATCCCACCCCCACCCAGGAATGTCCAAATATAATATTAAAAAGTATACAGAGGGAACCAAACAGGTGCTGCTACTAATTGAAGCTTAGGAGCATGTGTAACATATGGATAGGGTAATTACCAAGTTAAAAAGTGCATGATAAAAGATGATAGCCAATAGAGAGCACATAGAATACTGTATATGGCACTGATTGCACTCCCATAGAGGAGTGGCACGTAGCTCGATTTGAGTAGTTAGACCCTACTGTGTGCCCTCTCTATAACATTATGCTTGTCAGTCATGACACTGCCCTGAATAGAAACAACCTGGGCAAAAATGAGACAGCGATGAGGTAAATTGTGCTGCTAGGCAGTATTAAACACATCTCGTCTCCAGAAGAAATGAGATTGGAAAGAGCTCAATACCCACCTTTTTTGGCCACCTAAGAAAGAGCTGCGCTTGGGTTGGGAAGAGTTGGCTGGGCTTCCTGCAGCCCTAGGAGACCTCATGAGCTGCTGAGGAGCAAATGGACATATCCTGAAGGAAAACACCACATCTGTGAACACCCAGCTTGTTTGAAAGCTGTTTACAAATCTTTTTTTCTTGGACCTAGTAGAAACCACCAGAATTAAAAAGTGAGTTAACTTGTAGTTTCCAAGACCAGGCTCACAGGGGCTGATGTCAGACAGTCCCTGTACTCACTGCGGTCTAATTCAACAAAAATTCTTCAGATCAGACATGTCCGGTTTCACGTGGGCCGTGGGCCCACTGTTCAAAGAGGAAAACACCCAAATATCTGAAGAGATGTTGCCTGAAAGCCTTCCCATGTGCCCCCTCTCGTCCCTCCACATGCTGCTTTGCACCACCCCTTCCTCTGGGGTGGCACAAGCCACTTGAACAGCCAAGCCACAAAACGCCACTGTGTGACTTAAGCTGATTTAAAATAATATCCCCAAACTTGCCTTTTTCTTTCTCTTGCCAGGGTGACTCATGGTCTGCCCGGCCCATCGGCAGCCACGGCCTTGCCAAGGCAGGAGGCAGGAGACCCTCAAGCCGAGCTGCAAGATGTTTTGTCTCCTTGCACTGCAGCCATAGGTGCATCGGGGAGTTGGGTGCTTCACTGCCAGTGTCCCACAGCATCAGCTATTGTCTCAGCAAACTGCCTGTGGTTGTCCAAAGAGCAGGAACTGCTCTCTCGATGGCACTCAGGAGCGTTTGTCGCTTAATAGTTCATGCTGGATTTCAGGCGCGGTGGCAGGGAGGAGACTGAAGCACTTTTTGTTCCCCAAGAGCTGCACTATCTTTTGAGCAGCAAGATGTATTGATATTTATTTCAGAATAAAACATATAGGTCCATTAATGGATGAGTAATACTTCTCGCTCTGTTTTACATAAGTGCCTGTATCACACTGGGTTATATCAGATGTCTTGCAGGATTTTTTTTTCAGTGTCAGATACTATCCACTATATGGGTTGTGTTGTTTAATAAATCCAAAGTAGGCACTCTTTTCTATCTTCCTGCATAGTGCAAGAGAGAAATGCGCACAAAATAATAAAATTTAGCCTTCTTAAAAATCTAGTCCAAAATTAAATGATTAAATACAATTTTAAAATCAAGTTAATGGGGAAGGTAAATGTAAATCTAATATAAGAAACTTTAGGAATATCTTTAGAAAATAAATGGTTTCTGGTGTTCTTTTGTTTTGGCCTTTGTTTTTGTACTGTTTTTCTTGTAAGTAAGGATGTCAAAAATGTATATTAAATTATAATACATTATATATATTATGTTACGTTATGTTACATTATGTTGCATTACATTATGTTATGTTATATTTCTTCTCACAGTCTCCACTTCAGAATAAAGGATTTTCTAGTTTATGCTGGGGATTAGGTTTTCCTTATTTAGGGGAATCTGGGAAAGCCATTTTCAAAAAGCATTCTTTTTTGATAGGCAACTTATTTTATGGAGCACCACCAGAAAGTTTAACAAATTTTAGCAGCATTATTGCTCCTAATAACATACACTCATACCACATGCATTTTGACCAAGAATACTTTTCAGTCACATTCAGTTCTATATTTTTGCAATTGCAAAAGTAAATATTTGTCAGAGAACGGAAAGGAAGACTTCAAAAACTGTGGTAGATAACGCACTAATGTTCAGCTGAAATCCGATAGATCATCTCTTCCCAGTTCTCCCTGCTTCTTGCTTTCCATCTCAACTTATGGAGGACAAAAAAAAAAAAAAAAAGGCAAAATAAACCTGAAACCAAAAATTAAATATTGATCCATGTGAAAAATTGCTTTAGCTCTGTCTGTGAAGAAAGAAGCAAGATTTTCTACCAGACAAAGGACAGGTCAATGTTGAGAATCAGCACAGGCTGTTCAGTTGAACTATTAGTTGAAATAATTGCATCTGCAGGGGATTGGGTTTATCTATGAAGAACATGAGAATCTCTGAATTAAAGGTATATGCCTTAAAAGAGAGGATAACTACTTTCAGCCTACCAGAGGGTGACACATAAAGTGCAAAAAGAAACCAGTGTGTCTTTTTAAGCATATTTGAATTAACAATTCTTATAAAATAATATCATTTTGCAAAACTAGGTCAGCTTTAAAATTCTGTAGTTCAGACTTCTCTGTAGTCAGGATTATCCTGGCAGTGGTTTGCTCTTGATTTCTTACTGGAGGGTTATCAAACTTTGTGTTAACAACCATACCACATTCTCGTCAGATATGAAATAGATGCTATTTGGTCTGAATTACCAAGAAGTTGGAGTGCTTTGATGTACCATGGCATGAGAGAACTGAAAACAATAATTTAGTGCAAGCAGGAAAGATAACAAAATTGCAAGGCATGAAAGAACCCCCACCCTTCAAAATACCTCATAACATTGGCAAACAAACAAAAAAATCTCTTATTTTACCTTCTTGGCCTTCTTTATATGCTGTGTAAAACTCCGGGGTAATATGAAAGTATGAGTAGTCTATCAAAAGACAGGGACACCTTGCAGAGCTGTAAGATCTAGTCCTCCAATGGCTAAAAACTTGAATGTGTCACTTTTATAGACCTGGACAATCAGCAATCAACCTTCTTGTCTTTTATTTCATTAGCTAAGTAAAATTAAAAGAATTAATAGCCTCTGAATAGTTTCAGCTAATGTGCTTTCAGCATTAGAAGATTATCCTTCTTTCACAAAACATTCACTTCCAAGTATTTTGAAGCTTTTTATGGTCATGCAAAAGACAAAAGTTGTCTTCTACAGTATAATGTGAAGATGCTGATAAGTAGTTAGAAAATCTGCTTATTATAAGGCATATATTGTTTATTAAGATATTATGAAAATACACAACTGAAAACAAGATATAATTTTTTAATTTTGTCTCCATCCTATTGCTTTTCCAGCACTATTCCCTTAGTGTTTTCATTTACATGGTAAAATTCACGCACAGGGCTGAAATTTGATACTGTTTTGCCATAGCTTCTGCTGTGTCTCCTCTATTGAGTTCTTAATGAGAGCTACCTTGAAAAAAAAACCCAAATAGCTTTATGAAAATGTAGCCTTCTGCAGCTCCCTCTCTCTGAGTGACGAGTGCTATGATTGTAGAGGTGGGAGGTAAGAGACAGATAATAAGAAATTTCAACTCGGAGTATCTTGATGACACATGAAAGATGAATTGAAAGTGCTTTAGTTTAGAAATTAGTTTTCATGGCTTTTAAGGTGATTGATGAGATGACTTTGAACTAGGTCTACCTAGCAGCGGTCACCGTATTGTAACAGCAGAAGTCATGCAGAGTGAACGTGGGTATCACACACTGCAGGGCTGTCTGTCCCTCTATTTAAATACATCTGAACAGCCAAAGTTGTCACATTACTAGGATGCAAAAACAGGTAACTGGAATTCTGAAAAACTTTTTATTTTTTTTCCCCCATAAGAAAAATGATCTTGTTAAAATAAAACCTGCTGAAGAAGGTGGGCACCAGTTTTAGGAGGACAGGGCAGATAAAAGGTAGGCACACATGGGGAAGACGAGGGGAAAGGAAAAATGATGAGAGCTGGGGTGGGCATCCAACTGAACCCCGAATCCACAAGAGCCTGATGGAAGAGACACTCATCAGAGGCATGGCAGACCAAGGTTAAAGTCTTTGGTCTTTTGGTTCAAATAGGTTTGAACTTGGATTTCCCACGTTAGTTGGTTGTACTCAGTCAGTCTTCCTCTGTATAAAGGGGAGCCTGGGAAGGGCAGGCCAAATCAGTCAAACCCTTATGCCCATAGGCTTCTCTGTGATGTGTGAGACCATGCAGTGAGCTTTGGTCTCAGCTGGTGATTCTGAAATGATATAAGAATCAGTCCCTCTGCCTTTGTCTTTTTTTTTATTATTATTTTTTTCTTACCAAAAGCTTTTAGAGGTTCATGCCAGTGTGGGATAGAATTTTTTTTTCAATCTTGACAACTTTATCAGATTGGAGAAAAGCTTTTTGACACAGTTTTATGTGCAAGTATTTCATTTTCCCCCTGGGATATTAAAATCACACTGAAATCTGAACTGGAGATCAAGACCCAGATATGTTTCAGGCCACTTTGAAATTAAGCTTAATATTCTGATGAATATTTAGCTAAGGATCATTAGGTCTGTTAGAAATGATCCAACACTGTTGTTGATTTGAACAATGAATTTTTTATTGCTTTCCTTCTAGTCAATTCTCCTTTCAAAGCCTTGCAAATTACTTTTCTTTGTGGTTCTGCCTTTCAGTGGTATAGGTTTACAGAAAGCAATACCCAAAAGATAGGATCATGACTGGCATTTAAATGTAAGGGTGCCACAGTCCCCATCTCCTGCTCATCTGGAGCAGGGATGCTGATGGAGATCTCTGCTTCCCTGTCCTCAACTGCAGGGCTCATGCAGCATCGCTGAGACTCAGACAGGGATGCATTCCTGAGTCTTGTATTTTAAACACACTTCATGAGACAGCTAACTCAACCTTCCACTTAAAAGTAAGATCAATTTTATTTTAATGACATACTCAGGCAGCCTATTATAGTACTCATCTCTAATTTTACGACTGGAAAGTTTTCCTAGTGTCTAATTAGTATCTCCCTTACTGCAACTTATACCCCTTACTTTATTTTCCAAAATACTTTATTCTTTCCACACTAGCCTGGCTCTCTTTCCCAAATCACTTCTCACAATACCTTCTTTTATTTTTTATTTTTTTTTGCTCATGGATCATGTTTTTTGGAAGTATCACAGTAACATGCATAATCACATCATGGGATTAGGTTTTTTCCCAGATTTAGTTAACTGCCAATAAGACAGGGAGACAGACGTGGCAAACCTTGTTTGAGCAAGGAAAGCGACAACGTGTATTGAGATGCTAGTTTAGAACTGGTCCTCAGTGGTGAAGACTGAGAAATGCAGGTAAGAGAGCATCCAGACTGAGGGAAGCAAGAAAAGTACAAGGGCATGAATAAAATCTCATACTTTTTTTCCTGAAAGTGTTTTGATGTGCAAGACTGTGTAAACTGCTTGTGCTCCCCCAGCTTTGTTATTCAAAAACTAATAGTTATCACCACATATTGAGGTTTTGGATGGTTCTAGCACAAGAGAGATATTTGTCTCTTTGACATATCAAGTCTAGTCTGCATTTTGTGAATGTTAAACATCCCAAGGGACTCTGGTTTTGAGACAAGGATTTTTTCCTGCCATCTCAATCATACATTCATTTCTGTTCATTTTCCTGTACTACAATTTGGAACTGGTACGTGTGACGTTCTTCCACTTCAAATATGACTAGAGTATAATGATGTTATCTTCCTATCATTTGTTGAGTATTATGGTCCCCCTTTTGACGTAGAATGGGTATCTAAAAGTTTGAGATTCCACGCACAGATGGAAAGGCCAAGGATGGAAAATGGTAATTCAAGTGCTGGGAAGAGAACACAATAATTTTTTACATGTACTTTAAAAGTGGTGGTTGCAGCCATCAATTTCAATGAGATGTAATCCTACCAGAAAGAGAAGTTAGAAAATGTTTGTATTTTGGGAATGAGAGTGTTTCCATGAGAGGGGTATTTATGTTTGTTTGTTTGTTTTTAGGATTAGTTATATTTTTAACTCATGCTCTTTCTTTAACTGAATGAACTAAGAGCAACTTAGCTCTTAGTGATAGCTGTCCAGTAACATACTTGAAGCTGGAATAGCTGCTAGGAAGCAGTTTGTGGAAAGCATTGCTTCTTTTTTTATGCCTTATAGAATTTTCTAGCACTCAGTCTGGCTCATTTTGTTATCTGCCAGCAGATCTTTGAATGCATGACCCATACCAAAATCTACTTACAGGGTGAAAAACTTAAGTATCATTTAGTGGTAAGCTGGTGCTTGGAGAGACAGAATGTTGGGTTTGAGGTATTTTTTCTTTAAAAGGCTCTAATCATGTTTCATTTCATCTTCAGCATCAAATAAGAAGGTGCAAGTGCAGGAATGAATATTTACAGAAAAAAATAACAGAAAGATTTCTAGAATAATTCAAACACATTAGTTGTAATAATTAACCATTAACGAAAAATACTAGTAGCACCACAAATTAATAGCAATATAAATATACATAATTTAAAGCCTTTTAAAACAGTTTATTGTGCAGAAGACTAATTTAAATCTACCCTCATTTTTTAAATCAGCACATTCAGTCAGGCTTAAAAATGAATATGTATAAACTGCTTATTAGACGCTGGATGTGCAGAATCAAGTGGCACGTGTTGAGCCTACTGGAGTGAGGTTTCTGTCCAGAGGGTCTCACTACAACGGGATGGTGACTTGAAGCAGCTCCTGGACAAAATCTGTCCCTGTCAAAAGCATGTGCCCGATGGTGGTCTAAGAAATTCATACAAACTGCTGCTTTTCCAAGAAGCAGGCAAGGGGTCTGAGATGAAAAGGACTGTAGTCCCCGCATGTGTCATTGCTACCCAAGCTTGACTTTGTGTCCTCATTCACAGATTATTGTGTACCAGCTGAAACCTTACCCTGGGGCTCTGATACCCTGCCTGACGTCCTTACGCCCAAACAGAAAGGCATTGAGAAAGTGGTACGGTAAACATTTTGGGTCCTGATGATGACAGCTGCTAGGCCTAAACCTAACACCCAGGTACCCACACAATGCAAACAGAGGAGCATCAGGGCTGGAATACATCCTTCTGCTTGGAGCAATACCTGATGAGCAGTGCCAGGAGAGCAACTCCACTCTAGAAATATGTTTTTTCCTTTGTCCGTACTCAATAACTTAACATCACCTGAGAAAGCCTTTACATGTCTTTACCTCTAGTCCTATGGGTGAAGGTAACTTTCTGTCTGCTTCTTCATGCCTTTGCTATGTGGAGCAAGGGTCTGAAAAGGTCATATCACAGCCTTCTAGATGACATTTCTTTTGTATGTAATAGGAGTGATACTGTTTAGCAATTGATCACAGGGAAATATTGATTGTGGATTGCTAGGACATCAGAAGACCTTAATGTTCATTGTAAAATATATTCATTGTTAGCCCACTGATAGGTATTTAATTGTTTTAATAAATCCACAGAAAACAAAACCTGGAGATCCTCGTAGCTCAGATATGCTCAGAATTGTGAAGTGATTTGGCCATTCATTTTCTCTAAAAGTTGAGTCACATGAATCTGCGCAGTTACATCTTGGACAACTCTGAAAATGTAAGTGTTAGATTAAAGTATTACAGGAATTACTGGTCCCCCCGGCCCTGTGCCCCATCGGAGCTTTATTGCGCCGTGGCAGTAGAAATGTTTCATGGCAGTTATTGTAGGGGATATAGTGAGCAGTTGTGCTGCGGGCTTTTCAGAGAGATTTATTGCAGTTATATTTATAGGATGAAAAGAGAGGTCTCTACTGCAAGAAAAGCCCCGCAGAGATTAGTCATGTGGATCTCCAGGAGAAATCCCTCCTGGCAGCAAGGGAGGGGGGGAGGGAGGGGGCGGTGGGGTTCCCACCTCCTCCTACCCACCTTCATCTTGACAGGCAGCACTGTCTCAAGCCAGCTGTGGTCTCCCTCTCCCTGAGAAAACAGCTGGCTTCTGGCACATTTCCTCCGGCTGAAGTTACACAGGAACCCGTGAGTGTTTCCCTCCCGATGCAACAAATTTGCCTTGCTGATGGCAGCTTTTTGGCTGGAGAGGAAGCCTCTGCAAGTGTGGTTAATGGACAGGGAGCATGAGGGGAACAGCCCCCCCAGTGGTACTTTTCAATCAGTAGAACAATCTAGGGCTATCGATCCTGACTCCAGTCTTCAGCATAATTTGGAGATTTTAAGACATAAAAAACCATTCTGGTACACTAATCTGATTTCCTATATAACAAAGAGTTTAGAACTTTCTGCATTAAATTCATTTTGAGGTAAAGAACTTCTATTTAGCTGGGGATATGGCAGGCAAGAATTCCTTCTTGGCTGAATGAGGTATTTGTAAAGAAGAAATTCGGTGTTGGACTGCTGGTGCAGCATGCCTCTTTTACAGTCCAAGCAGTTCCTCACAAGTCTGATTTGTCTGGTTTTACCCAAACACTAACACCAAAGTAACTATTTCTGACCACCACGTTTTTACTGAAAAATTGTGCTGATCCCAGATTACTATGTTGAGAAGAAATTGGTTTAGTCTAATAGTTGCAGCATATCAAATGTACTAACAACCCCAAATCATAACAATAAAGGATTAGCCTTTAAAAAAACACAAATGGATTTCTTAGTTTCATCTTTTTAAACCCAGAATTTCATTAACATCTATTGCACAAATAACGCAGAAAATTACATCTTCATTTTTTCTTCCATAAAATGTCATGCTTTCATCCAGTATAAGATGGGAGGAGAGTGGGTGTGTATTTGGCTCTTTTTATGATTTTTAAAAATTATTCTCTCAGTCAGAGCTGTTAAGTTTTCCCACCTGTAAAATGAACACAGGTACCTTCTAAAAACAACATATCGACAATATTTCATTGCTGTCTATGCATTTGTTGTAGTTATTTTAAAAATACTATGCAGCATATGCATAGGAAATAGGAAATATGTGTTTTATTTAAATAAAAATTGGTTATTATAAAAATCTGATTTTAGATAACAAATGATATAATTTGTTTCGTGTCATGACCTCTGAGAGAGGAGAGAGCACTTTTAATTACCTCCTTGTGGAGAAATTAGCACATCCATCTGCCTTATGAGTATACAATTTTTTCTTGTAATGTAGGCAACACCTCTGCACCAGAAATCTTTACAGAGAATAATAGAAAGCAGCCTTAGAAGGGACTGCTAGAGGTCATGAAGGAGATGACTGTCGCAGCAGCAGCTCTCTGTAAATCCTGCCTGATGCTAGTGTGTGTCATCTCTTCCCCAGATCTCAGTGATATATGTGTGGTCTTCAGGCAAGGTGCAGCAGACAGCCATTTTCCCTTAATTTCTGCAGAAGAAACAAAGGTGTTTCTCTGGGTATAGTAAATAAGAAATTATTTTCTGAATTCATGAAAAACATTTAAGTTTATAAACCTGGAAATATGAGAACTTGTATCCATATTAGCATTACAAGCACATAGATCTTGGCTGTTTTGGGTGATTGTGTTTTTCTGCCCTGACCTGAAAAACTTTTTTCCCCAGGAAAACGCAGGTTGTGGCTCTGGGTGATCTGTTCTTTTGTCTGTAGCTCTGCCTGTTCCCTGTATCTCAAGGACTTGGGAAGCAAAAGAGCCAGAGATGGAAGAGTTAAGAAGAAAATGCATGGCTGATCAGGTCTTATCCCTTCTTCCTCACAGCTGTCATCTGCAAAGCTGGTAAAAATAGTACCACATAGCCCAGGACTAAAGGGAATCTCCTAGGTCTGGTCCTGCTTTACCATGCAAAAATAGGCTCATTTTATGCTTGTCTTTGCTCCCAGTGATCCTTCGAGCTGTCACAGGGGGCAAAACTCACTGAAACTGCTGGGCCTAGCAATTCCACTGATAACAACTTGAACTGCCCAAGAAAGCAGAGAAATGATGATCTGTTTAGTAAGGCAACACTGAACACATGCTAGACCATGAATGCCAAAGAGTCTACCAAAACCATGGTAAGGCATTGTCTGGTGGAAATCATTGGTATGAGAGAAGTAGGAGGAAGAGCTTAGTAAGCAGAAGTGGGGACATAGTGTAAACAATTTACAAATGCAGTCCCAAAAGACTGAGAGTGAGAATTTGTGGACTCAATGTTCGTTGACAAACTGTACAGGAATCCCTCAAGGGTGTTCTGACCATTGTCTTGTGAAGGCAGGACCTGCCCACCTAACTGAAAGGATCATTGCCAGAAAGCCAAGCCTTTGCCTCTGCAAAGCAGAGACTAGTTTGAGGATGATTTTACTAATATATGTGTCAGTCAGACATTTTCAAGTCCCGCAGACCTGCGAGGGTACAGCCTTCCCCATGATGTAAGTAGAGACACATAGACAGAGCATAATTTGCAGTGCGTCATAAGGAGCACTTTTTTGGCAACTACTTAAAATACTTTCATTCATATGTATACCAACATCACGACATTCATTAAAATGATCATCCATTTAGTATGTATTAATACACAGTTGAATTAGCTATATGTCAAAGGGTTGAAGTTCTTCTTAAAAACAAGGTTGTGATATGTTATTCTCAGAGGAGCTCCAAATTTGGACATAGCTCTAACTTTCCAATTCTACCATATGTTTTCTTTCCCATCCTTATTTTTTCTTTTTTTTCTGTGGTGATAAATTTCATAAACAACTGAATTTCTAAAATCTGAAGTGTCTCCCGAAAGACCTACTTAATATACAGTATCCTGTAATATGCAGTGTCTTGAATCCCTTTGGAAATAGAACTTGGTGAATCACCTACTGCAGTACACTGTAGGTACACATGATGCTTTGCCAGATTTAGCTCCTCTCCAGTAACCTTCCTATTTGCAGAAGATTCCAGTAACACAGAGACTCATAAGATAAAGGCTGTTTGACCTACACTGGTATTTAGATATAGCATATATGTACCAGAATTTAGACAGCAGTCCTGTTATAAAATCTGAATATGGTTCACAAAGAATTGCCATATTTAAAATGGCATAGTTCTTTTAAGCTAATAAAAAAATCTGAAATTTTGTGAATTATGTAAAAGTTTGTTAACGGTATCTTTTTAAGGGAAAGAAAGGTTTCCTCATATCAGTAGTGTCGTCAAGAACTATTTGTAATTATCTAGTTTCTAGTTAACTGCATAACAGTTTATGCCTTCTGGTTTGTGTTGTGAAGTCTGCTGTGGAGGTGATTCATATAACTCTAGACTCTCTTGGCATGAGGCTGACTCTTTGTTTTGTTTGTTTTGTGAAAAGAGGGTATTCCCACAGATGATCTAATACTGCAGCTCAGCTCTTACAACACTTGTAGCATTTGTCATTAGTCATGAGATACATCTGAGGAATATTAGCAGTCTCCTGACTCCAGGGAATTATTTTTCATCCTGTTTCCATGACCTCATTTCCATGGAGACCCCTATTTCTCATTACAAGGGTTCTCCCCCTTGTTTTCATGCTGTTATATGAGTACTAGAGAGTCCTTTCAGCCTGCGTAGCGTTTAGCGAGGGAGTTCTGGTTCTAAAATGACTAGTCAACACTGAAAGCTCTATCTTAAAAGACAACAAGTGTAAGGAAAAAGTGAATGATTACCAAAAAATCCATTTGAATTAGTTCCTGCAAAAAAAAAAAATTAAGCAAACAAAATTTTAGACAGGCAATTAGAAATAGTGGAAATTTAGAATAAAGTAGGTTACTATTCAGAATGAGGCACAAAGGTAGTTTTGGCTTTGTAAGTAGAGGAACAAAACTTTGGTTCATTCATCACCTTGATGAGAGATGAAGCCTGCTTCCACATGGGGGAAGAGATACATGGCATCCAATTAACACAGTGCATGAGCAGTGAATTGAGAAGAGTTTTATAACACAGCAATGTTGCACATCCTCAAACACTGGATAAGACCAGCTTCAGTATAGTTCTGAAAAATATGTATTAAAAAGAATTAAAACTATAGAATCTGTTCCATTACCTAGGAAAAAGTGCCAGAAACACACTTGCACACATTAGGTGCTTAAGTGAGAACATAGTCAGGTATGTATTGGGGAAGAATGCATAAATAATGGAAATAGATGCTAGTACTCAAAGTGCATTCAGTTAGTTTAGCTAAACCTTCTACCAGAACTGTGAAATAATTTCAGGATACAGTCTGCTGATTCACAAGCAAAGTTTGCAAATAAAAGTCAGACAGGAAGAACCAAATAAATGGAAAAATCACAAAAATCATGCTTATATTTGTGTAACAAAACCATCTGCAAAACTACAGTCCATTAGTCTTATCTCAATGACAAGCAATGATTTGGAGGAAACGTGAAATCTGCAATATGAATGGAAAAAAAAAAAGAACGCACAATGGGTCTGGCAATGTTCATTTGTGCCAGTTTAACCTTTAGTAAAATAAATGCTGTTATAAGTTATTCCATCACTAGGCTTAGATGAAATATTTGATATGATAACCAAGAGTATATTGTATGTTTTACTAGAAAAGCTGGAGTTTATTTGAACAAGTCTGAAACAGTTGTGGAACTTACTTAGACAGAGACAACACATTATGCTAACAGGGGAACTGTTGAGCTGAAGCCAGTTTATTAGTGGAGTTCCTCAAGGAAGTATCTTGGAAAAGAGTCAACTGCATCCATAATGGCATTAGCAGAAATTGCTAGTGGAATTAATGGATAACATAAAATTAGGATAAGTTTTGTCATTAATAGAAAGGATGATTGGGATATCATTTGGGGAGAAGTGGACGAGAATACTCAGAGTAAGAATGACTCAGTAATGAAATAATAACATAAAATATAGGATTTGAACCTCAGGACTGACTATTTTGAATAGAGAACTTGCCAGTCAATAGCAATGGTGAGGGGAAAATAACTGTGTGCATCTGTTGATCACAGGTTGTGTATCAGCATTAGTGGGATGTGGCAATGATCAGAATAAACTATGTCCTAGGGTATGGTGGGAAAACATTTTCAGTGCAGACAGAGAAAGATGAATAGTACTCGTATAGCCTATAGTGAGATGTCATCTCGGAAACCATGTGAACTTCTGGTTATGATTGCCGGGGAAAGATTAATTAAGACAGAAACAAATGTAGGGAGGAATATGGGCAACACGAGCACAAGAGCAAATATGTGCCCATATATTAGTGTAGATTGAACACTGCCAGTGTGTTTAGCATGCAGAGCCCCCAGACTCCTGCTAACAGGAGCAGCGGTGGGCAGGTAAAGCACCGTGTGCAGTCTGAGCACGGTTTCATGGCTGAACCCTATAACACGGGTTTCTGCGATACCAGAAGGCAGAATCAGCATTTCAGAAGACCTGCCATACACCAACTCTTAGGATTTTGCGTGGTGTCTTCTGCCACCTTGTTAAATTCATTTATTACAGTAAAAAAGGGAAGTAGAATACTATAGTTTTTCCTCATGGGAAATTGATAGCTCAAGCACTCAACAAATTTTTACTGAAAGTTCCTGAAAAATATCGGCCCATAGCCATCTTAAGGAGTTGCTCCTATGCTAGTATTTCTAAATATAGAAATCTCTATTAATTGCAAATCTTTTTCTCTAAGGACTTTGGTACAATAAATTTTTTTCAAAATCTGAAAGTGGGATCAAATGCCAAGAATATCCACTAATATTTGTACAATGAATGCTACATTCTGATTATGCCAGAACAGTAGAATACTGAGGATTTGCACTGGTGTAGGAGAGAATAATAAAAATTAAGACCATACCTCATTGAAATTTTTATGCTTTCATTAAATATCTAAACTTTCAAAACTGTCATTTATGATCTTTTTTGTCTTCATCCAGCTCTACTTTGCTCACCATTCTTTCAGCACTGACGTCTTCAACAATATCATACAGAGTACGTCTTTCTGTCATAAGATGGGAAATAGAAATCCATTCAACAGAGTGGCTGTTGCTTTTTACTTCACCTGCGGTGGTACTTAGGCTATCAAACAGGAATCAATACCTGTTTCATCGCATCAGAGGCTCTGTGAACAGAAGCAGAAAAGAAGCTCCTTTCCTGAGAGCTCACTTCATGATACGTGGGGCGAATAAACAAGCAAAGTAAGGAACAGAGGACAGTTACACAACAGAGGCAGGTACTTACGTTATTATTCTAATAATTCACTGCATTATTTCAGCGTGCTTCACCCTTATCTCCTTCTCTTTTTATATATTACTAGTGCTATTACTAGTTACGTATTAAAAGTTCACTTTGCCCCTAAAAGAAAAGGAAATAATATGGAGGTTCAGCTTCTGCTTCTGAAATTTTGGTGCATATCTGGGAAATGCACTTATTAAAGCACATTATCACATCATACACTGACTACTTTCACCTTACATATTTTACCTGAAAAAGGCAACAAAAAATGGTTAATTCATATTACCAAATTAGTCAGACCACTCAGATAGAAGACACTGTTCCTACAGCAGGAGCCGCATTTATATTTTGGCTTTCCTGCAGTATTTTTATTCACCAATATGCTGTCAAGCAGCTCTCCATTGCTGTTTCTTAGGTTAGGCGCAGAGTACTATCAGGAGGCTTGCTCTCCTTTGGCACAGAAGAGTCATAAGAGCAGTCAGAATTTAAAAATCATCTACAAAGACTGTAAGAACTAGGGATATTCTTTTTTTCAGAAAGAAAAAAAAAAAACAGAAAAAAAAAAACAGAAAAATATAACAAGAGAAGGCACAGTAAAGGCATAAAAGGCTGCTCCAGAGTCAAAAGGAATAATCTGTGCTCCGCACATATGATGAATAGGACCAGAAATAGGAGAACTGAATTTCTACCCTGTACCCTTCTCTCCCTCTTGCTGCCTCCCTCCCAGCCATCAGGTCCTTGCGATCTCGGCTCGCATTTGCATCCTGCATGATTTACCAAATAAGGTGGAATGGGGGACAAATTTACCCTCTTAATGCCCACAGTCAAAGCTGCCACTGTAATATGGAGGGTGAGAGCTGGAGAAGTGAAATCTGTGCTCACCCTCAGGCTGCAAACTGAATGCTGCATTACTGAGTATCGGCTGGGCCTTCAGGGTGGCTGTATCACATGAAACATAAACAACGGTATCCACTGTGACAGAAAACAGCATATCAGATCAGAAATTAAAAACTAAATCTGTCTGAGCAATTTACAGAGGTGGGTGCTTTTACCCCAGCTTTTGCTTTTAGACAAGAAAAGCCTTCACCGCATAAATTTATGGGGTTGTCTGAGCATAGTCCTGGACTTTCATGAATATAACAGCAAGTATTTTTCTACAGTATTCTTAGGGTATATAGATACAGTGGGGGCTTTCTTTTTTTTTTCTTTTTTTCTTTTTTTTTTTAATTCAAGCTGTACTCTGATTATTTATGCTTCACTTGAAGATGAGAAAATCAGATGCATTCATTTTTCATGGTTTGCATACCTATGTCTTTTACACATAGTTCCTTGTAGCATGGTCATGGCATTATTACTTGAGTCTTTTCAAACAGTGCATTGAGCAACTTGAGTGACATCTGTCGGCTTTGTCTTCCTCATTTTTTCTGAGAGATATTTCTCGAGGGAGGGTATTTGGTTTCATATTTCAATAGTTATACACAAATGCTTTCTGTTAATAAACGTACACTGCTTTAAGATCAGCACAGGCAACTCGTGCATGAATGGCATGGGGTGGTGTCATGGTTTAACCCCTGCTGGCAATTAAGGCCCATGTAGCCCCTCACTGTCTCAATGATCGGATGGAGGAAAGAATGGAAAAAGTGAAAAAACTCACGGGATGAAATAAAGGCAGTATAGTTGGTAAAGCAAAAGCCATGCCCACAAGCAAAGCAAAATAAAGATGTCATTCACTAATTCCTGTCAACAGGCAGGTGTTCAGCCATCCCCAGGAAAGCAGGACTCCACCACACATAATGGCTACCTGGGAAGACAAATGCTGTAACTTCAAACGTCCCCCCTTTCCTTCTTCTTCCCTCAGCTTTATACACTGACCATGACATCATATGCTACAGAATAGCCCTTTGGCCAGTTTGGGTTGGCTGTCCCATTGGTGTCCCTTCACAACTTCTTGCACCCCCTCAACCCACTTGCTGGTGGGATGGTGTGAGGAGCAGAAAATACCTTGATTCGGTGTAAGTGCCGCTTAGAAACAATGAAAGCATCCCTGTGCTATCAACACTGTTTTCAGCACAAATCCAAAACATACTAGATACTATGAAGCAAATTAAGTTTACCCCAGCCAGAAAACAGCACGGGTAAGTGCTGGTAATCCTATGGAAGTCATTTCATAGCCTCTAGGACTCCAATTGGAGACAGTCGTTTCTCTCTTCAGGTTGAAGAGAGAGCTGTCTTCTCTTACCTGAAGAGAGCTCCATCAGGAGAAATTATTAGTGATTATCTTTGCTCTCAAAATTTGGGTGATTGTTTGTATTTATTGAGCACTTTCTGTGGAGCACCATGACAAAAAAAAAAAAGACTGAAATCACGAGAATTTTTTTACCAAGCATATTAATTTGAAAAAAATCATAGTATTTAGGATATTAATACTGCAAGAAACACACAGAACTTGTAGTGTTCTAAAAGTGATATATTTGGTATCCTCCCTACTCCCTAGTTCTATTCATGGAATTCTGAGATGAATCCTAAGGTTGAGAGAACCAATTTCTGACAGTGGTACAGCAGGGTACGAATTAGGACCACTTGTGGTCACAGTTCATCAGCCAGGTATTAGCCACCATGCAAATGGGCATTTGAACTGGGAAACCAGATTGCTAGTGAGGGTGTGAGATTGCCTTTTCTGCCATCCCTGACAAAGAAATGGGAATCACCACCAGCATTTGCTTCATTCTGGTTTTCTCTTTTAGTTTTGTTTCTGTTTTTTTCTAAAAGTCAGGCAAATTGAGAGGGGTGCCTGTAAAAGAGTCAGCTATGCTGTGTTATTAGTAGAGGGACTTCTCAAGCGGGGGTTGAGAGTAGTTGTATGCATTTCTATGGAAGACTCAAGAGCACGCATAGCGCATCCAGGAACACAGAGAAAACTACTTGCTTTATCATATGCCTAATTTGCTTGGGTTTTGGTATCACAGAAGAAAGAACAAGAAGATATTGACCCTTTCTGATACTCTGCCTCAAAACATAAGGGCTCTCTGAGAACAAGGCTTTGTTTTAATCTCTTGTAAAGAGGTTTCTGATAGCTTCTTGTGGGGAAGACAAACCTCCTGTCCAACCACCATGGCTTCCTGCAGTCACTTTCTGCTCTCCTCAGGGAGACCTACCTGGCAGTGTGAGCAGTGCCAACAACTCGCCAACCCACTCCAAAAATCAGGACTGGGTGCCAGGTGGGCTCCCAAGTTAGGGCAGTGCAACCAGAGGAAAGTTTCCGTTCAGCATGAAAGGAAGGTTTTGCTCTATTACACACAACTACGTTGGCAGAGGGCTGCAAAGTGTTTTGTTTTGGTTTTCCTGTGGGTATATATGAAGAGAACTTTCTGTTACAATATAGGTTCTTTATGAGAAATAATTAGGCACAGAAAGGGCCTGAGGGAAACCAGGGGGAGATAATCTAACCCAGGGATGTCCCATTGCAATTAGGAATTTACAAAAACAGCATACATGCTAATGAACACCTTCTCTGTTACCACTTCATTTCTGATATGCCCAGTACCTTAAACCAAAAAAATAATTTCTTCTTGCTTTTCTACCTACTAAATTGAATTTTAGAGTATAAAAGGGAAAAAAAAAAAAAAAAAGAAGGATTGCAATGCAGCTTTAGGAGAAAAAAATTCTCGGAAAAAATCCCTAATGTAAGATATAATGCAAAGGTGTAACGGGGTCAGGGGGGATAACAAACCAGTCTTTTTTCAGTTCTTAATATTGGGCAGGTTTTTTACTTTTTTAAACCTACTATTATTGGGGTTTTTTTTATTGGAGGGAGAGGCTGAATCACAGAAAAAGATGCTTCTTAACCTCATTAGGATATGAAAGTCTCATAGAAAGAGACATAAGCTGGTAGAAATAAACAGCCAGAATACCTGCTAAGCATTTCCCATTGCTGTAGCACACCCACCTAGCTACAGAATATAAGGGAAAAAAAAAACATTATGGGGGAAAATAGCTATGCCACTACTGGGGTCGTTTCTTTCTCTTGTATATCAATAAACAAAGAATGAAAAACACAAATTGAATGTTGTTATATATTAACCTCTCTTGAGGCAGGATTATCTTTTAGGTAACCTTAAGATGATTTTCGAATGCCCCTCAGCCTTTTTACAGTGACATAAGGCACTTGGAGCCGGATTGCAAGTTGATTCCTCCAGACAGAAAGGCTGCCATTGTCACTGTCTGGCAGCTTAGATTTAGATTACAAGCCCTTCAGTACAGTGACCTTGATGATGTTTTGTGTCCACATAGGTTGGTCACCATAATTTTTTTTCTTTCCTAAAGATATAATTAAAAAGGAAATATGTATCTAGCAGATGTCACTTTCTCCTAAATAATAAGACTATGTCTAAAAGCTAAAAAAAAAAAAACAAAAAAAAAACACAAACCAACCACAAAAAAACCTACAAATTTGTTTACAGAAGGAACAGAAAAGTTAACAGCAGAAGTGAAAAAATCCTCTTTTGATTAACTCACACAAATCCTGCACTCACACTGCCGATCATATTGGTAGAGATGCCACCTGTCAGGCTGGAGAGGCAATAAAGTACAAAGAGAGACATTAAGGATGTCAGAAGAGTGTTTACAGCTACCAGCCATGTACTCTCATCTGCACAAAAGGAAGAGTAGCAGCTCAGTTTTGATGAAACCAATACTGATAGGAAAACAGCTTCCACTACTCAGAGGAGACAAGAGGAGAACAGGAGGGAGACGTTTTTAAATGCAGCCTCAAAACAGCCTTTCAAGTGATGTGGGCAATTAAGACTTCACACGACGATACCCAGGAAATGCTGTGGTTATACTGCACCTGCCTTCTCCACACCCTGAAGCAGAACGCACTGCAACAACCACAAGGAATGTATTAACTGCAACTCTGCCTTTATATGTCCCTTTTACTCTTTTACTGGTTAAAAATAATGGTGTGTATAGAATATAACATAGTGATGTTTTACAGCCCAGTTACTACTCTGCCAACAGCAAATAATGCAACATTTGCTTGGGTTCTTTTTTGCCATGTTATTAGAGCTGGAGGGAAGAGCTAGTAGTGGGGGGATTTCTTGCTGTATGTGGTAAGTGAAGGCTGGAATCACCTTTCGGAAATTGTTTTCACTTGGCAAAATACCCCTCTTCCAACTTTTCTATCTTTCTTGTGCTTTTAGCTCTTCATGCAAAGAGGGTAATGAGAAGGAAATATCCTGACACACAGCCAGCACAATAAAGCCATTAATCATACCAACCATCAAAGTAGAACTGAACTTTTATTCCCTCCCCATCCCACAGCTCCTTCCCAGATTGCACCATTTCTTTTCAGGTCTCTGCCTCCAGCCCTTCCCAAAGTGCCTGAGCCACTCCAGCTCCCGAGATACTGGGGTAATTCCCTGAGAGAGATGAAGAAGAAGGGAGGAGAGAAAATATCCTCAAGGGCAAGGAAGGTCCCAGAGATTTCTTTTTTCCCTGGGAGTCCTGATACTGTGGGATATCCTGCCATACTGGAAATATAACCCTTTCAGCACCAATAAGCACTATTCATCTGAGAGGGAAGTAGGGCCGATGTCACCTTCAAGCACTGCATGTGCATGTTTCAAACTGAGCGTTGTCTCGGCTGGGAAGAGGCATTTCTGTAAGTGGGCACTGTGGCTGTCATCAGCTGTGATTGGGAAAAGTGCCATACTCGTCTCTTCTGTCCTTGTGGCCAGGAAATGACTCACCTTTCTGTTTCATAACTCTAGTCTGCCAGACGTCATTTTTAAGATGTTCCTAGTCAGATAATCAGGAATGATACGGGTCTCCCATTTCGTCTGCTGCAATCTGCAGAGCCGTGTTCAGACATTTGTCTCCTGCTCTGCCTCACCACCCCTTGACACTGTGCCTCCTGACTCTCCTTCCACCAGCGTTTGTGGTAGATGGGAACAGCTTTCCTTTCCTTTGCCCTTGTCAACCTTTTCTCCCTACTTGCTTCCTTATGGAGCACACTGTTCCTCAGTTTCATGTTTTCTCCTGCAGGCAACCTCTCCCTCTGTTTCATCCAGTTGCACTCTTGAGGTATTGTCTCCCACATCAGGGAGCCCAGAGTTAGGCAAGGAGGCCAGAAAATCTCGTGTTTCCTAGACGTAACTCCCTGTCTCCCACTGTATCTTTAAATTTTCATCTGAACTTTCCTAGCTGTACCTCTAAATTCACCGATCTTATCTTCTGTTGGGCAATGTTTCATACAGAAATAGTTCCAGAAAATCTTTCTCGTGAATAATAGATCCCTTAAATTATTCATATAGGCATTTCCACTACCTCTTCTCCTGTTGGGGTCAAGATTTTAGACTAAACAGAGCAATGACTTGGTGCAACATATTCAGTGTGCCTTTTATTGTGCTTCTGTTTGGTTTTGGTTTTCTCCCCAGTTTTAGTCTTAAAAGTAAACATGATTATGTTTGGAGCCCAAATAATATTGACAAAGCACAGTATACTTGCTTTTGTTTGTTGCCATTTTCTCTGATTTATTTATGTTTCTAAAGAGTATCATAACAGTTTGATAACCCCCTGGTGATTATCTTGACAAGAACTTTATTTGTTAATTAGGTACTGCTTACAGATTATAAATATTCCTTTATAGACTTTTCACTCAATTATATGAAGACACCAAATATATATAGAATTAAATCCAAGCAATTTTCTTTAACCCAGTGTGGTAAATAATAACTAGAGGTTTTATCAGAGATCAAATGCTAGTTGCTGAGCTGGGGAAATGAAAGTAATTACAATTCTCACGTTTTTAAGAAGAACACAGACTTCCTCTCAAGCCTTCTTTCTTGGGGACTGGCTGTAATCAGATCTCTTCGGCTTCTGAACCTCCACTTCATATTTCCTACAGATCCTCAAAACAGCTCAGTGCATATATACTTCAAAGAGCCATCCTTTCCAAGGGTGCTGGAAATGCAAGGATGCTTACAGTGTGGGACAAGGATTATGCTGACGGCACTGAAGAACAATGATTCAATTGTGTGATTATTTTTCTTTCAAGTTTATATTTCAGATCTTTGAAATAAGCAAGAAGGTCCACCATCAGAAATTGCTAGCATGAATTATTCTGAAAGCTGATTAGAGGTTGAAGTAAGGGAATATTTTTCTACTTTGCTGGGACCTGAAATAAATTTCAGGAAACAAACAAGCAAACAAAATAAAAGCATCAAACATCCAGGACAATTTGCTTCCATTCGTGTCAGAAGAACAGCAATAGTTGATTATAGGTGAATCACTATAAACATTGCTTTCACTTCATCATGGAAGAAGGAGACATGCATAGCTTTTCCCATTCAATTTGAAATAGTGTCTCATCCTGACAAGCTAAAGAAGTATAGAGACAGTATTATTTTAAATGGTCCCTCTTTTTGTTTCTGGGTCCAGCCATTCCCCCAAATTTCTTTAACTGGCAAATGTCCATACTTGGTCTGAATGTGTCTAGAAAAACAATACTTTTCCTTATGTCTTTTCAAATTTAATAAATTCATACCTTTTGACAGAGCAAATCTCCAGAAAGCTTTCCTAATGTATATACAGAAATAATATGAATACTGAGATGAGACAGCTCTTCAATGAAATAGCAAGCTGTTACCTTAGCAACCTGCCATAATAAGTCTGGATTTTTTTAATGTTTCCAAAGAGGTAAAATTTTGGGAGGGGACATAGAAAATAAACAAAGGGTCAATAAACAAGAAATACTGTAAGTAACCTTTTCATACTATATATTATTGATGTTGTCGGTATCTCATCCCTTCTTTATCCTGAGCAAAACAATTCACCTGCCATGTGACACTCTGCCAGCTGAAGAGTACTTCATAGCAACTCCTGAAGAAGTCACGACCGTGGATGTGACTGGAGCTGTGTTCCATGCATAACTGAAGGTTTTTCCTGACCAAGTACTCCCACTCTTTCAGAGTCACCTGAGGCTATAAAAGGCCCCAGTGACTTCAGGGACCTGCACTTGCAGAATAAAATACAAACCCAATGCGTTTAGGAACCATTCAGATCCATACTGGAAGCTAATAATTATGACCTATGTCATTGGTAACAGTTCCTATATTTATTTGTGTAATTTATCTTGTTATGATTTTCAGTCACTTGTAAATCTTACAGGTCTTAGTTACTGAGGCTATATTCTCATGCTTAGAAATTGTTTGAAAAGAGTTTATTGATAATTGTGCTGATTGTCTTAGAATGTTTCTGTGATGATTTTCTTTGTGCAAATTCAAGATTTAGAAGTTCCTTAAAGAACAAAAGTCCTTTAAAGAGAACATAGTTTCTTTTGAGGAGAGAAGGAGGTGAGGAGATGGAACTGCTTCAACCTTTCTCTAATATTTTCCCCCTAAGTGGATTCGCATGGTACATTAAACTAAATGGTATTGACTTGATGTTCAGTCTAGACCTTTGAAGTATACTGGATGCTATTCGATATTAAGCATTTATGCTGAATCAGATGCTTTGTTTTTTGCTGCACCTCTGAGTTGGGCAATGTACCATGAACTATAAAAAAATACACCTCACAAAAAAAATTGTGTGGAAATTCCTGGGGATGGGAGCCATGGGACCAGTTTCATTACCATGGATTTAGAATTATACTTTAACATAGTTCCAAGCTGTTCTTATCACGTACAGTCTCAGAACATTGTCCTAAGAAGTACTCAAACTTTGTTCTCTCCATTTTCAGGAGGAGCAACCCAGAGAACTGACTGCAAGGTGAGACCCAGCCGGGCATGGGGTCAGTGTGACAGCCAAAAGCCTTCCAGAAGCTCCTCCCACCAGGCCCACAGTGTCCTCAACCACCCTCTGGATGCCTGCATGTTGTTTAACTCATCATCCTCAATCTCTCCTCATGCGCACCACGTCACCTCTTTCTTAAGCCTTTGCCTTTCAGGCATTACCTTATAACTCACATCTGTGCAGAGTTCTGTTGCAAAACATTCCCTACATTTCTAAAATCCATTGACAGAGATCCTTCACTAGTCCCCTTTTGTCAGCCGGTTAAAATACTTAAAAATCTATCAGTCGAGGAACAGCAGATAACAACCTCCAAGTGACCAAGACGGTGTCTGTTGTCACATTCGGGCACATTGCTGGAGAAATTGCAGTTCAAAAGGGATGGCTAAAGCAGGTGCCAAATACATGACAGTGGCATAAAAAACATTTACATGCAGCTTTTTGGTGCAAAGAAGAAAATGCAAATAATATGGCAGACAATGTTCCCAATTAGCTTCTTTGATTAATTAAAATGCAAATTTTAATATATGTTAACCTTTAAAAAAAAAATCTCAGTTGCAAAATTAATATTCAAAAGCAAAACTATTTATATTACATATATCTGGGAGGGATGGCATGCATGAAATGTGTTTGGAATTATGTGGTATCTATAGTGCAATTTAAAAGCCATTAATATGATTTAACTAAAAATAATTCTATAAAAGATAGAGAAATGCTCTGGATTCCTGGACCAGCAAATAACTCCACTGTGTTCATTTGGTGAGTCACCACTGCAAGCAGGAACAGCCTCTAAGTGGAAATGCAGGGAAATCAGTGCATACCATCCAGCATTCTGAAAAAAATGACTGGTACTAGAGAGCACTATATAATCAAATAAAAAGTAATGTTGTTACGTAACTATCATAAGATCATGTACTTTCATTTCCTCTTTTTTTTGAGAAAAAAAAAAAGGGGGGGGGGAAAGTAAATGCATTAGTGAAAGATTATCTGACAGAAGTCCTTGAAACTATTTCAACAGCCAGGTAACAACTGCAGCAGCCGGTATGTAGAGAGAAAGAAAATGTTTGTGCAAATATTGGCTCTCCCTTTTTGATTAACAGATCTTAACTGAAGCTGAAGTTAGAGATTCACAATCTCCATGAAAAAGAAAAAAAATATTTTCCTTATTGTGTGTTCCGTAATGTTCTGAGTTTACATGATCTGTATCTAGAGCTTTCAACTTTATGCAAGCACATTTGCAATGTGGACAAACTGCTCATCAGGCAAGACAGAATCACCAGCTGAACTTACCTTCTTCCAATGGTAAGCTTGAAAGGAAAGCCAGATGCATGATCCACCCTTACCATTTCTCTGCTGGAGAGCCTTTGGGCCAGCTCTGGGACAACCCCTTAGTTAAACTTGGGAAAATGTTGGCTTGACTTGCATGGGCTAGAGCAAGACCCAGCCAGAGAAGGCACCATCTCTCCTGCCCTTGGCTGCAGCAGAGTTGCACGACCAACATCCAGCTGCCTAAGGGGGTCTTGCATGCCTTATTTTCCCTCTGAACTTGCCTGCTTTCCATTTTCAGCATTTGTATCTATCTAATTGCAAATTGTTGAGGGTCCCATTATCAAAATGTCACTCCCCATTTAACCACAGAGCAGCGTAACTGCTCGTTTTCCATTAACTCCAAGGGAACAGCAAACTTTTACCCAAGATTTTGTTTGAATCCATGATACTAAATTTAAGAAAAATGGTTAAACAGCACAAGAGTCCATTCCCTCCAGTCTGCAAGACCCGCCTGTTTGAGCAATGCTGGTTTACAATCACATTTTGAGGCTGAACAACTGGACATTTTTAAGGTAGCTATTGTGACCACTGATTCCGGTCCATTCTAATTTCTTCATTTAAATGTTGTTTGACCTCATGTCAAATGTTTTTTTGGAAGTCATTATATTACACTGATGTTAAAAGAACAAGTAATATGCTCAAGAATGCACCAAATTAGTTAATGCTTTTTTCCTTGCCATTTTAAATTGCCCTCCTTTATTTTTTGTAAAGAGATGTTCATAGTAGCCACTTCACTATTATGCCTGAGACAGCAAAGATGTTTACAAGTGCCTTTGCATCATATTTATTCCCTGAAATTCAGACAAAACATTAACTGGAATTTTTTTTCTAGGGTATTTTAAAGCAAATATTAATGACTGAGAAGGTCCTCTATACAATTCTTCCAATATTTTAATTTTGAGCAGAAAGCCTAACTACCTAATTAAAGAAATAGTGAGCAATAAACGTTTATGAAATCAAGTTTCAGTAGTTAAGAAAGACAATAAGCAGCATTTGATGGATAAACTTGGTCTTTTCAAACATATCTTTTCAGCAAAAATACTCCCACTTTCTCCAAAATCATTTATGTTGATAGATCAAAATACCATTTCATGAGAAAATCCAGGAGAAAGGAAAAGTAGAAGAAATACATGAAAGATTTTCCTCTGAGATTTCTCCATAATTATTTTATGGCAAGAAGCTGTATGGGAGTGTGGTGAAGTGATGTGCTTTGGAGCTGCCCTTTGAAGATTTCAGCAGCAAGTGGCTTCCTCCCCAGCATGTGTTTTAAATGTTTTGCTGGATTACAGTCCACCTGCACAGAACTGTTCTGACCTTTTTACCCTTTCAATATTTTAAACATTTGACCTGCTTTCCTTCCTGCAGTTTTGCTTCCGAGAATGCTCTTGAAATAATTATGTAAATGTCATCTTAATGCATTTTCACTGCCACATGCATTTGCAGCCCCCTTATGATGTTATCTTTTCAGAATGCCAGAAAAACATGAACCAGATGTGCTGAGCACAAAATACCACAGCAGGGATTTCCCTCACAGCAATCATAATATGGAAGTTCTTAGAGGCTTGCCATGAAGTAACAGGGCTATTTTTAGTAGCAAGAATATAGCATAGTTAACAGAGTTTGCAGTTAGGCATATTAAGTATATATATATATCCATATTTACTGTGCTGAATAATACTGGACTGCAAGCAAACACTTCAATGGTGAAAGAAAATTCAACCCAAAATTTCCTTGGTATTTTAAAATTTGCCACTAGTACTGTGGGTTTCTTTAATATTTATAGGTAGCTTATTTTCTGCATTCATTTATAGTACGAGTACAGTAAAAAGGTGAATGACAGAAGTTGAGCTATAGACTGTTGGCATCCTACATAATTGTATATTGACATTCATTAGTCAGTTGACTCTTGATATTGCGCCAACTGACTAAACACTGGTTCTATATTTGATTGCTGAAGACCTTTGTTTTAGACCTCCTTGGGTGAAAGCACAACCAAGCCTTTCAGTCAAAGTGTCTGTTGCTTGTGACAATTTGTTTATGTGTGTTGGACCCATTCCTAAATAGCATCATCTCTTCACAATCCCGCTCCATAATCAAAAGCAAGAATAGTACTGGCTCCTTTCTATCACTCTGCAGCAAAGAGTGACTTTTATTATTTCACTTGCTTACATAGGACCCAGTGCTGTGGGAGCCAGACTGGAACTGAGGTCTTTAACCAGTCCTGAAGTTCACAGGAAGGAGCAGGGATGTGCAGACAGTCCTTTGCCATATAACCCAGTCTTTTACCCAGCAATGCTAAAGGCAAGTGAACTGCCCCGTTTCTTCTTCTGCATTAAATCCACATCTAGCCATAAAAACAGTAATAATATCAATGGCCACTGCAGAGTGGCTATAGTTTCTACTAAAGATGCATTATGTGGAATATCTCCTACAATTTGATCCATTTGACCAGAAAAAATCCCAGTTTGACTTAATGCATTAGACTCCTCAAGGTATAAAATTAAAGTGATATTTTATAGCTTTTTACAAAGACATGGAGAGCTTCTGCTTAGTGGTTTCATTCTACTTTTTTTTTTCCTTTCACTTTTTAATTATGTTTATACTGGGCTTAAGCCTTGCCCCATAAAGCCTGCCACAGACTTGGATGGTTATTCTATCTTTTGACCAAATGTTGGAGTTGGCCGCCAGCTCGCACACATCTGCCATTTGACCTCTGTGAATTACAGCTGGATTAAGGTATGCCATGTCTTATTAGCTTAATGGTAGCTGAGTTAGAGAAATCTGCACTCTAATGCACAGATTTCTTCGGCTGTTCGTGACTCAAATCCTGTTGAAACTTCTCAGGATTGCTCTTAGCACCAATTCTAAAGTTCAAACACAGTTCTCTAAGACACCCTGAGATGGACAAGTAGGACTGTAGCACAGTGTCCTCAGACCATTTGTTTCGTACGTTCAAGAGGATGAAGTTTTCTAAGGCAAAAAGCACAACTTTAGCACATTTTTGAAATCTGTCATAATCATATGGATTTGTAATGTATAGATTTCTAAACTTAGATCCAGTTAGATGACTATAAAAGATCCTAAACACATTTCTGAATCAGTACTGAACATGTCTGTTTTGGACTAATGTAATTTCTGTGGGCAAAGCTTGTTTATGATGGGGAGAGAAAAATCAGTGCTATGGACTGTGAAACAGTGACTAAACACTGCCGAGAGGTTTGACAGAGGTTTGACAAGGCTCTGATAGACTGGCAAGAATATTTCAGATAGACGATGCAGGGGTGTAGTCTTGCAGTATGGGTATAAAAGCAAGAGACACACGGGAAGATGTCAAATTCTGATTCTCTGAAATCACTGGCAAAATTCCCACTGAATTAAATAGGACCAGAACTTCATCCTACATATTAATATGTAGATGCTTATTGAAAAATGTTCAATTCTAGCCTACAGAATCTGGGCAAATCAAAAGTGAGAGTCCTGTGCAACCTTAGTTGTGTTCTTTTATGCAAACCTTATGATGTAGTCTACTCTAACAGTGCTACGCAAGATTATTTCCATGGTATCTCTATCATTGAGCTCCTTTCTGCAAGGCTGATTCAAACTGAAGAGATTCACAGGTACTGACTATAATGATAATAACAAGGTTTGAAAAACATTTTTAATATGAACTGTTATCTTAGAACATAATTATAAGGCCTGACGCATAATACGTGACTCTCCAAGTCACGAAAACATTTTCCTGTTGTCTTCAGAAAACACCTCTGAAATCAAACCCACATTAGAACAAGTCTGGATTTTAAGCATCAAGGCAACACCTCTGGCTCCTCTCATGTCCCTTTTCTCCAACCCCTGACTTTCAGATAAATAACAAGGGAACCGTAAACAGAAGGTGAGAGTAGGCTAAGAGGAGTCTAGGGAACACAGAGAAGAGCACGGTCTGAAAGGGAGGACTGTGCAGAAAGGAAATGAGACACTTCTTAAGCTGGTCTGGTTCTCCAAGCCCTTTCCTAGTGCAATCCCTGGGAGACGCGCCATGACATCCTCCAGTCCTCTCAACAGTCCTCACCTTGTGCTTCTCAACAGTCAAGACGTTGTGTTCTGCTGGACCTCTTGCACTGGCAACAGCATTTTGCATTGTAACCAAACAAGCTGTGCTTGCTTTTCCTTCTTTGACTTGAAATAAATAACATTTTAATTTTGAATACAAATAAAACTTAACATAGGAAAAAAATGTGCTTGCAGATGCCGAGACATGCCCCACCACTCTATTAACTTTTTTTTCTACTTTCCCTGCAGAAGTTGTTTCTGTCAATTTATTTTCATTTCAGCTGAGCAAAAAGGGAAGGAAAAAGCAGGTTGACACAGATGGTTGTCAGCAAAGTGATGACTGCAGCTGAGAATGGGTGTACAAAAATATACAGCTTGCTAAACTGTGTATTGTTTAGCTTCCATGTGTATGAAATGTCAAAAGAAATAAAATTTGGAGAATATATTTAGTACTTTTTTTTTTAAGGTTTGTTAAAATTATTGTTTTAAAATGGAAAGGTGGTCATATATAAAGGAATCACAGTGCAGAAAACAGAAAATGGAACAAATCCTGCACCCAAAACTTCTAAAAACAGAACAAAGAGTAAAGCTAAGCCCCTAAATATGTGGTCTGGTTTGAGAGTAATTTGCAACTTTTCTAAGTGCTGTGCACCCACAGTCCCATTGGAGTCACCCAGAGAGTGATTGTTGTACTTGAAAATCAGATTAATTTAAAGGTCTGAATGCATATTTTTGAACCTTACCTTTAGGTTTCTGTGTTTAAAGGATCTCTTGGGTCACACAGATGACCACAACATTGAGCTTTAATAGACCAAATAAATTTAGTGATGAGAAAAATTCAAAATAAACTGAAATAATCTTCCTCAAGTTTGTTAGCCTTTGTTAGGTGGGGGCAGGCTTTGTCCACACTGGAAAGCTGCAGCATTTTAACTACAATTGATCTTATTTTAACTTAGATCTATCTTGAAGTAAGGCTAAGCTTAATGTAGACACACTCAAATCGATTGTAATATTGCCTGTGTCAATTTAGCTAATTTAAATGTACATGCATTAGCAGATTGCATCAGTTCAACTAGATTGATCTTTAAATTGCTTTGTCTAAAGTTGTGCCATTTCTAGGGAGCCAAGGACTGTGTTTGGACGAGAGGGCTGCCAAAGTTACTTACGTTTCTCCTATCTGTCAGCTCTGCAGTGTACTGCCCCAATCAGTCAATAAATATATAAGTATCAGTATAGCCACTTATCAACTGATACTCCTAAAACTGTATTAAAATTTCCTAAACGTTCCCCAGAGAAAAGCCGTTGAGTTATACACATAACTATTTCAATTCTACTGAGATTAGTTAAATTTTACCAGGCATAAATTTGGACCATAACAGACATAAACCATTGTCTACATATGTTTTATAGTCAGAATTCGGGTAAATAAATCAGTGATGACTTTTAAATGTTTGAAATTCTTTCTGTTATTGAACTGCTGACTCTAAGAGCTCCAAAGAAACCTACATCCAAGTGTAAACTAATTTTAAATTGCATGTCTTTTCCCTACCAGCTTTCAGAGCAGTGTAATCTCACCTTCATTCTCGTGGGGTAAAAATCAGGCACAGAAAATGTGTGGGATAATGAATTTCTCTTACTTTGCCTGATCATTAATAAATGAGGTTATTTTCCTCCTTGACTCCTGGAATTAGACGTGACACAACACCTTAACACAATCAGTTTGTTCTGAAACCCTGATAATAGGAACCCATCTGCTTAGAGACATAAAGGAGAATTCATTATATGCCCAGTAATTACTTTCAATGCAACATAAAGAGATTGCATGCACAGCTTCTTAGAGTTAAACATGCTGTTAGAAAGAATACCTTGATGTGTAGGAATAAGAGGAGTTCAAAAAGGTGATAGCTAATAATGACATATAAAGATTTCTACAGGAAAAATGTATATTGTGCCTTATCATTCCTGTCCCTAACCGCAGAGAAACTCAACATCTTTGTGCAGGATTTCCAAAAGGCTGCTCCTGAATGCCTCCACTGAAGGTAATTCATTTCTCTGTCTAGCTGTATTATGATGAACAATAACTTGTAAAAAATGTACATTTTTCTATAGAGAAGGAAGGATAAAATGTCAAATTTTGAGATCGGGTGTGATGCCTAATCCTTGTGGCTTCCCCCCAAAGCTGGCAAAGCCTCAAAGTGCTGTGTCAGGAGGGAGATTTTATACATGATTGAACACCAAGTATTAAGGCCACATAAAGAATGGGACTGTCAAGTTCTGGAGCAAGCCTTTTCTGTTTTCTTACTAGGAACGGCACCAAAGCCTTGAAGGATGAAGTGAAATGAGTTGGGCCGAGTGTCAGAAGAAGGTGACTGGAACTTAATCTGGGAGGAGGTGGAAAGAGCCAAAATAACAATTCTTTGGTCTTCCTGACATACCATCCAGATGGTCCTCGCTAATTATATTTCCTCCTGTGATTTTGGCTATCAAACATGTACAAATATTTACAGTGGATGAAAATACATCTTTGTTTAAATGTCACTATTTTAATTGTGCTTTGAACAGTACAGTTCCAGCATTTTTTATTATATTTTCACTTTATGAGCTGAAGTCTTCCAATTTTATTTTCCCACTTCCATTTCATTTCTTTATATCTTTCATTTTGATGAAACATGGCATGGTAAGGGACCATTATTTTTGCAAATCAAGCTGTTTTTTAAACTGTCTAAGTCTTCCTTTCAGCAACACTTGAAATTGCTAAGACAATTAACATGCTTGAGGTTGAAAATATACTTAAGTGGTTTGTCAGCTCAGGCCTTAAATATGAGCTTATGCCAATACATTTAAGATACTCTTCTTTGACTTGGCTCTTTACTTCTAAGAAGTACTCTTTACTTCTTTCATGCTCAGTAAAAACAAGAATATTCTGAATACAGATTTGCTGGATGATTCTGTAGCAGATAGATTTTCCAAAAGATAATACCTTCTAAACATGATTAAATGTCACTCTCCTGAAGGATTTACCTCTTGGGCCCTGTGGAATACAAACTATTTGGCCTTAACAGAACTCTCAGCCTAATGACATTTTTCCTTCTTTTTTAATTATACAATAAAAGCTCTCACACTTGCTATAATTAAATACCCAATGACAATTTAGAAACAATAACGTTAATGATAGATTCTTGTCAGAACTGCAAGTATAATCCTATCTCTACTGAAATGTATGGTAAAGCTGCCACAGTCTTCCGTGACAACAGGATTTTGCTCTCAGACAGGGTCATTAAATTCTGCGTGTATAAATTCCTCTTACTTGTACAGTTTTTATTGTCAAAGCAATGATCAGACTTCCACTAGTGTTGGTAGAAAGCCAATTCTAGCAAATATATTACTTTGTCCCAGTGATACTTGAAAGACTATGCACCTTCTACCTGGCCTTCCTTGTTCAAGACCAGGTCTGGGAGAAGCACACTGACAAGGTTCCCTTGAAGTGGAGAAGAGAAAAGCACCCCCATCTTGGTACATCTGGGGCAGGGGCAATATAGACGAAGAAGCAGCTATAAGAAGGCTGTGCTGGGATATTTTGGGGTTCCACTGGTCCTGCAGAACAGGAGACCACCCCAGTCACAGGGGTCCCAGGGACTATGAGAGCAGTGAGACTCCGGAACAGGGAAGTTGTGCATGGCCCATCATTGAAGTGCTCAAGGTCTGGCTGGATGGTGCTTTGAGCAACCTGATCTAGTGAAAGATGTCTCTACTCACACAGGGGAGGTGGACTAGATGATCCTTAAAGGTCCCTTCCAAACCAAATCATTCTGTCATTCTATGAGACTATGACTTCTCAAAGCTGCCCAGGACCCAACAGACCCCTTCTGTGCTGGTTCTGTGCACTGCCCCCATCCCTGTACCCATCCGACTACTTCCACTGTTGCTGACTTCACACCTGTCTCCTCCACTTGCTCCACATCCCATCCCCAAATTCCCCTCACCTGGAGGACAAGTGCACAGAGAAGAGGGGCAGATACCTACATACTTTGGGAGAAGAGGCGTGTTACAGGTAGCTTGAAAAGCACAGATCTAGCCCATGCCAGAGCAGCTGCCTTTACCTTGGGGTTTAGAGGATTCCTGGATCCCATCTGTAGTTCAGATGAAATTTTTGCATAGTGTTAAATGTGGCATAAGTAGATTATTTATAACTGGTAACACTGAACTCAGTATTTTTTCAAACCCTTTAAAGAAATTCAGAAAGGCATGTGTTGAAAGCAACTTTCTACATTAATTGCTGCATTTTAATGCTGTTTGTTTTAAGATAAACCCTGTGAGTTTGTACACTGTCATTCGGTGTAATCTGTTCTGCTATTAAATACAATTGAAGAAGACTTATTAATAGATGAATGAGTTTCTAATATTAGCTGATATCAACTGTCTAGTTTGTCAGTCAGGAAGAATGATGGATGGCCACAGGGGGGTATTGAAGATATTGGGTATGCACACTGTACTGCTATCTACGGTGATTAAGTTTTATCTTACATATTTCAGAATAAAAATTTGCCTTGGTAGTTTCCCTGTGTTGAATTAAAAAGACCTGAAAAATCACTTATCTCTCCAGGGTTAATTTTTCCTCTCTGTCAGAGAAAGTAAATAAGATCCAACCAAATATTTTTTTTAAATACTACAGTCTGAACCACAAAAGTTGGCTAAATATAATAGATTGGCAACAGTTCTAGTTTTGAGCAAGGACTGCTAAAATAACAATAGAAACCAAGGCAGTAATTAGATTTGGCCAAGTGTATGGATTGTTTAAAGATGCCGTAAGTATTAGATGTTTCACCCCCACTAAAACTGCAGTCTTTATGCTTCTTCTGTGACCGATGTCAGTATGAATGAAAAAAGAGAAAGCAAGCCAGCAAACCTGGAAATTATTCAGAATATTAATTACCTGCACGATATCTCCAATTCAACAGACAATTTCCAGTTCCAAAAAATCCAGTTCATGATGCAGTAGAAAGAAAAATCCTGCGAGGGCATTTTTAGTTCATTGCCTAGGGAATTTAACCTCACAATTCAACTAGAAGGAATCAATAATCTTAATCCATCTCTGCCATTCTGAATACTTACCTCCTGAAGTTGGCTAACAGAGACAAAACAAAACTATGTGCAGGTTTCGTCTTTTGAAAAGAAATAAACAAAGAGGTTTCCAAAACCCAAAGGGCAAAATCCAAGCATACTTTAATAGTTTAGGAGCAGCGCCAGGTTCATAGCAGTATGACTGTGAGTTCCCTGTGTTCTGTTTCAAAAGCCTTTCATGCCAATTTATGAACAAAAAAAAAAAAAAATCTTGATATAGCTTTAAGAAATTAATTTGAGAATAAAATAACATTTATGTTTGCAAGAATTTGTTCATCTAATTATTCGGGTCAAAAACATGTATATTTACTGGTTTAGAAGAAATGTGAATGTACTTCAGTCTGTCTCCCAGAGGCAATAAAGACAAGCTTTTCCTACAGCTGGATTGGAGGTTTTTTACCCTTTTCAACAAACAAAATCAGATCCACTGGGAATCCAGATCAGTGGATATGGTGTTTTATCGTAAGCTCGTATGTCCTTGACAGATAATCATGAGAAAGATGACAGTTCACAACCAAAGTGTCTGCCAATGTAGAATCTGCCTTATGAAGACCTCTTCAAATTCCCGCCAACATAGTGTACATTTAGAGAATAAACAATCTTTCAGCTTGTAAGATGTCATGAGGTCTCCCCCCACAGTTCTGCCAGTCCTTTTTGTGCTCAATTTTAATGTCACAAGCAATTCTCCCCATTCTGGCATAGACCTGTCAGATACTTGTAGATGATCATTATCTTCAGCTGTGACAGGAGGCCACAATGCGCGTCACAGAATTAGATTTTATTTCGCCGTGTGTTGCCGCATAACCTGACACATCAACATGAATTCATTTAACTTAATTTATCCTTCACTGTTTTTGGAACGGAGATTAGCAGGCAGTCAATGCATGGTTTCTTATTATGACCTTTAAACTCTTCAGTTCAGTGGTTCTGGTTCTGCCAGTCTAGCAATTTACAAACCCTCAGCAAACCTTTTATATTTTCTATTTTTAGTCAGCTTCTAATATCTTTTTTGATTCTTGATAAAGAAATCTGGAATTTTGGGCTTCAGTCCTTAAAATTTCATCAAATATTAGTTTTGAAGTCTAAATCAGGTTTTCATTCTATGGAAAATGTCTCATGTAATGAGCTGTAATGCTGCTGTCACCACGCACCAGGAACTACCTGAGAAAATCCCACTCTCTTTTTTTATTGTTTAGTAATACAGTTATCAAAGGGAGCAATTTTACAACATTCCTTAAGATTCAGTGTAATCCTTCCAAAAAATTTCCAAATGTGTCCATCAAGCCTATTATGAAATCAAATTCTTTGAGTCTGGTACTGCCCTGCCTCTCCGTGCTTCTCCTTTAGGCTCGAAAGTCATGTCCTTTTGTGTTGGATCTGCCTCTTTCATGCCTTTCCCTACAAAAACAAGAATATTGACAGAAATGGTAGTGCATTTCTACCATCAGTGCATGATCTTTAATTTGCAAAGGGACTAATATCTTTTCTCTCTGTATATGGATAAATATATTACAAGATTTTTCAGCTACGTGTTCTATGGTCAACAGTGCTGTAGGATAATACTGAAACTGCTGTTTCAGTATTATCCAGTTTATAAATCTACCCACTAATTTTTTTAATTTATATAAAGCATAGTCTAAATTACAAAGCAATTTCAATTATGCCCTGTGAGAAATACAAAGTTTAGAGAACTATGTCATACAACCTCAGCAGTATCAGTTTTGCTTTTTATGGGGAGGGAGGGAAATACGGAAAGGTCAAAGACTAAATCAGGGGGTTGCAGAGGGAGGTCACTGGGTTCACAAGGATTTGCTGCTTTCACAAAGGACACTGCAATCAGTAATCTGCTGTCATGCTGCATGTACTGCTCTTTAAGCAAGTTTGACACTGATGCATGGGAAGCAATCTGAGTAAGGAGCTAAAAAGACAATTACTACAAACATATAAGTACACTGGAACTGTGATGGTGTTAGAATTAACACCAAATCCTTACAAACAAACAAAAAACTAACCAAAAAAAAAAAAACCACCACAGAAGAAAGCACTATTTGCCACTATAGGTGGTGTGCCATATATACAAAGGATGCTGGAGGAAACTAATTTAAATTATAAAATTATTATCATTAGTATCATCGCAATTTGAGTGGAAATTTGAAAAGCCAAGGAGCAGCAGGGAGTAGCATCAGACAATGTGTACCTGAGTGAGCATCCATTCATTTCGCTTGTCTCATTAATCTAACCAGTTTGTTTCCTGCTAGCCACATCAGCCCTAACAAAGTTAGGTACATTGTTAGCAATGATATTTGAATAAGTAAATCGGAATCCATTTGAGGGCTCAAATTTGGAGCTGATTTGTAGAAATGAAAAATGTCATGGGTTTACAGGATTGGTTTTCAGATGAACAAGCTTAGATCAGCCACAAGGGCTTAGGCTGCCTCAATCCCCAAGCCCAGCACTAATTGCGGCCCTGCCATCAGGGTTTTAATTAAATGTCGGTGATGGGGAAGGAGGAGTCAGTGCTTCCATGAGTGGCTTGCCTTGCACACCACCTGCCCCAGCCAGCTTCATCCTTCCCTATCCAAACAGGCTTTCATTCTAAAGATGCCTCTTGCTTCTTACATCATAGACATAAATACTCACCTGAGCTGAATTCATCTACCTAGATGAAGCCATTTATTTAAACACCAAACTGTCCAGACATAAATGAGTTTATTATACCTTCTTCTGCTTTTGTTTTGGGTTTTTTTTTACCTCTTTAACGTACAAAATATTTCTACAGACATTTGCTCAGACTCCCCTGTTGACACATTGCTCTACCATGTGTCACGCCAATATCGTGCAATGTTGATATGTCTGTTGTCAGAAGTACGACACAGCGTATACAGCTGAGAGGTGACAGTTGATCTGAAGAGCTGCAGATTTACATCCTTTTAGAGTGGAGTCTGAGAGCATTTTCTTTAATTTATAAAAAAGCTTCCCCCCCAAAAAAAAAGATTTAAAAAAAAATTACACAGCATTCTGTGCTTATATATAAAAACATTTAGTGGTTTCCTCCAACAGAGCATTCATAGGGATTTTTGTTCCCTTGTGAGATCAGTGAACTTGGCTGAAACCAGCCCCGAGGAGGAGCTCATACTGCTTGAGCTGCCTAAAGGTGAGGGCCTGGCAAAAGCCCTGGAGAACTGCCCCCAAGCATGTTTCCCATAAGGACTGCAAAGGCCTGAAGGCTTGACCCTGCAGAAGTCACTGGCTTTACCAGGGCTAAGATTTCCTCCTTGATCCCTGCAATCAAACAATTAGCATGTATTTTTAATCCCTTTTCTCTTTCAGCAGATTTCCAAACTTTCCAAGTCCCTACAGGTATTTTTTTTCTAGGCAGCAAACTTTACAATCAGCCTAACTAGATGCCTACTTTAAGTCTGCAGAAGCATAAATGCTTTTCTTTTTTTTTTTTTCTCAAGTCAGATACTTTCATGGCTTAATGCTTGCAGTCAAAAATGACACATCTCACTTTTACAGTTGCACAAACAGATAAAATGAAAGAAATGAAATTGCAGTAAAGATTTGGGAGAGGCAGGGTCACTCTCTCTACCTCGTTGTCTCAGCAAAAAGGATATTTGTATTGATTCTGCCCCTAAGAGTAATTGAATTAAAACAATTTCACTCATCCTTGTTCCCTCTTTTGTGAGCCCTATCCGATGCTCTCAGACATTTGATGCTGAGAAATGCACTTTGCACTGTTACTCAGCAGCACTCAAACTCCCTAACAATACCAGACTCTAGCTGGGTGAAATCCAAAGCTGAATGCTTCAAGGGACCATTATTACTAATGGGCTTTTTTATTAGAAACTTTGAAATCCAATAAAAGTGGTAGGAATTTAAAGTGCAAGGAAGAGAGGCATTGAAGTTTGTGAGTATCATTAAAGAATAATATTACATTTTTATGAGATACTTTGGTCAGGTTACAGCTCATCACAGAATAGACACTGAGAATTTTCAAAACCATCCAAGTATCTCAGAAACACAGTGTAGACTTCCAAGCTGAAATATGGCTTTAGCGGTCTAATTTAAAAAACATTGACCCCGTGCCATAGTCTTGCTGCTAAGTGACAGGAGAAAATGTAAAAGGCTGGGACCAGAATCCAGCTAGGCTGCAGTATCCCTCGCAAATATTTATCTGTCAATACCTATATTACCACTATGCTAAGAGTCCCCATCTCAGAGCATGGACTAAGCATCCCAGAAGCTGCACAAATGCCTACAAGGAAATAGCTCTTCTGAAAGTCTTAGAGGGACTTAGAGGGACACTTAGACATCGACTGAATGCATATGGTTCACTTTTGAGGGCCTAAAGAGTTTCATATATATTATGTGCTCACAGTCCCAATTTAAGCTATGTAACTCAGCACATTTTAAAATTTCACCAAAAAAAAAGGCAGAGGTGCTTCAATTCAGGGGCCAGGTTATTGTATTTTGACCACGTCGGCACAAACAACAGAGCTGAAAGGCTGTTACATCCTCACACAACCGCTATATGTGGAGATGTTAAGAACCAAATTGCACAGAAACTATTCTAAACCTCACTGGATAAGTAAAGTAATACTCTCTTCAGTAAAGCAACTTGCATATTTCCACAATACCAAGAAAAACCAGTTCTTACCTGTCATTTGTGAAAACTTGTAGCGATCCCGGGCAGAAATTCACATTACACAGCAGGATTATGTTTACTGCTACGCTGTCACTTTTGCTTGGACAATATATTCAAAAAATATTTCCCAAGACTTTATAAGCTTTATGTCATCCTGCTGTCTATTTTTCTTCAAAAACAGGATGGAAAACTCTACCCTATTATTAGAACTTCTCCTTCATAGGTGCACGTATAATTATTGGAACCAAACTTGCATTTTCTCAGCCGCTCTGTAAATGCACATCATCTTGTCATTGTGAATAGACATGAAATGTATTGGGTTGTATTTATATCCTTCTTCCTGCAATGTAATATACATACAAAAACACCCTACTGCGAGGTTAAGAGCCTCCCAGTTACTAAGAGCCCCAATAGACATACTGCACCCAGGTACCTGGAGAACACCCTGTAAGAGAAGAAATAACCTGATCTTCTGCAAGATGTTTTTATTCTCAAGAGAAGGAACAGTCACCCCTGTCTCTTAGTTGGGAATCTCCAGCATGTAATCTAGGCATCTTCAGCCCTGAGATTGCCTCAATAATCTTATAAACCCCAAGGCTATTGAAGGCAGGTTGTACTTCGTTTATGTAGACTTTGACTGGAGGAACTAGATTCTTTTTTGAAAAAGCCATGAAGGTGAAAGACTATATAGCACACAGTCAATCTAATCTCATTTATGTGCTCGATCAATCCTTTCATCCCTTTCATGTTATTTCATTCTGGCTGCGGTATATAAAATTGGAAAGAAATTAGAAACTGTACCATGCTTAGAAATTTTAAGATGCAACTATAGCAATATGATATCTAATAATAGAGACATAGGAACATAATGTGATCCCTAGGTGTAACAAAACAATCTCACAATTTAGACAATGCCGGATCGATCATAAGGCTTTCTATTATAATTTTGTACTGGAAAGTGAATCTAATAATTCAGTGCCAAATACAGAAAGAGGAAAATAGCTATTGATTAAATAGCTGAAAATTTAAAAAGCAAAATAGATTTTTTACGTTATTTGTCACTTCTAACATTTGCATGGATATGTTCCCATTCACAGAGGTTCCTGAAGCTTATATAAACACCCACTCTGCTACTAAGTTTATTACCCATAGAAATCGGTTTCTTGCTTTGCAGAGGTGAAAGCTAAAGCATTCCCGAATCTATTTATCCTGCGGATTTTCAGATGTTCGGGTTTGTTTGTTTGCTTCCCTGGGTGAAACTGCATTCTTCTTCAGTAACTCGGGCACTGGGGCCGGAAAATCCGACAGGGGTTATAATAATAACAAAGGCCGGAGAGTGACGACGTGCATCTGGTGAGCTGCAGCAGGACTGCTTGGAATGGTTCTGGGTGGCTGACATCTTCTCTGTGTGACACCTCTGAGCGCACAGAACGTAGGGGTGTCTGTGGCGCGTTAGCCCACGGTGTTACCTGGGCTGTCTTGGGCAGTAAAGGAGCAGGGAGTCACTAGGAGAGGTCCCTGTCACACACGAACAGCAAGGACAGTCGGGATGCAGCCCCCCAGCTTGCAGCAGCCGGTGTGTAAGGGACTGTGCTGGGCACGTCATGTTTAATGACTGCTGTAGCCAATTCACGTTTTTGGCCTCCACAGACGCCATGGAGGATTTGCACGGCTTCATCAGTCTTGCTTAGCAAAAAAAGGCATTTTCTTTCCTTCTGTTTCTAGAGGGATCGTAACTCACCTTTGATGAGAAAAAGTGAATTGTTGCTTGCTAGTCCTCTTCCTGCCCTGTCACATCCCCCTTGCAGTTGCCTTTTTCCAAGCCCAGGAGTCATTCTTCTAGGACTCTCCCTATACGGGTACAAACAGGGCTTACTTCCAAGTTTGTGTGAAGATTATCTATACACTATTCTTTCATACTTACAGACATTTATTAAATCTTATCTGTCATTTCATTGATCAGTAGAGTATACATGCACTTTGTTACATGCCATTATCCTTTTTTCAGTCTCTGAACCGCCTTTACATTTGACTAGCCTAGTATTTTGTGACTGTGCTGATACTTTTGTATCAACAGCACACTTCATCATCTCACTGTTCAGCCCTTATGGAAACCACGAAAATATGCAGAGAGAATCCTCCTTCCATTTACAAGACTGGCTGTTTAATTTCCAGCCAATCTCCTAATTTAACTTCTCTCCCACACTGCAATTTCTGGCAGTATAACCAGCACAGAAATCAAACATGATGATCTGTCATCATTATGTTTCCTTGTAAGTTATCACTAGAAATCTAGGAGGCTTTTTGCTTCTCTCAGGAAAGATTGCAGACGGTCAAGGTCCTTTGGTTGCCTTCTTGCAAGTGCAGGGAGTTTCTGTTTCCAGCCATATTGAGTGAGAACAGAAGATGTTTATCAGTAGCTAGAGTGTTTCATATCACAGTCAGCTGTCCAAAAGTGTCAAGTCTAAACCGGTCATTTAGATGTCCTCTGTCATCAGGATGGAGAATGACTTCTTCAGAAGGCAATTTATTTCACCCTTGGATAGACATCACGAATGACCCCATGGAAGTGCAGCCCCTACCCATCTTCATTGAAATAAAAGGATCCAGGTAACTTGATTAGAAGATTAAACTTTAGATGAGTAGTGCAATGATTGTACATGCTCACTGCAGAAGAAATACTGCAGGAGATATAACAGCATCAGCTTAAAGCACAATTTGCAGCAAAATGAAATTGTGTTACGAACAGCAGCTCTAACAGAGGTGTATGCTGCTCTGCGTCCTCACATGTGTTCCTCCAGTACACTTGTGACTGTTCCATCCTGTCCCTCGCTCTGTCTCTTTCTCCCTGACTGAAAGAAAGGCAGCCCTACACACCACATCTCCTACCATGACCCGTATGTCCCTCCTGGCCAGCCAGCATGAGCATACTCTTAGGCAACGGGCTTACTGGCAATAAAACACTATTCTTGAACCCAAACTGATGGCTTTCCTCATTGAAACTTGTTCCTTTTCTCTACTCCACTGCATATTTTTTAATATATATAAAATTCGTAGGAGACTGCTGTTCCTATTTCAGATGCAACTGAATTTATCTAGTGGGTTTCAGAGCTACAGATACATTTGCACAAGCCTTATTTCATCGGGAAACCAAGCTAAAAAAATATGTCTCAAGCGTAATAAACAATATATTTCTAACGTTGCCTCTTATGTACTCTCCTCCCATCCTTTTCCTGTAAAGCCCTCTTTTCAGAAAGCAGAAAGGGGTGATTGGCTAACAAGCATGTAGAGAGTCCATGAAATACATCTCTAATCTGCGAAATAGGGTCAGGTTTGATCTTGAGTTCTTCTGATAGAGACTGAATTATTAAAAGGCTATTGTCCGCTTTAGAGTGACATTCTGTCTGAACATATTGTACTTTGAGCAGTTCATAAAAAAAACCAAATGTAATATAACTTCAGTAAAAATAGTCCCATCTTTAAAGCTGCTCGCCCTGTTCATTTGATAATATTCTATCTATACTCCACTTTCCACTTTACTGCTTTCACTAAATAATTAGTCAGCCAGTTCCCCAGGCTGTGTTTGTGGGTATTTCATGATGCAGCAGAGAAGAGAAAAGATGAAATATACACTTTTTAGCAAAAAAAAAAAAGCCAATGACAGATGTAGTTGCAGCTAATGTAAGTTACATTTTATGAAAACAATTAGTTTTCAAATAGAAGATATCTTAAAGGGGTTTCCTCTCTTTTTTTGACTTTTAAAAAGCTCTTCAAAACACAATTAACCAGCATTATTCTCTAAACTGTAAACTACTAATATTTTAATAAACCACTTTAATTCAAACAGGTGTATTAGATTTACATGTGTTACTTGTAAGATAAGTTGATTTCTCTCTCTTGGGAAATGATTTATATACAAGGAGTTTTACGTTTGTTTTCTTAGAGTGTCTGACATCATAACATTTTCACATACATTTAAACAGATTTCTTTGCAACAGAAAATATTACACTGTAGAATTTTTCTCCCATCGTGCAGTAGATGTTTTTTGTCCTTTTTTTAATCATTCAGCATATACTGTTTTTTGGCTTTACATTTGAAATTTTAAGACAGCTTCCTCAACAGAGAAGATAATATTACTGCATTTTGTGTGCATATGTGTGTGTATGTGTATACACATATATGTATATGCATACTCTATGACTCTTTTTTTCTCTAAGACTAATCTATGTATTAAAAATCAGGCCCGGATTATTTCTTATCCTGAAATACTCTGTGTGGACAAGCAATAAAATTCGGAGACTAAGCAAATGTTCTCCTGAGTTTCAAGATGTAATATTTATACCATTTCTAGTGTGATTTGATAAAATTCCCCGTGGATTGTGGAAAGAAGATATCATTTCTCCATTATACACATAGCACATTGACGTAATTGTGTTCTGCCTGACTTGCACATAAGGGAACACCCCCTGCCTGGCTGTCCTGACCTGCTGCTTCACCGCTGCTGTGTCCTCCCAAGGACTCATAGAATCATAGAATTGTCTAGGTTGGAAGGGACCTTAAAGATCATCTAGTCCAACCATCAATGTAACCCTGACAAAAATCACTAAACCATATTCCTAAGGACTACGTCAACCTGTCTTTTGAACACCTCCAGGGATGGTGCCTCAACCACTTCCCTGGGCAGCCTATTCCAATGCCCAATAACCCTCTCCATGAAGAAATGTTTCCTAATATCCATTCTAAACCTCCCCTGGCGTAACTTGAGGCCATTGCCCCTTGTCCTATCTCCTGTGACTTGGGAGACAAGACCGACCCCCGCTTCTCCACAACCCCCCTTCAGGTAGTTATAAAGCATGATAAGGTCTCCCCTCAGCCTCTTCTTCCTCAGACTAAACAACCCCAGATCCCTCACCCTTTCCTCATAAGACTTACTCTCCAGACCCCTCACCAGTTTTGTTGCCCTTCTCTGAACCCACTCCAGCACCTCAATGTCCTTTTTTGTGAGAAGGGGACCAAAACTGGACACAGCCCTCGAGGTGGGGTTTCACCAGTGCCGAGTACAGGGGGACAATCACCTCTTGGGCCCTACTCGCCACGCTGTTCCTGATACAGGCCAGGATGCTGTTGACCTTCTTGGCCACCTGGGCACACTGCTGGCTCATGTTCAGCCGACAGTCGACCAACATCCCCAGGTCCTTTTCTGCCAGGCACCTCTCCAGCCATTCTTCCCCAAGCCTGTAGCACTGCCTGGGGTTGTTGTGACCCAAGTGCAGGACCTGGCATTTGGCCTTATTGAGCCTCATCCTGTTGGTCTCAACAGGATCCTTCTGCAAAGCCTCTCTACCCTCCAGCAGGTTGACACTGCCACCCAGCTTGGTGTCATCTGCAAACTTACTGAGGGTGCACTCGATCACCTCGTCCAGATCATTGATAAAGATGTTGAAGAGAACCGGCCCCAGTACCGAGCCCTGTGGGACACCACTCGTGACCGGTCGCCAACTGGATTTAATTCCATTCACCACCACTCTCTGGGCCTGGCCCTCCAGCCAGTTTTTAACCCAGTGGAGAGTGGGTTAGTGGACTCATCCCAGTCTAGGTGCTGATAAAGAGCTGCTGTCACTCCCTGCATCATCTCCTGCTCCTGCACTGAACATCTGCAAACTGCAGCCAGTGTCACTGATGTCTTCTGCCAGGTAAGGATCTTTTTGCCTAAGAAGAAGAAATGAAGGTTCAGGGATTTGTGAGGAGATACTGTTATCACAACAACATTTTTGAAATCCATCACTACCAGAATAGCTGCTTGACATTGAAGATCACCAGAAATTATTATACCATGAGTAAATATTACATGGCATTGACCAGAATTTAGTCCCACAGCAGTAACGAGAACTGGACACAGCTCCAGCACCAAAAGCTGGTGGGAGTTCAAGAAAACTGGACCTCTACGAACAGAGATGAAGAAGTAAAACCTGAAAGCAGCGCAGTAACTGAAGCAGACCCAAGACAGACTGAAGACCAGCCACAGCCTTGGATACTCAGTCTCTAGGCAGTATGGGCGCCCTGCTCTGTAGATACCAGCACAGGCAGTTTGCAGAGAAGTATACGAACTGTTCATCTGCATTCTGTTCATCAGAGTCTCAGAGTTCATTTAAAAAAAAAATATGGTACTTTCTGTTGTAGCAATCACTCGGATTTATTTATATTTTTTTAGTGCACACTAGATACCAATGCATCTGAGGAGCTGCCATTTCTGAGTTTCATGCCTGCTCCCACATAGCAAAAATATTGACTGCAGTGAAGGACTCTATCCCAGATGAGTATCTATGTGTGTGTTTGAACATCCTCAGCCCCCACCAGAGACCTTCACAGCCCACCAGCCCACCTTGTGAGCCTTCCCTTTGAACTCAGTCCCGTGACTCCCTCAGCCTTGGCACACACATATGTGCTAAAAAACCTTGTCATGGAAACATGATTGTGTCGTACCATGGAGGGAAGAATGTTAAATACGATGAATGCCAGATACAGCTTGAATGGTTACTATCTACCGCATCATTTTTTGCCTATTAGTGAAAACACTACAGCTTTCATGTCATTTTATTAACTGCCTGTCAAGCATTCCACCTTAACATACGTGGCAGATTATGCAGTTATCTTTTCAACTACTAAGCAGGATTTCAGCCATGGCATGCTATTTTAATTTGTTTTTATGGACACAAAAGCTGGCTGAACACCATTAGGAAATAAATAGGTTACATCATATCGGCAAGTCAGAAATGTAAGATACTGTCAGCCCTTAAAATTGTGAACTTTGTGCATGTCTGGAGGGATAAAAGAAAATAGAATTTGAGGCAAAAGTGCCCCATGGGGGTGCTAGCATTTCAGCAGAGAGCTACCATGCCACCCATGCTCCGTATGCGCCCAGCAATGAAAGGCGAGGGGAGTGGGGAGCACGAACCCAGCGCATCTTGTGGGACTCAGAGAATATCATCACACCATTTAAACCAATAACCCTCAGCAAGACACTGCCGCAGTGCAGTGAGGGACAGTGCATCATGCTGTCAAAAAGCACATGAGGCAACATAAAAAAACATTTATCATCTTTATGGGTTCTCAGTAGGCTTAAGAATGGCAGCTTGAAATTACGGTGGAGAGAGCAGGGCACAGAGAAGAGAGGGGGAGGACTGAAAAAAAATCTAACTTTTATTTGTGCTGCCGTGTCTCCAGTCTCCCAGGCACAGCTTCTTCCATCCAAATGGTTTCTGAGAGACCCTCTTCAAGCAGTCTTGCTCCAGCCCTGTTGCTGTCTTGTTATTATACCTCTCAAGCTTTCTAAAGGATAATTAGACTTACAACTTTTAAAATCATATAGTTGCAAACTTTAAGGCAGAAAATTACATCTATTTTTAATAAAAGGGCAAGAATAATAGCACAGGAGTTTGAAATCATAATTTCAAATTATTTCACTGCTATACTAACTTTCTTTTAGCCTTAATTTCACTTCTAATATTTTCTCATGCACAGTTCATGACACTACCGAGCTTGAACTTTTGCTAAAAAAAACCAGCTTAATTGAGTGGAAATATATTTTCTAAAAGTTTTCCTAGACACACTTAACATAGTGAAGGACTTCAGGACTTCTGAACTTCAGAAAAAGACTTCAACAATTTTTAAGCTTCATTATTTTTAATAAGAAACAATACTAGTTGAAACACTGCTTCTGTCGTCAGGAAATTTATCAGGAAAAGTTATGTTAAGACTAACAAGTAAAATATGCTCCATGAGGAGACACATTATATTTTTAAATAATTGCATGAGATATTTCATTAATTTATTTTTTATATTTTCTGTTTAAAAATGCATTAAAAGCTACACAAAACATAAAATAAAACATAAACAATGCAAATAGTGTCACAGTAAGCATTTTAAGATTATCTGCTGTCATCCCATCAGAAGATATCTCTTATCTAGCAGCCATTTTGGAGCAGAAGTGCTTCTCTGGAAGTGAAAAGGAACCTTCTCCAGTCCTCTCCTACATTTCTCATACTCTCTAGCCCAGCTCTTGAGGGTCTACAGCCTAGAAGCCTCCATCAATTCACATTGGCACACATTTAACAAATACTTTAATCATCACTGGTTGTTCTCAGGACCTTAAAAGAACCATTTTTCAGTCCACTGAGAGGCCCTCTCAATTTCTTTGGCAGTTATGATCTGAGGCAGACTCTGCTTGGCAGCCTCTACCTTGCCACAGAACTTTACCATCTGCCCTTTGGCCTCCCCAGTCACCCACTGCAGTTTTTCTGCAGCTGCTCTGACATTAGTTAAAGAGTTCACTTTTTCCTATCCGATTGTTCAGTGAAAGTCTTCATCAGTCAAGGGAATATATCTTTCTTCTTTTTTTTTTCATTCTGAAATCCTGTGGTTGTTTTTGGATCCTTTGGTGTTCATTATGGTCACTCTGGAAAAAAATCAGTATTCTTCATTAGACAGAAAAAGGTTGCAAGTTCCTACTCTATTGACAATCAAATATACCAAGGTGGTGAACTGGACATAGGAACAAACCAGAAAAGTATCCCTCTCTGTTCATAAATTGAGCAGCCTTTTCTGAGAAGAGCATGGGATGGGCTGCATGGCCCGGCCAAGGCAAAGGGGAGAGCTCCACATATGCAGAGTCTTCCACAGCTGTCTGAGGACAGCAAAATGTTGAAAAGATACCTCTATCTCAATGGCCCAAATAACCCATCTATTCATACTAAAATAGCTGCTGATTGATGACTTGGAGGTGACAGTGTCCACACACTTCTCCGCAGCACAGGCTACGTTGAAGTGCTGACTCAGCAGGTCTGTGGGAGCTTCACACAGTTTCCTAAGAAAGCACCTGCTGTGACCAGCCGTGACCAGCCGCCCAGCCTCTGCACCACAGTCCTCTCATAACAACCAAGCTGAAGTCTGGAAAGCCTGGAAATGTTCCTGCCCTGTCTGAAACTGAGCCAGAAAAACGGATTTATATTCCTTTATGTCCTCTTCCTCTCCGCTACTGTTCTCCCAGTAGGTCTGCTGCAGCAAGACTGGTGGCACTGCTGCTATCAAAATTTGCCTGATAATGGAGTTAGCATCATTTGCTTGCCAATATATGAACCATAAACCATGGAAACTGAATCCTGAGAACAGCCCATATCCTAATACCATCGCTGCTTTGGTGTGATTTCTGCACATGCTCTCCAAAGTACCAAGTCCATCAAGTCAAAACCAAGCACATAGAGCTGATGCTATTCCTGCAGTTTGGAAGCACTGACTGTTACTGTAGGGCAGACAAGACTATAGTCTACCAGTGTCAGCAACTGCAGCAGAAAAGGGGCACGTGGTCCTCAGCATTTTATTAAAGAGGATCTTCTTGGTTTCTGCCCACATAATATTCAAAGTTGTGACAGGAGAAGAAATACAGAGAGCACTTCCCTGGTTTAGCCCATGGGCCAAGTACAGTCATAAAAAGAATAATCTCCTTCCTATCATCACTAAGTAGGGATCACTAAGCCATTTTTAATTTTCTTGGCAAAGGCAAAAGGTTGCATCCTCTGACATTATATATCTGCTGTACTGACCGATTTACAACACCTTAACAGAAAGTATTTGGCCAGGTCAATAAACTGTGTGACTGTCAAAGATGTAAATTGGGACTTCATGGAGCCAGCACCACTGTCGGGAAAGGCAGAGGATACGGGAAGTATTTGGCTGGCCAGAGGTTGGTTTCCACACACAGTGAGGTCTGCCATCAGTGTTTCCCTAGCAATAAATAATGGTGGTTGTCAATACAAATGCATAGAACTTAAAAGAAGTATGAACTCTGAAGTCATTAAGTCGTACCGTGTTACTGAGTACAGCAGAGTGCATACGCTTCTGTATTTATATTTCTGTCTACAGTCAATAAATCAGAATCTCTAGTACCTGCATTATCCAAGCCATCTGCTTTACCACATTAAAAAAATGAGTAGGTGGGAAAAAAACTTATGATATCTTCTTTTTCTCTCCTGTTCCTGTTGCTAGAGAAACCAATTCTTTAAAGTATTTTCTGATGCTTGAAAAGGAAGCTGTCATGTTTCCTTTCCCCCGCAAAAAGCCTGAAATGGTCTGTGTTTTATGGTAGTCCAATAGTTGGTGGAAGAAGGGGAAAGGAAATCAAAAGCACTGATTTTTCCACCTCTTCAATTGACTTGTTGACTGACCTTGGGCAAATTGTTAAGGGCTCCTGCGAGTATAAGCTATATTAGGGAATCATAACAAGAGCAAAGCATAAGATTAGAGGGAATGGTGCCATTCAGAGGAGGACTGAAATTGTAAAGTGGAGCATAACTGTGTGTTGTTAGAGTGCCCATGCTGTCTTCAGCTGCAGAGTTGGATGGTGCTGCCATTAGTGGGGTTGGTTCATCTTTGCTAAAATACTTTGGCTCAAACAAAATCAAACCAATGACTGTTTGAGAAAAAAAAAAAATAAAACAAAACACAACACTTTATTTTCTTTCTTCCTGGCCTATAAAAGTGACAGATAAGTTTATTCATTCCCTTTGTCTGTTTTTACACAGGCAAATAGGAATAACAGGTGTACTAATGCTGCAGTGGTAGGAGGGTTAGTTACTGTTGGCAAGTTCTTGGAGGTCCTTCCATAAATTTGTGTAATTACAAAATAGTGAAACTGATAGTATTCTCTTCAGAGTTTTTGTTCAGCTCCTCCATTAATTTGTAATGACTTTGTATCAGATGGCAGGATGTTCAAATAGTATTGAAGAATTCATTGCTGGTATGCACTTCAGCAGAGACACTGCTCAAATGAGCTCTTAAAAGTGATCAAGCAAAGCCAATTAATATTTCCAACTACCGTACTTTTTAAAACGTGTTATTCTTAAGTTCATGTCACTATTTATACATCCTCCTATAACTGCAAAGACCATTTTTCAGATGATTAATAAATATGATCGGATCTTGGCATTAATCTAAGATATGGTTCCCAAAGGAAAGGACAGCAGTTCTCTGAAACCCCTTTTTTATTATTGTCTCCTTTCTCAAATTAAAAGAAAAAAAGAGAAGCCAGTAGTCAAAAGACCAGTTTCAGCCTATTCTTGTACAAGAATCTATTCACTTATTTCAGGACCATATGGAGGAAAGTTTAATATTTAAATTTGTTCTGTATTTTGGGAGACAAGATTAGAAACTCATCACGCTAATCTCCCAGCCTGAATAGGTGTCGTTGTACAGACAAGTGATATTATTTTGTTAATTCACCTGCCATGCTCACTGACTTCACCATGCAAGAGTTCAGGATTTGCTGGTGAAGTCTCAGAAGCGTTCCTCACAAGCTGGACACGACCAGCCATTTTCTTCTGGAAGCTGGGTTAGATGGGATTGTCGTTTCTAGTCTAGCCAGTTCTTGGCCATATAATATTTTGGCAGAGTTTCTAGCCAGATAAAAATGGAACACCATTCATGTGATAATTCTTTATAGTCTTACTGTAATTATAGCCTGCTATGAAGATCATACATGTGGAACAAAACCCAAACAGAATGTGGCAACCAAAGAAAAGTACCCATCACTGCTAATACAGCAACATACAGTGTCACACGCAGCCAACTTCTGTGAAAGCTGAGGACTGACTTCTAACCTGAATGGCTGCAAGGCAGTCTTCTTAAGTTTAGAGGGTTGCCATGCAGCTGAAGCTTTTTTTCTCTTCATGCCCCATTAAATGGGCAAAGGTGCAGCAAAGGTCCCAAGGAACTTAATTCCCTGTGAGAGCTCCCTTAGTCCTCTATCACAGGTAGCATCGAGGCAGTTGTTAGGCTGTTCTTAAAGCACCTCAGAGTAAATACATAGTAGGCTCAGGAAAAAAAAAATGTATTGGCTGCAGGGCAGCAGCTGGTACTGTGATGCTCCAGTCGGGGCTGGCATCCATGTGACAGCTGTGGCCACTGCTGTGTCTTAGCTGGGACATCACACTGGGCATTTCTCCAGACCTGATGCAGGCTGGGACCAGAAAGGCAAACAGTACCTCATAACACCATGACTTTCCTTCCTCTGGATTGTATTTGTTACACCGGAAAGCATCCCATCCACTGCCTTTACTTATTTGCAGTAAAATTAAATGCAACATTTAGGCAATGTTCAAAATTCCGTGTGCACCTGTGTTTGTGTGTGTTCATATGTGTAAATATGAAAATATGTTTATCTGTATATACCTAGCATTCCAATCTTATGCCCTGGGGTGGTGAAGTAGGAGAGCCAGAAGCATCTGGGCTGCACTCATTAAGGGTGCCTGGCAGGACCTGTCTTACATTTCAGGATGAACCTACTCGGTGGTTTAGACCTTTTGTCTTTTTCTTCTTTCTGGTGATGATTGTTACATCCTGTGTGGAATTCCTTCCATGCTTTGTACCTTCCATGTTAGCAGGGAACCTAGACTAACTACACACCTTTGAAGTCATGTGCTATCTGAGCCATAAACACAGATTTCTGATGATGATGTCCTGCCAAATGGCAGTTATGAAAAATACTAAATTTAAATACAAAGATTTTTAAGTACTTGAAATATTTAAAATATACTATCCAACATGATAAAATTCAGCAGCACATCCTGAGAACTGAGGCTGGCTTCTATAATAGAAAACTTTATTGCTTGGGGAATTAAGGAGAAAATATTATCCTTAGTTCTCACTGAATATACTTTGCATCACAGTTTAAATACCTAGGGCCACGTCTTCTTTCAATTACCCTGATGCAGCCATATCAAATTCTATGAATATGAAATAGCCTAAATGGCGACAGAATTTGGCCCTTATGGTCTACACAAACCCCATTTATTAAGATTCCTCACATTCACCAAGACTGTCAACATGATAACTAAAGTCAGTTAAGCATAACTGCATATTCCCATTATACAAAATGAAGCCTTCTCTTACACATTTGCCTTACTATATGTTGTGAAAAATATGTTCAATATTGTTTGAAATTGGTGTTAATATGAATGAAGTTCAGCCTTTATGGTATGAATTCACTTTTTGGCCAACCTTCTTAATAAGACAAGGATAATTATTGCACATATTACTGCATATATTTAACTCAGGTAACGAATCTATAAACTGACACTGTCTGTTCCTTTACAAACTCACTGTTGTTTTCCCAAACACTCCAGTTTATGACTCCTTAAATTACACTCAAGCGTTCTAGTACAATTACATCACCTTACATCTGGAGGTGGCTCAATGGTGGCGTCATGTTGAACATATCCCACAAATCTAAACGTTTTCTCCTGTTCACAAGTAGCCCACAAGATAAGCGACACTTCAAAAACCTGTGCTTTTCACAACTAATCACTGAATAATCCATGTCATAGTCATATTTTGTTAATATGATTGCATTGCCATTGATTTATTGCTATTATTTATTAACATTATTCATTATAAGATTCCCCTGAGATACTTTTTACTTTTCTGTATTGAAGAGCAAACCCTTTCCCTAAAGACAGCACACGACTGAACAGGCACGTAAGTGAGCCTTTCTATCTCCAACGGAGCAGAATGGCATGGAGGACTGACTGAGAAAATCTTTTCCCCTTTGGCACAGGAACTGCACGCACACGTGGCTATGTGCAAGAATGTCGTATTTTAAACCAACCCTTTTCCTTGCAGAGAGAGAAATGACAGTCTTCTCAACTGGCCATGTTTACATTCATTATTTTTTTTTTAATAATAGTACAAATCCAAACCTTTATTATTTTTCATATTATTCTGTGTTGTATTATGAAAGCTCTTAAAGGAGGAGAGGCTGGGTTCCCGGGACAAGGCTACAGTGGTGCCTGGTGTTCAGGACAGGCAGGCTCAATTGCTTTGCTCACCACAAACTGCTGCGACCGTGGGCAAGACATTTATCCCAGCATTCCTCCATTTGTCATCTGCTAGATGGGTTTTATGACAACCAAAGGTTGAGAAGAGCTTGGTAATCTTATAATTGCAGCCCTCCGTAAATTCTTAAGACAGAAGCATAACAAGCAAGTCCCTGACACAGAGCTCCAGAAAGCACGCATTAATGTATGCCTGTACATAAAGGCAATGGCTGCTTCCCACTCCATCATCTGTTGAATGAATGTGAATTCCCCCATGAGGGGTGATTTAGGGACGCCTACGTATTCTCCTTTGGCATAAGTGCCAAAACAAGACAAGGTGTACCTGATGCCACGCTGTACGCAGGGGTGATGCGCTGGGATGGATGTCCCTGAGCGCCCATCATGCCAGCAGCCTCCCAACTCCAAGGTCTGTTTCACACCCTGCAGTGACGGAGTGGTTCCGTACAGCCACCTGCCTCATGAACAACACCAGTGGGTGTTGACAGCACAATAACCTCCATAGACATGGCAAGAGTCTCAAAAAAAATACGAGATGCAAAGGGAAAATGAGGAAGTGAGTCATCTCTTCTGCTTTGACTTATTTGGTGAAGTTAAACTAGGCTCTATGAAGATTTCTTGTAGCTTTTCTTATTGCTTTTTGTTTTAAAATCTCCATGTTTTCTACTAGTAGCTAAAAAAATATTTGAGTTTTTTCAACTTTTGGGAAGTGCTCTTGCTTTTTAACACAGCTTGAATGTGGATTTACTGTTTTACCCTTGTGAGTTCATCTAGAAAGTTCTTTTTTTACGTTAAACAAACATTGTCATACAACACAAACCTTTTTTTTTTCCTGAATCCTGGCAAAAATACATGTTATTTGGAATCTTTTTGCAGGATTTACTTTCTATTTTTAAAAATACTTAACTATTTCATTCAGAACCAGCTTCACCTTTTCTCTTTATTGAATGTATTTAAAATTATTAAAGCTTATTAATTAACTTATCCTTGATTGCAATATTTGCTCCTACTTAAAAGTATAGTTCAGATTGTTGGTTCATGATTGCTGGATAGAATTGAGTCTTGTTTTATCAGTCACTCTTTTGTAATTAATTTGTCACTTTTTGCTTTAAAAATGTAAAGCTACTTGTATTATTGATACCTCAGGTCGCATCCATTTGGCAAAAAAAGATTTCTATGGCATTGACTGAACTAGTTAACCTAAGCTCTTTCAATAATCAATGGAGAGAAGCAAATCCTTTGACTCACCTCATGGTAACATAGATGCCAAACCCTAAGAAAGTTTCTTTCTCTCAGCTGACATGAAAGATATACAAGGCAGATTAGCTCAGATGATGACATCTATATTGCAGATATTTTAATGTCTAGCTGCATGAATCCCATCACTTACCTCTACTGAAGCCTCAAATTTCAGAAACCAGTAATTTTGAATAATTTCCTACTTATTTACCTACTAAAAGTCATATTCCAAACTAAAAGCAGTTTGGTAATCTCAGGATAACAATATTCTCTATCACTTACATCTATACTGCAGAAGGAAATACAGGTCCCTGCTTCCCACTGAGCATTTTAATAGTGTAATCAGCTGCCTGGTAAAAACCTTCAGAAGCTGAACTTTGGTCTTACTAATGCACAAGGCAGTGCTACTTATGATCTTCACTCTTCAAAAAGCCACGATGTGGAAATAACTCACTCAGAGAAGGCCTTTAAGGGCAGATTTTAAAACTTTCCAAACCTTTGTAAAACGTTGTGTCTCCCCATTCTTCCCAGTTTTCAAAGACCTAATGCAAAAGAAACAGAGGGGGTACAGGAACTCTATGAAACAGTATGCAACATTCAAATGAGGGGATTTTGGCCCAAATTTCCTTAAGTCAAAAGAAGCTAGAAACCTCAGGCATGAATGCAGTCAGCAATCATTTTCTTCTTCTGTGCTGTCATTGATTCTGATCCTCTCTCATGAGTGTTTAATGATTTTCCCTCCCTACTTTCACCACAGAGCTCTGACGAATGAGGCAGTTTGTTAAACAAGAAAATCAGCATGAAGAGGACACCTAAATGTAAGTTTCTCCCTCTCTGCCCCTCCTCTTTGTAACTTGGTATTCGCAACAAATAACAGAACTGCCAGAGAAATTCTTAACAATTCTACAAATACCACCACTAACTTATTTTTGACACCCAAAGTAATTGCATCCCTCTCTCTGTGTTTCTGAAAAATGGAGCTGGATAATGCAATACAACGATAAAACAGAACTTTGTTTTCCAAGAAATTTATCAGTGTTTCTTCCCACAGAGTCATAGGAATGCTGAATTTAATTTTTATACCTGGGAGAAACAGAACTGACCAGAAGAAAATTCAACCTTACTTTCATCTTGGGCAGTTGCCCCAGGCATTACTTATAGTGAGGTTTCCTTTGGTGCACTGTGAACTCAGACTTTTCCCTAGAGTTTAGTCTTAACCCTTCCTGCTTTTCAGACAGAAGAAGCTCTGTCCTACCTTCATCAGCCTTGCGCAGCTTGTTTTCAGAGCAGGACAAATAGTGGGAAATGAAGAGTCTTCAGCAGAGACCAGGAACTGTCCACACATCTCTTACAGTCTCATTGCTTCATGCTTCTGGCATCCCCCCTCTGAGGGATGCTGCAGGTCAAATGTCTCAGGAGCTCCAGACCCCTGCTAAATGTTGGTGCTAATATGTATGTCTGCTATAAGGGAGAGAGAAATGTCTGCAGCAAATAGGAGGCAGGGGAGACAGATGTGTCTTCTTACATGATCTGCTTCTTTTTCTTTGAATGCAGAATCCTCTTCCTTCACCAATAAGGGAAGCAGTTTGCAAAAGTTAAAACCATTCGAACTTTATTGAAAAACAATTAGGTGGTGAACCTTTCTTTAGCACTACGTCCTATCAAATTATGTTAAATAAGCACCTCTACCGGAGTACTGATCGGATTCAGAGATACACATAATGTGCCAAACTCTCAGCTTCTTCTGTAGGATAAGCACAAGCAGTTCTCACTGCTCAACAGTGTGCGTAGCAGCCTCGTGGTTACTGAGCTTTAGCGTGATCATTGGTATAGCGCTTCACATATCTTTGAAACAGGAATACACTTTCTCAAATAGTTTTTCCAGCAGGAAGAAGCAAAAATGTATTTTTCTGGGAAAGGGCATTTTTCCTTCATGTCTCAGTCTGAGTCTTAACAGTAGCTTTAATGTTAATAACCAAGAATATATTTTGGCATATGGCAGCTGGAGGGCCTGATTGGCAGTTAATGAAAGATAAGGAGGATTCATTGCATGGAAAAAATTATTATTGAACAACTGAACCAATGCTTGTTACACCTTGGCTTTCCACTCCTAATGTGAGCCAAATGTTACATCTCAATCTGCAAAGCGTGCAGTATTTCACAGATGTCTAAGGAAATAAATTGTCATGTATATCAATTTTCTTGTGACATTTACTCCTTATAGCAATTGATCTGAAACCAAATGCACGTTCCAGCAATTAAGCTGACTGAAACAATGTAAAATTCTGGTGCATTCAGAGGTTTCCACTCTTCCAATACGGGAAAAAAAAAAAAAAACAGAACTGTAGTGCAATGGATGAAATTCCAGCTTTCCAAACACTGCTCACTGAGCATCTGTAGTTTGCTTAACAATGTTGGAGGCTTCAAAATTTAATAAAAACATGAAGTAATATTCCATCTCTCTTTAACAAACAGTAATCCCATAATTTAGGGTAAAAACAGTCTTGCTAATGTCATTATTATTTGTTAATGTGAATTAACATAGGGAAGTGAAAGTGACCCCAGTGGCACATACATCCAGTCTGATCAGCCAGTTGTCGGGTGAGTTGTACAGTGTGATATGCTGGGCTTCTTCTATGTTTTTAATGTACTTTTTGACAAGCAAGTCAGAGAGAAAAAGAACACGAAGCAGCAGGCCAGTCTTCGGTCTTACAATATATGTACTTGCCTCCATAGAAAAAGTACATTTTTTCAATAGATATACAATTTATCTAGAGGAAAAAGAACCAGAATTCATTGAAGTGTCATTGCAAGCAACAGGAGTATTTTTTCCCCCTGCCTATGAATCAGGACCAAAACTTTCATCCAGCACTCAGTTTGCAGCATGAAAAAGGCAAAGGAAGTCAGCAATTGCCAAAGGGATATAGAAAGGAATGCTATAGTCTGCATTTCTGTTTCTGCATTTGAATGTTTACATTGCTATCCAGTTGCCAATTTTCCCAGCTCAGCTATCTACAGATTTTGGCCTCCGTCCTGTAAACACTCCGTTCTCATGCTTAAACTTCTTCATGTGAGTAATCCCTACTGAAGTCACTGTAACTATTCAGGTGCATAGTTATACTTGCAAAGAAATGTGTGGAGGCTCAGGGTCTCGGAATGAAAGATGTGATAAACAAATGAAATATGAGTTTATAAGAGAAGCAGTCATGCCTACCATGATTGCAGCTGAGCGGCTGCTATTTCACTCATGTATAATGGATGCCACGTTGTAAAAACACATGGTGCTCTGTCTCTGTCTCGCCATCTTTTTTCCCCTGAGAAATTTTTAGATGACATCAGACAACAAGAAACTATGTCCAACAGGATATAATTTAAAGAATATTGCAATAAGCCAGGGACTGCTTAGACTGTGTTTCTTTTTCTAGCTTCCCCTCCAAGATGCTGCCAAGAGTCACTTTGGCATGTTAAGTTGTACACTCGAAACACCTGCAAAAGTCCCACATGCTGCACTGTCAGAAGTTAAAGCATTTGCCCTATGAACATCACACATGAAGGAAAGTCAGAAATTATTTTCCTAGTATATAAAAAGAATATTGTTATTTTGAGATTATGGTTTAGTAGCAGTATTAGTGTCTTATCTAGCATTCTCTCTTTGAGTTCAATTTATTTAATTTCACCTCTTTGAAGAGGGCATCTGTGAGAAGTGTGCCTTTTGTGTTGTTGGAAGGGTTACATCCAGTGACCCCAAACGCAGCCTCTGAAAAATAACAAATTAGCATTTGTCAAAGCACCAGGTGATCCTCATTGTGTACTTTCATCAGATATAAAAACAATTCATTTGACTTGGTCTTCTATAAGAACTAGTATTGCCATTTATATTAGCTTTTCTGTTTATATCACCATGATATGTCAGTGGAATTCTCTGATATTGACTTGAAAGGGGCCAGGATTTCACCTTGCATCCCATTTGTATTGAGCATCACAAGTCACGTTATTAGCATTTAAGAAATAATCCGTAAGAGAGCCCACCTTCAGATGGAAGACGGAAGGTTGTTAGTAGGAGATCTATTTGAATGGTCACATGTAAAGCACAATGTAAGTACATTTGGGAATGTATTTCTTATTAAAAGACTAAAACAGTTTTAAATGTTGAAAAATGCAAAACATCCCCAAAATCACTAGAATATATTCATAATTCTTTCCCTTTCTAGCCAGCTCCAAAACTATAAAAAATGTTTTCATTGTTCTGAAATGAGATATGTGTTTTTCAAGACTTTCTAATGATATTCATTTTCCACTCTTGGCTCCTGAAATTCTAGGTCAAACCTATTAACTTCTGTGAGGTTCTGTGTGGCTTAGAGAATGCAAAATCAGTAGATTTACAGTATTTTTAGAACAGAGCAGATAACTATACAGTTACATGTAAAGAAGCTGTTCTGAAATCATTTACCATGGTGTAAAAAAGAAAAGCTGGAAAGATTTCATAAAAAATCTAATGCTTCTTAGAGAAGATGATAACTGTAAGTCATCCAGTGATGAAAGGAACAAGGAAAATGTCTTGCTAAGGGCTGACACTGGCTTTTTCCAACAGATTTTAAAGAAAAGCTTTCTTCATTTCTATTGTGCTTGAAACTGGCACAACATCGGCTTTTATTTCCATAGGATTGTTTATCTGCTTTCACAATAAATGGTAGGGTTTGTTCCTTTACAGATGTTACACATGTAACACATTCATTTTCATAAATCACAATAAAATCCTGTGAGAAAAGCATTGTTAGGCAAGTGTTGCACTGAAAGATTGGGTATGGATATATGCAAGTGTGTGTGCATGCACTTAGCAGGGTTTTACCACACAAGACAGATTATCCAACATTACACCCATTTTTCCATAACTTATCTAAGCCAAAATGATACAGTAACCCCTGAGGAAAAAAGATAGAAAATAATTGCTTAATAGATTATTTTTTTCTCTCCCAACTATAGAATCTTTCTTCCATGCTAGATGCCATCCAAATTAACTTATTATGGCACAGACATAAGAGTTCCCACAGAAATTCAGGTGCAAGACTGGTGCTGTAATTCTCTCTTTAGTTCTTTAGGACAGCTAAATACTTATCAACTCCACTTCTACTTAATGTTATAGCATTTATCCACAAGGATAACATTTATTACACTAAAACCCACAGTTTGGCATTTTGGGGAGTTTTTTTAATTCTTTAAATGCAAGTATTAGCTGCATTACAACTGGTCACAATCCATTACAAAGGATAAAATACCAGCTGGAACAGAAAGGCCATGCACCAGCTGGCATTTTATCCCTTGCTTACTGGGGGCTGACTTGATTCATGTTTGATTAGGTCTCTAGAGATTCAATATTCTCCAATTTGTCATCTATTAAGTGTTCTATTTATCACCAGAGAGAATAAAATCAACCTTTCCTCCCCTGTCCTTCCTTGTACGAGAGACACTCGTGTACAGCATGGTAAGAAGGTAAGCAGAAATGACAGCAGTAGTGGGGAAGGTCAATTTGATTTACCAAGTTTTCTATAGAGGTGATTACAGGTTTTTTGTGGGCTTTGTTATTGTTCCAAGTCAGCAGATTCAAAGCTTTTTCAAAGCTGAGCTAGGTTTTATTTACAACTTCTGTGGTTCAAAAACAGATATGACCACAAGCTGTTACAAGCTTCTCACAGATGAAGACAGCTGCTTTCACAAACCCTTCCCTTGGTCACCTGCCTTTCCATATACTCACGCTGGCATTCCCTCCTAACCCATAAAAAGTGAAGGAGCTCCTTACCAAAATACTTTCTCAAAAAGGGGCATGCAGAAAAGTTCACTGAGGCCCAACAGTCAGCACAGTTTACACTCCCATTTAAATACTGAAAAATGATTGAGGTGCACAGGCATATGTGCTTGCAGTTAAACCCCAGAGCTGTGGAGCCCAGCCATCACTGCTAAATCTGCACACATCACAAGAATTACTCTCACCTTTCAAGATCTGCCCCCCATGATGAGGAGCACCAGAAAGAGCAGTGTTGGTAAATGTGACACTATTGACAGACATGGATTACTATTTTTTTTCAACAAATTGGCTCTATTTCTCTTATAAATCTACTCTGAAACCTCACCGATTAAAACTATTTTAACAATCACTCTAAGTCTAATAACTCCTTCCACAAAGGATGGCTAAGACAAATTCATTTTCACCTGAATAATTTAGAATATTTTTTCTCTCATAGGATAATGCATATACACTTAATACTTAATTCAAAGCCTGCTGGTACTGCTACTGCTCTTGCAAAGGTGTAAGAGAAAAGCATGAAAGAAACCCTTCTTAAAGCTACTGCATATCCCCTAATAACATATCCAATAGGCCATTGTTTGCCTTGTGAAAGCTGGGAAGAGGCAGGCTGTCTAACCCATGGTTACATTTAGGTGCTCCTAAGGGAGCACCACCAGACTATTCAGAGGTTTTGCTGGGCCCCCAGCTTGTCTAGAGACAGTAACTAATTTCCATGGCTTTTCATTTCCATCCCTTTACTTAAGGTTGAATTTGTCAAAGCTGAGTTCTCTGCGCATCAGGTAGCTTTGCTCTAATAATCCCAACTCCACAGAAGACCAAATACTAAGAGTGCAAACAGCACAATTTGTCAGCATGACACAAGGCTTTTTTTTCCAAAGACAATTTGTGAAGTACATTTTAGGGAAGCTAATGTGGGGGAAAGGAAATTTTATGTTGCTGTGGCAACTGGAGTGAAAAAAAGAGATTAATGCTGCAACACCTATGTTCAGCGCAGTTTACTTTTAAAATACCATTGATTTCCTAAGCAAAGGAAAGCAATCAGGCAGTTTTATAGAAGATGACTTCTGCCTCCCAACCCCACTGTGTTAAAAGTTCAAACTAAACCAAAGCTTTTCTCCAGCACAATTACTTGAGGCTTTTCAAAAGAGGAACCAATGTGTATCTGCCTGATGCACATTGTCTTGGTGACTGGACAATACTATTTGAATTACTTCAAACATTTAGCTCTTGGTCCAACCAGTAGCCCATGAAAAATGCTGGGAAATTCCACCATTCTGTTATATTTCAGCACAGTCCAATCCTTTTTTCTCCCTATGGCTGAACTTCAGCCTGCCAAAGACCTCCTCCCTTAAGTAAGTCGTAGCCAAATCAGTATTAAACCCAGAAAAAGAGGAAAAGCCGGTTCTTCCCCCAGAGAGCAGGGTTTGAAGGAGTCCACAATACAAATGGCTGTAACTGGAGAAGTATAGAAAACTCTCAGTTAACCACACAAGGGATCAATTAAAGTGTAGACTTTAAGGGGAAGAGATGGTGTCCCACTGATCAGTACAAAAAAATGGGGTTTGATGAGAAAGAAAAGCCTGAAACTAAAAGTGGAAAAAGCAGATGCAGGGAGGAGGAGGGTGAAAGGATGGAGATGAAAATGGAAAGTCAGAAAGAAGTAAAATTTTCAAGCAAATTAAAAGAGAGATATATGGATCATATTACAGATAGCCTAGACAATGGTGAAGATAGGTTTTTGATTTGATGAAAAAGACTGAAAAACTACTAAAGGGACTTGGTGAACTGAGAGGTAAAAAGGTTAGGGCAGGAAGTACAGCGATCCTTGTCAGCAGCTCTTTCATATATTCAAGGGAAGATAACTAGAAAGCAATGAGGATGTATGGAAAGGACCACAGTGATTCAGGAAGAGGTAGCAAAGACAGAGATTTGCATGCTTCGATGATTTCTTGTTTATAGCAGCAGTCTCTGCAGGCATACTTGCAGGTATCTTGCCTGGAGACTCATCCTAAGCATAATAGCTCCACAGAAGTACAAGCAGGAGTGTGGCACTCCAGTATCCCAAACCAGGAGCTACCCTGGAGCTTGGTGGATAAAGCCCTGGACATGTTTTGGTACATTTGAAACATTTAACAGTATAACTGCATGTTTATCACATGCTGTAAACGATACAGACACTCACCTACCATAAAACACATGTAATCCTAAAGCTGGGAATGACAATAACAAAAATGACGCGTGCACAGTGTGTTGCTTGGAACAAATGTGTCATGGAGAGAAACTCATTGTTTCACTTTCCAAGAGTGCCTAGGAGTTCAGGGCTGGGTTTGCTTTGTGTTTTTTTTCCTTTTCTGAGAACCGAAAAGGTTGCTCAGTAGAAAAAATGGGCAGCAGGCAGGCCTTGTTCCTCGCTGACACTTGAACATGCCATTCCTGAAGCATCAGCTCCTTTCCAGCAAGGAAATATTCTCGCTCTTGCTTTCTCCTCTGATGCCATGCAGCAGGATTCCTGATATTTGGCATGTTTTAAAAAGTTACCTAGGAATGAAAGAAAAACTCTCTTAGACTACTCTTGGACTACTAAAACTTCATTTCCTGATCGATATTAATTCAAAGTCACTCACCTAGGAAAGGCTCTGAATTTACTACAGGGAAAAACCTTTTCTCATGGAATTTCATTTTCTTTCTTGGCCAGAGTGAGTACTGGCCAATAATGTGGCCTTCTCTGATGAAGATCAGCTGGTTTTCACTGAACAATAAGCCATTTCCAGTTTAGTATAGTTATTGTTTGAATTTCTTCTACTGCTTTGATGATGTTGTTGGTTGCATTTAATTATATCCCTGTGGAAACAAAGAGATAACATCCTCCTTTCTCAATATATCTCTCTCACACACATGCTAGGAACCAGCTTCCTAATTACCAAGTAAGGCTACTGCTAATGACAACATAATCAAAATGTAGAAATTCATTTTTCAAATGCATGAAAAAACACCATCTGCATGCATCTTTTAAGTGAGACATTAAAAGCCTGACTCCGTCTGTTCTGTGGACATTAAAAATGTGTAAAAATGAGGGTTTTCCCTGGTGTCTTTGGCCAAAATCTCTCTTTTACCCACAATTGCTCAGTCTGTTCAGTTCAAATTATTCATAATACTACATCTAATTTTTCTTTCTTTAATTTCATGTCATTACTTCTCATCGCATTCCTTCTCAGCACTTAACCCTTTCCAATACAGATTATTATGAAACTCATTTAATTATGATTCAGTCAAGCTTGGTATGCTCAGTTCCCTTTGTTCAATGTTTTTGCTGTTTTTTCTCTCTTTCTCTTCCCATCACATTCTGATAATGTATTTTTGGTAACAAGATGCTCAGATCTTAATGAAATAGTTCCTGTCTTTTCACACAGGGAGAGGGACTCTTACTTCTCCCTTATATCTTCAGATAGCCTAAAGGTAGTTCTCATCTCTTTTATTGCCATACCACATAGTATCTAAATGAGAGGTAAAGTCATGTCTCATTTGCTGTTATGTATCACCTCTAGATTTCTCTGTTACCTCCAGTTCTTTTCAAGGCAGCATCTTGGGCTTTTCCTTCATCTGAGCTTTTACTACCTGAACTCTTTCCCTCTTTGTCTATGCACTTATTTTTAAGTAAAATCTTTGATCTATTTTCTGTCTGTATATTTTTCCCTGAGGCCTTCATTATTAGTAATTTTCTCTGGGAACCAGTTGTATTTTAATGTATTTTTTTTTCTCACTAGTATTTCTATTTCTCACAAATTGGTATAATCTTCAAATTACATTAATAAATTTATAAGATTGATCCTAATTTCCTGTGTGTCTGCCCTTATTCCCTGCTGATTACTTGTGTATTGCCTAATGCTTTAGTAAGCATTCAGCCCATATCAACAAATCTCAGTGAAGACAATTTTGGGGTAGATGCTTTGCCAGGTATTTAGAATCTGCTTCAATATTACAGAATTCAGCTGAAATAGTTCAAGTGACACTGATGGTTTCGATTCAAAAGAAACAGCACATCTTCTAGATGATCACAGCTGGGCTTTATGCCTTGCTACTAAAGCTCCGAGCAGGATAATCAACAGGAAGAGTCAGATTCATAGTAAGGACTAGAGAAGCATTTGGCAGAGCAGCATCTCTGAGAGGAGAGTTCCAGGCTACCCTGGAAATGAAAGGAATGCAACATGAGTATATTTTATTAACAGAAATGCCTACAGGAATAACACTCCAGCTACCAGAACGTTGAACAGCGCTTTTCAGTGTTTCTCTTTGAATGGAACTAAATTTCTCTCTCATTAGAAATCTTTTCCAGCCCCTGTAGACTACAAATAGACTTGAAGAATCACCAACAATTTTGCACAATACACTCCTAAGAAAATTCTGTATCCAGTGATGAACATTTCATAACCAACAGGAAAAACAAATTGAGAGATTTTTTTGCTCATGTACAAAACCTACTTTTTCCATGCTGTACTCCAGCTTCTAACCAGCATACCAATGATGTCTGATATTCTGTGTACTATGTGTTTCCATCACATTTATAAATATCTCATATTCCAGAAAAGACAAATGGTCTAAAATTAGGTGATTAATATGTGAAGGTATCCTTATTAATAAATATATTTTTTCATAGCAGCAATTAATAATTCTCGCAGCAACAGGGTTTCCCCCCCTATAAATTAAGGCATTTCTTAATTGTTTGGAACTGTCAGTAAGAGATTAGCAGTATTGAGCTGAGGGAACTTCCTTCAGGCTGCAGTTGCAGCCACAAGAGAGGAGAGTTGAAAATAGCAAGGAAAAACAACCACTTCTCCAGTACACAAGGACTCACTAAGCCACAGGGCACAGAATAATTCCCCAAAGAAGACAGGGTTTTCTATATTTTTTGACACTTCAGCATCAGCAGGAATGTCTCCTACTTCCTTCAGGGAAAAATTCCTGGTCTCTAAATGTACAGATACTTCTGAAAAAAATAATATCTCACTGGACTTTGAAGGATCAATTCTGGCAGGGATTAAATGGCAATATTCATGAATAAGTGGTGGTGTTACAAGTTTGTAACATTTTTTCAGATCTGCTTACAGAGATGCTTTCAAGTATCATTAATTCCTGGTTCTAAAGCGAGCTAAGACTTTCTGAGGAAGGCAGACGCATGTGGAAACAAAATACCAAATACCTAGATACCAAATTGCTCCACCTTTCCAACAGATATTTCTACCAAAATGTGTTTGGTCAGTATCATCAGAAAATTAGATGGAAATTTGAGAGCTGGTAAATGAAAATGTAAAATCTGATAAGTTGAAAGTGTCATAGGTGTTGTTATTCTCTGAAGAGAGTCTCCCACAGGCAATGATTGGCCAGTGGAGCATCCTGCGCCATCCACCCTGATGGCAAAGGCCGCCCAGCTTGAGGCCACTTCAGCCTCAACCTCCCATCTCCCTCCCAGTCAGCCAGACCCACTGGGCAGGTACTTTAAACCCTGCTGAGAGCCTGAATTGCTAGGGGAACGGGGCGGGGAAGAGGAAAAAAAAAGTGAAGTATATATATATATACATACACACAGTCCCAATCCCCAGAAGGCCCAAAGAAAATGTTATTAAATGTGTGTTTCCATAAATTAGCAAAAATATATACATACACACACAGAGACAGGGAGGGGGAAGGAAACACAGTTTTGTAGGGCATCATCTTTTTTAAGTAAAGCACATAGCGCGTACTTGTGACCAGGTATCAGTGACATGAATTGTAAGCCCAGGTGGGCTGCAGCTTCACATTCTGGTGAAAAATAGGAGTCCACAAGATTTGCCAGCAGTATCAAAAAACAGACTTGAGACAAACCCAGCCCACTGGAGCTCATTGCTCTCCACTGCAACTGGGGAGTAACTGTCTTCTGGGTAATATACTTACACTGAAAGATAAGGGACAAAGAACAAAAGGGACTATCATTATTTCTATTTGGTTAAAAGGCAGATCCTTTAGACATGTCAAAAGGTCACTCAGAAAAAAAGAAAGGAAAAAACCAAACCAAAACAAAAAAGGTAAAATTCTTCATATGTAAGCCTAACCCTGCATCTAAATATTATTTAAGAACCCACGGTCATTTGAGGAACTTGTGTCAAACCAAAATTCAAGATCTGTATAGGTTTCACAGTAAGTTTGGGTAAAAGTTGTGGTAATGTTTATTCCACCCATCAAAGAAGCCACATAAGAACTCGAAAAGGTATTGTATTGAGAAGCAGTAATGAGAAACCAATGAAAGCTGCCTTCCCACGGATTTGTGTCAGGTAGCCAAGAACAAGCCTAAACTACAGCTTTTCCTCCAGAGCTGGCAATCAGAAACCACCACCCCAGCAGACACCAGCTTCTCTGATGCCTTATAAAAGCTCATGCTGCAGCTTTTCTGTCAAATAGAATAGGAGGAGCTCTCTATCTAGCCACCTATCTTCCAATAATTTGTAAGGTTGTTGGTCTCACATCTACTCTTATTATGTGTGACCCACAGACACAGTCATATCAAACAGATGATTGTTTTAACCAAGCTACAAGCAGCACACAGCACAGACATTTCATTGTGGCTTTTCATGAAGTAAATGACAGGTGGGATAGTGGGTTAGGGTTTTCGAAGGAACTGGAAGATGTTTTCAGAACTTCTTTCCTTTCCCCAAGGCAAAACAAAGGGTAGATAAAAAGGGAGGAAAGTGGAAATTAACAACATATTTGCTTCCATACTGTAAATCACTTTTTCTCTCCTATTCCACCAGCACTGGCACGTATCTACAGCAATGTTTCTATATAAATGTACATTGTGAGTCTGTTTTTCTCTAGTGGAAGAATCTAGTCAATGAATAGACTTTAGATTTTTAAATTTCGCCTAAAAAACTAAGGCTTTCACATCAGGCTTCATTCATTGTGACCCTATGCGGCAATGATCTCCGGATCAGCAGTGGCCTCAGATCCAGCAATGCAGGATCTCCAGTTAACAGAGGATGAAACAGTTACATCTTTTCCATGTCTTCTCAATCAACCCTATGAAAAGTATGCGTCAAAAGCACATACCATAAATGAAGGTTTCTGTCTCTTCTACCCTTGAATCATTTCTACAAATATGGTTTTGCAGTTAGCTTAAGCCAATCCAAAGTTGACCACGGATCAAAAGAAAGAGTTTCTCACTCTTCTCCTAAACCCAAGATACAGATTTCAGCTCCTGCTCTGTGTCAGCGCCACAATTCACCCAGTGATGCAGTGAACTGCAGCAACTCAGATCCAGCTGGGAATAGACTTAAGACATTCCCCCCACCAAAAAATTCTCATCCTGATCAGATCTGATCCCTGATCTGCATCTTCATGCAATCACATAATTGCTCCTGTCCAAGAAAGGAAGGGCATGGGAACACACAGATGAAAGCAGGGGTGGGGGGAATTACTCCATTTGGCAACACGGCTGTAGGCTGGCTGATTTCACATTTCAATTGCTTCCCTCTGGAATGCAATCCTCTAAACCAACATAAAAACTCTTATTTGTGTGGTTTCTGACTTAAGATGAGAGCGAAGTGACATTCATAACAATTGATATTATTATGCTGATTCTAACTTAACCCAAATTTTTGCCTTTCTAACTCTGGTATAGCATTACCTGTTAGAATCTTCCAGTTCCTGTGATTGAACTTATATTGTATGTACAGCACACTAATTCCCAGGAACATATCTAATTCCAAAGGAGTTAGATAAGAAGAGCAGTTAATAGATTTTCTTACTAGCACACTTTTGAAGTGGCTAGTGAGAGTTTCCATTTTCCTTTGTCATCTACCTACAGAAGAAATAAAAAAGCAATAGAAAAAAATTCTCCAAAGACTACAATTGTCCAAGCTGGATTTAGAGACTAAAATAAAACTGGTGGTATTGAGTGACTTTTAGTTGGTTCAGAATGAGGGCACCTATTCCACAAAAAAAAAAAAAAGTTCTCATTTTGGCCTGCCGCAACCAATTTGACTAATTCAGGTGAAAGTAGCAAGGTAACTTGGGAGCTAAGTTGGAATAGCAGCTCACAGGGAGCCTGGGGCTGAAGCCACGCTGCTCAAATTAAAATCCACATTGCAAGAATAGCACTGCTGTTCTAACCTGTGGTTGGAACAGGCCTCTTCTGTTGAATTTTGGAGAAAAAAGAAGATGTACCTATTGCTGGCAGCCCTCTGTCCTAGACAGAATCATATAAAGACATATAAAGATATGATCGCCATATCTGTTACTATGATATAACCTTTGCTTAAGTGATTTTCTATTTGAAAGTCTTAATTTCAGATATTTTTTAAATCTTAATTCTGTATAGACTACACTGGCTTATTGCAATAAAGTAAACTGTAAAACATATTTTAAAAAAAAAAAAATATCGCTTAAGTAAACAGGGGGAGCGTGGGTCGTGGAAAGAGCAATGCAGACTGTATGCCTGTATGTGCTTTCTTTTCTTACCTGTGTCTAGCTGGTAGCAGCCTTCTACAGTGCCAGGGCAGTACAAGGGAGGGATCAGGCATCCTTGTCTTTCAGCCAAGTGCTCTGGTGGGCTCTGAGCCTCGTATCAGGAAGGCCATGTATCCCACCTAATTAAAACAGACTCCATCAGTGGCGTTTCACTGGCAGGCTGAGAACCCTGCAACACTACCAGCACACCAGAATATTCACCAGAATACCAAGAATAGCAAAAGCAGTTTGTTCCAATATTTCCAGCAGTAACGCACACAGGACTTCCACTGCCCTTGAAAGAGGTCCAAAGCTTTGCTACATCTCCCCTCCAGTTACATCTGAGAGGGTACCCAAACCAAGTGAAGAACTCATGTTTTGAGATTAATTGCCAGCAAGGCAGCTAAAGGAATAATCTTAGATGGATGATGATTATTCGCTGTTGATCAGTTTTGTTCAGTGCTTTGCCTAGAACAGGGAGAAACACACGGGCAGACATTTCATCAGTTTGTGATTATCAGAAGCCAACACAACAGTTCCCTGGAAAGGAGGGATTTTGCGTGGGTAGAAATTTCAATTTTTATATGCACATTTCCTGCTTATAAAACTGGAAGAAAGGAAGATAAGCAGAAACATTCGCTAAAAGGGTGTTAACTTTGATTTTTCCAGAAACTGTTCAATAACATCTCACATAAAAGGTGATTTCACATGACTAAATATGGGTGTTTATAATGTCTATATCTGGGCTAAGGGATGTTGTCAATATAATCAATCCTCAAAGATTAGACGGTTTTTCTCTCATTCCTGTAGTAGCCAACTACATTTGGTCAGATTAATCACTCAGTTGACCATGTTAAACAGATTTCCCCTCACTAACAGAGATTTGGATAATTAGCTCAGACAAAGACATCTACCTTATAGATTATTAAAGTTTATGGATATTATGGATATTAATTTTTTAATTTTTGAACTTTAACCACCAAAAGATTTTTTTATCTTCTAGGTTTTTTCCTGCTGTACCACTGCTCCCTCAAAGAAGACTATCTAAAATGCATTCTCACTATTGCATTCCTAGTTCAGCACAATACTCATTTGGCCATTCAAGACAATGAATGGGAAAGATTACACAGGAGCTCAGCAATTTACTCCTAATGCCAAGGTTAAACACCCCTTCAGTCCAAAAGAAACTTCTATTAATGCTTTGAGAAAGGCCATAAAGAGAACATGAAATGCAAAACATACAGTTCAAAAAGAGTAGAATTCTGTTCCATTACAAATTATACTCTTCTTTAGATTTCTTTTGTCCTACAAAACAGACTATTCTTACAATCAATGCCTATCTTTAACACTGAAGCTAAAATCTGCCTTCATGCTCAGCAAAATGGGCATGGAGATGCTCCTACAGTCCAAAGACATAAAGTCAATGATGACAGAAAAGAGAATGGTACAGAAACCAACCTGCACAAATAAGTAGGAATACTGTACTGGCAGATAGCTCAAAAATGAAAATTTAGAATTTGGATAATCTGATTTTACTGAATACTTCAAGAGTTTCAAAGCTTTTAATTAGTTATTATAAAATGTTCATCAGTCTTAACAGTCTTACTTTGGAGCATGGACAATCATTTATGAATAATTTGTGGAGTATTTGGCACCTGCAAGCAATTAACAGGAGGTTTTTCACTTTTGGTCCTAGTGCTGTGTAAAGGTTAAATAAGGATAGTTCAAAACCATGAAATTTTGTACCACTGGTTCTGATATGGCTCATGGGAGAACTACAGAAACAGCCTGTCCATGCTGCTCATCCCTCCTGCTCACCAGTTACGTTCTTTGGGTGAGTCTATTAAACAACATGTGATGGACCATTAAGTGAGTGCTCAGTAATTTAACTGCTCTGCTCAGCAATGTTACTTACAGAGTCTGTTTCACTTCATATATTTTAAAGACAGATTAAGGTGTTTTTTTTTTTATTTTCACTGGGTGACTTGATCAAACCATAGGGTTCCCCTTTCACTTCAAAGTTTTGTTCTTGCTTGCTTTAAATGCTTCTCTGCAGTGTTGCCCCAGAGTATTCCAGACACTCCCATATTCCAGGAGAAACAATTCTGGCTGATATTTTATTTTCCTGGGTTAGTTTAACTGACTGGATCATTTGTTTCTCTTAAAGCATTCTTACACAGTTTAACATTTGCAAGAAGATCAAGGAATTCACATGATAAATGGAGGTCAGCCCATCAGAAACTGAGCCCTTTAATCCACTAGACAAATGATTAAATTTAAATCAAAAGAAATAGATCTGGGATAATTTCAAACCCATTTGAAAACTGTTCAGAGTAATTGCAGGCAGAGGGGATTAGCTGAAAATACAATTGCTTGGGCTAAAACTTAGCTCCCAGAATCTGGCAAAACAAAAAAAAATATGGACATTTTTTCTATTCAAGGTAGAGATACAATTTACTGAACTGTTTTTCTTTTTGATTTACACTGGCTGAAACTGAATCATAGTACATTATAAAAATAATTTCTGAAGCAATAACTTTATAGCTTCCAAATGTTGCCAGTGTCATGAACAGTGACATTTGTAAGCTGCTGAAGGAAAACTTCAAGAACCAAAAGCTCCAAATTTCTCACACTAATCTTATTCAGAGAGATCTGAAGCCAGAGCCAAATTCAGAATTATACTCTCAGTAAATTCAGGTCACTGTTTCTCAATAGCTACTGGCTGCCTAATTAGGACCCTTTCAAATGAGGATGAAGCCAGCAATGAGTCTCCATTAAATGGCTCAGACTACTAATGTCTTTAAAGTTAAGAACGTGTGGTATGTATCTGCTTTACCCTTATTACCAATATCTTGAAAATAAGTCAATTATTATTTTAAATAACTTACAGTCTTACCCACTTCTTGTCAGCTTCTAAGCTGAAAAGAGAGAGGAAGGGAAGGGGGTGGGGGAGGAGAGAGAGAGAGAGAGGAGAGGGAGAGGGAGAGGGAGAGAGACTGTTCCCTTTGATTCAGGAAGAAAGCTGTAAGAGGTATCTTTCATCTAAGAGATGAAGCAGGAGGAACTTTCACCTAAGCAGAGCCAAAGGTTTGGGTGAGGGTTTTCCCATCTATTGCTGACAGGAAAAGCCACAGGAGGAGTAACACGTCTCTGAAATTGAAAAAGGAACATACAGAAGAGAGAAAATGTGCTGCATTCACATATGTACAAACCCTCTCCATTTCATGGTTAAGTACAGCTGCTTTCCAGAGTTGCCTTTTATCACAGCTTTAAAGAAGCTGCATCCACCCCCACAAAGCTACGTGCATTTTGACCATGTCCACTGAATAGCTAAAAACTGCTCCACACCCTGTTACAGCAAACATTTCTTTAGAAACAAGAATCTGATCAATCTTCTTTCCTTGTCAACTTTGCTTCCTCTCTGCCTCCCCACAGGTACATTTCTCAACCCCACATCTTACGCAGCTGACGGTTTGCCTCACTTCTGTAAACACAAAGTCTATCTGGAAGACTCTGTTGGTAGTCCTCCTGCTTCAAAAACACCGCCACTAATTACCTGGGCCTGAGAAAACAATGCAGTGGTTTATCTGCTTCTGTGCACGTCCTCCGCCTCTCCATGGTTTCCAGCTGGTAGGAGAGGAGAGGAAGAGGGGGAAGAAATGCTGAAGTACAAGTTAGGCTACAAAACCCAGATGGCAACACTGATGCCACATACATCTCAGGTACCAAGAGGAACTGGGTTTGTTTCGGGAAGAAAACATTAGGAGAAGCCAAACCACTGTATACATACCAACCTATAAATCTAGGCAAAGAATTTTTTGCAGTTCCAGGAACACATGTAAATAAATGCAGCTGTACAGTAAAACCATACCCACACCAGGAGGGAAAAAGTTTATCCACACGGTGGAAAACCAAAATATGTAACTCTGTCTTTACAGTATAGTGACTGCTTTATACCAAGACTTCTGCAGAAGTTTGTTAGTTGTACTCACCAAGGGACTGCAGTAACTTTCTTTTTGGGAAAAGGAAGGGCGATTGCTGCTTTTCGTTCACCTACATTCTGATTATTCTGTGGATGAGGGGAATGTGCTTCAGAAGAGCTGCGTAAAGAACTTTTTTCTTTTTCTCTAGAGTGGAATGCCACAAAGACAAAATAAATAGATATTGGGCAGAAACAGTGAAATAATATCATTCCTCCAAGATGGAATTAATTTGGTGAACAAGAAATCATATTTTCTTTAAGAACAACTCAACAACAGAGTGATGTTGCTAATTATTATTTTCATTTTAATATAACTTAGTTTAAAATTTACTTTTTTCAGTACCGAAGCTTTGAGTCACTTTTTTTTTGTTGTTTTTCAATTTTTTAGGCCAAAACTATTCACCGGGGCACCTAAAGATTTTTAGGCAATTTAATATTTCCCTTGCAGTAGCTGAAGGGTCTCTTTCTAATAAAATAGTTTGCCCAAATGCTAATCACCTGTAATCAAATGCTTATGTTTGCTGAGCTGACCTCTTGCACTGTGATCTATGCACGTGGTTATATTTCTTCTGCTAAATACATATTTGCAGAGCTATTTCATATAGGGTATATATAGCAGTACTCCTACATCATTCCTACTCAAAATCCCATAGGAATGAGATGTTGTATGAGAGGCATTAAAGTGATGCAACAGTTAGGGTGAGGAGAATGCCAGCTTAGCAGTATCCGTCCTGCTGCAGCACCACTGACAGTTCAATCTCCCAAAGCAAAATGGCAAACGCAGAAACTATACCACAATTTGCTCCTCCATTTGGGCTTCAAAAGGACCCTTTTAAAATTATTCTGACACCATACACACATTCACATGACAAGGAGCTGCACTAACCTCTATAGAGCTAGTGATCTGGAAGAGCTGAGGTGACCATACTACCTTGAAACAATCAGCCATTTCTCTTTCTCCTTTCCTCTTGATTTTTATTAGTATAACAAATTATAATATAACTTTAATAAAATAAGTGCTTCAACACCCATGTTGATTATTTAAAAGCAATTGAGAGCCATTTGCCTTTGCCTTTTTGTTTTACAACATATTAGTGCAGCCTATTTCCCACCTCCCATCTCTGCCCAGCTCCTTTCTGTCCACAGGGCTTGGGATAGCATCCTAAAAGTAACGTCTCAAATGAAACTTCCAGCACTCTGTGTATGCTCCATCCTGCAAAACAGCCAGAAAAAGAAAAAGAAAAAGAAAAAAAAGAAAAAGAAAAAGAAAAAGAAAAAGAAAAAGAAAAAGAAAAAGAAAAGAAAAAGAAAAAGAAAAAGAAAAAGAAAAAAAAGAAAAAAAAAAAAGAGGTTTCATGTAACACCGTAACACTTTGTTGCTTTCTACCTTGGAAAAAAATCTGATTCCTTAAGCTCCCTGACTGCACCAAGAGGGCCCACTGCATCTGTTAAACTCATTGACTGTGACTACCGCCTTCATATGAAGCAAAACTTCAGCTTTATGAGCTTTAGCTTGTGTGAAGCCCAGCAATAACGTCATCAGAGCCCTGCGGGTATGGCAGGAAGGACGGACAAGGATGACATGCCGTAGACTTTGTGGGACCAGGTCCAACAAGGCTACGGACTCCACTCCTGAGTCTCAGAGTGATCCAAAATACCATTCATGTTACAATATTTTGAGCTGCCAACCACTGGTAAATTTATTAACTGTCAGGCTAAAAAAATACAGAGAAGTCAGCCATTTATTTTATTACACTTTTAGATGTCCATTACGATGGCAAAATATAGTAGGAGAAAAAATACTTTCCCTCCTCTCTTGAGGGATATTTCCAGATTACTGGAATGGCTTGACTGCTCTTATTTGGATAATTTTTGTAGCGTACATGGAGCCATACAGATGTCATATATGAAAACACAGCATGGATTTATGTATTTTTGAATAGGAGGACTGCTTCAAAAATTTCCATCAGCCTTCACACAAAAATACAGGGAAGAGAATTAAATTCTGTTGTGCTTTTAGTGCCCCAAGCATAACAGATAACCAGTTAATGCATAATTACAGAACCCTACTAAAAAAAGATCATCCTCTGAGAGTACTATTTTAATTATGCTCCAACCAATGACTGTTTTCAGCACTAACTTAAACTGGCAAAAGGCACATGACTTACAAACTGCATTACCCACACAGATTTAGGAACCAAGATGGGACCTGGATTGTAGTTAAATTCTAAATTGGAGTGTAGTTTATTCTTCTGATTAATTCATGGTTGTGAATACTAACCTGAGGGGAGATTAGATAGGCTCTTTCAAACAGTATTTGGGCTTTTTCACTATTTCCGTGAATGAAATTCCAGCAATAAAAGTGATTGTCATCTTAAAAATTTTGTGGAGAGGATGCACTGCTTGGCACATCAAATTGTAAAATCTCTAATTACATGTTGCAATAAGCAGCCAAATGCTGCTGTAGCAACACACCACTAAACACAGTCTCCTTCTTGAAAGGTGTAAATATAAACAACAGACTTTTGCCACAGCTGTACTGGCTGATCTTAAGTAACCAATGCTTTTTTAAATTTTTTTCTCTAAATCTGTTCACCCAGAGGGCTCCGTTCCCCAGTGATTGACACCACTGTAATTTAACTGACTTCAACAGTTCAAGTCCCCTTATCCACAAATGAGAGCAGAATCCAATGGATGGAGGGGGTAGGGGTTTCCATACAGAACAACATACCTCTCCCACAGCATACAGGATGAAATTTCAGCAGATTTCTTTCTCCCAGATTCTAAATAAGCCTAATCTGCTTCCGATGTAATTTTTCAGCTTGGTCAGAAATCTCTCCAGTTTTCCAAGGCCAATGAGGTCAATCAAAGCCATCTCTTTTTTGTGTGCTGGAAGCAGGAAATCAGAATCTTGAGCTTTAAAAAATATTTTCAGGGAAGAATAAATTTCAGAGATGAGCAAATTCACACTCTTCCTTTCATTGTTTTTAGCTTTTCTGAAAGTCTATTTCCACTCAGAGTTGTGCTGCATGTTTTACAATATTTATATGTCACTCTATTTCTTGATTGTGAAAAAGGCAACAAAAGGGTGGGAATGGTTTCTTTTAAAAGGCAAACCTGAGGCGTATCTTATGCTCACAGAATTGCTTTTTCAAAAAATAAGTTCAGTGAAAAATTTTCCAAGGAGTGTTACGTTCAGGAAGATAGTAGAAAACACCTCCCATCTTGGGGTCAGCCAAGAAACAGATCTACAAGGCCATTTACAGAAAACATTGTGATGGCTACCATGAACTTATTTTTCCTTCAGGGTTGGGCTACATGGAGACAAATTTTCCAAAGATTTCTCTTTCCTTTTTGGCATCATAAGAAGTGAATTTTCAAAAGAGTTTATCAAACCATGTGTTATCCCTCTGGCTGTTCAGCTTCCCAGACACAGCATTTAAAAATGCCTTTCAGAATCCTGCATGTAGCCCTGTGCCTTTTAGCTATGTTTTCTTGCTTTTGCTTTTCCTCTCCTTGTTCGGTGTCCCATGTAGATGTCACATTTGTGACATCTGGGCTTTTCTGGGGAGCCTTGTAATCATACCCATATTGTGCAAATAAAGAGGTTACCTATGAGGAAGACAGAAATATATGTACAAATTCTGCAAGTTATCCAGGATAAGAATCTATATGAAAATTTGGCCCCACAACTCTTTTGACTGCATTGAGAGCTGCAGATCTGTTTCTTCCTGGGGCTGAAAATCAAATGGCGAAGGGGGGCTGACTGAACTGATGGTCCCTTTCCTGCAATATGACATCAGCTAATACATGGTTCTCAAACCCAAATAATATTACCTATCCATCTTATTAATATTTAAAATATTGCAGATGCTTAAATACTGAGTGTTGAATTTTCAGTAATTTAGACATATTTTCAAGCCTGTGGTTAGGAGAGGTTTTACACTGTTTTGATCTGAAAAGCGAGAGGCACTATAGCAACTGTTAAATCTCTGTAAGATGCACACTTGTCTGTTTTCTTTATAACAGTTACATCCTTTATTCTAAATTGTAAAATCCAAAGCAAGGGAAATATATTGATTACTTAAGCAGACAAATACACATATTTTGAGCTCTCAGCCTTCAGATATCCAGCTTGTGACTTGGGCTGGACATACATAAAGTACTAAATCTGTACCTAGAAAATTAATATATCTATTCTGTTGTTTAAGGGAAAGTTCAAAGATGTTTTTCTGACTTGTTTCTGCATTTTGTATATGTTACTATGCCACTGGATTTGGCATACTTTGTGCAGGATCACTGCAAGTTTTGCCAGTAGTTAAGGTAATCCTGCAGTCACAAAACTTATGAAAAATATAATAAAAGATAACAGTGGAAAATTCATTTCTTGATTTGTCACAAAAGAAGACAGAAAGAAACAGCAATTGAGTCTCTGCCTCGGAATGTTGTCTGAAACGTTCAACTTTTTTACAACAAAAGTGTAATTTGGTTTTTACACTCATTTCTTTTGGGTCATTTAGAGACATCTCCTGAGGTTGTCACTCAGAAGTCTTTATTCATTTCCAAGAAACAGCAACAGAGAAAATAAATGCCCTGAAATGTGTTAGTACACGCAACTGAAACTGGCTCCAAAGTCATTAGCTAAAGGACTCAGGACTCTGAAAACTCATTTCTTGTGAAGCAACTGGTATGTCCCACAACAGTTACACATTAATGAAAAAAAATGGAACTGAAATTGTAATTTAACAAGGGAAGCCTCAAAATGTAAATAGAACCGGTACAATGGAGCATGTCACTGCAGAGAAAAAAAATCAGCAATTTCTGAACTTACCATAACTTATTTCATTACTCTTGCTTTCCCTTTATACTTTCACATTCCAACTCACTCAAGCTAACTCAAGCATTCCTTGTCAGAAGAAAGAAAGAATACCACATGCATTTCAGAGACTCATAGAATGGTTTGGGTTGGAAGGGACCTTAAAGATCCTCAAGTTCCAATGCCCCTGCCATGGGCAGGGACACCTCCCACTAGACCAAGCTGCATAAAGCCCCATCAGGCCCGGCCTTGAACACTTCCAGGGATGGGGCATCCACAGCTTCTCTGGGAAACCTGTTCCAGTGCCTCACCACCCTCACTGTAAAGAATTTCTTTCTAGTATCTAGTCTAAATCTCCCCTCTTTCAATTTAAAACCATTACTTGTTGTCCTGTCACTACACTCCCTGATAAAGAGTCCCTCCCCATCTCTCTTGTAGGCCCCCTTCAGGTTCTGGAAGCTGCTATAAGGTCTCCCCGGAGCCTTCTCTTCTCCAGGCTGAACAACCCCAACTCTCTCAACCTGTCTTCACAAGAAAGGTGCTCCAGCCTTCTGATCGTTTTCGTGGCCCCAACAGCTCCATGTTCTTCCTGTGCTGAGGATTCCACAGCTCGATGGGACTCCAGGTGGGGACTCCAAAGGACTCCAGGTGGGGTCTCACCAGAGAGAAGTAGTTGGGTAGAATAACCTCCCTCTACCTGCTGGCCATGCTTCTTTTGATGCAGCCCAGGATGCGCTTGGCTTTCTGGGCTGCCAGTGCACATTGTCAGCTCATGTCGAGCTTCTCATCTACCAACACTACCAAGTCCTTCTCCTCAGGGCTGCTCTCCAGCTGTTCTCTGCCCAACCTGTATTTGTGCCTGGGTGCAGCTGTCCCAGGTACAGGACCATGCACTTGGCTTGGTTGAACTTCATGAGGTTTGCCCTCCTGAAGGGTACACCTTTCAAGCCCGTCCAGGTCCCTCTGGATGGCATCCCTTTCCTCCAGTGTGTCAACCGTGCCACACAGCTTGGTGTCTTTGGCAAACTTGCTGAGAGTGCACTCAATCTCACTGTCCATGTCTCCAACAAAGAAGTTAAACAGCACTGGTCCCAGTACTGAGCCCTGAGGAACACCACTGGCTGCCACTTGGACATTGAGCTGTTGACCACAACCCTTTGAGTGTCGCCATCCAGCCAGTTCCTTATCCACCAAGTGGTCCATCCATCAAATCCATGACTTTCCAATTTCGAGATCAGGATGTCATGTGGGACAGTGTCAAATGTTTTGCATAAGTCCAGGTAGATGACGTCTGTTGCTCTGCCCTTATCTACCAATGCTGTGGCAATATTGTAAAGGGTCACTATATTTGTCAGGCATGACTTGCCCTTGGTGAAGCCATGTTGGCTGTTACCAATCACCTCCTTATTTTCCATGTGCCTTAGCAGAGATTCCAGGAGGATCTGCTCCATGATCTTGCCAGGCACAGAGGTGAGACTGACTGGCCTGTAGTTCCCTGGACCTTCCTTTTATTCGTTTTTGAAAATGGGGGTTATGTTTCCCCTTTTCCAGTCAATGGGAACTTCACCAGACTGTCATGATTTTTCAAATATAATGCAAAGTGGCTTGTCAACTTCAACAGCCAGCTCCCATAGGACTTGTGGATGGATTTCATCAGGTCCCATGGGCTCATGCACCTTCAGGTTCCTTAGATGGTCTCAAACCTGATCTCCTACAGTGGGCAGTTCTTCATTCTCATAGCCCCTGTGTTTGCCTTCTGTAACTTGGGTGGTATGGTTAGAGACCTTGCCAGTGAAGACTTAGGTGAAAAAGTAATTAGTAACTCAGCCTTTTCCATATCCTGAGTGACCAGGTCTCCTGTTTCCTTCTGGAGAGGGCCCACATCTTCCCTAGTCTTGCCTTTGTCCCTGACATACTTATGGAAGGTTTTTTTTTATTATCCTTGATGTCCCTGGCCAGATTTAATTCTTTTGGGGCTTTTGCTTGCCTAATCTGGTTCCTGGCCAGAACAGGAAAATTATCTGAAAATCTTTAGAAGACATGCTATAGTAAAAGGTCAGTCAGAAGTTTGGAGGAAAAGTTCATCTCTCTTCAGCAAGGCATACTGGCTTACCATAAACTGAGGTTGTCAAGCAGTCTGTAAGGCCACTTAGATACCATATTCTCTGAAATTGCCTTGGTAAAGGATAAAAGTTAAATAACCTAGAATTGAAAAGCTCAATATCCCATTATCAAACCTTTTAGCCAGCTAACACCCTATGACATGGGATTATCCTAAATTTATCAGCAAATAAATTGCCACCTTTGCCTGAAAATACTAAAAAGCAAGGAACACAAAGCATCATTTGTATTTGGAATAGCAATATCAGCTGGTAAGTCTCAAACATGACTGGCTTCAGAGCATTTTGTTAAGGACCTGAAAATCATTTATTCTCTTTTAAAGCAAACCCCATTTGAATACACATAGGAGTTAAACTGCCTAACAAGACTTATGATCAAAGCAAACGTGAAATAATTGCTAGTGGTTTGTGTAGCAAAATGCCTCATACAAATAAAGGCAACAATATCAATAGAAACTAATTTGGTTCAAAATGTAAGGAAATAGACCTCACGGGGGGGGGGGAAATAAAAAATGTATACAATCATGTTATCAATTCACAGTTATTTTTAAACTTACTCTGTGAAGTGACAACACCAGCAGAAATAAGTTTTTCTAAACAGTACACTGTTTGCAAGTTTGATCTGGGCAATAAGGATTTCAGATTCTGTCATCTTCCAGACCTCTGACATCAAAAAGGATAAGGTTCTTCACTTGACCAAAATTCTTGCTCTCCAACAAATTCCATACAAACAGTGGTAAAAGTCAATGTTACTGCCTGTACAAGATGGGGGAGAAGTAAATTGTGACTTATTGTCACTGACCACTGAACAATCACAGCTAGGCTAACAAAAAGATGGTTCCTCATAACTGATCATGCACTTTTTGGTTCTCTGATATCCTACACAGCAAAAAGTATGGCCACTGAAATGCTGGCAGCACTTAAAATACCTGACACAGAAAAAAAAAAGAAGCATAACAGATTTTTAAAACCCTGTTTCATACCCAAAGAGAACAGTCATTATTTTTTTGTTGCACTGAAAAGTTCACACTTGCTAGCAAACAATATCCATTCTATACACATCCACTGAAATTTATGGTATTACCAAATTCCACAGCATTAATTCACCATAAGAAGGTCTAGCTCTAAGGTTTAACTCAATCTATGCATTTCCTAACCTGTGAAAGACAGCTTGGAATAAGTCCAAACCCCATATTTTAATCCTTGAGAAACCACTTCTGAACACCAGCTCTCTGCCCTCCAACCTGCTCTAACATTCCTGAGTAAGCTCATAGCGTAACTAAACAAAAGCCAACTACAACCTCATCTAATTGATGCTCATATTCTAAACTTGGAACAGTCTGAAATCATGCCAGAACACAGAATGGAGCCTTTTTAGCAGCACAGATGAACCTCTATCCGCAGAAGGAACACAGAAGATGGTTTCTCATCTGGGGCATATCTGCAGCATTTGACTGTGAGTTACATGGTCTTATGGAGATTATGAGACATTTGCTAAAAGACATGACAGGAGCAAAAGGTAATTTACTAAAATGTTTTGAGTCTTTCTGGAGTGATTCCACCAAAGCCTGATGGGGAAACCTCACTTTCATCTGGCATCTATTATTTTGGTGTACCATATGATGAGCTTTTCTTTACTACCCATTACATCAACTATTTAAATAGTAATAATGTAAATGCCAATAATCCGTAATCCTACAGAGAGCTATCTTTCACACATACAGTCAAGGCCTTTTGTATAGAGTGAGATGAGAGTCTTCAAGGGTGAAGCATGCAGCCAAAGATGAACTTCAGCATGGAAGAAATGGCTAGTGAATAAAAAATAAAAGATCATTCTGAAGATTTTAGGGGTCTTCATTAGTCAGTCAGTGAAGAAATATAGGTGGGATTCACCTGCCCTATCATAGACACAGGAATGACACATGTTTAAGGAAGGGAGTGTTACTCTAGGTTCCCTTTATATAATCAATAGTGAGAGATTCTCACCTCCTGAGAGCAAACCATTTTGTCTACAGGTCAGATAAATCACTGTGTGGAGGTGTCTATCTCTCTCTCTTCATAGGTGATATAAAAAGAATCTAGATGAATAGCTCAGGCTAAGACTTATAACATTTAGACATCTATATTGAAGTCATTTGGGATTTCTCACTAATACTGAAGAGTATGGTAATGCCAAGCTCAAACAAGACGGTTATATCAGGTTGGCAAGAAAACTGGCTCTTTATGGTGGATGAGAACATTGCAGTAACTCAGTGTTTCTCAGTTACAGCAATATACATTATATCCCAGCATAAAACACCAGTGCTTATGGAAATCCATCTAAAACAAAGTGCTGGAATGCGTCTTCAACCACTTATGCCACCACAAACACGTAAAACTTTATCTCCTCTGTCTGTCTTAGCTTCCCAGAATATTTGGAATCATAGCTATCTTTATGATTGTTATTGGAAGGATTCTCTAGGTTGCAGACCACCAGGAAAAAAAAAAAAACAAAACAACAACGAAAGTTTTGGGATAATGATTTAATATTTGCTTTTTTGCCATAGAAGAACTATCTGTAGCAGAGGCACACAACTCCAGATTTGTGCCACTGGTTAAGTTTTCAGCAGATCTTGCTGTGATTCCACATACTTGATAGCTTCATGCTCCTGTGCCAGAGCCCAAATTGCTCACCCTTCCCCTGGTCACTGGCAAGAACTACTCCCCTGTTTCCAGAGAAAAGTGCTGTCTCTGTGAAGTTGGAAGCAATCCACTAGTTCCTGTTCTGTCACTCTTGTGAAAATTACTAAGCAGACCTCTCTTAAAACCAATGAACCTCAGAAAGTAACCAATTATTTGTAAAAATAAATTTAGTAGCTGTGTTCTACAAGGAGGGCAAAGATCATTTCAGGAGCTGATCTACAGTTGTGGAGTGGATTCCTAAGACACTAAGAACATTCACAACCCTCAGCACTTCATGAATACAAGGCACATTCTCTTTGACCTTGTCCTCACTAACAGTAATGCATAGCATATGTGTTAAGAAACACCAGAAACTTTACCACGAGTGCTTCTCTGCCCCACCCAAGGAGTCGTGGAGTGTGTGAGATGTTAGTCATGTTCTTTAAAATGCTACTGGAGAGTACTCACACACTATAGTAATGAGTATGGCATAAGAGTCTTACTCAGAATAATAAAGCTACACCAATTTCAATGCACATTTTCCAGAGAAGAGCTTTCTACTGCTTACTTGTCATGTGTTATGACAGGGGAGTAATGGTAAGAAAGGTTCTCAAAGCATCGTTGGGCTTAGAGAGCAACAGGTGAAGTAGAAGGAGTAAGGTTCTTAAAGAAAGGCCAAGACCTGCATGATCCCTTAAGGCTTTCTCTTAAGATATATGAATCACAAAGGTAAATCAATTATTCATTTTGTTGCAAGAAGCAGCAGATCCATGCCTACTCCCCTGGTGTCCATCTCCTCCAGAAAAGAATTAATTTCAGGTGAAAATACACAATGAGATTACTACTAGGTTTTCCATATCCTCCACTCTCAGACCATGAGAAGGGATCCAGGTATAGAGAGCAGACACAAATTAATATAAGGCTAAGCTGAGCACATAGAAACGATGTCATTTACTGATGTCTTATCAGTACTACAAGCTGGGAAAAAAGTAACAGAAATAAAGTTTTAGTGCTGCTAGGAATTAATTTGATTAAGGTAATGCTGAACCCTCCAGTTCAGGAAGAAAGGAAGTCCTGAAGACAGTATTGATAATGCTTTGAAGAGGGAGTGGGACCAGATAATCTTCAGAGATTGCTTCTAATTGGAACGATTCCATGAAAAACTACAAGAGTCTTAACTAAAGTGAAGGTTATGTTCTTGGTGACAAGGGACTTCTGGAAAATCACACATAAACCTATACACACACCAACCATTTTGTTAATTCATCAGAGCCTGACTGGTTTTCAGACCCTCCTCATACTAGTATCTTTTTTTTTTTTTTACATGAGAATTTACATTTCTGCAAATTTAGAATAGCCTGGACATTTATTTGAGCTGTCAGAGAACTGCACACCTTCGTACAATGTGCACCTGTGTCTGTGTATTCACATTAAGCCAGTCTAAGCTGTTTTACTGTCCTTGAGTTCTGCATATTTGAATATCCGTATTTTTATAATGAACTGAAGCAATTTCCAAAAATACAGCGTAACGGAACGCAATGTGACATAAGTTTTTGGTTTCTTTCCACCACAAAAAGCCACATTTCCAGTGCTGCAGAAGCCAAAGGCAGCGAGACCATCTCTCCACCCAAAGCAACGTTTGAAAAGCAAGTTGCCTGTTGGTTAAAAGCTTTGTTAAGCTGACCTGTTGCACTATCATGTGTTGTAGATTTGATAGCACTTATGTGTAATTTTAGAAGCATCTACTGATTTTAGGGTATTGTGCTTTTCCTCTCCACGCAATACTAGTGTAAAAATGTGCTAGCAAAGCGTCGCTTTTTACATTGCCATAATGGAACTTCTTTTTTTATCACTAAGCTACTATGTCGAAGCAAGGTGCTAAAGTCCTGTGAAAAATGGCTGCAATAGCTTAAAAAAAATCTGACAGCCAGGCTTCTAGTGGCAGTTTCTAGTGAACAGATAAGATTCTCTTCATCTTGGCCTCCAAGAGCTCAGAAATATTTATCTTTGGGCCTGCTAGCCTTAACGTTAAAATTTGGACGAAGGGACTGGAATGGTTTTAATTGCTGTGACTTAGATCATTGCATTTTCTAAGCCTTCTGCTCCAAACAACAATCTATTCTCTCCTTGAAAGGACTTCAGCACAGCTGTGTTATATGTACATAAATTTTCCCTGGCTGGATCTCTGTAAAAGCATTATCAGTAATAACAGACTCTTCCCTATTTAGAGGACTGATTTAAGGCACAGTTAATTTCAGATTTTTGCCTGTCTGCAGTAATGGAATTGTTTCCAAACAAAGTAGGTTACAGTCTCAAAGGCATTAGTAAAACAAAAAAAAAAAAAAGAAAGAAAAAAAAAAAGAAAAAAAAGTAGTTATCTATGCTTTCTAAGACTTAATGTAAGTAAACTGAAATTCTGTATGGTGATTATTTTTCAGACTCAGAGGTTATTGATCCACAACAAACCAAGCCTCTGAAATGCTATGTGTTCACAGCTTCCCTGTAGAATTACAAACCAGTTACCTTCAGTTTAGGGATTTTTTTGTCTCGAACCGTATTAAACCCTGAATCTGTGGTTTTTGTATGTAACCAGCACTTGTCACAGATTCAAAAATCAGCTGTATAGCAGCACCTCTCCTGTTTTGCAGGATTTTTATGCTGGTCTATCTCAGCCCAGCTACAGATCTGTTAGTGAATCCAGCAATAAATAAACACAGTAATAAGCCAAGATCTTTTCCAGTGCTTCTGAACCAGTACACTGAGAGCCGTCTCTATGAAGTCTGTCATCTTATACACATCACTGCAGACTGATCAAAGGAAAACGTTTTGGCCTGTAGATTTTAAAGTACTGCAAAATGTTTAAAACTGTGATAATGCTTAGCGCTTTGCAAAGAGCGTTACACACTTCTGAGTCCCTTCACTTTGCAATTTACAAACCTTTTCAGAAATGGGAGTTTAACGCCAGCCATAATTTAAGTGTTTCTTTCTATTTCATATAAGCAGCAGAGTGGTTATGTATCTGGGTGAGGGCTGGTTTGAAAAGATTACATTTGTTTCCAAAGATGGTTCTTTTACTCACATCCTTCTGACACGAGCCTCTGGTTATTTGGCTTTCTGTGATTTCTGGAAAGTACGTTCACTGTTACGTTTTTCCCCTTCTTTGACATAGTCTTTCTGTTTATTTTGCTTTTAGTTTCTTCCAAAGCAGACTGGTGGGAGTTTTTATTCCCTAATGCAAGAAGGTGCTTTGGTGTCCCCCAGACATTTTCAGATTTGCTTTAATCAACTGTGTCACTGAATACTTGGCTTTTAATCAGGAAACAAACACAATTATTTTTTCAGACAGCATTTTTCTCTTCTTTTTGATCCTAAAAGTAAAAAGTTATCTTTTTCTAGTATGTAGGTAGAGGTTTCCACAATTTTGCCCATCTGGAGCATTTCAGAGGACCTAAGACAACAGAAAAGGAAGCTCGTAAATGGCAGTAAGATGCCATGCTGAGCCGCACACACAGTCTGTTTTCCCCTCCAGTACTTGGCTTTTATATATAAACATATATCTACATATATATACACATATATATCCCTATGTGTGTATGCATGCATATATGTATATTTGCGTGTAGTCTGCTTAAATGTTCTGGGGACAATTTTAGTACAGGAAGATCTGATCGTGAGGTATCCATCTTCCAGCTCATTAGCTACACAAGCACATGTTATTAGCTGAAGATACGTGGTCATTTGCATTGAAACTTCTGGCATTTAGCTGTCTCACTCCCAAGCCACCAAGGAATAGAAATGCGGTGACAATTCTTTTTTGATCCAAAGAACAGAGACAGGCTTCGTGTCACCCATCACCAGTGACATCTGCTGATCACTCAGAAGCACAATAACAGAAGGGAGACATGCAACTAAACATTCTGTGCAATTGCCATCCTCATCCACATCATCGCAAGCAAATCTGTGCTTTCGTCTCTATTTAATTCCTCTTTGCTCTCATGTAAATTTATTCCAGAAGCAGCTCCAATGTATTTTCCACAAAATGACACTGTAAGGCTGCCAGATTTCTTCCTGCTGTCACAGTGCCTAATATAGATCTCTAGCCCTGCCATTAACATTTAGGAGAGCTCTACAGAAGGAGGTCAGCATTGTAGAGAGCCATTTGTTTATGATTGCAATTATGGCTTTACCAGGATTTCCTATAAACCTCTGGTTTGAGGGAAGGCGATTCAATAGGAAATCTAAACAAGCACACAAGCTGGTTTTCGACACTTTTCTGAGCTGAAATCACGTATTTTTGACCACATCTTTCACTATAGCTAAGGAGCACGTAATGTAGCTCAGGATATAGATGTGCCAAGTTTTCCGCAGTTGGATTCTGCATAAAAAATGTTGGACCACACTTCCTACACAAACAGCATGGGGGAGGAGCAGTTGGAGGTAATACGATGCGCCATGGCTGGCTGCTTTGTGCTGGCCATTTGATGCAGAGTCATTTGCCCTGCAGCAGAGGATTGGGTTCTGTTATTATGAATGGTTTTGAAATGCTTATATGCCCCAGGAGACCAGAATGGAGTGTTTTAGTCAATAATGCATGCCTCAGCCCTGTCTGCACTTGGAAACAGCCCCATTTTAGCAACTGGCTTAGCTGAACTGAAAGAAGGAAGACATAAGGGATTTCATTATACAAATGTATACAAGTAGAGAGGGTATATTTATATACGTATGCATAAGTGTTGTTCTATATCTATCACTTTGCTCTGTACTTTTCATTGAAACTGTGCAAGGTGGGTTTTTTTTTTCCTCATCTCTGAAGCCAAGCCTGTACTATCTTTTGTATTACCACTGACTAGGTCTTTTCTGTCATTATAAAGCAGATTGAAGCATTGTCAGGCAGTTACTTAATTAGGGGCAACTGTCGTGTCGGGGGTTAACTTCCATCAGCAGTGGTAGTAATGGCCACTGGAATTTTTATCAGCATTTAAAGTTAAACCCTTGTCAGCACCAGCCTGGACCTTTAACTAGGATGGCTGGAGTGATGGGACTTTTAACCCTAAATCATGTCTGTGCATAGGCCGTTTTAAAACAAATGAAAAAGTGTTCAACCTTCTCTTCATGTAGGTACACATAACTTGAATCAAAATTTTAAAAAAGAATTGCTTATTTTGTCTTCATTTGCATTTTCATCACATCGCATTTGCACCATGGCTTAAAACACAGCCTTCCATTAAGGCAAGAGCCGTCACTTAGATTCCCAAAAAAGGACTAATTATTTCCCAAAGTGTGTTTAATTATTTAAACACACAGTAGTTCTTCTCCCTATTGAATTCATCCACTGCCTTGCAGAAATCTAGGAGCACAAATTCTGCAAATTAGCTGCCTTCAATGCCTGTCCCTTTTCCCTCCAGACTGTTGACGGATGAACTCCAGTACTGACGACTCAGCTCTGCTGCACCAACACATCCTGCCGAGGGCATGATGATATCACAGAAAATGACCTTGTCTTTTTTTCTGTTGCATACACAGTTCATACTGTTACTTTCCATCACATCACAGCAAGTCAACATGACATCATTTAAGCATTTACTTATCAGACAGCATGTCAACAGTTTAAAGGAAACATTTCTCTCCGCTTGCCTATCCACTATCTGAACCAAATTGCGGTAGGCTGGTGGTGGATCATGCATATCTACAGAAGCAAGTAATTGAAATGATCCATGGGTCAATACCCAGACATCTGTAGTTTGAAATTGCAGTGGCTTGTGCCGCACATGTTTTATAGATCAGCTTTTTTTTCCCACCTTTGCATGATAAGATTATCATCAAGATGCAGCAGCAGTGTCGACATAGTTAAGGATATCCCTGGAGCTTTTTATTTGAGATTGAAAGTAGCTTTTGAAGTTTATTAATATCTCAAGTGGAAGATAGAAAGACCACATTTTGAAGATAACACAATGTCAGTGCTCATGTTAAGCCCCATTCTTGTCTAGTGCTATACCACTAAGTCAGACAGTCTGTGAAAGTCTGTGTGCAGAAGAATGTTAGGAGAAATGTGAGAGAATACTCTCTCATAAAACTCCAAGTACAGAGTGAACGAAAAAGGGAGCTGTAAGTTTAGATGGGTGAACGTAACAGCTGAACTCCAGTCAAGATAACTCTCTCTTCCTAAATAGAGAAATTCTTCTGCTTCTGCAGTTATGAGAAATAACAAAAGAACCCTTTACCTCTATTCATTTTGTTTATAACTCCACTGGGGAGCAACAACTCTGTAGATAATATCCATACAAGAAGAAAAACATATGTCTTTTTTTTTTCTTTTCCCTGACTACATTGTCTCATTTAGGAGAAGGGAGCCAAAAGGGGTTCAGTTGTCTATGTTACGCGTATTTCCAAGTATGTGCATACATTTGCTTTATACATTCAGAGAATTCCAGAAAAGTGTAAATTTTGGCCATAAGCCTGCAAGCAAATTGTAGCATTTTCTCTGTCCAAGCTGCTGTCACTGAAATTCTTGCAGACATGCTCTAACCTAATTTTAAATTAAGCCTTTTCGGGTATTTTAGTCAAGACAGAGATGACTTTTTAGTTGCTCAACTATTCACCCAGTTTCACCGAGGGATTTTCAGTCCAAGACATCTCACAGAACAGGTCTAATAGCATTTGCTCAGCTTACTGGGAAAGGACCACTGCAGAAAGAAAATCACCAGGTGAGTTTCCCAGGAATTAAGCCATAGCTTGGTGCTCTATCTATGGCTCATAAATTACATAAAGCCAACCAGGAAAATCCGTCTTCTTTGCGATTCTCTTCCATGAACACGCCTGCCCAGGTTGCCTTGGGAAATGAATGGCAATCACTCCCATGGCATCCTATAGGTCCCCCCCATTGTACTTTCATCAGTGGTCCCTCTCTGATCCCAAGGAAATGAACAGCAAAGAAGCAGCACAGTTCACTGTTCTCATGATCAACCACTATGCCTTTCCTTCCTGTTTTCCAGAGAACAGATATGAACCCGGAGACATGTACGTTGGTCTGGTTATATGGAGGGGAAGAAGCTGCTCATAAAGCTGTGCCCACCATTGCAGTGAACTGTGTGCTGTAAAGGCAACATCATGAAAGCACCCCTACTTCCTACAGTCACTGGGGCTAGCCAAGAGTGCCTTGGCATTTGGGGCCAGCTCAAAAGGATGGATGCAATCATAACGTTTGCACGGCAGGGATGTTTCTAACCATGGGGAGCTATAGTTTCTGTAGACTTCTCCTCCTACACCCACACATCCCAGTTTCTAAATTTTTCTACTCCATTTCTAAACTAACTCCAGCTTCTTACTTGCACCATGAGAATTTGCATGCCAAGAGCATTTTCCCACAGGAGGCTTGCAGCTAGGTTCAACCTGAATTTGTGCCAATTTGTTGTGATTTGGTTGTTATAACATCAATTATTTCCCGTTGTGTATCTGTGATTAAACTTCATGCTCCTTAACAGACCACTGGGGACTTTTCCTTATCAAATTCCACTGCAATGATGGGAGCTCTCTCTCCTATTTCCCAAACACAGTTTGAATTCTGATCTTTCCTCTAAACTTATAATTTACCCTAACAAGTTTCCACATTTTAAATAAGTGAATTGTTCCATCACACATGTTACTAATGAACTTCCATTTACAAGAACACAGTCCAGAGCAAACCCTGGCAAGACCTCAATTGAAGTATCGTTCCATGTTTGCAATGAAACGCTGATAACCCTGCAGTAAGGCTTTTCCAGCCAAGTCTGTCTCTTCAAGATCAAATTTCATGAAATCACTTACAAAAAATTTCAAGCTGGATAGTATCAATAGTCTTACTGAAGACATGTACCAAGCGGACCTATCAAAGAATGAAGCCAGATTCGAGACATGTTCAGAATAGTGTCCTGAATACATTAAAAATCAGCTCTCCATGATGACGTTCACTTGCCCTACCAAAATTAGTAATTTTACCTTTCCTTAGTTCTCTGTCTTATTCATAGCACGATATCTAATGCTTGCAACAAATGGGGCACTGGGCCAACAGCCAAAAGCGTCCTCCAACTCCTCCCCACTCTTATTCTGATCTGACTCAGTCTCTTCTCCTTTCATTGTTACCCACACCTCTGTGATGGGTCACCTGCATATCCTTACCTGACTTCAGTACATGAGTTGCCTGTAATAGCAGCTAACAGGATCACATCAAATGGCTTCTTTGCTCTTATCAGGGCTGAAGGGAAGCATCTTCTTTCTAATTCATTAAGTTTCAATTGTTGCCAAAGTCTGGATCTTATGCTGAATAGATCATTAATCCATCTCATACTGTACAGGGGATGTGTTGTTTCCCAGTTGCCTTTAGCTATGCCCATTTCTCCACTCTGTTTTTGCAAATAAATGAACTGCACTGAGCAAGACAAGAACTAGCACTGCAAGCCCTGTATCAATATATTGAGACGAAAATATATTCAAAGATGAAACTAAATAAAGTACTGACAAGTACAATGGGAATTGTTTATGCTACAGCCAAAACAATATGAAACTTTGTGGACAATGTGGCAGAAAAAGATCTAACTTGGTTTACCACAAAGCAACATGCAAATTACAGTACTGGTTCACATGTACCCCCACTTATAAATTAGATTTATTTTGTAAGAATGACAAATACACATACATGCACACAAACACATACACATCCAGGTGTTTTAATGTCATCCTGAAGACTGAAAAATCAACAGTCAAAAAAGAAGATAAATACATGGAAAGAAGTTAGCCCAAATATATACATAATGTATTTGCTATACTCTGAGGGAAAAAACCTTCCCAAATCAGTTTTGAAAGCCAAGTCTAAACAATATAAAAGCCTCCAGCAAAGGGGCATTCATCCAAAATCAATCAAATCAAAACAAACTCAGTTAAAAAAAGTAAGTTAAGAGTTTGTCTATCCCAAGATTATCTTATTATGTGGTTCCTTAAAGAAAACTCATCATTAAATCCATCAAAAGAGCACTTAAGATTTCATTGTGTTTCCCTGTCTCCACACATTTCCTTGTTACAACATAAATTCCTTCTCACAACAAAATCTCCAAGGTACAAAGCAACCTCACAACTCAATTTCCAGATGAGCCAGTTCAGACAGAAACAGTCTCAGTTAAAAACAAACAATCCAATGAAGGAAAATAAAAAAAGGTGTTAGGACTCAAAACTCTCCTGCCACTGAAAGAGAGGTTGTTTGTTTTTTTTTTTTCCAAAGCAATAAACAGTCTCAGCTCAAAGAAACTATTAATTCCTAGAGCTATTTAATGCTCCTCAGTGTCACAAGATTAATCAGTCTCTCTGCACACTTATTCTGAATCCAGTTCTCAAAGTTTGAATACCTTCCAAAAACAGTTCCTTACTTGAGCTGTACTTGCAATAAACATTTGCCCTTTCAGTGTGCACTTTCAACAGATTACTAGGAAATAATCATTCCAGCAGCTTTACCGCAGTGGAAACCAAATGGATCTCATACAAACTCACCAACTCACTGGTGTGAAGCCCTAGGTAATTCAGACCCAGTGTAATGATCCCTGTATAGTGTGTGAGGTTACTGGTAGATTGTTGTAGCTCAAATTCCAGCACAGAACAAGTACGGACACATTGCTGCCAGGCCAGCACAGCCTTTATCTGCTCGGCACACAAGAGCCGATCAGGGCGGTGTTGTCCATGCCGAATAAACCCAGCTCGTGATTTAGTAAGTATGTCAATTATCCCAAGACTTTCTAACTGATCCCTGACTTACGCCCATGTCAATGGATAAATGGTAAATATTTTAAACTACTTTCTTTTTGTTTCCTACAGTAAACATTTCTGTGTACCACCAGAACTCCACCTCAGCCATATTCTCAGGCATGAGTCTTTGGCACACACCTTGTAACACTACAATAAGCTAAAATTGCTTTCTACTACAGTTAATATCAATACACCCTTTCTAAAATAATAGAGACACACAAAAATGGAGCTTCAACAGTTAAAGCCTAAGCAACCTAGCTAGCCAGCTGGCAAAATGTTAATGATTCTGTCCATTTGTAAACATCTTTATGCTTTGATGAGGTGACGTGAAATGGTACCCAGTGTGTGTTTGTCAGGGGGAACCCTATCAGATTAAATTAATTCATTTCCTTAAAACCAAAAATAGATTTGTGTCCTCTTCCTCTTCTCACAGTAATTAATTCTCACTCATTTAGTAGCATGATGTAAACCAAATAAATACTTAGGTAAATTTGCAGTGGAATTAGACAGCAAGGGGACTACTTTCTGCATTGAAATCTTTACACCAGGAGTCTGGCTTGTAGGAGTGGACCCTTAAAGGACTGGGACTGTGAGGGATTTAATGGATCACAGTGAACAGACTCCTCTTTATATTGTTCTAGATAAGGGCTTTTCCTATGGCAGTGTGTGCAGTGACCGCAGCTCCACACAGCTGGGATAATGACAGGAAACTCATCAGCAAGTGTCGGCCCATGTTTCCTCCATCGCACAGAAATATCCAGTTCCGCCACAGCACAGGAGCATGGACTGCGTGGCTCAAGAGGAAGCTTTTCCAAATCAGATGGTCCTCTGATTATTTCTAAAAATACCTCAAGCAGCAGTCAAAACATTTCAAGGAACTCCATCATGTAATACTCCTTTTCCCTCGAGTAATTCTGAATATTTGTGTACCAAAAGAACATTCAGTGTGCAATACTCCAGTGAGCAAATAATTAAAAATCCGGATTTGAATGCTCACTATAAATGTGTTGTAAAGAAAATAAACATTCTTATCCTTATTAGGATATAAGAATCCTTCAGGAATGCTTCAATGGTATGAAATTTTCAGTCTTGGGAAAATGCAAATGGGCCTATTTTCCTAAACCATTTCCTATAATTCCACGTAGGCTCATCACGGAATGAAGCATACTCAGGTCTGGATATCAAAGTCCAGATCCACATTTCAGTTTTAATCTTCTCTGACCAAAACTCAAATTTTTGGGTGATGTTTAAAGAAATATAGGGTTCCTTTTTTTTTTTTCCCTCTACTGACAGAATTATTAAAAGAAAGAGCGCTGTATAAAAGGGGAATTTTTTTTTCTTAGCTATAAGTAGCTCTGAAGTATCTAGATCTAAAATATCTACCTGTCTGATTCATGTTGGTAAATCTACCTAATTATTGTCACATATTACCACTTCCTTATGACAAGTCCAATACGGGACAAAATGGAATAAACAAGAAGAAACATGTTGTAAGACAACGCATGACAACTAAATATGCGAGAAGAAACAGGAAATTGAATTTTCATATTGTCAAAATCAACCCCCACCAGCACTCAGAGAATATATCCACCCAACAGGGAAAACTGTCCCCAGGTCAGCATACAGAAAAGGCAATGCAGATGAGCCTTTCGTCATCTTGCAGCAAAATACAGCCTCAGAATTGGAGATAGAATCATAGAATCATAGAATTGTTTGAGTTGGAAGGGACCTTAAAGATCATCGAGTTCCAACCCCCCTGCCATGGGCAGGGACACCTCTCACTAGAGCAGGTACTCACCAGTTCAGTTAGTTACATCCTATCCTATAGGTCACTCTGCGAAACGCTCCCTTGCTTAATTTTGAAAGAATTTCAATGGTAAGAGTTAACAACCCCCTACAAAACTATGGCCTCGTATGAAAAGGTTGGGCATTTTCTACACCATACTCATGTCTGATACAACATTTTTGAAAATCCATAAGAATTTCTAAGTTAATGCACTCTAACTAAAAGGTGACAACAGAGGAAATTATAATATGTAGAATTTCTTTGTTATTTTTAAGTATTTTTCTTACCTTGCCTTGAAGACACTGTTGATAAATCTTCCTGAACTCCCTTTAATCCCAGATACATACTTATTTTTCACTAACCGGGAAATGTGCATGCACGTGCTCATGCATATTTGGTCCTTAGCTCAGAAACGAAAGGCAGCACATTCTTCAGGTTGCAATAAATCCTCCAGCCTGTGCAACTGGCAGAGCCGACATGCATGAATGCATGGGATTTCCACTTCTAAAACCCTGGGAAAAGAGTCACAGCAGCACAGCTAATGAAAATGAGGCCATGATTCCATGGAACAGCAAAGGCAGTTCAAGAGTATGCACACAGACGTGACACCAAGTGCTGAACTGGAGCAAACTGCTAGACAGAACCATAGATTCGTGCAGGTTGGAGGTCACCCAATCCAAGGGTCAGTTAAGACAGCTGACCCAGCCCAAGATCAGCTTGGTCAGCCTTCACTGGACTCACTCAGTGTCTTTCATGTCCAAACCAGGACACAGTTCTCCAGGGGCATCATCACAGTTCCCATAACCTTCAGCCCAAGTTTGGGTTGCCCACTTTTGCTGTAAAGTCATACTGCTGACTCACATTCAGCTTGTCACCCACCAAGACCACCAGGTCTTTTTTCGCAAAGCTGCTTTCCAGCTGGTCAGTCCCCCGCCTGCACTGGGGCATGTGTTTACTCCATCCCAGATGCAGGATTTTCCACTTGGCTTTCTGAACTTCAGTTGCTCTCAGAGCATTTCTCCAGCCTGCCAGGGTCTCTCTGAATGGCATCCCTCACCCTCCAGTCTACTAGCCGCTCCTCACAGCATGGAATCATCTGGAAACCAGTTCCTATCATTCAGTTCACTGATAAAGACATTAAACAGTAGCGGTGCCTGCACTATCACCTGTGAGATATCATTAGAAACCAATAGACAGTTGGACTTATCAGTAGCTCTACCCTTTTGGCCTGATGGTATAACCAATATTTTACCCACCTTCTGGTCCACTCTGTTACTGGCTTTGCTAAAGTCAAAGTTCATGTTTTTTCAGTTTGTTTTGGGTTGGTTTTTTTAAAGAAATAAATTTGTCCTGGCAGATTAATGATGGATCAGATGTCTTTTGCCTTCCCTGAGTCAGAATAAAGCCTAAATGTGTCATAAACACCATGTTGCTTGTGCTGGGTAATTTAGCAAAAATATGATGGTGTGCTCATACCTCATCCAGATTAATTTATATTTGTTGTCTAGTCTGATGGCGGACAGATCCAGGATTAATGTACATGGAGCTGTGATCTAAACTAAACAAGCTTATTCTTCATAGCTCTGAAGACTCCTAACTCTCCAAGAAGCTACCTCATGCATTATTGTGAATAAACACAGGAGGCAACAGTTCAGACAGAGAAAAATGTTTGACAATGAAAATGTAAACTTATTTACTCACCTTTTTCCTTATAAAATGGTTTTAATATTTTAATGAGAGAACAAATAGGATGTGATTTGACAAACTGTGCAATTAAAAAGTGATAAGTGGGCCATTGCAAAAAGAAAACTTCCAGGTAAAATAATGTTGTTAGAAAGCATCTTCATTCCATCATGCAATGAAAAGGAGACTTATAATTTTTTGTAGAGAAGCAAGAAAGGCAAGCCCAGAATAATGAGAAGCGGAGAACCGTAAGTTTTCACATTATATATAAGTGCTACAGACATCAAGCTATCAGCTATTCCAGCTGCTTTTGTTATGACCAGCTATCCCTCCTGCAAAAAAAAGAAACTAACATTTTTACTAAGACCAATATATTTCTGGGAAATGGTGGGTTTTCTTCCAATTGCATTACTGGACAGAACATCATTCACCTCAAAATATCTCTTCTTCTGTATGCTACAGCCATAGTATTCTGTGTGCCATTGGATCCCAGTCTTTAGAACAACTGAGTTAAACCTGACATATCAAATTTGTCCTTAATGTAACATAGCCTCCTTTAACAGACTTCAGTTCTGTGAAATTGAATGGGTCTGAGGTCAGAATTCCTATATCAGGGTGCCTATTTGTTTAAAGATTTTTTTTCTCTCCCCTGATAAACAGGGAAAGCGTTTGCAGAATAACTGAGATGCTGTTTTGTTGACAGCAACACATAAAATCCTTTCTTAATGCCACACTCACCCACAGTGCTTTGTGTGACATGACTTGACACACTGGCAGATCCTCTGGGGTCGCTTTTTTTCTTCAGTTTCTCCTTTACTGTGGTATCTCTAAATCTATTTCAGTAGATTTTCTCATTTAATGACTTTTTCTTTCGCAATTGAGCACATTACCAACCTTTTTTTACTTGATCGTCTAGATATATTTTTATCCTTCGGGCTTCATGGACACTATTTTTATTCAGCTTTACAGGTAATTTTACTTGGTGTTTTGGGCTTAAAAATGAAAAGAGAGAGAAGGAAAGAAAATCTCTCATCTTTTTTTCAGTTGGCATGCCAAAGAAGCTAAAGCTTTCCTGACTGCCAGTAGCACTAACATCATAAAAGTATTTCATTTTTCACTAATAATTTATCATATTCTGCCTTAAGAGAGTTCAAACGTTCAGTAAGCCACAGGTCAGTAAGCTTGTTCCCAGGACTTTTTGGCAGATAAAAGTGTTTATCATAATTATGTGACTATAATGTGCAAAAAGGCTACATAAAGTTGCACAAAATTTCAAATGTGTTTACATCTCTACATCGAGACATTAACATACATACGTTCACAGGTTGATATATTGCTTTGTGTCAAAAAATACAAAGTTTGTAAAGTCTCAGACTTTAGCCTGGGTCCTGTGGCAGGGTCTTGTGGATCTTCTTTAAGTGCCACTCAAAAAAATGTCACCAAAAAACTGTTCTGTTTCTTGAATTGGACTGGATAGCCCATTACAGAGTATGAGTGATGACAATGTATCTCTATTTGCATTTTCCTATGCATTTTCCTAACACTCACATTTGAATGATTTGCTTTGATCTGTTTTTCTGCCTTTCTGACAGATGCATACACCCCTTTGGAAGGGCTGCTGCCGAGGAGGAGGACCACGTTCCAAACCCATACCTTGCAACTGCAAAGTCAGAATTTTATCGTAAGGAAAACCGCCGTGATTGACCTTCTGTGCACGCTTTCCTCTCCTCTCCCAGGCTGTCTGGGGCTTTTTTTTCCGGCAGAGGTCCTGCACATGGGGCTGGCTGCGTGGGGGAGAAGGCCTCAACCGCACCCCACACAGCTGCAGGGACAAGCTGGGCACCCCCCATGCCAAACAACAGATTTTAGGGAAATTTATTTTGTTCACACTTGAACGGTAAATCAGCATGCAACACTTTGTGAGCCGCGGAGGGGTTTCTTCTTTGTGGGAAATGCCAAAGTATGAGGTTTGTATTTCACTGTTAGGAATGGGAAATAAAATGCATAATCCGTCTAACAAAGATATGATAGAAACAGCTCAGAGAAACCTAGAAAATCCTGAATGTATCTCCAGGCTCTGCACGGAGAGTCAGATACTCCCCACAATGGAACATTTGCCAGACCTACACACTGCAGTTAAAGGGCCAAATTTCAATTCACAAAAATAAATGATTTTATTAAAATGACTAAACAATCTGTTATATATTAAAGGCCTTCTGAGACTTACTATTTGCTCTTTCTATCTGCTACTACAAGCCTATCACTAAATCACCTACAGGAGGCAACCATGTCTGCTCACCTGCATGCTTTCCACCATGTCCTCAAGAGCATCACCGGCCCCCCAGGATTTCCCACCCTGCAGGGCCCAGGACCCCATGTCAGCCCCCAGGGCCATCAGGCTCTAGCCCAGCAATGCCTCAGCAGGGCTGGTCCCCAGCTCCCCACATCCCTGCCCTGCCGAGCCACGGGACCCCTGAGCCAGACCCACACATGGGCCCATGACCCATCCCTGTCCACATCCCCAGGGAGATGCCCAATGCCCAGGGCTGGGGCTGCCCTGGTGCCCCCAGCTGCTTTGTGCCTGGCTTCGTTGGGATGGGCCCAGGATGCCAGGCCCTGGAGTTTCTGACACTCCTGCATGGTTCCTTGCTGGTTTTGTGACACAGACACATTTGGGCAGGTTCATGCTACAATCTGAAAGTGTGACGTGAAGTGAAGTGGACATGAAGTGCCGGCAAATGAGAGAGTACAGTTACGGGTAGGTGTCCACCACCAAAAATTAAAGGCAGCTGTGTGTCTCGGAGGCTGTGTAGTCCTCCCAGCCAGCTTAAAGATCAGTCACCCAGGTCTCCACAGTGGCTACCAGCGCTTTGAGATGGGTGCCAATAATGATGGCGGGGCCAGGGCACAGGCTGAGTTTCCCTAATGGGAGCTCCTGTGGGCCCTGGCACCAGTCCCTTTGGCCTGACATGGTGGTTTCAGCACACTCAAGCAGCACAAACCAGCTTCAAAAAAGGAAGGGCAAGGGGTAATGGCTTCAAATTAGAAAAGGGTAGATTTAGATTAGATATCAGGAAGAAATTTTTTACTATCGGGATGGTCAGACACTGGAACAGGTTGCCCAGAGAAGCTGTGGGCGCCCCATCCCTGGAAGTGTTGAAGGCCAGGCTGAATGGGGCTTTGAGCAACCTGCTCTAGTGGGAGGTGTCTCTACCCATGGCAGGGGGGTTGGAACTAGGTGATCTTTAAGGTCCCTTTCAACCTAAACCATTTTATGATTCTATGAAAATACTTTTTCTGAAGAAATCTCCACATTAAATAGAGCCACTTCTTGGTTCTCTTACATAGGAGAGGAAAAAGCTGTTGTAACTTGCGTTGTGCTGATGTAAACAAAATATTCTCTTGCAGGGAATGGCCTCAGGTGCACAAGAGTGAACAAACTGCTGTTGTCCTCCCTGTCTGAAGCTACTCTTGTCCTCCTGCGGCATGTTAGCCCTGACATGGTGATTTATCAGCCCCTCTTCTGCGTTTGGGATTGAAGCTTGCTCTCTCCGGAGTGCAGCGTTTGAGATCCAGACTGCTACTTCAAGTCTCTTTTCGTGATGAGATTCCAGAGAGGTGAAAATAATCATTTTCCCACTGAAATCAGTGAACTGACACTGCTCTGCAGTGAGGTGGTCTTGGGTGCTCCACATCATGAACCTGTAATAAATCACCTTTTGTGGAGTCTAACGCATATGCGAAGAACCCTTTTCCTGCATTGTTTCATCACTTCCCTTCTGATCTAAAGCAATTAGCTGTCAACTGAGGCCATTCTGCTTAGGTACCATTCAATCAGGGCATCCTAGCAAGGGGTGAGATGGAGGTTAAAATGGAGGTAAGCAGCTCCCTGTCACACTGTGGATTCACTGACAGCTCCAGCCCCTGCACCGCTTAAGCTGCTTCTGATTGCAAAATGGCTCTGCTGTGGGGGACCTATCACAGAATTGTGCTAACTCCGACAAACTATTTACCTACAATATATATATGTCAGCAGTGTAGAAATGGAGAGCCAGGCTTCCAGCACCTCCATTGCCCCCTGTCTCAGTTACAGCCCTCCACAAGCCCCACACTGTGGGGTGGAAAGGAGCAGGAAAGTGGTCCCTGAGCTACGAAAAAAGTTTCCTGCATTTCAAGCACTGACTGGAAATGGACCTCTGAGATTTCGGAGGCACCATCCCAGTCTTGCTGATATTATGAAACCCATGGGGAAAGTCGCCAAGAAACAGCAGAGTTCAGAGTGGGCTGTATGCAAAACCCAAAGCCTCATGCAGGTGGAGAAAACTCTAAACAAACTGATGGAAATAAGTTTCTCCCACAGAGTTTTTTCCAACTCTGTCACTTGGCGTAAGGTAGAGAGAAAAGGTACTTCAGTGTGATGGAGGTAAGACAGGCGACTGGCAATCATGAAAACTTTGAAAATCAATGTGTAAGAAATGTGGGATAGCTGTGGAAGTGACACAGTGCAAAGGGAAAGATCTGTGAAGCAGAGTACTCAGGCACAGACCTACAAATATCATGGATATTTTTAGTTGATGGCAATTCTGAAAAATCCACTGGGGGAGGAGAAGGGAACGAGGACAGAAAAAGCAGTTGTCACTGAACTGAAAATCCTGTCAGTGTTGCACACATCATTTCAATTTTGAGCTTTTTCTTAAATGAAAGCAGAGTTCCAGGCAGGAAATCCATTTGAAATAAAAAATTGAAAGTTTCATTTTGAAAGTTGAGACAAAATATTCAGATTATTTTGGCATGTGTTGGATTTTTTTCAACATGAAATTTAACAAAGTCTCGCAAGTCCATAGACTATTTTCATGCCATTGAATCTGCATCTTTCCATGCAAATTGTTTTAGTTTTAAATATTTATCCAAACCTCATCAGTAAGAGAGATGTTTTGTCATGACAGGAATTACAGTAGAAAATGTTTAGCATTCTTAGCGTCCACCCTTCACAGCATATTTTGCATAATACGTATTTTCTTCTGCTATATACCACTAGAGTACCTTGTGTCTTCACCATAATACAACTTTCAAAATAAAGATTACTTCCTGTATCTAACACAGCATTATATTATTTTTCAACATTCTAGATAAATCAATAGAGAGGACTTAAAATATTGCGTATAAAGCATTTTTTAAAAAAAGGCTAGTGTCCCTCCAGAGACAGATGCAGCTCCAACTGCATCCCAATAGCAACACTCCATTTTTAAACAAAGGCAAATATTAACTTATTTTATTTTAACCACATACTTCCTAATTGTGCATGCTGTTGCAGAAATTAATAAATAAGATGTATATTTGACAATACCTAAAGCAGCGACTTGAATACAGCTAAACCTCACTGAAATTGGAATAGATTTTTCCAGCTTCACCTGCTCTCCTGACAGTTTCTCACAGGAGAGCAGACAACTAGGGATCCAACGGAGCCAGCACAGACCAGTGAGAGCCCTTTGGTCTCACTGCTGGCAAGGACTGGGGGACAAGAAATGAATCTCGCGCTCAGCCATTGAAAAATAACGTCCTGATGTGCCCTGGGATTACCTAAAAGCCTAGCAAGGTGTGTGCCATGAAAGAATTATGACCTGCCCCTTGACACTCTGAAACAGGGTCCTGCCATTGGGAGCACAGGTCACAGGCTGCCTCGGACCCACAACAGGACCCTGCAACAGGCAACCAGCAGCTAAAGTTGGCCGTATAGCCATGGCCATACGTGGACACCCACCAAATTAGTAGCTCATCATTACTGATAGCATTGTGCCCTACACAGCACCCACCCACACCACGTGTATACATAGAATCATAGAATTGTCTAGGTGGGAAGGGACCTTTAAGATCATCTAACCTAACTGATAAAAAATCCCATCACTAAACCATGTCACTAAGCACTATGTCAACTCATCTTTTGAACACTTCCAGGGATGGTGCCTCAACCACTTCCCTGGGCAGCCCATTCCAATGCTTAATAACCCTTTCATTGCAGATTTTTTTCCTAATATCCAATCTGAACCTCCCCTGGTGCAACTTGAGGATATTTCCTCTTGTTCCGTCGCTTGTGAATTGAGAGAAGAGACTGACCCCTGCCTCTCTACACCCTCCTTTCAGGTAGTTGTAGAGAGCGATAAGGTTTCCCCTCAGCCTCCTTTTTTCTAGGCTGAACAACCACAGCTCCCTCAGCTTCTCCTGGTAAGACTTATTCTCCAAAGACTTATTCCCCATCTTCTACTCCTCACTACAAATCAAGGTTAAAGGAGATGGACAGGCAGACCAGAGAGAAACCTGTCTCTCCTAAGAAATCTTGTATCAAGGAACACAGCTCAGATCATGCATGTGCACACACACACGCGTGGACACACACACACCCCATTCTTGATTCCTCCACCCTTTCCCCTTCCATAGAAATTTCCAGAAGTCAAGCTCCTGGGGCTGCTCAGGCCTGATCCTCCTCATTTCTATAAGGTCCAAAGCACGTTAAAGAAGAATCTTTCCAAAAGACTTCCTGACAAATTTAATGAATGATTGTCTTGTTCTCCCTCTGATTCTCAAGAACCTTTTCATTCCTTCCAAAAGGAAGGAAGCAAGAATCTGGCCAGGTGGATACTCCTCCGCACATATGTACGGTGCACTCGCAGACCCCCTATACCCACACATACACACACATGTATATGTATTCATGAGGGGATTCTCTGGAAGTCTTTCCAAGGAGGTTTTTCCCCCAGGAAAGTGGGGCAAAAGGAGAATAGTGATAGGGTTTATTTTTAACTCTTAATCTCAATCACAGAATGGCTAGAGTTGGAAGGGACCTTAAAGATCCTCGAGTTCCAACCCCCTGGCCATGGGCAGGGACACCTCCTACTAGACTGGGTTGCTCAAAGCCCCATCCAGCCTGAATCATCCTCTTCCTTCAGCTTGCGTTTAATATGTAAGCTGAAAATGTTGATCCACTGGCATTAAACAGTGCCTAGGCTAGGCTTCTTCATCGCAGTTGTGCTGCTGGCATAGACATACTGCCAGCCTTGATTAGTGTAGTGATTAAAAAGCCGGCATCAGCCTACATCAGCCACCAGTGACAAAGCAGCATCAACAGTGGCAAAAAAGTTAAGTTTCTTAAACAAACAAACAAACAAAAAAAGCACAGACATAATCCTTATCTTCATCACCTCTTATTAGTGATTTTAACATGCCATTGTACGGATGCTTATTGCCCAGTGTTCAACTCTTTGCTGAGCTGAATAATTTAGACAATGCAGCAAAAGCACCTCTAGGACCTGAGGGGAAGCCATCATTCGCTAAATATGAGAGAGGCCACTGCCAGCATAGCCACCACCCAGAGGATCAACCTCCAAATCTGTGGGTGCAGGATGATCAGCAATAGGTCGGTGAGGGGTGAACTGCTCCTGACAGCACAACAGCAGCACAATGTGTTGCTCTACTTCCACCTCGACTCACTTATGTGTCCCTTTTATGGGCTTCTCAGATCTGTTGATGGAACCATGTTTAACCTCCCTTGTGTCTGACCTGTTGGAAAATGCAGTAACTGCTCTATCTCTTCCCTCCAGACCAGCCTTGCATCATGCTGAGCACTGGATGACTACGGGAAAAAAAATCCGCCTTCTGTCAACTTAATCTCATGAGCACTAAGCATAAAGAAAAAAAAAAAAAAAAAAAAAAAACACAGCGTCATTCAAAATGCTGCCTCTTTACAAGCATAACAAATCCTCTGCGGAGTAAAATTACCAAATTGGTCGATTCTTTCAGAGGCCCATTATGCATACAGAAATGTAAAAAATGTGTGCGTGTGTGCTTTTTTCTGCATTCTTTTTTCAAAGCTGCTGATTGTTCGTGTGTGTGTGTAAATAAAGCTTTCACATTCATAATCAACCACCTCCTCTTCCTTCCCTCCCCTCCTGCCTTATTCTTTTCATACTGCTACAATCCTTTGTTAGCAGCAGTAATCACACAATGAGATTTGCCTGAGAAATTTCAGAACAATCAAAATGGAGAAAAAAAAAATCTTTTCTTCACATTTTCATGAAAGCATGACATTTCAGGCTCTTTTCCCTCTAAGACTGAATGTGAATTCATGCTTCTGAAAAATATACCTTTAATATTTTTGGGCAAAGGAAGCTGAAATGTTTTTCCCCAGCAATGTTCAAATTATAGTGATATTGCAAAGAACAGGCTGTAAAAACTTCCAAAAGAGATAGTATAGTGATGAAACGCTTCCTTCCCGTCTCAGAAAGATTGGGGTAATGAACAATCGGAATACAGAAAATAGTCAAGATCAATTACTTAAAAATACACATATCTGTTTAAACCTCACATGCTTTTTTTTTTTTTTTTCCCCCCTCTTTCCTCAGGAAAGGTGGGTTAAGAATGGAAAGAGTTCCCAGGTCACCCAGTTCTCAGCTGGCAGAGTTCATTACAGGAATGGCTTGACTGTCCTTTCTCCTCATCTGTTCACCCTCCATCTACTCACACAATATTGTATCTACTAATACCAGAGAAACTAACTCAGCTAATCTTTTACTGGTCAGAGAGGAAGATAGATATACTTTTTACATAAAAAGCAGCTTCTTCCATTTCTTTTGGTGAAGGAAAATGGAAATGGAAAACAGGAAAGGGAAATGGGAAGGGTAAGGGAGAAAAGAAGAAAAAATGGAAGAAAGAAAGAAAGTGAAGAGCTCCTTTTTTGATTCAGTGATTCTTCAGATTGGCTTTAAAAATGACAGAAGACAAGACAAGACAAAACTGCCTTATAACATGTAAGTCTTTTCAACAAGCTTTTGCAGTGTCTTTCAAACTCTAAATAACATTACAATCCTCATCGCCGATAGTAATTTATGCTCATAAGGTATTTGTCATGAAATATGTAACTTTAGCCTATCTTAGGACTCAACAGACTGTGAATATATAATTGTCCTTTAGCTACCCATCAAAGCTGATATTGAATCAACAATTTTTTAGGCCAACTTGATTTGTTTTCACAGACCGGCTAATAAACCTTACCTTAAACTGTGGCTGTGATGTACTCTAATTTTTATTATAGTGCATTAATGTTTAATGAGATACATCATTATTACCATAGAAAAAGACAAGGTAATATTTCTGTAATAATTTTTTATTTCCTATTTTTCCATCTTTAGATACGTAGGAAATGTCTGCGCGTGCTATGGCCTAAGTATTTAGTATTTTTCCCAATCAAAGGACTTCTGATCAACTTTTGCGACCCAGATTTATTCTTTTTACACAACCTGGCTAAATCATTCAGTTGATGGTACTTATTCTGTTAAAAACAACATACCCATTAATTATTTTTTTATAAACCTTTCATGCCTACAGTGTTATAAAATAATAAGTTGTTATAATTCTTACCAAGTATCAAAACAGGGTATGGAGAATACCATACACTAAGAAAAAGCCCAGACTTATAGGGAGACCATATAAGGTAACAGTGAGTAGCTGAAAGATGAATCGGTAAAAAAAAAACAAAAACCACAAGAGAGAGCTGACAGGAGGAATTTACAGAAAGAACAGGCTACTTTTTAGAAAATTATATTCACAGGTGGAGACAGAGAAATCATTTTTAATTACTAGAAAGGGAAGGGGAATTTTTTTTTAAGAGAATGAATGGTTTGCATATTCGATACTGATGGCAAAACATTTTTGTGCACTGTAAATATCTTCTGTTTTGGAGGCCTGGTGTTCCCATCAGCAATACTACAGGCTTACATATCAGGTTATAAACAGCTTCTCCTCTGCCGGCATAACAGATTAAACATGCTTTTCAGGTATAAAAACATATGGTACACGTGACAGCAGCTACCACAATTGGGCAATTTGGGCAAAATCTCCTCCAGGGCTCCTCATTCTCCCTGGCCACATTCATGAGGGAAGCTGAGGCAGAGCAGAAGCCCAGGAGACAGAGGGAGGAAAGGTCAGAAGCAAGCAGACACCATGATGGTGCCGAGTGAGAGCAGAACAAGTTGCAGAAAGTCAGGGCTGATGTGCACTGGCAGAGCCTCCTGACTGACAGGAGCCGCAGGAGAAAGCTGAATGGTGCTTTATGAAACACACAAATAACAAAATCTCTGTTCCAAAGAGGGCTCGATCTCCTCGTTTCCACCGAGCCAGCCAACCCTACCTCCTGGAGCCAGATCAGACACCACCCCTCATCTTGCTGCACCACCTCGGTGTGCTGTTTTCCAAGAGGTAATCTATTTGCCAACTGCTATTTTTGTCAGATCAACCTGTTCCCTGAAGCATAATGAAAACTCCTTGCCAGATCAATTTGTTTCTGAAGTTTCCTGGTTGCCAGCTCCACTCCAAGTTATTTCATTTTGTCTGCATGTCAGAACCATTAGGCTGGCAACTGCTTAAATCTCTCCTTATTGTCACAGGTTGGGGGTGGGGAGGGGATGCTCTGGATGTTCATGAAGCAAAGCAAAATGTCTGCCTGGCAGAGATGGCACTCCAAGTGATGTGGAAGCCAAACAAAGGACCGGCAGCGGGTGCTGCCACCGCACAGAGGGAGAGATGAAGCGGGCTTGGGGGTTTTTATGCACAGCTGTGCAGGTGTCACAGTGCTGCAGGAAGCAGGGCTGAGCCCTCTTGCAGAGCCCTGGGAGACACGGCCAGCCAAGGAGGTACCAGCTCCTGGTGTGGCTAAAATCCGCCGCTCAGTTAGCGTTGCAATTAGCTGAGTAATCCTACAACATTAACATCCTTGAGTGGAAATATGTTGGGGTGGGGTTTTTTGTATTTTTTTTATTATTTTTTTTATGACCCAGTGTGATATTTCGTACCGTCAGGAAGTGAGTGGCAAAGGCCAGTGTCCAAGAAGAGATGAGTCAGGTTACGTGGGCAGACAAAGGAGGCAGATCTGCAGGCCTGCAGGAGGAGCAGGAGGCTGTCAGCCCTGTTAGAGAAAGAGAGAGACACGGGGTTCGCATGGAAGGCGGTGCTGAGTCATGAACGACAGCAAGGAGACAAAGGGAGATTGAAGGTGAACCTGAGTATACACAGAGAGGATTACCAGGAAAAAGCCTGCGTTTCATATTATCCCTTCCATTCTTCAGGGCTTCGCAGGAAATTATGTGCCTTGCTGGTTGTTTTTTTTTTTTTTTGAAAACACAGTGTGTTGCAGCAGCTCTGTGTGCTCTGCTCCTGGTTCATTCTGCATGCTTTGCTGTGAAGTAGGACAATGCTGATTAGAGTTAGACAGCTCATAACCCTATTCAGGATTTTTCCCCTTAGGAGAAAAAAAAAGAAAGAAAAAAAAAGCTGATGTAATTCCCCAGGGCTCCATTGGCTCTGCTATTGCATAGCTACACAGTCTCCCGGAGTAATTGTCTCCAACAACATCCCAGCCCCCCTCTAGGCTGAGGGACCTTCTGGCTGCTTCTCCTCGTGTGTGTTTTCTGCTTTATGTAAGGAACGAACCGGGGAGAGAGAAATCAGAAGAGTGAAAAAGGTGATGAAATTTTCAGTTTAGACACAGAAGGTACATTCAGTACTGGATGTCAGAGGGAAATCTGAGAAAGTAGCTTTTGCGTTCCAGACTCTGACTTCTCTACTGATGGGGTGAAACTGAAGTGGGAGGCGGCGGATGACAGGCTGCCGATCCTCTGCAGCAGAGACCCTTTCCAAATGGCATCAGCCGTGCAGAGACTCCCTTCAGATCCTCTGCCTCCCTCTCCAGCACACCACGCCATCGTCTAATTGATTCTGAAAAACCTGCTTCTTGATCACACCCACAGGTCTCATAAATGCACCACGGTTTAATTTGTCTTGGTCTGAAGGCTGAAGGATCACATATATATCCCAGCCCTTGTGTGAACCCCCTCCCAGACTACAAGCTTGGAAAAACAACAACAAATCTGCTTTCAAATAAGCGGGAAAAAACAGACATGCTAAAGATTTATTTTAAAGGAGCAAAGGCTGCATTCCGCTAAATCTGTGACCACTCACTTTAAAAAGCAACATCTGAGGAATCAAAGGAGATACTTTCAGATTTGGAAGGCCAACCGTATTTAAATGTAAATAACAGTTTATGTACTTGTGGAGGGAAATCATTTTACAGTGTATTACAAAACAGCTTGCAGCCTCCGTGTCTCTTTTTTCCACCTGAAAAGTAGGTCAACAATCCTTATGGCTTTGAAAAGAAGAAATGAGGAATGCTTGTTGAAAACAAGCAGGGTTTAATTTCAGTTGTAAATGGAAAGAAATATTAGTTTTACCTTTTGCATATGAGATTTCAGTATACAGTTAGAAATCAGGCAGCACTGCACATTACCCGGTGTTCACACCAAGAGCTGTACCCCAACTTTTCAATACTCTGCTTTGGGGTCAATACAAGCAGATGAGTTGCAATGTACAGCCTGCAGCAAAATAAAATCAAAACCTCTCTCAGAGTAAGGTGGGAAAGGGAGAGATGGGCTAGGAGAGCCTTAAAACCAAGGAGCTATTTGGGAAAAGGAAGATGGCAAAGTTGCCCAAGGATCTGATGATTCAGCATATCCTGCAGTAACTACCCAAAATATAACAGAATAAATGGGATCTTAAACTATTTATGCATGCTCACATCATCACAATAAGGCCCAAGGGGAAAATAATAATTGCATTTATTGCCTCACCTTGGAATAAACATCAACCAAGGGCACTATGTTCCCAAGCCCAGCAAATCTAAGAGAATTTGTATTTTCCCTGTGACAAACACATTTCTTATTTAAAAGGATTAACAACTGATATATTTTTAAAAGCAGCAATCAGCTACTGGGAAGGCTTCTGTTTTCTGCTATCAGGTAATTTCCAGTACCAAATGTGAAGCTCTTGCCTGTTACGGTGTAGCAAGGAAGTTCTTTACAGAAGTGAAAATTGTAACAGCCAGTGCATGCTTACATTCACGTGCATACAACGTAATTTGATCTATAACCATGACTGATGCAGTTGTGTATTTTTCTTTTTAGTTTTCTTGACATCCTACTGAGAGTACTTTATTTTACTTAAACAGGGAGAGAACGCCTAGGACCCTGTGGTTCTGGCCACCCCACTTCATTCCATTACACAGTAACTGCTCAGAAAAAACCCTGGGCAAAAACTGAAGCTTATTGATATTCTAGCTTAGATAAACACGACTGCATATGCACTAGTGAGGCAAACTGAATAATAAAATCCCAAACAATGCAGGATGGAATAATTGTATTTTGTTTAGCTATACAATGAATTGTCCCTAGCCCTTTAAAAAAAAAAAAAAGTATTTTATGATTTGGGTTGAGATTGCAAGAATTAGTGGTGTTTGTAATGTGTCCAGTAATTCTGGTGGATCCTTGTCAAATTGCAGCAGGCTTTCCATTTGGATTTTCTCCATCATTAGGTCTTATTTTCCTGTCAGTTTGCCCATTTTGTCATGAGTTTCTTTCAGACAACAGACTGGGCAACATACCTCCAGCAGCAAAAGAAATCAAACAGTCTTTAAAAATAAAAATATGTTTTAATAATTATTTCCACAAAAGATGGTTTATCAGAATGTATAATATGAATGCTAGACTCCTGATACCCATCTCCATCTTCTCAAACACACAAAAAAAGCTTAGCTTTTCCTTATTTTCTTCTTAAAAAGAGCTGATACACTAGAATTATATTTAGGACTCTTGAAATGTGTTAAAACAGCCCAACAAAAGCTAACTTGTCAAATTCAGCTGTGATGAGAGTTGGAGTTTAAGCTGCATAGCAAGTTTAAATTAGTAAGAAAAGGGGTAGCTACTAACTTTTTTCCACTGGTGCCACTCTAACACTCAAAACTAATTCCAAAAGCTTTAAAATCACACTGATAGTTTCTGAACTGATCCTGTGTTAATTATGGACACAATTACTGTTTTAAGTAAACATCAGTTTACACCAAGCCTGAACTTTACTGTGCCCTTTACTTGCTTTTGCTGAAATACTACTTTCAGCATTCCAGGATCAGAGTCACTTCTTGTATTAATCAGTGCAATTTTCTGAGATTACTGGAACGGCATTAGATTAGGTCAGCAGAGAAATTGGCCCTCTGCGTGTATCCTAGTTTTACATCCCCATGAAATACCACATCACTCACATCAGTCTGACTTTTACCCTTGGAATGAGTTTCACAGTGCACTCTTGCAGCGCAGCTTCATATCGCCATTGACTTTGCTGTATGATCTGCCCCAGGGTCTCTGGAGAGACTGCCTTGAATCTGTTCACTCCAGACAGCATTTGACGGACTTTTTTTTTGTTTAGTTTGGTGAACACTTAAGAAAAAAATCAGGAAATTCGAGAGGTGATGCATTGGTATCACAAATAAATTATATCCCTTTTTTGTTGTTTCAGCTGAGGTTGCAGAGGACACCGAAGTTGTATCACTCCCAGGAAGTCCTGTGATGACGGACAGCTCAGCAAACCGTTTCTTCTGCCTGCTGCTTCTGGGCTGGCATGGAAGATCATGGTGCAGACAGGCAGGAGTGGGGTTCTCAGATTTTGGTACTCCACAGGGCAACCAGCACAAGGAGGGCACAATCCCTGTTTCACAGCGATGAGTCAGAGGAGTCACCTCAGAGGCCAACGAGCTACAGTTCTTGCCGTGAGCTCATGATGGAAGGATGGGACCTCACCAGACCCAAACATTTCAAGCTCCCGCTGCCTAAAATCCCCAAATAATTCAGGTGAAGCTGTCCCATGAGGAGTTTTCCCTGTTCTGGATGCACAAGTGCAGTACCTACGTGCCATTGCCACCCAGACTGGAGGGGCATCCATGGGTCACCTCCCATGCCTTAGGCCAAGGTTTCTAGAGCACCTTTCTTTATCCCCACCTCCTTATTCCGTGTGAAAATTTAGAGGGGAATTCTCTAACATATAAGCAGCCTTTTGTGAATGTAACTTATTGAATGCATAGCCTTCTTGGCTTTGAAATGCATACTCTGGCCCGTTTTTGCAGCACCCACAGCCCAAGTGGCAAGCAACTGGGATGCTGCCAGAGCTGCCACATTGCAGGAACACGCGTTATCTCCCATTTCGCTCCAGTTTCGACCCAAAGTAAGGAGATTTACAGTGATGCTTTGGCACACTAACTACTTCTTGACACGAATTGCCCAAACATTTCACAGGAAAACCCACCCGAGGCCTTGACCCGCCACAGGCGGGCCGGCGCCGGTGCGGGAGTGGTGGCCGGGGCCGGGGTGGTGGCCGGGGCCGAGAGGGAGCCCCCGGGGCGCCGGCTTGAACCCAGCCTCACACGAGTGGGGTGGGGATCACGGATCGCTTCTCCCTCGCCCCTTTTCTCCTTCGTTTTGGTGAAAACTGTCCTGCCGCCCGCAAACAGGGGAGCCAGGTTACCGGGGGGTGGGGGTGGGGGTTACGGAGAGACCCTATAGCTGGGCGGGGAAGGAAGATGGCGGGGGGGGGGGGGG
>JAOTQQ010000001.1:131084236-131096115 GCA_026546715.1 Gallinago undulata | reverse complement strand
GGCGGCCCCCCCCCCCCCCCCCCCAAGGCCCCAGCGGCTCCGCGGCCTCGCGGTGTCCATTCCCCCGGCCCTGGCCTCCCCGCAGCGCCTTATAACACCGCCCCGGCCGCCGGAGGAAACTGCACATTTTAGACATTTCTGATTGAAAAAAAAAAAAAAAGGAAACAAAACAAAAAACCGCCAACATTCACCTCTCGACCAGGCAAAGGGGGAGGGGCCACCCTCCCCCTCTCCTCCCCTCCCCCACTCACCCACCCCCCCCTGCGCGCGCTGCGCCGCCGGGCGGGGTGGGGGAAGGGCGGCGCAGTGAACCTGCTCTTTGTGGGGAGGTCAGCGGCGGCTGCCGCCGCGCCGGGCGGGTACCGACAACCCTCGAAGAGAGGGGCACTCCCCAGCCGGGCCGCCGCTTCCAGCGTGAGGGGAAACGCCCCCGCCGTGGGGTGTGGAGGGCAGGGTGCGGTGGTGCGGACCGGGGGGTCGGTGGCAGGGGGGGCCGCGGCTTCGGGGTGCTGCCCCGCCGGACGGGCCGGCCTTGGGCCTGGGGCAAGGCCGAGCAGGGGCAGGGGTCTGGGGCAGAGGCTGAGGCTGGGCCTGGGGCAGCATGGCCCCCGCAGCCTACCCCTCACGCAGCTCTCGCCTCACCTCAGGCAGGTGTTGGCTGCTGCCTGTTCGCGGTGGGAGAGCCAGCCCACACACCACACCAAGTTGCAGGTACATCCTGCACCCGCAAATAACTCCGGCAGTCTTTGGGCCTGTTCAGTGCTTGGAAGACCCCCTCCGGACACATGAGCCACCATCTGGTGCCTCCATTTTGTCCACTGTCAGTAGGGCAGGGGAAGGTGTGTGCAAAGCATGGCGTCCGTGAGGCAGGCACAGTGGGTTCAGCCTTGCCTGTATGAGGGGTTGTCACCATGACAAGCCTTTGGGGTTAGCAGGGACAGCTGCCCTCGGGGGGGGTTGCCCCCATTTCAGAGCAGCCCTCTTCCTCCTCCTCTTCAGGGCTTTGCAGCTCCACCAAGAACTGAAACTGAGAGTGCTTCAAAGTGTAAACAGCGCAGGATTATTTCTGGCTTCTGAGGGGGAATGCAAATGTGATGAAATCCCCTCTCCTCTGCCTCCTGGAGAGCAGCACAGAGTCAGATGTAATCTCTTGAAGCATTGCTAAGATTTGCCCCGCTGAAACTAGCAGAGAAAAAATACTATTATACCAGCATCGATACACAAAGTGTCCTAATCCCCATTTCTTTCTTTGCCCGCAGGAAAACTTTCTTCGATTTTTCTCTCCTTCCTAGGCTTAATGATCAATTAAATAAATACCAGCTTCGTGTCACCTTTCCTACACTTCCTTTCCCTTCCCTCCCCCAGCCCTCGCATTGCAGACATCTGTTTCTGGCTGCCTGGGTTAAACTCTCCCCTTTGAGCCGGGGTGTGCTCAGGGGCCAGGGCAGGGAGAGCCTGGGGGAGGGGAGCCTGGTTCTTGTCCTTTGACCTCTGTTGGGATAAGAAAAGCGGGTTAAAAGGTCAAGGAAAACAATTGCAAGGCTCCTTTTGCTTGAATAGCACGCCAAATAAACTTATCCCGGAGATTTGGAATGATCCTTTTATGGGAATTTCCACCTCCCTCGGGATTGTGCAGGCTGACTTTATGGGAGCTGAGGGCATGCTCAATTATTTTGGGGGGAGGGGATGGCAGTGCTTGAGCTCTTCTCAGCACCCTTGTTTGAGGACACAGAAATACAAGGGAGGAGGAGGGCTCTGCTGCTTGATTTAATTCTTGTGAGCTTCCCTGAAATTTGTCAGCTAACACAATGACTTCTTCATTTTTTAATCTTTTACAATCTATAATGCTGGTGTTTAAAATCAAGGAGAAGGAACACACGTCTGGCTCGCTTTTTACACAAAGTCCACCACTGTGACTCCATTTACTAATGAAGCTACTGTTGTATATGAGAGCAAATGTTTCCCTAACTCTGTATAAAATAATACTTTATTATCAATAGCTGCCTGGTAGTTGTAGGTGCTAGAAGTTTCTTTGAATGGCTTCTCTATAAGTACTGTTTGCTGGTCTTACACTGTTCACATTTCAGCAGTGTACATTGGTAAGCCAGCACCTTCCTAGAGCAATGAGTGTCTTGGAATATTCTCTCTCATATGGCTGAAAATTCATCAGAGCCTTTTAAGAAAAAAGATGGATTTTTTTTAAATGGAAAATTCCACAAAATATTTCTTGTGTTTCACTTTTTAGAATTCTAAAGTAAAAGGCATTTTAAAAGAACTATCAATTTATGAAGGCAGAAAATTGCCAGTTCTTTACTATCAGTTTTTCATCTAGATCTTTGTTCTTTTTCCCTTGGTAAGAAATTCCGGACCAACCCCCATACGTTTGCAAAACTGCACACAGGGAAAGCACTCGACATCCTCAGGCGGTTCTGACCGGCACTGGCCTTTGATGTCGGACCTTTCCCGCTGGGAATGTGACGACCAGAGCAACAGAGGCAGTGCTGGTGGAAAGGAAAACCCCCAGAGCACAGGAGTCTCTTACAGCTTTGCCATCTCCTTTGCACTTGGGTCAAGGCCTGATCTACCAGTTGTACCGGTTAGCATGATGGAAAAAAGCCCAACCTGCATGGGCAGGACTTTGCGTAGGCATAACTGTAGCCTGTAGTCAAAATAGGCTAGTATAAGCCAGTCTGGCACACCAAATGTACCCTGCACATAGAGGGATTGATTTCCTACATTTGCAAGTGTAAGAATTCCTACTGGGGTTGTGAGCACAGTTCACAGTGCTGGTAACCTCAACCAAAAAAGTCCTTTTGATGTAGGGAATTGGTTGGAATGAGCTGCCCAGGGAAGTGGTTGAGGCACCATCCCTGGAGATATTCAAAAGGCTAATTGACATGGTGCTCGGGAATATGGTTTAGTGTTGGTGTGTGTGTTTTTCTTGGTGTGTTGGAGGGTTTTTTTGTTGCTTTTTTCTTATGGTTGGACTAGACGATCTTAAAGTTCCCTTCCAATCTAGGCGATTCTGTGATTCTGTGTTCAATGAGGGAAGAGCCGCAAAAATTGATACATCGAGTATGCAGGAACTGTGCTTAGTTAATTAAAAACTTGATTTTTAATCATTGAACTTTTCGGATAACACAGAAAGTTAAGTAGAAACTATTGCATTGCGTTAGAGCGCTGAAGGCGCCTCTACTGCCTGAGTGTAGATGCAGCGCATAGAGATCATGTAAATTGTAGTACATACTTTTGTATTTTTAGCAAATTTTCCTGTTAAGAAGAGAATAGCTTATTTACATGATCTGGGAGATCCTGAAATAATTGAGGCCGCTATTCCGAAACACGTTCCTGAAGTACGGATACATGATTTTTTTTGTTAGGATGTGTCTGCATTAGAAAGTACTATTATGCTCGTGCGTAAAAGCCTGTTGCAAATGAAAACTTTCATGATATGCAGAGAAGCATGCTACCTACCCTTGGGACTATTCTGGCCACTTTTGCAGGTTCTGTGATTAGCCATTACATTCCTGAAGGCAACTGCAAAAAAACTGGGGGGGGCTCATCTTAAACTAGGGGAGATCCCAGTAGCCCATTTCACTTCATCTCGTAGCCTGGCCTGTTATCTCCATTTTTGTGTAGAAAATGAATCTTCTGGGGAAGTCACCCACTGCTGATGCCAGCAGCAACGAGAGGGCTGGAAGGTACCCCAGGGTCCCTGCAGAGACACTGGGAATATTCCATGGGTTGGGAGCAAAACTGGGGCTTGCGAGCAGGTAGCCCCCACCTCGCTTAGGCGCGGATTTGAGGGAGTTTCCATGAGGTGGTCATCAAGTCTCATCACTGCCCTCCATATTTGCAGTCTGGGACATGCATGCATGCTGGCTGTTGCTTGATCCTTCTTGTTTCTGAGAATAAAAATGAATGGAGAGGGACTTTTTACGAGGGCATGTAGTGATAGGACGAGAGGTAATGGCTTCAAACTGGAAAAGGATAGATTTAGATTGGGTATCAGGAAGAAATTTTTCACGGTGAGAGTGGTGAGGCTCTGGAACAAGTTGCCCAGAGAAGCTGTGGGTGCCCCTGGAAGTGTTGAAGGCCAGGCTGGATGGGGCTTTGAGCAACCTGCTCTAGTGGGAGGTGTCCCTGCTGGGGGAACCCTCCTACAGAGGGGTTAGAACTAGATGATCTGTAAGGTCCTTTCCAACATAAACTATTCTATTATTCTTTGTCCCCCCTAGAGAAAAAATAATATAATAATTTTAACAGAAAAGTAGTCATCTCTTTTTTTTTGGGGGGGGGGGGGGTTGGGGAGGGAGGGCTGTTAAAATATTGTTCTTCCGTATGAAATTGCAAAACAGTAGACCCACCCGGCGCAGGAAGGGCCCATCTACCACAATTGCGTGTCATTGCTGTTCACCCCGGGCTAGGAGAAAAATATAGTCCCATCTCCTTGCTGTTGCTATGGGAACTTTTTTTGAGTTCTCGCAACTCTTCTTTCGGGGCTGTTGGAACAATGAAATTGTTGAGCAAAGAGTATCAACCATTATCCAAAGCATTTTAATAAATACCAAGTTTTAAATAAAACTGCACCACCATCAGCTCTTGCCAGCTCTTGTCTAATTACTGTTGCAGCAAATAACGGTGTCTTTCCAAGAACTCCGCCGAAGCTCCCCACAGCTCTGTTGCTCATCCATTTGGGTCACCTACTGAGTTACATTCTGCCTTGCGGTAAAGCAAATTCCATATGTGTTTCTTCATGATGATGCAATTAATTTATTTACTCAAGCAATTCACTGAAACATTAGGATAGAAAGGCATATGGTATGGACTACTTGCACAAGTCAATTTGTTACTTTCAGTACTGGAAACGTTATATTTGATACCTCTCAATTGATTGGCTTTTGTCCCCAACTCTGATCTTTAATGCATTAACCTTAAGAAACTTGGACTTCAACCATGTGCATGTTTTCTATAATGGCACAATTGATTTCCTGGTGCAGTTATTCCTTCACCCTAATTCTTTGTCCTAGGTGGGCCACATTTTCAACAGCTACTGCAGCACGAAAATCGTGACATCCCTGTGGACAAAAGTAACTTATTTTCAAAATATGAATCAGTCACAGGTTTAAATCAGGTCATTTTTTTTGTTTTCACTCAAGGGGAGATTGAAATTTTTTATTATTTTTTTTTCAGGATCCACCCTGTATGACAAGTCTGTGATGATTTTATAGCTGTTTCTTCTTAAGTTTAGAATGAGTAATGTATGTCTATTTTTATGCAATATCACAAGCATGCCTAGTGACATCATCACAGTACTGACCTGTTGCACTAAAACAGAATAAATTTTCACTACTAGATTTAGGGAGCAGTAAAAAGGAAGGGAGTTTTTTGGGTTCAATTTTAAGCTGTCCTTAAGAATGCTTTCTTCACTTAGAAAATGGAGAAAAAAGGGCTAATTCATGATACAGATGGTAAAAGGAAACCATAAGAGAGAATATTGAATGTGAAATCATGCTGTTGCTAACCGCAGTTTCAGAGGTGCGGGTGTGAAAAAAGAATTCACATTACCAGAATCAAAATGTGTGTGATTCTTCTTAAAAAAATGAGTAAAAATGGAAAGCTCTGTATTAGTACCGTTTCTGTGAGTTTGAGCTTAAATGTAAAGCGTGTGGTTTTATGCCGGTGAGTGTTTGAGAAAACGCTGTTAGCCAGCTGCCGGGCTACAGTCCCCTGGGCTCGTGAGAAGGGCTGGTCTGAAGGTTAGAAAATTATATCCCTCGTCTGCAGTTTACATAGGTGTGCACACCATGCTATTCCTTGGCTTTCTGCCATCCTTAAATTCAGGCACAAAAGGGAAAACATGAGACTCTTCCCTCCCCTTGTTTCAGAGGAAAAAGAGTCCTCATCCTCACCACATCTGTCTGCTCTGGAGTGGGGAGCTGAATGCCGGCTTGCGTCCTGGTGGCATAATCCTGCTCAGAGGGAAATCAAAGCTGAAGTTCACGGGGAGATCACAGAATCATAGAATAGTGTGGGTTGGAAGGGACCTTTAAAGGTCATCTAGTCGCACCTCCATGCAATGAGCAGGGACATCTTCAAGTAGATCACGTTGCTCAGAACTCCATCCAGCGTGACCCATGTTTCCAGGGATGGGGCATCTACCACCTTTCTGGGAAACATGTTCCAGTGTTTCACCACACTCATTGTAAGAAATTTCTTCCATATACCTAGTCTAAATCTTCCCTCTTTTGGTTTAAAACCATTACCCCTTGTCATATCACAAGAGACATCTGCTAGAGATGAATGGACCAAGGGCTGCTGTTGTGTGGAAGGCAAGGCCAGATGGCATTCTGCTCCAGAGATCTCCCACGACCTGGGAAATAGTATGTCTATTGCCACAACTGCTCAAGGTGGCCAAGTTACTGCCCTACCACCCCGTGCAGGTGATGCATATTTCAGTCAAGTCCTTTTACAGTGTACAGTAACATAATCAAGAATTTCACCCAGTGCTCCTGCTTCTCATCATCTCTGGCACCCACCAATTGTTTTCCCATGCTGAGGGGTGTGCTGAATGGTAACTACGCACACTGGTAATTATACGTGAGGATAGGATGAGGTGAGCAGTCTGGTTGCACATGATTTGGAAGAGGAAGGCTTGGTGCAAAAGTCAAAATCCTAATAGTGCCACATTACCGCAAAAGAAAAAAAAAAAAAAAAAAAAAAGAACCACCTCTGGTGGTCCACCACATGGCCGAAGGGAGGAGAAGCAGAGACTGCCTGGCACCCTGAGGGGACGGGGTCAGGTCAGAACTAGCTCAGAGGGGCAGAGCAAAGAGAAAATGAAACTCAGTTCACAGTTTCAGCTCAGCTGCACACATTTTGATCTGTCAAAGATGAACAACTCTCTTCCGGCCCACAGGGTTTAGCTGAGACAAAATTCAACACGTCTGCTGGAGGGGCAGAGAGGGAGTGAACCATGAGGCCACTCTCTAAAAAAAAAAAAAAACCCACTCTTGTATCAATGCGATTGCTGCTGCAAGGTCACACAGCAGAGAAACGTTTTCCGTCCTGAATTTTTTATTCTAAAGATGATACGGATATTTTGCAGGATCAAGGAGCAGGAGAGGTAGGGGTAATTTCAGGGCGGTGTTTTCAGAAATGTGGCTTCAGCTAACCTCACCAGCAAAAGTCCCAACCACTGCAGCAGAAAGTAAATTAAACTAGTGCCAAGTGCTGTTGAAAATCCCACTTAGGCTGGCATTTAATTTCTATCAGTGTTGATAGCAGCTGCTTGCATATTTATTTTTTATTGCAAAATTGTTCTTTGGTGTCTCGGCATACTGCTTTTTTTTTAACTAGCAGTAATAGCTGCCTACCCCATCTAATCCTGTTCCTCGCCCTTCCCAACTTTCACAGCAATGGATTCTACTTATGCAAGCTCAGCGCATATTTCAGAGTTCATCTATATTTATTGTTACTAGATTTTTTTTCATCTCTGTTAAAACAAAATTTTGAAGTACATTCAAAATTCAATTGGAAAATGTGTTGGGGAGTGTAGGCACACTCTCAGAATGACATTTAAAAATGCAGTAACTTACAAAAATGTTTTTATAAATTCTGAGGAAATGAAAAAATATGTTTTTTCCATGAATTTCACACTAACCACATTGTGATCTCCTGTTGTTGAACACTTACCTAACAAACAGCCCTTCAGGCAATTATTTTTCATACTGTAACTGTTTCCAGCAGTAGTGGACAACAAATTTAAAAAGTTCGCATTTTTTCCAAGCTGGAGGACCTTCTTGCTGTAAGGCTTTGGAGTCCCAGAATAGCTCAAATTACTTGCTACTCTCTGACAGTACTTTTGAGTCAGCAAAACAGGAGGTGTCAAGGGATTCTTGAGGTATGCTCCAGGTATAATAAATGGGGAGAAACAAATTCTCATCTGTTCTGTGTATTAAGAGATCTCTGCTGGATTCAAGATGCGATGCTAAAACTGAAGGACATTTCAGGTATTCTCCAGATAAAAGAAGGATTATGGTTCAGAGAGCAAACTAATTCAAGGGCAGACAGATGTGTTCTAAAAGTAAAATACACAGAGGAAAATCTTCCCTCAACTACCAGACTATGCATTAGCTAGACTTAGGTTTGCAAAGAGCAGGTTTTTTTATGAAGATCTAAATGCACAAGCATCATCAAGCAAAGCAGCTTTTCCAGGTGAATCTGTACTCGGGGGTAACGTGGTACTGTAGATCTCATGGAAGGAGTTTAAATAGTAGTTTTGGCTCAGATTCACTCATATACTTATCTCAAAATTAACATGAAGTCTGTCTACCAGAGGCGAATAAAGCAGACTTACACTGGACTGAGATCATAATTTGGCTTGTGGTCTCCTGTTTAGAGTAACCTTGAGGTCTGCTTTGAATAAGAAGTACTGAGAAATTATTAAGGAGAGCAAAAACATGATCAGCAATTCCTAATAAAAATTACTGTGTTCTCAGGAAACAGAAAAGTTTACAATGTCCACAATCCTGGAGTTTAAATGATGAAGTTATATATCTGCATTTGAATAAGATTTTACAAAAAAAAAAATAGTACCCACACTGCTTGTGAGAAAATAATGGAAGACTGGCGAGGAGCAACCTGCAGCTGAGGTGTAGAAAAATACATGTATCACACTACCTTTTATTTAGCCTTTTGTTTGGGACATCTGTGTTTTGATAACATAATCTGTGATAGAGGCACCCTGTCAAACATGCTTGAGATTCCTGCCCTGCTGTGGGAGAGATCAAAGCACAGTGGTAAACTACGCCTGTGCCAACCCTTGAATACAGGTGAAAACAGGAGTTTGGGTGATCCTCTGGCCTGGACTGAGCTCCATGGTGCCTGCATCCCTGCTTGTGTGCCTCTGCCTGGGTGCTGCTTGGGCATCCCCCAGCTGGCAACGTAATGAAAGTAAGTTTTCTCTTTGCATTTCATCTGTGGTTTTGTGCTTGTTCCTACCTTTAAATCCAGATGTTTGTTTCAGATCTTGTATCTAGTTATTTGTGAGTTACTCTAGCTGAGAAGTTAAATTTGTTTCCGCTAGCAATGTGTAGCATTCAGCACAGGAGTGATAGGAGTGGGAGACGCATCCTCACATTGGTGGGACTATATATTTGTCATCATTATATATTTTAGTTCAGATTTACTATCAAGATATTGTCCACTCAAGTCAGAAAACTCTGCACCCCAGTTTAGGCCAATGGAATCCCACTTCTAGTGTCAGCTGTGGCTTGATTGTGAGGACCAAGTCAGTCTGTAAAACGACACCTCAGCTGCACCTACTGTGCATCTGCAGTCACCGGTCATGCCATCTGGAGAACCTGTTGGAGCATGCACAGCTGATTTTAAACACAGAAGAGTCTCTCCCAGTATCCACAGCTGGATGGGATGCAGCTGGAGGATACCTGAGGAGTTGGGATGTTTTTACGAGTTCCATAGTCCAATTATAGCCTAAATGATTTAGATTATTAGGATGAAAATTTTCACTGTGAGGGTGGTGAGACACTTGAACAGATTGCCCAGAGAAGCTGTGGGTGCCCCATCCCTGGAAATGTTCAAGGCCAGGCTGGATGGGGCTTCTTTGAGCAACCTGGTCTAGCAAGAGGTATCCTTGCCCATGGCAGGGGGGTTGGAACTTGATGATCTTTAAGGTCCCTTCCAACCCAAACCATTCTATGATTCTATGTTTCTATGATTCTATGAATGTCTCAACATGGGAGGGTTTCCTGTCAAGGCCTTGGTATTCTTGGTCCTTCTCCTATATGTTACCTTACTTGAAGTAATAAGGCCAGGAAAAACCTGCAGAGTGACATAGGTGAGGCAATGAAGAACTGCGTGTCACTAGAAGCGCTCATTCTCTCAGTCTCACCTTTGGTGGCCCTCTTGTTTCCTGTTTCCTTCCTTGCAAGAAGGAGGGAGTTGTTTTCTGTCATTGTCTCTGTTTTCTGGCATGAACATCCAGCACAGACGTGTCTGCCCCTCCCCTCCATGTTGTAAATCTTCCTGAGGTTCTCCAGCCGAAGTGTGGAATTGAGGGTTCCTAGCAAAGGGATAGAGAAGTACAAATGAAGGCATTAAATTCACTCATCTAATTTAGCCCCAAGTGATAATTTTAAATGTGCTTATTCAAGGGATGTCACTTGAAGACCTAGTAAGTTAAAAATCTGCTTGTTTCTTCAAAAACATCTGTATTTGCAGCAGTTTTCTCCAAACAGCTCAGATCAGTCAGATTGTCTTCACTCCATCTCAACAAAACACTGCAGGTTGATTGCAGCGTTTCTTTAGGAAAGGAAGGGCAGTCATACCCCAAAATATCTACCTTAATTACAAGGTTTCTGAGCTGCAACACTGTGGCTTATAGTTCAATAGTTGCATAAACTCCCCAGTGAGAAATCTGAACAATATTTAATTAGCCTGGTCCTGCTGTGTGATACTCCAAACACCCTGTTTACCCAATTAAGACAAAGGTTGCATGACCTTACGGTTTGTGTCTTTATGTACTACGCCTTGCAGCTGTAAACTGCAAATGTAAAACATCTCTTTTTGTACCTCTTAATTGTGCTATGTCTAAAGAACACAAAGCAGTTACAAGATAAGAGAGTAAGCAATCCTTTTCAAAACACCTGGTTAAAACATCTGCATAATGCGAAGAAAGCTCAACTAGCAATAGGATTCAGGTCCATGGCATGTTCTATCACAATAAAATAGGACAACAGGCATTTCGGATGAGAGTTTAGATCTAATAATATGCCCAGAAGTGGATGTTCAAAATAAATGCACTCTTTATCACAATGAACACAAGAACTTGAAACATACCTGAGATGCATATTATACTAGGAGACAGAAAGGAAGGAAAGAAATGCTTAGTGTTCATGTAACTCTTCTCTGCTTGTTCCAATAAAATGTTTCTGTCCTGAACTGAATAAGAACAGAGAGAATATTTAAATAACATGATGCAGCTTTTGCAAAAGCTTTCATTTTATTATTGGTGAAATTATTGTCTCATCCACAAGATAGTCTTGAAAATGTCCCTTTCACCCTGGAGATCTTCCCATCCAGAACAGAGAGCGTGGAATGTTGCAAACTGCAGACCTGCTCTTCTCACTCCAGTAGAGTCTACTCCAGTTTACTTTCTGTATGCCAAGGGAGGGTTTTGGCTTCAGCCTCCATTTTAATACTGTTTTTCCAACTGAGCTCCTCATAGTCTCAAACAAAACCCCAATTAGTATCTCTAATAGCTAAAGGATGAGATCTTAAGGCTTTTTTCAGTGTTTATCTATACGAGTCTTGATTTTTGTACACTGCTCTGAGAAGAAGTTGAAACTGGGAAACTGGGGGGGGGACGGAACAGACAAATTTGGGCCCATTTGATTTTTCCAATGAAAAAACAAACTTTAAAAAAATCACCAAAATTTTAAATTTCACTTTACATCAAGAGCCTATTTCCAAGCAATTCCAATAGTAACATACACACCAAAAAAGCAATAGCACAAGCCTTTCTTCAGATCACACAGAATGATGCTGCATCAACATTTACGTAGAAATCTCGAAGGAAAATCCTTGGCCTTTCAATAAAATCCAGGAGATGTTATCCCTGCATATTTGAAAGGGAAATATGTAGGAAGTTTTAAAAATAATGTTACGACTAAAGAGTTTTTCAAAACCTGTATGCTTTATTTTTTTACCCCAGAAAATATCAATGATACTAATGTTTACTTTCCAAGAGTTTTCTTAGTGTAGATGTGCGTCGTTAGTTGTGTTTCATCTTAGAAGTCACTCTTTTCCAGTGAGGGGGAACAGATAGGTTGTATGTGTGGGGGGGGGTGGGGGGTGGG
>JAOTQQ010000001.1:131034822-131084136 GCA_026546715.1 Gallinago undulata | reverse complement strand
TAGGTTGTATGTGTGGGGGGGTGTGGGGGGTGGGGTGTGAACATAGAGTCATGTGCTGCCCAGTCACACAAGTTGAAGTCACTTGTAGTAGGTGGCAAGGCAGCTAAAAGTTAGGTGTTGCCATGGCCATAAGCGACACACATGTATTGCTCTAGTCCTTCCTGCGTTACGCAAGTTTTTTTGATCACACCAATACCTCTCTTTAGAATTGCTCTAATACGAAGCCAGAAGTGGCCTGGTAGCATTGAGAAGGTTGGGAGAGACAGCTGAGGCGGGGAGGGGGCTCATTGTCACCAGCATTTGTAGTCTGCAAAAATTGTTTGGCTGATATTTACATTTTTATGAGAGACACTTAAAACTGTCCCCGCTAGGTGGGTGTAACACTAGTGATGTGTATAAGGATTGATGACTAACACTAGGAGGATGCAGTAATACCTAATTTTCAGCAAGTCTCTGAAGTGAAGAAGAGCTAACCAGATTATAAAATCTTATCCCTTCTAAGAATCCAAATGTAAGTACTTTTTAAAGATTTCATTATACCTTGCTTTCTGTACTTGCATATCTAGCACTTGTCTAATATATAACAACAAAAATGTCTTTGAAAGATGATTGAAAGATAGCCATTAATGTTAGAGGTAGAGTGATCAACAGATCTTACATAGTAGGAGGCAAACCAAAATCACACTGGCAATAACTTTTACAACCTCAAGCAAAAACCTATACAAAAACTTGTAATACCGATATCCACCACTTGGCTGATTGGAGCTAAATTTGAGCAGTGCTGTTAAGGAACTGGTTTCCCTTTCGGATATCTATTTAGGTAAAGCTGGCAGTTAACTCAAGGGTCAGCTGCTGTCTAAATCGCCTTGACCCATATGGCTGTGTCCATACTGATAACTAACTCTGCCAGGGAAAGTTAACAGGCACTGAAACTCAAATCTTCTTTTCTCTTACAGAGTCAGAATGGTCTTTGGCTTGTTTTGGGTCTGGATCCACCATGGCCATCCCAAACATTGCCTTAGCTTAGTTCAGGACTTTGCATAAAGCAGAGACCGTCTCCACATCACAGCCTTGGTGTGTACATCCTCCTTGGAGGCTAGAAGAGCTTAATAGTATAGATTTGGGTATGGCCACAGGGTCAAAGGATGATTCGGGGAACATTTAACTTACTTTTGTAGGTATATGGGAGGGAAATTCCAATGGAAATATCCCATCGGTTCCTGCTTTGAGGCATGCATAAATTTGCACCCAGTTCCTGGCTGTGTTCAGAAACTGGTGGGTTGATCTGGTAAAGAGAAGCACCCCTCAACCCTAGATCAAATATCTTCCCAGGAAGGGAAGAGACTTGAGTCTTCATGCCCCTTAATGCACATAGCTCATTCCAAAGGTTCTGCCACCTCAAAGAACCAGTTGTTGAAGAGACATTGGGCCTCAGACTAGCTGGCTTCTTATAACAGCACAAAGCACAGAAGTGAAAAATAAGACCTGAAGATATGTTTTCAATTGGGCTTCACTTCCAAACTCAAAATTGGTATTAAAACCTTTTGATACTCAAAAATAATTTTTGCTCTGTTATTCTCTTGGTATGCATAATCAAAGCAAAGGAAAGACGTCTTTCATACAGCTCAGAGGATCCATGCACACAGAGAATTTCTTCTCTTTAAAAAGAAAAAGTGGTCTTTTGCCTGCATTTTTGGCTTCTGAGGCCACATTTTGTTACAAAAATAAATTGCCTTCCTTTCAATAATGATGAGTGCTCTTGAGTCCTACTGCAGTCATGTTCCCACATATTAAAAATGCTAGGCTGGAAGAATTTCTAAGCACTGTTTAGTAGACAAAAGCCTAAAGGTTTTGTTTACAGACTCTTTCACAGAAGAATAATCAAACTCTGTAGAGAGCTGCGACTCCACTTACTTGCTAGCCTTATTTTGACAGCCTTTGCTAGTCTGCCCTACTTTGAAAAGGGTGGGTTGATGTGGAAGCCAAAAAAGTGAAATCATATTTACTGTCAAAAAATACGTGTGTTTTAAGCTTTCATCTGCCACCAGCATGTAATCAAAGATGGCAGTGGTAGCAGCCCTTGTAGTTAACCTAGTGCATGTTCATTAAACGGCAGGGGGTACCCAGAGTGTTTATTTCAGTAAAAACAATTAAGCACACATATATATATTTTTTCAGTGTTAATGATTCCCTGTTGACAGGGCTGAAAAGGGAGTGCTTCTTGAGTTTCCAAGAGTGATTATTAAAGAGAAAAGACTGTCAGTCTTCTAATTTGGGTGAATGCCAAGCAGACCAAAGGTGACAAAATAGGGGGAAAGAGAAAAGAAAGAATATTCACAGCTCATTATCAACACGCTCTGTCTTTTTTATTTTTTTGCATTGTCACTTCACAGCTTTCCCTTCATTATCAAACCACCGGCCATAATGTTGTGCGTTTTCCATTACACCATGGTGGTGTTCCACGTATGTCTGAGAAGATTTCTGTTTCCTAATTTCTTTCTTGGAATCATTCATCATTTTCTTTATAAAATATTACCTCTCGTACTGCTGTTTCTCAAGCTTGTCCCCCATCTGTGGAGGATTTTACTTGCACTCCAGCTAGCTGTTTCTGAAAAAAAAAGAAAAAAAAAAAAAAGGGAGAATTTTCAGGCTCACCAAGGCTGTAGAGAAAAAAAAAAAAAACCTGTCATGGTGCCAGCACACCATATTCTCTGGAAACTGTGGTTGTTAGGATCCAGACTAGGAACTGGGTGCACAAAAGATGAGAAGAGTGAGCCCACGCTCTTCGTGTTGTTTTATAAAGGAAAAATACGTGAATGAATAAATTGATGGCCCTGCAAAGGTGTGGTGCACTTACAGGTTGGCTCATCCTGTTATTCAGAGTTAGTAAAGGTTCATACGCCGAGTCTTTCATATTGCTGCAGACTAAGTTCTGCTGGCTCATCACGATTGTTATCTCTACTGGAAAGCAAGCAAACCTCTCATCTGTATGAGATTTGATGTGACATTCTGCGTTTTAGCCAATTCCAGCTGGCTGCTCCAAAAAGGCAGGCAATGTTTCATAGGTACCACAGCTATTTCTCTTTCTTCCATCCCCTGAAGCAGTAGTTGTGGGGCTGTACTTTAAGCTGTGAGGTAAGGAACTGTAAAATAATATTCTATTATATAGAGATTTTTTTTACCCCGTCTTTTGCCAGCTTTGTAGTAATCCAACTGCAGTAGATGATGTGACTAAATGACTCCTTTTCTCTCTGTCTCTCTCTCTCATGTCTTCTGACAGTCTCCCCTCTTTGATACATTCCTGACTGCATTGTATCTATTTCTCTGGACTTCATAATCTGTTTTAGAGCCAAAATTACAAACCCCAGCCATACAAACACTGTTCCTCTCTGTCTTGTTCATTACTACCTTAAAAACAAGTTAAAGAAAGTTTGCATATTATTATTTCAGGCAGAAATGGGAAGGTGATGCACAGTAAAATTCTTCTGCTAGCATAAATTTCAACTGCAATCTGTTTGTTTTAGTAGAATGATGGGTGAGGATCAGCTTCCTCGTAGATCACATTCATTCAGCCTTTCGAGCAGATGTGTGAGACATATATCTTGCATGATCACCCTATCATGGAGTGACTATACTGTAATTTTTAGCAGAAACCAAAATAGACTCAGGAATATACTCTCCATTGACACCAGTCAAAGGGAAAGGTTTGTGTAAATTTGAAGACAAATGAACATAAGCAGCTGTTGTGTGAAGGGACAATATCAAAACAGATTGTTTCTATAGGTTGGTTACATGCAGTCATCAGGTAAAAACTAGAAGATGCAGGATTTGAAATGAGTTACTGCCTTTTTCAGTGGTGGATGAAAACTTCTGACTGGTATTGTAACATTTATTGTCTGTAATTGTAAAGAGATGGTTTGTTTAATTTGCACAGCATAATGTGTATTTTATGGTGTAAAATGTTATAACTTCTACATTAAGTTGCTTTCTTAGTTCATGGAAACGATTCCATTCTTGCCGTTACCACAGATTTTCTCTGTTGGTGGTAGTGGGGGCGAATTAGCTCAAGGGTCTTGGTCATAGCACTGGGTGTGGGGTCACGTGGAAGCAGGGACTGCCCTGATCCTCCGAAGCACACGGTTCTGTAAAACGATTCTAGCTGGGAATTCTGCTGTTACCAAGAGCTCAAAAGGTTCAGTTTGACCTTTTTTTGGGACCAAGCGTGACGTGCTCAGGTATTACGCAGCCGTTCTTCACCGAGGATCGTCAGAGCAATAAGTAATCCTGCCTCGCTCGTCTTCCTGAAGAGCAGGTAGGTCCCCTGCAAGGTTGCTGTAGCGATGGGTTGGAGCAGCGCAAAAATGGGGGGCGTCTGGGGACGCTTCTTCCTCCCCGTTTCCTGGCATTCCCCTCACCTCCTCCTCAGCCCAAGCGACGCCGCCATGTGATTTTGTTTTGCTGAAAGGAAATCCGTCAAACCGACCCCACCTTCAGATAATAATTTCCTCAAGGCTAGTCATCACCTCGAGGCTGACACCCCAGAGGCACTGGGAAGCATCAGCCTGCTGGTGAAAACAGCCTCATTGCGTGCCAGTCCCCAGCTGGGCTGCGACTGAGCCATAAAAAGGTGAGGGTCGTTCTGCAAACTGGCTGAGAAAAGAACCCTCTGCTGCCTGGAACCACGCTAATCAGGTTTTTAGTGTCCTCATACGGTTATAATTCATTCCCATCTTTTCAGGCTGGAAATTGGAATCTGGGTTTTTACAGCGTATCGACTCTCTGAACGCTCACACTACGGAATAAAGCTCCCCGCACGAACACTTTGGGCCAAATCCCACTGCCACGCTGATGTAAATTTATAGTAAATCTCTGTTATGTCAGTAGTGACTTCAGAGTTTAGCAGCTTTATTATAGCTTCTAGATTCTGTCATGATATTTCGATTTTTTAAAAGAAATATTCTGATCTGACAAGGTTAGAAATATATGGTAAAAATAGCTTATAAGTGACTGAAATAAATTTTTTTCAAAGTTTTATTAAACTTTGAAATATAATATACTGAATACAATAGAAACTACTCCCATTATATAAAAAAAAAAAAACAAAAAAAAACTAAAAAAACGACAAAACCCCCCCAGCAAATTAACAGAGCTGACCCTCACTTTCCCTTTTCATTTTTAATTTAATGTTCTTCATGCAGTGCAAAACCCTAATAGTACTTAATCCGAAGTGTTTCCTTGTGAAACAGTAGTTACATCTATATTTAACAGGGTCCATCTCTTTGTATTTTATCTGATGCACTGCCTTTTTAATGTAGTTTACAAATGCACTAACTAAATTTAGTGAGTAATGCAATAGTCAAAAATCATTATTAAGAAAGAATGGCCTTTAGCGAAAGCCAGAATTCTTTGCACTGGTAAAACAAGATATATTAAATGCTGTAAATGAGGGCAGGCTTACTACTTATTATTATTATTATTATTATTATTATTATTATTATTATTATTTACTTAAGGCTGTGAAAAAATTCCATACACCCTGAAGACAATGGGAGATTTGCTCTTCTCTTTGATAATGCTAATATTGGATATTTGAATTCCGATTTAGGATATGGGGTGTTAGTCATATATCATGATTCAGCCTGTTGCTTAATGAATGAAATTTTGTCTTCTGTGCCTTACATTTTCCTGAGCTGCTCTGCCCTGCTATCTAGGGCAGGTTCAGGTGAGACAGCTTTGGGCCATCTGCATTATGGCAACATCTGGGGTCACACCAAAGAGAACAATCTTAGGTTGGATACTTTCAGCACACTCTGTTTAGAATCATAGAATAGAATCATAGAATAGTTTGGGTTGGAAGTGACCTATAAAGGTCATCCAGTCACACTTCCCCTGCAATGATCAGGGACATCTTCAACTCAATGAGGTTGCTCAGAGCCCCATCCAACCTGACCTTGAATGTTTCCAGAATGGGGCATCTACCACCTCTCTGGGCAACCTGTGTCAGCGTTTCACCACCCTCATCATAAAAAATTTCTTCCATATACCTGGTCTAAATCTTCCCTCTTTCAGTTTAAAACCATTACCCCTCTTCCTATCACAACAGGCCCTGCTAAAATATTTGTCCCCATCATTCTTATAAGCCCCCTTTAAGTACTGAAAGGCCGCAAGCCTTCGAAGTCTTTTGAGATGTTCTTCTTACACACAAAGCTATGGTTTAGGAGGTTTCTAAGGTGCGGGTCTCTATGCCCTGAAAGAATATAAGCATATTTCAGCTTTTCATATGTCCTTCCCTAGGCACCCGCTGTAGGCTGCTGTGGCTAGACACAGTGAAGTTTCCATCTGACCCCATCTGCCCATTCCCATCTTCTCTCGCACCCTCTGCTTTTAAGCAGGAGGCAGTACTTGGCAGTCTGCCTTCGAGCGAACCCTGCAATGCCTCTGCAGGGAGATGGTGCCATTCTGGGGTGTTCATTCCTTGTGCTCGTGAGGGATGGGTTGTTCACCTCACCCAATGGGCTTGGGCTGCAATTATAATGCCCATCCATGTCTTTGTAGGGAAGCACTCTTTATTTAGTCCAATATTTCCTTCGGACTTGTTCACAAGTTGTCAGACCAAGTGCAGTCCAAAACGGTAGTAAAGGGAGTCTCTGTTACCAAGAAATGGAGAAGATTTTGAATTTTCAGGTTTTCACATCCTCCTCAGAGAGTCACAATTGAGGGAGAGGCATTTGCAGTGGCATAACCACATTAACTAAATTATTATTGTGGTAACAAACTTTCAGAATGATAGTTTACACTGACCATTTGTGTGTGTTTTTAGTATTCTAGCTCTATTTTTTATGGAAAGTCTTGTTTTCTCACATTACACAGCCCCTGCAATTAGGACTGATTTTAAGATAATTTCTTAGCTACCATCTTGGCCATTAGTTATTGGCCATTGGTTATTAGAAAGAGAGCTATCTCTAGGTACTGCTCTTCTGGTCTAAGACACAACTTTGCACCAGTCCTTAAAGCACCTAGGTTGCTCTGGTTTTTTGATGTTTTGATTTACTAAGTCTCACACTTTCCTAAGGATTTCTTCCCCCCTTGCCTTGTTTGGACCTTTATTCTTTTATATTGTGTCAATCATAGCACAGTGCCAAAACCTGACCTGAAGATTAAACAGAGAAACTTCAAAACATGTTGAGTCTGACTGTGGAGCCTCTCCTACACAGGGCTATGCTGCAGCAAGGAAATTCTTCAAAGTGTGTTCTGTTTTCACTCTCCTCTAGTGCTGAGTGCTAAACATTTCTTTTTTTCTTTTTTTTTTTTTTCTTCTTTTCCCTGTGCTGTATCATTAGTGCCGACTCTGTTTGATCCATGAGGAGAGCAAATTTCCTGCTTCTGCCTACAATGCACTTGAGAACCTTTTTAGTAGAGCCAGTACAAATGCTCTTGCTCTAAGGAAAAAAAGAAAAAAAAAAATAAAAAGAGTAAGAATGTGATTTGTTTTTACATAGTACTTTCATATACAAAATGCAGCAAGCCAAAGTATTAGACGTACCACAAGATACCACAACGATATCACACTCTGTTTTGCTAGAGGTCACAGCCCAGAGTTGAGAGCTGTGCAGAACCAAATGCTAAAATTCTGCTGCTGCTCTGTGTCTTGAAAGCTGGTCCCTCTGAAATCAGGCCATCTATGACGATGATGTAAAGGATAGTTTGTTTTTTTTTCTCTGTTGAGAAGTATTGTTGATGTCACAGAAAGAAGAGGGGACATTGGCATTGCAGATGTGCTCTTTGATTTCAGGATGTGATTCTTTTCATTCTTCAGCTTTTTGGAGGCTCTTATGAAGCGCATCCACAACACTGAAATGTTCAAAGATTGTAGCTGACTTCTATTGCACAGCAGTTCCTCAGCATGGTTCCATGGTTCCTGGGTGTTTGCAGAGAGTAAAAGTCATTTTCCAGTTTGAACAGCTATATTGTGGATGCAAGGCGAGGTCTACCTCTTTTCACTTTAGGTGTCTACATCTGAGCTAGACACCATAACCTTCCTTTAAAGTCAATGATAAAATAGAGGCACTTCTAGGCAGTGATGTTGATATCTACCCTAGGGTGAAGTGAGTCACACTCTTGAAATGATAATCTTTCTCACTAACCATAAAGGAAATCCGTACAGCAGCTCAGTCATAAATAACTGCATCTGGTTGAATAAATCTCACCCACAGCGTCCTGTTTCTATACTGCCTAATGTTCACACAGAAACAATTTATAGTTGAGCAAAAGCTTTTTGTTCTTCAGGACTTGTGACATCAGGAAGCAAGGAGTGTAAGCCCAAGCAGAGAGACGTGCTTCTGTGGCTTTTCTGCTCTTCACACCCAAACCTAGACTGAGCCATCTTCTATCTATATAGCACTGCACTGGGTAGCAGCAGTGTGCCTTTTATTGCAGAACATGCACAGAAGTAATGCATCATTTCACATGTTCAGATTTCATTTTCAGTTGTTAAAATTTTTGCCAAAAACATTATTTGAACTTTATTTCAGTTGAATTTCCTTGGAAAGTTTCATCCAGCGTAACTTCTCCTTTCCCAAGAATGAAATATGAAGCAATGTCTTTATTTGTTCCGTATTAGATACGTTCCTGTCTTGATTTCTTTGAAATCCTTTGCACTTCTATGCTGTGGGGAAGTGACTTAAAAATATGTCCTGGAGATGGGCCTGGGATGTCTCTGATTTTTCAACAAAGATGTTAATCCAGCTTCCCTACGTGAAAACTCACAGACCTTCACTGTAGAATATGCATGTACAGAGGAGTGGAGCATAAGTGCCTTCCCAGCAACTCATTTTTCGTAGCTGTCAACAGCTACTACCACTACAGTGATGCTTAATGTCAAAACTAAGAGTAAGAGTTGTCTCCTTGTGCTTATCATACCTCTGTGCTTCCGGCAACTAAATCGGTGGAGGGAGGTGGTAACTCAATTAAATGCAAAGGGTGAGAAACACAGATAGTTAAGAACAAAGAAAAAGAAAGATGTGGGGCAAAAAGAAAAAAATTCTCTGAGGAGGCACCAGGAACAGAAATTGGCAGATAGCAAGTGGAGATTTAACAGACGGATAGGTAGCTGGATACACAAAATAGGTCAAAATGAGCAAAATAAGAGAAAAATGAAGGATTGGTATATGTAGCAGGAGGCAAAAAAAGAAAGTAGGGGAACAGGGGCTAAGGAGAAGAGAGAGAAGCATCTCAGATTTCTAGAGCCACAGAACCTAAGCATGTCTCTGGTCACCAAGCATAAGCAGAACACTCACATTTTTCTAAGGGATGATTCACATCCATAATAAGACCACATCAATAAATACCATTTATTTAAACTGGGTTATCTGAGGGTAGCATTCCAATATCAAATTATTTCTGAATATGCACTTCACATATAAATCTATTCCCTCAAATTTCCTTTTCTCTGTGTGTTATTTGATACAGCAGAATGCAGCGACCAAAACCCTAGTCAGAGCACACAGAACAAAAGCAAATGGGTGTTGTCTGTGCACTTAAAATCAGAAGTGAGACCAATGCCCAAACGTTAGATGGAAAAGAGGCGCAGAAACATGCAGGTGGAAACTGAGATTACACTAAAAATGCAAATTTATTAAGAATAAATAGAAGGGGTATATTAGTTGTCTTTCATTCTTTTTGTAAAGTTCCAGAGCAGCCCTTCACAAATCTCCCTTGAATATTTCACTCAAGTGAAAGCACATTCAACTTTACTTCACCCGGCTATGATGTCTTTGAAAAGTGTCTCAATCTTTCCATCCTAAGAGTACACTACCAACAGAGTCAAACTCTTAATAATATGTTGCATGACTCCAGACAAAGCATATATCTTTGATCCAAAAAATGTATAATGGCACTGATTGAGCTCTTTACTTAGAAATAGAAAATAGCATTTGCTTTCTTCTTGTGCAGTTTAATATTAGCCTGAATGTTTTTGTGTTTTAATACAGCTTCTTTCTTCTATTTACTGGAATAAAATCTGAAAAAAAAGGACAACTTGCACTTTTCCCTTTTTCCAGCATTCAAAGAAAACCACTACATAGCTCTCCTCCTACCCAGATGAAAGTTTAGCCACCTACTTTAGCATTTCCTTCTCCCACCATAAAAGACGTCCCCTCTTGCCTTCTTCCTTTATACACCTTGCAGCTGAGTTGTAAATGAGCTCCAGATGCATGAGCTCGGTAACCTGACCTGAAGGCTTCCTGGGAAAAATAGATTGCATTTCCTAACTGAGCATCACAGTAGCCATTGTCTGGAGAGCTTCCTACTACTAGAACAACTGCTGCAGAACTGCTCTGTTTTTACAGAAATCTGTTTGTAGTAAAACAGTGTATCTGTGGCTTGGACACCACTTTCAAGAGTCCAGCCTGCAGACACTCCTAAGGGGCTGGAACCATGCAAGGTATATCATGCAGAAGAGCAGAAGACATGACAGATCTTGGCAAGGTCTAGAGAAACTGCAGTCTGGATCCAGATTGATTTTTCCTAATTAAAGAGTAGCCACACAATTGCATGGCCTAACGAATAGGGCCAATGCTGGGCAGTCCAGTATAGTATCAGAATAGCGTTTGGAAATTTGTTGCTGGAGAGATGCCAGGAGTATAATTTAGTAGGTCCTTCTTCCACTTAAGTTACTATCAATCTTTAGTTCAGTTCTTCTGTGGGATGACAGGCAGGGACTCTTGTGTCCAGATTCTGGAATTGAGAATATTTTACCTTTAAATTAGTTCCTTTCCTCTTGAAAGTGCCTAGTGTGGAAGTGACCTTTTCATCCTGTAAGCTAATGGCAGAACTCACTGTGGCGTGAGAGCCTTTGGTGTGCTTCTTCTTGGTGCTGAGACATGGGGTGCCTGAGGATACTCATGAGTGGGGCTGAGACAGTGGCTGTTTGAATTGGGGTTTGGGGTGGCACCAGTGTTGAGGGCTGTTCTGGCCACCTGCAAACCCCTGGAAACCCTTGGACCCGCAGTGTCATCCCATGGAGTTGCCCAGGAAGAGGTCGATACCCTGGTGTTTGCAAGGGAGACATCCACTAAGAGGGAGTTGGGAAGGAGAGTCAAAGGGGGGGAAAAAGGTCTTTATTTCAAAAATTTCAGTATTGGTTTTCCTCTGTTCCATCTTCCTCCTCAATTGTTCAAGCTCTCTACTTTTTAAGGGGAATTTATTGCACAAATGTATAGTTTAGTAATGATCCTTCTCAGGTTGCCAAGGCGGAGGAGATAAAAACCAGAAGTTGTCCATGTTATTCATGGAATAAATCTCAACTAAAATTTCACATCCATCACCAGTATTTGTAAATTAAGTAAATTTATGTTCAGTAGTAAAAATGGAAGCATGTCTACTTTGGTCTGAATGTGCTCACCTTCAGGAATAAAATATTTTTCAGGTAAAGGAATAGTACACAAATCAACTGAATTTTTGAGCAAAGTTTAAAGGGGCTGAGGAGGTGGATGTGGGAAGCCTTCAGCCTATTAACCAACCCTCTGTCCTTCAGTGAACTTAGAGGTGACCTTTATTTCAGCAGATGAGCTGAGAAAACCAAAGTATAGCCAGATATGTGTACGTTTCCACTTTAAACTCTTGAAGCTTGCAGCTTCCTCTGCTTCCCTTGAAAGTTTTTCCTATATCTTAATAATAACAAAGGTGACAAAAGCTCTGCTTAATATCACCTTTGGCTGATATATATTAAGGGGAATGTATTCAGTCCCAGTTCACCTCTGGTCTACTGCAAGTCTTTATTTATTACCACTGTGTTTCCAAGCTAATAAGTCTTATAAACTGAATTTTATTTTTTTAAATAACCTATGAATCTTAAGATTCAATTGGAAGCTTTTGAAGCTTTACAGCATATAACTGGAGCTGATCTCATATTCTTTATTCTTCAACCTATAGGTCAAGCAATTATTACTTTCTTTCTCTTACTCTAATTTTGTGCCTGTCTATTTTAGCCTGCCTGTTGGTGGATTGAGCTTATCTATAGTTCCATGTAATGCATTTGTAGTCCAAAGAGTAAAACATTTTTAAATTAAAATGCATGATTTTTAAGAAAACTATTATTACAGATACAATATAAATACTTTCCAACTAAATATAATACAGCTCTAGTCCAATCTGATGCTGGTTTCCATTCTGACTAGACCTAAAATTAAAGACACTGGCTTCTGTTGGCTTTAAAACAAAGATCCAAAAATTAAATAGATTTTCTCTATAAACAGGTTCCAATTTTTTTTTCAAGATCAGCATAAATCATTATCTTTTCATGGTTAAATAATGTCAGGGTTGTAAATGTGGTCAATTGCATGAAATAGATTTCCGCACTAAAGCTGAATGGACATTTAGCAGGGGAAGGACTGGATTAACAGAGGTGAATTATGTTTATTATTTTGTAATCTACTTTTGTTGCCTGACTTTTTGGACAGCAGATGGATTAGAAAGTGGTGAGAAGTATCTGGTGAAAGTTGTGTCACCTGCTCTTTTGTGTTATGGCTCTCTCCTTTTACTCAGAAGGTGTTTGTGGTGCTGGGCAGACACCTGGTGTGCTGGGGACTGAAGTGGGAGTAGGTGTCTCTGTCTCTTTGTGTCATGTGCCTCACAGGTCTGGCTCCCAATGTGTGCCAAAATCTTCAATTTGCCCCTTCCATCCTTCTTTTGTGCATGTGTGTGCACACGCATCTGTCTTTACGTATACATATGCATATAGGTATATATAAAGCATACACATGCACACTGAATTTGTGTAGGCCTTGGAAAGCATTATAAATTGCAAGAGTAGAATACAGAGGATGAAATGCTCATCCCTGAGATGTTTGGTGACCAGTATCTGTTAGAAAAGCACCCTCACATTGGGGGAGCCTCTGCTATGCATAGTAGAGAGGAAAGATTAGCAAAAACAAATGGGCTACTGGTGACAGGAAAAGCAAGATGATATAATCACTAAGAAGGAATAGAAGGCAGCACGGTATTACTTTTTGGCTTGTTCTCATTTACACTAGAGATTTAAATTTAAATTTACAGTATACTTAGTGCCTGAAGGTATGCTGGGTACTCAGTTGATACTTTCCAGGAAGACTATATAAAATATATATAGACATTGCATAACCAATAGGATTTGCACTGAAGAGATGGTGAAATAAAAATAATAACAGCATGACCATGAGCTTCTTGCAACCATGGCTCAAGCTTTTTTGCTTGAGGCAAAATCCTTTTGGAGACAGTGCATGAAATAAGGATATTGAAGAGACAAATGCATGTAAAAGAGGAAGCCAAGTAGAAGTAAGGGATGAACAAGGTGCTGGGGCACAGAAAATCAAAATGGTGATAATGGGAAGGCAGGCAACTGGAATTACATGAAAACATATTCAACAAATTGTGGTGAAATCCCAACTGACAAAGAGAAAAAATTGTAACCAACCTAGCCACAAGCAAAAGAGTGGTGCTGGGATGGATGATGTGGCAGAGGAGCTTTTCCATAGTGGGGCTATGTCTTTCCCCACATGAATTACGACACTGAATTAAAGGACTGCCTGACTCTAGCTGGACAGGTTGACTAAGCCAATTTATGGAGCTTTATTTATTTTTAAGACAAAGGAGAAAATGATGAGTGTGGAGTATGAGGCATGTCATAGAGAAGTAAACAAAAGGCAGGAAAGAAGAAGTTGGCTAAAATTAGGAGATAAGTGGGAAGTAATTTTAAGTGGTGAAACAGTCAGCGTATGATCAAAAGGGAAGTATATTGGAGAAAGTCTAAAAAAATTTGAAGTAATGAGTTCAGTGAAGAGATTTTTAGATATACTATAAATGCATGCACTGGGACAAAGAAAATAGGAGAAATAAAAGTGTATGAATCCAGAGGGAGTCTGAACATCGCATCGCATCTGATCAGAGTTGACCAAACCATACTGAATATACAAAACTTAGCAGCTAAATGCAAAGACTGACATTTTCAAAGAGACAGAAGTAGATGGAAAGGAGGAGGAAGAAATAAGCTTGCTTGTAAAGGGAATTTTGTAAATCACTGTGGTACAGACTCTGTTGCTCTGACTGTTTTAAAATGTATTAACCAGTTGCATATAGAATTTCACACCCTTTACATTGTCCCAGCTGTATAAAAGGATAAGAAGACAGACAAACCTTTCTAACAGAAGATTTCACATCCTAATGAGGACACTGCATTTATACAAGGCTAGTTATCCCATATTCACCAGACTGCTGGAGATGAAGATGCTCATGAATAGGTACAGCCAAAGCACACGGTACTTGATCTGCTCCCAGACACCTGATTATCCCCCAGGGACGATTTCAGCCCAGGTGCAAATTAGAGCTTCTGAAAAACAGGAGCCTCCCAGAAGAGCAGGTGGGCTTTATGCGGCCAGAAGGGCAAAAAAAGGCTGTTAAAATAACACATCTGTGTTTCTGCCAAGTAGAAGACAATGAGGAAAGCCTTAATCCGTCTTTCAAAGACAATCAGAATCAAGCCTTGGTAGAAGATCTAAGCAACTCCAGATATTCAAGTACAGAAAGTAAACAGAGAAAGATTATATTTATCTGATGATTTGGAGGAAATAAAGCTCAAGATACTGATGAGATGTATTCAGTTTTAGGCAAATTTTACTTCCACTTGAATTACTGGGAGAGTCTTATTGCCTGAAAGGGATTTAGAATATTAAAAAACAACAGTTAGATCATGAAGACATAAAAGTCACTGGCACAACTTTTTAAAGTTAACATGAAATATTAATCCTGGCCATTCAAGAGAGGTTTCTCTGGTTCCAAAAAGCTGTTGGGGAGCCAATCCTGAAGTTGTATTTATCCAAATACTTATGTTCTAATTTTTCTCTAGTCATCAGTCTCCTGAGAACTGAAGTAAAAGTCTTTTGCTAGAGCTTCCAGGACTGCTCTTGGATCCTTGTATCTGCCAGATCTCAAGCATGCTTTCTAAAACCACATAGCAGGTTTTTCTGGCCTTTTTTTTTTTTTAGCTCTTTTCGGTAACAGTTCAACAGAAAAGTGAGCTAGATGCTATTTCCAATATTGTAGTGCAAAACCATCAGCTCAAGTGTAACCAATGCCTCTGTAAGAGAAGGTAAAACCTGAATAAATTTAAATACAATTGAAAATATTGTAGCCTCAGATTTTACTACTGCACTAATTCTTGTGGATAAGCAAAGGCAACTTCTCTCTACGTATTCCCTTTACCTAAACTGCTCCAAGTACTGTCTCAGTGATAGCTACATAATGTTATAAAGTCTTTGAAAAAAGATGAATGTTAAGTATTGTTAGAGGAAACAAGTAACTGTTGTATTTAGCTTTGGCAGAAACACAAATGCATTTTTAATATCTTTTTGTTTTATCTACACCCATTAAGGGACCTTTTCCTTTTCTGTCTGTTAAAAGTACAGTCTGCACTTTGCATCATGATAACACAAATTCTAAAGAAACTTTACAATTAGTGTAGCTTAGCATTGCTGCAAAATCCTACAGGAGCTGACAATTCTGTTGCTTTCTGTTGATGGATAGCTAAGTAATTCAAAACAGTATGGCTTCTAAACCTAAAAATGGAACAGGCAATCAACATAAAACAAGGTTAGTGCCTTAAAATCTAATGTAGCCAACCCTTTAACATTTTCACAATTTTTTTTCTTGGTTTTGCGCTGGAGCAAGGGACTGCCACCTGGCAGAAGGAGCCTGCAGAAGTCACCATTCTCACTTCACATTCCAGGTGCACGGGCTGCAGAAAGCTCCCTTTGTTCCTGCCTCAGATGTGAATTAACAGTAGCAGCTTTTATAACTCTGACACTGAGTGTGAGCCATAACAAGAGAAAACACGAAATGCCAGTGTACTCTGAGGCAAAATTATGCCTTGCAAGGAGATGCTCGTTTAAAATATATATATGTAATTTCAAAACAAAGCACAGAGGCTTAAATAAAAAAATCGAAGTGCCTGTAAACTCATATTTGCCAGCTAAAGGGAGATAAGTTTACAGACTGGGAAAGAGCAAAGATAAGAGGGGACTGAAAAATAAGAGAATCCTCTCTCTTTTTAAAAAAATTGTACAGATACACTTTCTGCACTCCAGCATCTTTTAAGATGCTCAGCTTCTCAATTCAGATCATCGTCAGCTCCTATCTCGCCGTCTAAACCAATTATATGCATTAAAAATGCCAGCTCTGCTGGCTGGCACTGCTCTGGTGGCTCTGGTGGCACGGGGCCAACGGCACCATCTGAAGATGGAGCTGAGAGGCAGCCTGTGAGCGCATCAGCCTGAGGTTGGCACCACGCTGGTGCAGCTACATGGCTCCCCTTCCCCTTAGAGCCAGTGCCAAGAAAGAGCATGGGGAAGCATCAGCCCAAGCTGCCTTATAGCCTTTCTCCACCACCTCACGTTTTCTGGGCGCGTACCGTTGTTGTGGGTGCTGGATAATATGGAAGTAGGTAGGGAAGTATGTATGTACGTATGTGTGGCATACTGAGGTCTACCTATCTCTTGACTAAGAGTTTCCCCACACTTGCCAATGTGCTCTAAAGGAGTGACCGAATTATACAGCAATGCCTTTTTTCTACTTTCCCCAATCATTACTGAATTTTGGTAAGCTGTATTACTATGTTGATCAATTGTAAAAAGGCAAATTAAAAAAAAAAAAAAAAAAAAAACATCACAAGCCAAAGAAGACTCCACAGCTGAGCCTTCCTTTCGGACACTGTTGCAGGCTTATGTACTCATTGAATAAGGCAATAGGACTTCTGGGGCAAAGCAGAATGAGCGCATCACACCTTTTTTTAAAAGAGGTCTGTCAGAGGGCATATCAAATAGACCAAAAGCGTGAGCATGGCTGACAGGGCTAAGGGCCAGTGTTGGTTCTCCTCCCTAGACCACAACCACTGCAGGTTTCTCACGCCTCTCCGCCTGAGTTACTATCAGAGCTTTCACGAATCTGAAGAGCTACAGCACTGATTCATCACAAATCTGATAATGAACTCATCCAAAGCTGGAAGTTACAAACAGGGGCGGGCTAGAAACATCACCCATTACCACGATTATGCATATGGCTCTAAAGACCACTGGTTTTACCACTAGCTGACACCCACCCAGTCCTTCCTTAGGAAATGAGAGTCATCTACAGGGATGGTACTGCTCTACTGGTTTTCACTAACAAACCCTTTTGTGAGTCTAACACAGTAGTAGTAGTAGTAGTAGTCACGTGCTTGCCCAGATACTAAGGCACCCATGCCAAGAATTCTTTTTTTATAAATTTCAGATTTTTAAAGTGGCATATGTACATTGCTGATTTATCTTTCTGAGCCTCAAATCTTTTTGCACTCTTCCCCTTTTCCATACGATCATTCTGTATATTGCCCCAAATATTACTTTGCAGTTAAAGAACCACCACCGACTTCTGTTCCTAGAGCAGATTATATTTAATCACTGAGATTTTTAAAGAAACGTTGACAGCATTTTCTTTTTTAAATTTTGCTTTTCACTTGAAGTATGAGTGGCAGTGGATTTCTTCAATCTCTTTTTTTTTTAATCAGAAGCCAAATAAACAAGAGGCAATGCAAAACTCCTACACTGAGAGGAGGGAAGGAGGGAGAGAGGAGGAGAGGATGGGAAGGAATTTAGGAAAAGAGTGAATTTTCTCTCCACAGTTTGAATCTCTGGCAAATAGTTTGTTGCAATTTTAATTTCAGTCCAATCTGATTCAAATTATATGCTTTTTCATTATATGACTGCTTCGCAATCAAGTGTTTATCTCTGTACCCCTATGTATTTTGTATACATACTGAAGATGAAGCTTTATTCCCTGACTAACCATTATTGGATTAAGAGCTGGGGGAAGGAAGGGTGAAGATGCTTACACTCAGTGTGTTTTGATGACTCATTTTACACTGAAAAGTTGCCAGATATGCATCTCATTTCCATTTGCTGGGAAATGCTGTTTCAGTCAACTGAAATTGTTTTTGATCTAGGGTGGGGGTCTTCAACCTACAAGCAAATGGTGACCACATGGTAATTATCCTCATGTTGATGCCAAAGCCAAAAATGCTGCTGTTTTAAAAAAGCAGAACCAAAAGCAGAGAAGCTGTGCAGGGAGAAACTGTTTACATCTGGAGTATAATGAAAGAGATGGCAAAGACCACAAAGTAGGTGGGATGAAACAAGAAAAATTAACATGTATCTTCTTCAAGCAATCAAAATCAAAGTCGATGGCACTAAAGCACTTGAAGCACCACACTGCCTTAAGTACAGTAATATTAAAGAAAACTTTGCAAAGGTAATTTAGGTAGCTGGGAAACCAGAGCACTTTCTGGCTTGGAAGGAATACATGGATTTTACATAACCTCTGTTCTTCCCACTATCTTAAAGATCAAGATTAGATACTTGTCAGAGATCTGATTTCAAAGAATTTCTGAGGCATTTTTATCACAGTACTTTTTAAAGAGGTGGAGCTGCTAGTGGTTTTATAATGGAAACATTCGCTATTTACAGGCTTTAATTTAATTGCTTAATTGCTGCTTCAGAATGCAAAGACCTGGAACTTGAGCCAAGAATCATTTTTCTCAAAGAAAATATTTATTAAAAAAAAAGAAAACTTTCACCGTATCATGCAAGCTGGAAATTGAAGCAGAGATGGTTAAGAAAACTAAGTCATCTGCTCAGCCACACTGGAACAAGAAAGCAAAGAAGATGCTTCTTTGAGTTTCCTCCCTGCCCCAAACAGCCCATCCTTAATTTTAGTGACTTTGTAGGAAGAAATCTCAACAGTTTTCTACCTCTTCAGGAATGTCCATTAATACAGACTTTAAGTTCCTTAGGGGAAACATACTTTCTCTTAATGGCTAAGAATAGGTCAGGGAAGGGATTTACAGTGTTGCCTAAGGTACATATGTGCTTAGTGAAATTCAGAAAGAAAGCTAAATGGGTGCTGTGCCTAACTTCTTACTAGGTGCCTTGCCTATCAAAAATACATACCTAAATACACATGCAAATTCAGCATGTGATTGCAGTAATATTTTGATGGTCATCAGCTAATAAATAAAAACATATAAATCAGGTTTTCAATGCAGGATCATACTTTCTAAGGCACAAATAGCATTGTCTTAAAAAGTCACCTCTGTTCGGATTCCTAGTTTGACTGATTACAGCTGTCTTTACATGTTAGAGATAACAGGAGGAAAAAGTAGATGTATGGAAATCGGACATATCTTATAGAGATAGAGCTATCTTATTTCAAAAGTCTACCTCACTAGTTGGTCCTTCCGTGGCTCACATCTCGTACGATACACATGCATGTGAACATCCAGCCATAATGGACTTGATTTTGAATTCCTTGCATCCTCCCCTGGCATTGAGCTGCAGAATACAGGTGATTTCAAAGAGGTTGTTCGTTGCTTCTCTTCATTGACGAGCTTGATTTTCAAAAACTTATGGAGGGTTTATCTTCAAGCATGGGAAGCAGAGGTAGTGTGCCCACTGATTATTAAAGAAGTATTTAACGCACCAATACAAAGTGTTATGATAATATATTAAGGACTATCTTGTATATCTGTGCTATAATGGATTCTAGGAATGAACAAATTGACATTTGAAGAGCCTAGTGGGTCATCTAACCCATCTGTGGAATATGCAGAATTAATAACTATGGGCCCTTGGATATTATCCTGAGAATAAGCGCAAGAACAATAAATAACTTATAGTCCATTTGTAGTTGCAAGTCTTTCATTCTTAAAGATACATTTGGAACAGGAGCAGAATTTAATAGTGCAAGAAGCACAATAAGAATGGCAGCAAAAAGCTCCTCTTCAGTGTTATGTTTGGACACAGTTGTCTGTGCCGAGCTCTGCATAACTCAGCCAATTCTCACTCTTGCACATTCAAGCATGAAGTTTAAATTCTCAATAGACCGTTATAAGCTCTCACTGAAATTGGTGTAAATCCAGAGTAGCTCCAATGATGTCAGTGAATAAAGTTACTCTGAATTTACTGCTGTGTAACTGGGAGCAGATTCTGATCTCATCCACTTAATACTTTCTGTGAATTACTTGGCAAAATCCTGATGGCCTCACATAGGCGAAAACTCCTGTTTGTCATCTGCAGAAATTCTGACTGAGCAAACAGTCCTAGGTTGCCTCTTAATCTCTTCTTGTTTCCGTAGCGCAGCCATGCACTCCTAACAACTCCCTGTATCAGCTCATCACTCTTTTTGGAGTCTTTGGCAACAAGGACTGAGGATGTAGACACTGGAGATTATTAAAGTAATTTTCAAGAGCAGAGGTGCTTGATAGGCCAGTGCTTGCTATGTCATCATCCCACACCTCCCCTAAAGAGCTGAGAAATTTTCAGTTTGATATCAGATCTGTCCCCCCCTCAGAAAAATTCACCCTTCATTTCTGCTTCTCCATTATTCTTCATCTCTCAAAGTGTCATCCAGGTGTGCTACATTGCCACTTCTGTGGCACGGCAATGCAAAGATTGGCAACCTAAAATGCAATTTTTCCAACAGAGCTTATGTACAGCAAGCTGACAGACAACTGAACCCCAGCGTGCAACCTCATCCCCTGGAATTGGTGAGTAACATGTCACCTAACTGCATCCCTCAAAAGCCTTTTTCTTTTGGAAGCAAGCTCTAAATTGCAGTGCATCTGAAATGAAATAGTAAACTATTTGGGCTTGTTCTCTGAAGTGCTATTACAATTGTAGGTGCTGCAAAATAGAGGTTTTATACAGTAAAATAATTCTTTTCATGAGAGTTTTATGTTAATTTCTTCCACTTCATTGCTATCTACAGGGGGATCTCTTTTCATTAATTTTGTAACAATAGCCTTGTTGCTCCATGTTTTTATTAGATCTAAAATCAGTATAAGATGAAAGACGTTTACAGTTTCACCATACAGAAAATGGAAAGAAAGGCTTGAAATTGATACAAAGAAATTATATGAAGTCTAGCTAATTACTACCTGTAAAACATGTGGGTTTGCAGCAGGAAAGTAGCGCAGGAAATAGTGAATCATAAAGGGGGGAGAATAGCTAGATGTAACACCCTGCGTGCAGCATTATAGCTATCTGAAAAACAGACAAATGAAGGACACTAACAATTTGCCACACTAATGTGTCCTTCTAATGCACTGAAAGCAAGATTTTACTTAAAGAAACAAAAAATTCTTCCTAAGATGGCCCTGCAACTCTATTCAGATTCTCAGTGTGCTTAAATGAAACCACTGGCCATAACCCAAACCACTGTGACTGGGAATTTAGAGAAACATGGCATAGTCACTCTTTTTCCTTGCCTAAGTTGTGATAATTTGGTGTTGAAAAAATGCCACTCACTGTGTCTTGAAGCCCATTGCTATAATGACTGATGATTACAAAATTGTTGATTGCAACATCTTGCCTGTTTTGTTCTGTTTAGTTTTAAGTGTCTCTGAACTAAAGGGCAAAAGAAAGTTTCCTTTCATCTCAGGCGCTCAAGCTTTACATCTGTGTCAAGACGGCCCCAAACTCTTACACAAATGAACATGTGCCATGCTGAATAAGACAGGGCAGACCAGAGGGGCAATCCTGGGTGTCAGGGTGCACCCAGGCTGTTGAAAGCATGAGGCCTTTGCCAATGGGACTGTCACCAAAACGTTTGGAGTGACGCCATTTATGTACAGACATCTGCGATTGTCTTAGGATCAAATGGTGCTCGTAATTTTGTACACAGGGGTGGGTTGCATCTGGAGCATCTCTCTTATGAGGAAAGGCTGAGGGACTTGGGTCTTTTTAGTCTTGAGAAGAGAAGACTTAGGGGGGATCTAATCAGTGCTTACAAATACTTAAAGGGAGTGTGTCAGGAGGACGGGGCTGGTCTTTTCTCAGTGGTGCCCAGTGACAGGACAAGAGGAAATGGGCACAAACTTGGGTATAAGAAGTTCCACCTAAACATGAGGAGGAACTTCTTTACTGTGAGAGTAGCAGAGCCCTGGAACAGGCTGCCCAGAGAGGTGGAGTCTCCTTCTCTGGAGACATTCAAAACCCGCTTGGACAAGTTCCTGTGCAACCTGCTCTAGGTGGACCCACTCCAGCGGGGGGGTTGGACTAGATGGTCTCCAGAGGTCCCTTCCAACCCCATATGATTCTTTGATTCTATGACCCGTGGCCAGCCCTGTTCATTTTCAACCCTCCCTGGGGGTGTAGCATCATCACGCTGGCTGCATGTTGACTATCCCTCTTGAGCAAGGAACACGCCAGCAGCCAACTCCTGCAGCGACGGCTGCCTGCAAAGACCCCAAAGCATCACGGCTCATAACGGGGACAAAAGCATCCTCTAGGATCCCACTGGTGGTGGTTTAGCATTGCTTAATGAAAAAGAAACTATTCCTTAGTTTAAAGAAAATGTTGCCGTTTTTTCTTTCTCTCTTGAAGCTTCAGCTGGAGATGATTTAGTTCCACTATCTTCATCCATTATTCAGTGATAGAGAGGGCAAGTAAGTCTAGAAGGGAATTGCTGAATTCTTTCTTTGTCTTCCTGCTGAGGAAAACCCTTTTCCAACGCAATACATAAAGGATTGCTGCACTAGTTTAGGCTGTTTTGCAATGCCAGGCCTAAGCTGGTGTCAAAAGCAGATGACAACAGCCATCCTGAAAGCTTCTTGTATTTCCTTTACAAAGTCTTCACATCTGGAAAAAGATGTAAGACTTGCAATTCAGCTACGATGTTACTTCATCTGACCAAGTAACTTAAATGAAGTCAGAGGTGCTGCATTTAAAGTTGCAGCATTTGAAACAATTGGCTTTTGCAAAGCAGAGAAGCAAAGAAGCTGATGCTTTTCTAAAAGTTTTGGATAATTTTTATTATTTTGCTCATGAATGTAATAATCTTTTATTAACACTGGATGACAGAAAAGATATAGCTGGCTTTTAATGCCAATGCTAGAAGAATATACTTTCATGATGACAGTCTAATTTTATTTCTTGACACGCATTTTATTTAGGGAATGATATATATCTAGCCCACTCAGCACCTGCTGTCTTCAGACACACCAGCCATTTATGTCAATTATTTAGGGTTCCCCTTAAGGCTCTGAAGAGCAGATCTTCCACTTCAGAATCCCCTTCTGCCCTCATTCAGTTTTTATCAGATTCTCATCTCAAACTCCTACTGAAGCCGGTTGTGCTGGAGAGGTCAAGAAATAAGGAACAGACGGTGCGACGCCCCAGGGAGCTCTAGCTCTGGAATTCAGGCCCTGGAAATGCGTCATTCCTTTCATTTCATCACATGTTCCTATTTGTTTAGTGAAGTGTTCAAAACTCATTTGCACCAGCACACCAACCAGCTTTGCCGTAGTATAATCATTGTGAAGATCTACACAAACCTGCAACAAAGACTTCTGAAGTCACCTAAAACTACTCCTGACAAGTTTGTTGAAAACAGAACAAGGACCATAACTTTTTTCTTTATGGAATCTTGGGGGGAAACTCTTCCAATTACGAATTGAAAATTAAGTTACACACAATGTTTCAACTTAACAAGCCAACACGCATTCACAGCAGCTAGTATTTAAATAGGAGTAGCTTTTGCAAAGGGCTCTGGTGACACTGGTTGATTTATTAAGAGCTACAGGAATCTAGAATGTTTCCTGCTCTTCTGCCACAATGCTATCAGCTGCCGACTGCACAAAGTAGCTAACTCTGCAGTGCCACAGCCATGGATCTGTTTTACACCCTCGTCCTGTGGCCGTGCAGTGTAAGGGGGTGAGTGCTCATGGTTCCCCCCAGTTTCTGGTCTTACTTTAGGGGGCCTTCAGTCCTAGCCCCAGCGACACACGCACAGGGTCAGGGGACAACAGCACGCTTTGGGGCACAGAGTATTATCCTGACACAAAGTAGTAACACAAAGCATACAGGTCATTTAAGAACGTAATTTTGATTTTTTTTTGCACAGAGCAGAAAATGCTGGTAGTTCTTTCTAAAATAAATCCTTAAAGTTATACAAGTTACATACATAAAGTTATATATATTTCTCTGGAAACAGTTTCTTTATCACTGTTATTCTGCTTGTAGAAAAAAGTGACTGTAATCTGCATCAGAGAAGCGCCAAGGGCCGATTTGCATTAACTCCCTCTGACTGTTGTGCTCAGCAGGCATGTACAGCTGCTGGTCCTCAACTAGCTCTGGGTTCTTCTAGCATATTTTTGGATGAGCAGGATGCATAACTTTAAAAAGAAAACATTTGCCAGACCACACATCATTTCATTTTTGCAGGCCTTATGTTTAATAAACTATTACTTCTTCCACAACACTGTAATATTTTCCACAACACTTCACTTTTCCAAAGCATTGTCCAAACCTCCTCTGGGCTCTGCAGCAGCCAGTACTGAAATTCTCACATGATTTATTTTCCCAGGCACCTTTAGTTCTCTCATGGATATTAAAAGACCGAGAGTTTTAAATACACACATATATAAAAAAGAAAATATTTTTGACAATTACAAAAAAGCCTTACTATTTGTATTTCATTCTTACATATGATTCACTGTCTTTATTTTAGTATGGAGTTAACTTAATATCCTATGTGTTTCCTCAAGCAAAAAATGTGTCCCATTTTGCCTTTGATTTCCTACTTAATTCACTCTACAAATAATGGATTTTAAACAATGATGACACAAAAATCCTGAATTTGATTTGGCTTCTTGGAAGATCTGCTCATCAAAGAATGACCGCATTGCATTGTTTTCCTCCTACTCCATGAGTAGAAGGATACATAAAGCAAAAATGGAAACGCAGATGCTGAAAATACTATGCTGTGCCAGCTATTTGGACTGCAAAATTTATTTTAAAATATTTTCATAACTGTATTCATAGGCAGAAAAAGTTAGTTCTTGTTTTCAACAAAACATTAAAAATAACTTTAATAAGAAAAACTTAAAGCCACTGTCAAGTACAGCACTTCAAAGTAAATTTTATATATATTTTATAAAAATACATATATATAATTTTATAAATATAAATATTTTTATATTTTTTATGTCCAGAATTAAACTCAGTAATATTTTTTTTTAATCTCCATTTCCTGCGTTTATAAATGCCCATATCCACCATTCAGTTCATGCATGTCAGAAATATTCCAAGACTGTAAGAGGAAGCTCTGCATAAGTGAGGAGGAAACTGCTAACATTTTGTCACCAAAATCTGAATTATCTTACTGGGGAATATCATGTAAAGTAATAATTACGTAAAACTAACTCCTACTCATGGAGGTTATAAACAAAAAAACCCCACTTCAGTGACTCTACTCAGATTTACTGACTGGCCTGAGAATGTATATATTTTATGTATATATTTTAGGTAATACTGAGCAAGCAAACTCACAGATGCATAAAAATATTGTTTGGAAAGGACCTCTGGAGGTCATCGAGTCCTCCATCCCATTCAGAGCCAGCAAGTTGTTTTCTTATCGATGCCAATGTTTGGTGCAGATAATACAGCACTTCCTCTATAAAAAAGACCTAAACTGTAACATCTGGAGATTTGGTTGCATTGTTTCTCCACATCCCAGGCTGAGATCAACCCCATTGTGTGAGTTCAGCAAGGCGTCACTAACCAGAACATGAGATGGGGTTCCACCAAGCTGGACTTGGGGCATACACTGATTGCAGTGCTCAGACACTGGCCACAGTCTATACATTTGTCACTAGTATTTCAAAGAATTATTTTGGACATTTTTAAGACCGAAAGATCACCTCATAGAAAGATCATAGAATCACAGAAACATAGAATGGTAAGAGTTGAAAGGGACCTAAAAGATCACTGAGTTCCAACCCCCCTGCCAAGTACAGGGACACCTCCCACTAGAGCAGGTTGCTCAAAGCCCCATCCAGCCTGGCCTTGAACACCTCCAGGGATGGGGCAAACAGAACTTCTCTGGGCAACCTGTTCCAGTGCCTCACCACCCTCACAGGAAAGAATTTCTTCCTGATATCTAATCATCTAAATCTCCCCACTTTCATTTAAAAAATGTTACCCCTCTTCCTATCACTTCACTCCCTGATAAAAAGTCCCTCCCCATCTCTCCTGTAGTCCTCCTTCAGGTACTGGAAGGCCGTTATAAGGTCTCCCCAGAGCCCTCTCTTCTCCAGGCTGAACAACCCCAACTCTCTCAGCCTGTCTTTACAGGAGAGGTGCTCCAGCCCTCTGATCATCTTCATGACTCTCCTCTGGACTTGCTCCAACAGGTCCATGTCCTTCCTGTGTTGAGATCAGACTCTCCCCATAGATTCTTACCATAAACTCATATTCCTGAGCTAAGCTAGGATATATTGTGGAGAACACTGTACAGCCTGATTAGAAATTTCAAGTTCTTAAGACTCAGCTACACTTTATTAAGTAGTTTCAGTGGTTAATTATCCTCACTATAAAAACTAGGCCTCTTATTTTTATTCTAAATTCCTCTGGCTCTAGCTCTCTGACACAGCTTTTTGCTACGAATGTGTTTGCTGGAGCAATTCACCGTAAGATTTCATGTTTCTGCCCGGATAGTCCAAGATGGCAAGATAGCTTTTTACGTGCCTTATCTTATGGTCACAGTCCTATTTAAAGCAGAGATTTGTCTGATTGTTTTTTGTTAGATAAATACCCCTCTATCAGATATGTTAACACACAAGTCTCCTACAATCATGCACACGTGTGTGCACATGCCTACACTCACACACACAGAGGTATTTGGTTTCTCTTTAACCCTCCTTACCAAACTAAATTAATCTAATGATTTATAGCATTCAAGGACAGATTTTTATGTATTTTACAATGTCAGACTTCATACTTTATCATTCACAAAAATATAGACTATCAAACCACAATAACAGCACACACAGCAATCACACAGGAGTACTTTATTTTGAAAATTGTCTTTTATCTTTTTCATCCCCATGGACACGTATAAAACAGATGTCATGGTGCTGACTCAAGTAGCTTTCACTTATAAGTCAGGTTAATACCCAAATAATTTAAATTAGTAATTTGCTAGAGGAAAAGTCAACCAACTTGTCCAGCTCTCGCTGAGGGTGCTCAATGGAGGTGTTAATTTCAAACCCAGGAATTTTAGGTCTATGTGTATATCTCCCACTAGGAACAGAGACAGTAGGGATGCAGGGGAGCTGGGTAACGAAGCTGGAGGTAACCCACCTGCTGGCATCTCCAGTACAGCCTATTTTCTATGTTAGTATTGCTAAAGCTACTTTCTTCGGCAGCCTGGCTCCCAGCAGTGAATGAAATACCACATCAGTTTCATTCCTTTTATTTAGATGCACGCAGATGCTAAAGAATAAGTTGAGTACTGTGACATACATGGTAATAACATATTAACTAGTATCTACCATATCAGCACAACATTTTTTTTTGCAATGATTGCTCTGCTAAAAGGGCAAAGGGCTTACTAACCGTGTCGTATTGTATAAAGAAATTCTCATACACCTCCACAAAAGTTATCTGCAAAGGTTAATCCATCCTTAATGTATTTCCATGGAGGGAAGGTTTTTTTTAAGGAATTTTGACTCAAGATCTATTTCAACAGCAAGAAATAAAAACTCCTGTCAATGTGGAAAGTTTTGTCATCAATAGTGCATATGGTGTTTATGCAACTCCCTCTATTTCCTTAAAATGTAAAAGACAAACAGATTTTATAGGCTGGTAAAAAACCAGTGGACGTAATAAGCCTGGCATTCTGAAGTAAACAGTTGATGAATCCATTTGAGGTGTGAAATATGCTCTAACACAAAGAAAGCCAAAATACATCCAAACAGTTAATGTGGTTTGATATTTCTGTTCATTAAATGAGTATTTTACTGTGGACCGGTAATGGAACATTATTGCAGACCTTGTTTATGTTTACTTTCAGGGAGTTTTATGATTTAAAGCGTAATGCTTTGATTCTTGCAATTGAGTGATCCTTTGCATTAACTCCTTTGCATGATCATCAACATAAAATCCACAAGTAGATAATGACCAATGATGTTTAATTAATAGAGAGGTAGTTGCTAGCTAGTTTTGCTGGCTTCTTTGTTGAACCAGAACATGCAGATTTTCTTCCATAAATTAAAGTCAAATTTGAAATTGTGGCTGGATGTAAATTTCTCATAATATATTGAGGCACAAAACCGTGATGGCAGAATGGAGCATCCAGTAGAAAGATGATACTGGGAGTTAATCATCTTAATTACACCTTATTCTGAAGTTCCATTTCTCAAACTCCACTTCCCAGTGATTAGATTTTATTATGCCTTTATGGAAAGGTCAAAAAGATCACACCACCAAATAGCTATTCAGGGTTTAAGTGTCTATCCGTAGTGATCTTCTCCTCTTAACTTGTAAGTGCAATTCCTCGCATATAATGAGACTTGCCTAGTAGTTTTTACTTCATTTTACTGTATTTTTATCTTTTTCTCAAATTTCTGATTTCCTCCTGAAATGCAACTACCCCACTTGGACATAAGATTTTACACTCAGCGTTACATGTATGGGCACAGCCACTTCTCAACTTGGTGCCCTCTTCGGTACCTCCAAGATCCAAGATATCCAGAGATGCCTGTGGGAGATTTGCTTTCTTGTTCATGGAGTTCCTCTGAGCATTCACCTCCAGGCAATTACCACAGATTACTAAATACATCCCTTTGTGACTGCTTGCCAAGACGCTCTCCCGTCTTCTAACCAGAACTTGCAATTTTGCTCCATGTGTATTATTTTCTATTTAGTTTTATTAAAATACATCCTGCCTATGGTGACAACCTAATTAAGCCATTCAGCTTGCACAGATTAGGTAACTTTTTTTGCTTATTTACTACCCTGCCAATTTCTCTGTCATCTGCACACATTATTAGCACAGATGTGATGTCAGTGTCTAGAATGATCTTTCATCAGATGCAGCCACTCTCTGGTGAGCCCATTAAAAAAAGCCAGGCTTTTTTTATATGTTCCTAATAATAACTCCATTTTGTATCTATCAGTGGCCCCGGTTTCAATCCTTTCCATATTAACTGCATGTAATACAAGCTTTTTAATGAAATCATGATGTGGTTCTAAGTTAGCATTGTAATCTCAGATAAAACCCTGTCTTCTGGGAAATAAGCTTTCCTATAACTGCTTTACAGGTGGGGACTGATATCACCTTATACAGCTTCCTCCTTCACTCCGTGCTGGGGAAGGGGAGGTCCAGGAGAAGCGTCCTGGCTCAGCAGAGGGTCAAGAGTTTCCCATATTCTTCGCTTCATGCCCCAGTACGTGCCCTGCCTGCAGTGACCAACCTAAGAATTAATGAGTTCAGAGGGTTGTCAGCACCTCCTTCCTCAATTGCTGTGTCCTGGCAGTGTTCAGAAGCACACAGTTAGCTCCCTTCCTTTACTGGGATTTACTTTCACGCTCCAAATTAGATACTGGTTTAAGACGTGGCTAGAAGTTTCATATGTGCACACACGTAGTGCTGTATTATTTGAGTGGTGGAAACTGATAGATATTGCAGCTGGAGAGCCAGGCCTAAGCATGCTAGGTGTTAATCAAATAAAAACAGAAGTAGTCCTTGTCCAAAGGGTCTTACATGGACCCAAAGCCTAGGTATCTCTCCTTTTGTTGGACATTTGCTTTCTAGTACTCTCAGCTCTTCATAATATTTCTCATTAATAATCTTGCACTTTAATGCATCAAGGTCATTACGTGTGAAACTATTAAATAAAATGCAGGACACTAGTTTTATTTAAGATGAAGATGAAGGGTTTGGTCTTCTATATCGCAAAACGTGCCCTGGCCAATTCTGAAAACCTCCGAGGTACATTGTTTGCAGCGTCAACTCAGAACATCCAGCACCTCTGAAGAAGTACTTGAACCCTGCCAGGTGGGGTTCAATAAATAGCTAGCAGTGTATTAATAAAGTTACCGTGAGAGTGTAAAAGTCTTGGCACAAAATGAGCAAAAAAGAGCCAAATACTCACCTGAGGTGAATTGCTATATTCCCATCAAATATAGTTATGCCAATTTATACCTTTTACTGAATGTATGCATTTTCCATTGGACTTTAAAAGCAGTCCATGGATTATACATACTTATATTCACACTTTTCAAAAGACTGCATTTAACTTCATTGAGTATCTTTTCCTGTTTCCATTACACATCTGAGTAAACTGCAGTGAAAGCAGGAAATGCCTACAGCCACTGAAAGGATGTCTGGAAATCAAAATTATCCTAGAAAATTGTGCCTATAGTCTCATAATTATTGTTTTTACCTGTGACACATGGCTCTTATCTTCCCTGTATTTTTTTGTCAGCTCACTTTTGGTGAGAACTATTTCATTCTGCACTTTGTCTTATTTTTTTAAGTCATTCATATCCTGGTTGTGAACCTGACTTCTATCTCTTTACACACCTTAAACCATACTGATTTGAAAGTTAATTATGCTCAACCTTCTGATTATGTTTCATTTTCTCTGGCCTCTTTCTCTTCCCTTCCTCTAGTCCTAGGCAAGCACTTCCAAAAGACCAACTCCAAAATGCACACTAGAAACCCTGAGGGCTTATTTTTCCATGAAAAATAAAACACCATTGTGGTCATCCCTGGACTATTTTTGATATACTTAATCTCTGATGATTTTAGGCCAAACCAAAGGGACTGCAGCAAATATTTCAAAAGCCTTTATAACGGTCATGCTAGAGGCTTCCAACCTTTCCCTCAAACTATTTGTTAGCCTGAAGTTAAATTTCCATTTCTGATTTAGACTGGCAGCGTACACAAAGTGCCTGCCAGGAGAACATCTAGATGTATCTACCCTGAACTGTGCAGAGTCAGACAAAGATATAAGAGGCAGTTTGACTGGGGGCAGTAGCAGCAGCCGGTGTGTGTGTGTGTGTGTGTGTGTCCCGGCAGCAGTTCCTGCCTGTAGCCCTGAGAGACATTCTATGGGGCACCCCATCCTGGCATGCAGACACCCCTCTGTTAGCTGCCTTCAGGTATATTACTGTGATTTCCCAGGCTTTCCAGGCAGATTTGGGAAACAGAGAAATAGAGCTTAAATGACCACTCATAATATATTTTTTTTCTGAATCATGTTAAGTGAACGGAGTTACGCTGTCATTAAAATAAGTAAATCAGAAGATCTGCCAACTTTATAGAAATAATTCAGCGGAAGCACCTGAGCGCTGCCTTCTTCTTGGCCCAGTACAGCTATAAATACTTAATATTCATGGTGTGAGAAAGACCTTAATAAAAATATTTGGCTTGAAGTCTTGAATGTCAAGAGCCTTTCCTGAGGTCCTTATCTCCTTAAATGCAGTCAAACCTCGTAGAGTAATTGGGAAAAAATGTAAGGAAGCAGATAACGTTATCTTAAAGCAATGCCAGAGCAGGGAAATTAGAGATTTATGCTAGCTGTTACCTCCGACTTGGAGCCCAAATTAGGTGACCTAAGCTACTTTAACATCTATCAGAAGTAACTGTCAAGTGATCTTTTAAAGCACACACCTGCCCTGTTAAATAAAGGAGTCTTTCCTGTCGTGTTTGATATGGCTCGACAACATAGCTAAGAAAGAGATATGGACACCTTTAAAATTGTGCTGCTCTCTTGCTCTTTTAATGTCCTTTCACACTGACCGCAGTAGGGATGGCACAGGTATGGACCTCAAAGTCAGCAGAGCCTGCTCCAAGGGCTAATGAGACTGGTGGAGAGTCCAGGCTTTGGGCTCACGTTCTAGAAATGTAGCACAATGACACGTATAATGTAATGTAAGGGCTTCGGTGGGTCGGGGAAATATGATCCGTGATTAATCTGACCTTCATTTACCTTGTTGAATCAAGCTCCTCACTCAGCGTGGGCTGTAATCAGCCCTGCCGTCTGGGGCTCTTTGTTAAACCTGCACTGTTTGTGTTTAGTCAGCTGTGAAAAGGGACCCAGAGAATGGTTTCTTCAGTGCAAGGTGTTAATGTCAGTCTCCCACACACATCAACTTCGAAACAGAACCAAATTTCTTTTTAGAGGCTCTTCAACTTAAAGGTGAACGATCTGAATCACCGTTCCACCCAGAGTAGGTGTAATTTCTTTTTACTTGACATAACATGACAGCAACCAAACGCAGATATCACTAATTTCTCCTTTCTCTTCTTTCTTTCTTCTTTTTTTTTTTTTTTAATTCAAGTTTAAAAGTTTTAAGGGGGCTTTGCTTTATGGCTGAAGCAAAAAGCTGATTTATGAAAGCGTTCTGTTAGTTTGCCTTCAACTGATGCAGCTAGCAAAACATGTGCATTGATACAGTCATTCAAGCAAAAAGCATGTCTTTTATCAAAACATCTTGGTTTAAATAGATTGGAAATAGAACGCTTTCTGTGGCACAAGGAACACAAACAGGGTTTGCTATTTAAATTTCATACACATGTCCCTTCAGATATAGACAATGTTCTAGTAGCCAGTAAGGTTTAGTGATAAAATTAATAATCCCTAAATGTTAAATAAATCCTATATGTGAATAAACCCAGAGTGTTCAAGCTTTCCTGGAGGATGATAATGTAAGCAGTAATTAAATGCTGTAAAAAATCATTTTATTGTATTTCCATAGACGGCTTAAAAGGGAAAAGCAGTGACATAGATAGAAAAAGGCAAAAGTTTAAAAGGTCAAGGTTTCAACCACTGTAAGTGCCATGGCTCCATGGACTTCACGGGATTCATAGGAACGCATACTTGTTGAAAATCTGGCCATGTTTTAAAATTACAGAATCTATTCAATGGGTACATCATAAGAGTCAAGATGCAGTGGTGTACAGGATGAGCCACCAGACATATCTTTTTTCCCTTCTTGTGTTTCTGACCTACCTTAGATCCCACCATTCCCCACAAAAGAAGGTTATTTTGTTCTTGTTCCTACAAAAAGAGGGGGGGTTTCTTTCTGCCCCTCCCGCACTGCAGTAAAACCCTCAAGGAAAAAAAATTCTTTCCTGGTTTTATCCTAAAATACTTGGGTAAATGACCTTTTCTTCTAAAGTTCAGTGCTGGCCTCGCTGAGGTGCAGTGCAGTAAAAACTATATTTGACGCTACTGGGGTTTTAAAGCAAGACAGTAATGCATAATGGTTCCCCTGCTTTAAAACAGACATCTTTTGGGTAGTAAAGACATACCACACCAGTCTTGTGTCCCAGCTGAGAGCAAATCCTACAGCAAATGGGACCATTTGTTATGGCTTGTGGAAATCTATAGCACTCCCTAATGTGGGAAAAAAGTAATAAAAAGATGGATGATTGCCCATCCAATTCTCTATTTGTTCAAAAAATCTAGATAAGAATGTTTTAAAAGATAAACTGTTAATTGGCATGTTTCACACTTTATGAAGAGGGTTAAATGCATGATAAAATGTGTAAGAGGAAGGCATTTTCTTCTTGATTTTTCACCTTTAAGCTACCAGGACAGCTAATTCTCTTATGACATTGCTCGAGGAGTCATCAGAGACCTCACATGTTCGCTTTGAACTTTTTCTGCCCTGAAGAAAGACAGAGAGATAAATTTTCTCCTGAGTGTTTTGCAGTTACTTGAGTTAAAAGTCAAAGCCAAACAGTGTGAATAAAGCTCACCTTCCCTCTCATTACTCAGGATTTATTTGCATAGATTTTTCTGCTGCCATAATTTTCTCCTCTTCTTCTTTCTCCAGAAGTCTGGAGACTCCAAGGAGTTGCCTAGGAAAGGGTGATAAGAGATTCATTTCTACCACGGCACTAATGTATAGATCCAGAGATAGATACATCATCTGATCTTTATAATTAAAGGGAAGGAAAAAAGAACATAAACCCAGCCTTCCCCTCCTCCTCTCATAATCCATTATTAGTAACAGTACCTTTTTCTGTAGGGTTCTCACATGTGTCCTTCATTATTCTGAAAGAAGAGCATAATATTGGCTTGATTTATCATTGACATTGCTCCCTGACCTTAAAAAAAGGCTGTCTTTTAATCCACCCCACAGAAAAAAATGCTGAATGAATTTCTAAAAGGTGGGTGAAATAGTTGCCATAGCCTCAAGGCAGCAACAATGTAAATGCTAACAAGTTATTCTGGTTTTACATGTCTATTCACCTTTATATAGAATCTACCACCTCTGTGTCTCATACTGCATGTGTTAATGCTCGGAAAGTTCTTTTGGGCCCTATAAACGGTCTCATAATATACTTGAATGTAAACTGAAATAGTTTCCTCTAATTCTCTGTTGCCTATTTAATAAGCATATTATTGCTCTGCACATTTACCTAGTGCCTGGTTTTGCCACCCATACACAGTCTCCCATTTCATAAACTCTTTTTTTTTTTTTAATTCGGCACAATAGCTTGGATTGTGACAATTGCTTATGCAGTTTCAGAGAAAGTAGAAAATACAATATCCTTCTACAAGACCAGCCCACATCTTGAATCCATATGTTTGAGTGTGTAGGAAAACTGGATCTGATGCCCCCACTGTGAGCAAATTAGGGCAAGAAAGGGTGACGGTAGTGGTAGGAAGAGCAAAGAGCAATCTAATCTATAACTGTACACTTACGAGTGGCTGAATGGATGCAGAGAACTCAGAGAAAAGATGCTATGTTTTATTCTGAGCCCCTGTATAGCGTATTTCCCTCTTGCCCAAGTCAGGAATTTCAAGTCAGAATATTCTTACTTAGGACTGAGAAATAAATTTACGATCCAGGCCATTTGCTTCACAACTTGTTGGAGTAAGAAACCTCCCAGAAGTAAGAAAAGGTTTCTGGGAGCTGAATTACATTTTCACCAAAGCCTATGCAGATCCAGGCTGGCTCTTACCCAAGTCAATACAATAATGTCCACTGGTGTCAGCAGCCAAATGTTTCACCCAAAAGTGAGAAGCCCAGTACTAGCTGCTGGCCACAGCTGAATCCCTGTGTGCCCAACACCAGGGTGTCCCAAGGGCTTCCCCCAGAGCTACCCGGCAGGATCCTGGCATTCAGGGCACCTGTGGCAGCACCACTGACTCTTACAGCTACAACATTAATCTAAGTAAACCCCAAGTGGTATCAGGAACAATATGACATGGTACTTTATTTTTAATGGGAACACGCTGGTGCAATTTAGGGAATAAACACACAAATGTCAAAGCACTTTAGGAAGAATACAAGAGCAGAAAACAGCAGATTAGCAGCAACAGAGAGAGACAAGAAGGAAAAAGCAAGCCGAAGGATGGATAGGAAGGGATAAGTAGGCAGTATAGCTCATACCATGCCTGATTAATTTTCTTTAACAGATAATGTCTAAAATTCAGTAAAAAAAAGTTCCAGAATGAAAAAAAAAATATTTTTCTGTGCGTGTTTCTTCAGAAGCTGATTAAATAATGAGCTGGCTACTAATTCAGCTGGTGCAAAGGGCTGCACAGAGCAGCAACTGCCGAGCAAAATCAGGGTCTTACTGCCAGCCATGGTCTCCAAACTATGGGGGGGATTTGAGCAGTTGCAGTTTGCACATAGGTGAGCACAGGCTGCAAGAGGGATGCTTAAAAAGTTTAACCAAATTATACATTTGTCCAGGCAGCTGTGCTCATACTAGACCCAAATACCTTCACGGGAACCCACCTCTTAACAATCCCGTGCTAGGTTTTAGCATGGAAGGGGGCAGATTGCAATGAGAAACATTGAACCTGTTCTTGATCTCTCCTGTGCAAAGCAAATGAGCAGTCACAGGGCTGTAAAGGCTGGAGAGGGAGGAGCCAGCAGCGACAGACAGAGGTGGTCAGTCCCAACCCAGGTTTCACAGGCGCAGGAATGAAAAATAACAAGGGAAAGAACAGGTTTCTCATAAATGGAGCAGCTGAAATTCAAGCCTGAAAACTTTCAGGGCGTTTTTTTACCCTCTATTTATATAAAATCTATAATGCAAATACGACTGTATTTTTGTATGCCGTGCCTCTCAGCTCTATTTATAATTTCACCATCCTTTTCCAACCTGGCTGATTAATATTAGGCCATTAAAATCCGGCTCAGGTTTCTAAATAAACATTCTCCTTTTTTATTGTTGTTGGAAGTGTTGAACTCCTGCCTTCCCCTATAGCATGTGTAGGACGGTTTTACCTTTCAGCGGACTCTTAGGGTAAAGTAAAACAAACACTTTGCCATGACACGAGAGTTTCAGAAATTAGGCTCCTGAGGATATCCTGTTGTAACAGAGGTGCTGCCCCGGCCCCCGTGCTCCAGCAGAGTCAGCCTGTGAACTTGGAATCACAGTCTCACACAAATTCAGGTGGAAAAGGGGTTGTCTGTCCCAGACCCCAGCCAGCACAGGGCCAAATTCAAAGCTGGGATGCTTTTTTTTCCCCTTCTCTCCCACGAGGTATTTGCAGGGAGTCAAATACCTCCCCTTCTCCCAGCCAAACCAACACTGTGCCCCTGTCCTCTCCTCCAGCGAGGTTGGGCTCCAGCCCCCTGAGTGCCCCTGCCAGACCTGCTCCTCTCTGCCATCGGCTTTCTCATGCCCCTCAGGTTTCTGCTGCAGGGGCTTGCTCCAGCCCTGAGGCCAAGGCTTTTCTTTTGCTTCCACTGAACTTCACTTTCCTCCCATTAGCCCATTTCTCCCTCCTGCCCAGATCCCACTGGGCCTGCCCACCAGAATATCAACCATAGCTCCCATTCTACCCACCTGGTCCTGCACCAGCTCAATTTCTTTGCCTGTTCCCCACGTAAGCAGATAGGAAGTGCCACTAAAATCCAGATGATCTTTGCTGAGGGGTAGAAAAATCTCATCCACATGGCTGACCTGAGTCTATACTTCTAGAACTTGTTCCCAAGTGGTAGCTGGTGCCATCTGCAGCTGCAGTAACCGCCCACCGATTCACACCACACGTACCCTGCTTTAAACTCAATGATTTGCCATCAAAATGTCCTGACCAAGATCGTATTGTTGTAACTACAGTCAACTACAGTCAAAAACCCTATTGCTTTATGTGTTTGCTACTTTCTCTGTAAGATAATACCCTTGCCTTATTTCACAGGGAATCGGGAAAATGAATGCATTATTAATGTGGAAAGCATTCAGATTTGGGGGGGAGAGGGGGGAAGAGAAGCACCAGCACTTACAAATTATCTTATGAATACAATATAAATTATTCAGCAACTATACATCCTTCTCACAAAGGAAATCATAGGGTTTCGTCCTACTGAGCTTACAGAATCTTAACTAGAGAGGGAAAAAAAATAAATCCTAGAACGTAAATGTAAACAAAAATGTAAATACATATTAAAATACTTTTAAATACCTCATTGACAAAGTTTGCCCACATGTCACATTTTACTTTAATAGTGACTTTGTCCACCATTTTAGGAAAGAAAAATGCTCATTTCTTATGTTATATGCTCGTGTAACTCTAGTTTTACTTTAGTATGCTCATTTATTAATCTATTTTCTTTTTTTATTGCTCTTTTTTTTTGGTGTGGAATGAAATCTCATCTATTCCCTAATGTGCCAACTTTCATTAATTAAAAAAAAAAAAATAACAAACCACACAACCTTTTAATATTAAAAGTGTATTGTTATGCCTATGGTAATTTTACCATGGATTCTAATAAAGCCAGAACTCCACCCTAAAATTTCAGAAACTAGGGGAATGTCTGTAGAGAGAATCTGGAACCCACTGGACTTTATACTGCTTTCCTTTTCAAGCTCACGCTCTTTCACAGCAGTAGAGGCTTTTGGTTTAAGACAGAAAGGCAGCTACTGTAATGTAAGCAAGGTCTTTCTGAACTTGGAATCAAAGGTTTGTTTTTTTCTTTCCAAATCCTACACAAAGTATAGCAAAAAAAGCCTAAAATTCTCAAAACATTTCTTTCTAATTTACTTTGTTAACTGCAATCTCTCCCACTCATTGGTGTACTTCAGCAAGGAAATTGTTCTGCTAAATACAAGTAGAAGTACTGAAAGTACTTAAGTGATCTGTTGATGGGTCATGTAAATACACTCTATAAGGGGTACTAATTTTAGAGATAATTACAAGCATTTTAAATTACTCCATTTTTGTCGACAGCTTTTCTCAAGTATTAGCAACCCATTTTAGGAATAATACAATCATGCCAATGATTGTATTCAATGCTTACATTCACTGCAAAAAAAAAAATGTGCAAAATTCAGTTTAGAAGGGGAAAAAAAATTAGGTATCACCTACAAGAGGTACATTACTCTCTTGGTCATTCTTTTGTACTCTGGGACCATCTCTAGTCAGTACATCAAGCCTGCAACCTGTCCAATTTATAATAAACATCTAAAATCTGCTTTGCACGTTCTTCTGCAGAAAGAAATTAGGGACAAGCCCCATGGCTCCCATAAATGGAAAGAACTTCCTTGGCTTTAATGGAGCTCTGCTGCATTGCACTTCTTCTGGACATCCTCCCTGCATGTTAATACAATTCTGATGCAGAGGAAAAGGGAAGGGGTATTTTCCAGTAGCTGGGGAAGAGGGTCTGGGGCACCATTTGGGTACCTGTTCTCTTTGCTGCTCCCAAGCAGTCACTTCAGATTGATCCATGTTAGAAAAAACATTGCTTTAATTACAGTCATAGGAATGAGACATTTTCGTTTTTTGGGTTTTTTCAAACCACCATAAATTCTTGTTCCCTGCCAAAATAAGGTTTATTTTGCTCCGTTGTTGAAGGAGGAGAAGGCATACTGCTGCGACCACCTCTACAGAGTACAAGTTTCTCTTAAAACGGAACCTGTGACCATTCTAGTACAGACAAGCCCCTTGGTTTTCTTTTCTTCATCCTTCTTTGGAGGGTTGAGTAGGGTAGCATTTCATTTGAGAAGGATGTTGTCTTGTTGGATGAATTCAGGTCTTCTACAGTTGCTGCTGCAACAGGACCTTACACCGACCGAGCTGGGCATGGGTGCCGTGTGGTGGCACAGCTCTCCACGCTGGTGACCCAGGCCTTCAGGAAACTCATCCTGTCTTACTCACTCCAGCACATCTACCAAGTGAGAGGGTTGGTTCTACCATTTGATCCTCCGTGAGAGGATCCTTATGGAGACACCTCTTTCTCCGAGGCAAATGTGTATGTGCATCCCTACACACACCCCTCCCCGTGGTCTTCTCTGGGTTCGGCAACAAAATGGTATGATCAGCAATGCTAAAATACACATTAGGATGTGTAGCTACATTTCAAGTTTGGGGGTTTTGGGGTGGTTTTTTTTTGTTGTTGTTTTTTGATTGGTTTTTGGTTATCAAGTTAGCTGATGACTGTGGGGTTTTTTAAAGTACAGTAAGCTGATGACAATGTGAAGGGCTTTTTTCTTTAGTTTTAGAAATTAAAAGGGGAAATAGCTTCTCTATAATTCTGTCACTACAAAATCTTCCAAGCAAAAAGAAACCCTCAAGATAACACTTATTTGCTACCCTCCAAATGAAGGAAAGGCATAAAGAAGTGATTGTTGCTCTGCTCCTGGGTTTGGGTAGATCAGGAATTGAACAGAGATTAATCCCAAGCTTCAAGCTCTGATTACCACTAAGAAATAAAGGGTATGTGGTGATAATTGGATGGATGTTAATAAGGGTCTCAGTATATCACTAAACAATGGAAATCTTGCAATGCAACTGGAACAACAGAGCCTTTCTCTCTGACCCATTAGGATGCAGTAAAGGACTGCTGGCACATCAGTCCCCTTGATCTCAGCTGGACTCTAATGTTAACGTGTTAGGTCCAAGGTATGAAAGGAAGCAGGTTTGCTTATTTTGTCTGCATGTTTATTGATGTGTGCAAATACATATCCATAAATACTCATTTCCGGTTGTGAGCCCTCAAATACTGAAAAACAAGTACTTTCATGACATTGTGTTGGTTGATAAATCTGATGATTGTTCTGCTGTTTTCCAGCAAGTTGTACACTCAGTAGAAGAAGACAACAGGCAAAGTTAACGCACACCCTACCAGAAAGATTCAGGCAATCTGTGCCTTTGCAAGCAATATCGGAAAGCTTCCACGGAAGCTTGCCCTCATGGAAGGCAAGCTGGTTAGCTTCTGCTGGCACTGCGCAAAGGAAAGAGATAAAAAGTCATTATATTGTATTTCGTGACCACACTCCCGTTGCAAACCCTCACATGGCTCTAGCTTGCAGATAAATCATTCTAGCTGGGCTACTCATTACTCTTACAACAGTAAATACAAACATTGATGAGTGCAAATGTAGACTCTTACGGAATCGTGTGATATCTGAAAATCTTGCGGCTGCTCTAACTCCCAATTAAGTCCAAGTTCATCTGGAGGGACTGAGATTTATAGAACTGAGAGTCCTTAAAAAAAAACCCAACAGTCTTTTTTTCTACCTGGAAAGTGACAGAGCAATCAGTTCGAGTGATAACACGGTCTCATCCTGATCTTGAAGCTGATTCTGTGAACGCTTAGTGCTGAAATTAGGCGCCATGTCAGTTGATATCTTCTTAACCTTACAGTACCCCCGTGCTGCCAAAATCCTTTGTATATTGCATATTGGCTGAAGTATTTTTGCCTCAGGGGAATTTCAGTATCAGGCCCCTTCAAGTCCTAATAGAGAAGTGAGTGAATAAACGTACAAATATGCACGATAAGTATGCAAAGACACCGCCTCTATTCTTAACACAGAGGGCTTGATCTAAATTTGTTAACATACAGAAATGGAAAACACTGCAATTAGTGTTACACTAGAAGTCTTATAAAAATGTTGATTTTCCATATAAATTTTCTTTCAAAGCATTTCATTTTTGATAATGTATACAATGGTTACTTTCAATTCAAAGTTTTTTTCTTTTTCTTTTTTTTTTAAAAAAAGAACCATAGTAAGTTTAATCACCATATACCCAAGGGTACTTTCAGTTCCACTTTTGATACATTTATGAAAATTCTGGGCTTACCTTGCATATCTAAGTTATGTTTTCTCCAGTCTTTCATGGTTGACAGAATTAGAGACATAACTTAGTTAAGTCAGTGAGAATTACATGGTTAGTATCCTTTAAAAAAAAAAAAAAAGAAAGAAAAAATGTAGGGCTGATGAGATAATTCTATGAGCTAATTGTATTTTAAGGGCAAGTAAGGAAATACTTCTATAATGAGGAATTTTATGTAAATGATCCAAAATATTTCAAGCTGACTCACAGATTTGCATTCTTCATTACAAAATTTTAATTTAATTTAAACGATATGTTTAAAGTCTTGAAAATAAAAGAACAAAAGAACTCAGTACAGAAAATACAACACAATGTAATCTGCTGTGTCCTCTTGATATTTCCCCTCTTTATCAAGAAATAAAGAAAAAAGCCAGCAGCCTACACAGAGCCAATTACACAGAGGAATCATAAGCAACTGCAGCTTGTGAAAATATTGCCAGTCACAAATTCACCGTGACACAATGCAGAGGAAGCTATAGTTTGAAGCCCAAGCTGTCAAGTCTGATTTTGGAAGTCTCAAAACGTGTAGTTAAACTTAGCCACCTTAGGAAAATATTCAAGGGAGATGGCCAAGGGGCATGCGGGAACTACCTCATTCCTTTTATCTTCCCTAATTTGTGTTTCGAATACTGACATTAAAGGAAACCCTGAAACTAGTGAGAGAAGATCATCAATGGAGGATTCAGTGAAAGGGAGGAACCGTAGCATTTGCGTGCTGTGGGGCTGCAGCAAACATGGGCTACCTGGGGGGCTAATGCAATGAGATTTATGTTGTGACTTGGAGGGAGGGAGGGAGAGAGGGAGGGAGGGAGGGAGGGAGAAAGGAAGGAACTTCTCACTTAGCAGCACTGACAGATTAAGTAGTACTACTTGATTTGAGAGCAAGTACAGTAAAGAATTAAGGAATCATTTTGGTTGTAATGGAGATTTGTACTGATTTATTGAACCTGTTGCTTAGTCTTTCAAATGACCTACTGTGTTATTTAGGAACTGCAATAGTACAAAAAAAAGAGATTACTTAGTAGCGGTGCATTCATCTCTGTTGTATCCACTGTTTTTCTAGTAGTTATAAAGTATTGAAAGTGAAAGGAAGGCCTTATTCTACTCCCATTGAAGTAATTGGAAAACCACTGTTGATTTCAAGGGGAACAAGACGGAGACTAAAAATAGATTTGGTACCTGAATGTCTTAATTTAAATATATAGTTTTAAAATACAGCTGGCCAAAATGTGGAATTAGGAAGTTTATTTTGAATTTTTAAATATTCATTTTTACTGCATTTTTAATATCATAATACTGTCTTTTAAACATTTACTAGTACCGTATTTTAAATTCAATCACAGAAAATGAGCTGAGTTTCTTCTCCTTCTCATGCATTTTTATTCATGCCCATGTAGAAGCCCTGGATCCTTTGAACAGAGGCTGTAAACTGTAAGAAGTCAACTACAGTCACATGGAAATTAAGAAAGAAAAGCAGGTCTGACCCATTACCCTTGTAATAGTTTGGTTTACTGCTAGAGTGAAGGGTTTGGATATTACACTTTTCTTTGTTTCTTCTTTCTTGGACAAGGTCCTAGAGCAGACTTTTGGAATATATATAAAAAAAAATTAAAAATCTAAAACTTCAGGGAAACAGCTTGTTTTATACAAAGCTATTCCTGCTAAAAATAGAAAGAGAGTCACTTTGCACACACCTGTAGAAATAATGTGTGTGCAAATTGGGAAGGTAAAGTAAAACTCTGTTTTACTCTGTTTCAGGAGATCAACAACAGTTTTAATGGAAATTTGTATTAAATAGACCAATACATAAATAGCCAACCAGAGTTTTGACTTCTCAAAAATGCATCTTCTCAGGAGTCCGTATTTGAAGAATTTAAGGCTAGAAAACACTATTGTGATAGTTTACTCTGAGCATATAATATAACAAAAGCCATAGGACTTCTTGGTGCCTTTTGAAATTCAGTAGCAGTGCTTGATTTAAGATTCCAATTAAAGACTACCCACACCAATTGTTTCGCCGGTTAATTTTCTCTGTCCTTAAAAACCTGCTGCTTTGTTTGTAACTTCGAGCTGTAGACGTCCCTACGTTTCTGTGCTAGATTGACGAGTCCTCTGCTAGCTCTTTTCCCACGCGTTTGTTCTTCCAGAGGCTTGAGTTACTTCATTGATAACTTAAAGAGATCGCTATCTTTAAAAGTAAGCCATTTTCCAATTCTTTTATTACTATCAGTTACTCTTCTCTGTAGTTACTCCAATTTATCATCATCCCTCTTAAAGTGCGGATAATTGGGTGGGACTGCTTTAGCAGTAGCCATGCCACCAGTGCCAAGCAGAGAGGTAGTATAACCTCTGTTCTTCTCCTTCCTTACGTGTCCCTCCCTGTGTACCCGGTAATCACAGCAGCTCTTCTGGCCGTGGCACCACACGAGGTGCTCCCAGTCAGGTTAGTTTTCTGCCAGCATTACGTATATGAGGTTTTTTTAGAAACCTTCACCCCTCTCTCCATTGTTCCCCAAAACAAGCAGTTTGCATCTAGAAATCACATCGCGTACCTTGCGTGCCACAGTAGCCATAGAGATTGAGCGAAGAAAGGCCACTTTAGAATTCTTGAACCAAAAAGTTTTGCATTTGGCAAGGGAAGTAATCCATATGTCTTGCATTTTCCAACAGTGAATCATGCTTTAAATCCCGAGTAATCCCACTGAATTAAGAGGAACCCTTTAAAGTGTAAAATATTATACAATGGAATGTTGATAGAGACAGGGAACTATTGATGGCTGTATTCTGAATTCAGAACTCTAGTCTGAATCAGGGGTGCACTTGTGAAACGAATCTCCTAACTCTCCCCCAGCACTGTGCTTCGGTACGCAGAGCAGAGCAGTTCCTGAGCATGAGGACTGCTTTCCCTTTGGCTGAAACTCACCCACCCCAGGCACGTGTCCAAGGGGCTCCAGACGACCACTGCCAGGCAGTCTGTGGGACCAGCCTGGGACCAGCCCCAAGAGGCATCTGGAGGCTGATGCTGGTGCGATGCAGATGTTTGGTCCCTACAAACACTGTTTTATCCTACCCACCTGCACCAAGCTACTTGCTTATCTGGACAGAGCCGCGTCTTATTCCATGAAACTCTTGTTCGCTTGCTGTGTGTGCACACTCCTCATGCGAGGGACTGGGCTCTCCTTGAGGCTTTCCTGACAAAATTCCCACTGCGTTCTTCCTATAGTCTATATTGACAAGGACTTCAGGAAGATTTGGAGCCTAGGGGAGAGATGGGGAGGGACTCTTTTATCAGGGAGTGTATCAATAGAACAAGGGGTTAATGGTTTTAAACTGAAAGAGGGGAGGTTTAGATTAGATACTAGGAAAAAATTCTTTCCTGTGAGGATGGTGAGGCGCTGGAACAGGTTGCCCAGGGAAGCTGTGGGTGCCCCATCCCTGGAAGTGTTCAAGACCAGGTTGGATGGAGCTTTGAGCAATCTGGTCTGGTGTCCCTGCCCATGGCAGGGGGGTTTGGAATTCAGTGATCTTTAAGGTCCCTTCCAACCCAAACCATTCTATGATTCTAAGATTAGGTCTTCTTCAGGGACAGGCTCCCTGTTCCCACCTTGCTTTTTCCCTGTTCCCACGTCACCACTTTGAGATGTATACTAGTGGGGCTGCTCCTGCTGCTGGCCTTACCTCAGAAGGTAAGATTATCCTCACAGGACAAGGGGAGACATCTGATAGCACTGTCACAATGCTCAGGATTCTCATACCTCAAGAATATCTGAGCAACTAAGGGACACGATGCATGGCTATCATCTCTCAAATCCATAGCACAACCTCTGTGTAAGTCTGGTTTCTCTGCAGGAGATCTGATCCCGCTAACTCTCTAGGTGTTTCACTCTCTGAAGCCAGACCTTAGCTAGAACCACTTTTCTCTTCTAAAATCTTTCATGGGAGGACAAAAAAGCTTGAAATCATAAGCTGTCCCAGGCATTAATTCAGCACAGCTGGGGAGAGGCAACGCTGCATGGATGAGGGAAGACAAGGAAAGAGATGATCATCTCCCTCTTCTTTCTATCCCAGACTGGCAGGAGGCCAATCTGTCTCTAAAAGTAAATTAGAGCAACATAAAAAATCTCTGTTCCATCTGAGGATCCTAAGGGACCCATATAGCTAGCTCAGCCCTTTGTGTCAGCCCACTAAATAGATCAGAGGAGTGTAGATTACATACATCAAAGTTTCTGATTTATTTTACCTTAAGTAATAACAATTACACATGTTCCACATACTACACAATATCTTCATGCAGTGAATAGGAGAGTTTCCCTAACTTATTTACATTTTTGCAACTGCACTTTTGAAGAATCACTGAATACATTCTTATCATCTTACATAAAGAAGCAAAAATACACTCAGCGTAATGCTTACCTAACACGCAGTGTCCCTGAGCAGCGGAAGATGTGCATTGATTGTATAATGGCACAGGGAAGAGGCTATGAATAGTGCATCCCGGTTTGCAACCTCTGCAACAGTGTAATAGCATCAAAATTCCTATCAGAAACAATTGCATTCCTATTAGATTAGATCAAATTCCTGTTAGAGCCCCAGGAACCTAGATCTTCTCATCTCAAAAAGGTGGATGAAAAAACATCACTAGAAAGCGCAGGTATTACAAGCCACATGAAGGAAACTATGGAGAGAAAAAGGGTAGAGAGGACAAAAAAAGGATCAGACCATGCTTGCTTTGCAAAATCAAAACACTTTTGACAGTTTTGCTTTTTGAAAAATTTGAGACGAGGTCTCCCATTTTGCTTTTTTGATTTTTGATGCTGATGTTTTACTCAAGAGGTCTGCCCGCACAAGTGAATTAAGCAAAAGCTTTCAGTCTGGTCCAAAGAAATCAATGAAGTAATATGTGAAGAAAAAAAATACCAGCGATGGTCTCAATTCCTTAAAATATCTTAGTCAATCAGAATTTCCTTTTAAAATTGAAACTCTTGGTATTAACAAGTGGCTAAATGAGAAACCATTTTTTTTTTGCTGCGGAGCGGTTGCTCACATGATTGACTCTATGAGAACATTTCTCTGAAAAATATGAAATACTGTAAAGATGCTCGCAAAATAGAAATCAATGTTTGCTGCCACAGATGTGCTAAATAGTATTGTTATTAATAATGATAATGATGATGTGCTAAAAGTCTTTACTTTCCCATCAGGAATTGTCTGGTGGGACAACTCATAATAGTAAAACTAGACATATTTCTGGGCATTGAAGAACTAGTGCCTACCATGTCACATTTCAGTTTATAATCTATGTATTGCAACATAAGAATTGCATACTGCAGCTGTATCCAAATAGTCTTGAGGCATCCAGTCAAGTTAAAACACCAGTTCAGTTTTCACAATCATACCAAAAGTTTGTATATTAATTCTCATAAAAACGTAATTAGCAGATTAGCAGATCCACATTTTTTACAGCTCCTAACAGGAGTAAATAATTAATCCGTATTTCAGACTTTTCTGCGAGGAGAATTATTTAACTACAGCTACATTAAAGTAGAACCAATTATTTATTTTTGAATGTTTCACTTATTCAAGAGAACTTACTTTTATCTGCATAGTCAGAGAACAGAAAAACATGGTGGGGGGGAAGCACAGTTAGAAACAGTTACCAACACAATACACAATGATGAAGCACTAGAAAAATAACAATGGCTTTCATCTTTTAAAATGCAAAATATTTTGTCTTATGATCCCATTATCTCCACAGTAGGCCAACCCTACTAGCCCTTGACTTTGATTGTTTCAGGTTTGGGTTTCCATTTTAATGAGGGTAAGAAACCTCAGCTCTGGCTTCCTTCATTTGGAGCTGCAGGGTCACAGCACTGACACCCATCACTGTCGCTGCGTCACGAGTTATGAAACCAAGAAAACAAGACTCTTAAAAACCTGGTGATTTCTTTTATACATGGTTGCTTTGGGGTCTTCTGTTACACAAAAGCCATAATTATTGTAATGGCCAGAGCAGCGACTCACTCTTCTATCTTTTACTCTACCAGCACTTCATAGTTTTTTGTTTTTTGTTTTTTTTTTAAATTTTAATTTAAAAGACCCCAAGTCTTTCTCATGGGTTCTCTGCTGCTCCCCTTAGCCAAGCATAGCTTGAAAAAAACGCCTTCCTTGATAGAATTCATTTTAAGTTCTCGGCAAGCATTACATCAATATTTAACCTCGTCTCCCCCGGGGCTAGCTGCAGCCCGCCTGGCTTCCCGGTGGAGCTGAGACCGTGCCTGCCATTGCTGCTGCTCAGACACGGCTACAAGACAGATGGTCGGACTGGCTGCAGGTTCAGGAAGCGAGGAGAGGTGGGCAGCTGTGGTCCTTCAGACCTGCTCTCTTCTGCTCATCCTGCAGGACTTAGGCTGTGCAGGTTGTGCCTGGTTTAAAAAAAGGAGTGAAAGTCACTTCAGTCTATCTATATGAGGTTGCAGTGTAATTTCCCCACCATCACAGCACCTTCCCTTCCCTGCCACCTCCTCTTCCCTTGCCTAGCTCCGTCTCCCTGCCCACCTGGCAGAAGAATGTGCATGGCCAGGCTCTGGCCAGCCTAGGACAAGCTGGCCGGGTGGTGCCCAGCAGGAACTCGGTGGCTTTCCAAGTCAGAGGTTCAGACGCTGTAGTAGGAATATGGCCAGGGTGTCTGGGCAGTGTGGGATGAGCACAACAAACCAAAGATGGGGCTTGGAAGGCCATGTGGGGACAGACTTGTTGTGCCACATCTCACCTACTGCTGAGGACGTATCCCTGTCCCGCTGCTTCCCGGCCAGACAGCCCTCCCGAGCTGCAGCCACATGGCTCCTGGTGCAGGGGGGACCCCCCTGGGCTGAGCGGCAAGGACCGGAGTGAATTGAGGGGGTGAGAGCTTTGCTTGGTTTTACCCAAAGCTTCTTGGCTCCTGGCCAAGACAGGAGGAGTGGGAACGGTCCTGGCCTCCTTGCTGGGTGACCAAGCCTGGGAAGCCACCCAAGTCTTGACGCAGGACCGTTTTCTGATGGGTCTGCTTCATTTGTAGGCCCATGGGACTTAGGAAAGACAAAAAGCAAACAAACAAAGAGCACAAGAACTTAAAAAATCAATGCCATCCCACTATAAATCCAGAGGAGTTTTTGTTTGTTTACGTTGTTAAGTAATAAAAACCTAACCTGGGTTCTCCTGTTGAAACAACCTAAGTTGAACAGGAGCTTACTTGGAAGGGGAGACATTTGCTCGTATGTCTGTCCAAGCGCTGGTGGCCTCGCGCTGTGGCCCCCGGGCTCCGAACATGACACTGAATCACACGAGCCCGCGATAACATTTCCCAGTGTTTCCAAGAGTTCTCCTTTCAAGAGGCAGATGGATGTATGCAGCCATCATCTGTGTCACTCTGCCTCGGGCGACATCATAAGTTTCCATAAGAGCCCTCGGTGATGGCGCCTCCATAGGCTTTGGCCTAAATGTATAAATGAGCACAAAATTCCCTTTAATGTCAAAATAAGAGAAAAAAAAAAAAAGTGGAAAGTTAATTTGGAATAGATAAATAATTAAATCTGTGGCTGCATGAGTCTGGCTGTCACCAGGATGAGCCCCCCCCTACCCCCCCTACAGAAGACACCTTGGCAACATCCAGATAGTCTTATTATTTGCGTGACATTAGCCATGGTGGGGGGAGGGGAGGAAAGTCGCCAAAAAAAAAAAGCTCGGTGGGTCCCTGCGACCGGCCGGGCCCCACTCTGGCGTGGCGGAGGTACGACTCGGGGGAGTAGTGAGGGGAGTGCATAGGGGGCAACTGGGTGTTTCATGGGGGTGGGGTGGTTAATTTTTTTTTTTTTTTTTGAGTGCGCAGCTACTCGAGGCTGCGCGGTAGCGGCGCGGCGGGGCGCTGCGGAGCGCGGTAATGATGTCAACTTGTTATTTACTTTCCAAGCGCCGAGTGCCGGGGCAGGGCGAAAGGAGAATCAATCCGCCGGCGGGTGACCTTCCAGGCGGAAAAAAAAAAAAAAACCAAAAAGAAAAAAAAAACAACCCACCCAACGCACGGGAGCCCGCCGGGGCTGGGGGGAGGGGAAGGCAGCACGTGGGGGCCGGGCTGCGTTGCATCATTCGCGGGGCCGAGCGCGCCGCCGCCGCCCGTGGGGAGGGGGGATGTGTGTGCGTTGGGGGACACGGGTGTGTGTGGCGGGTGGGCACACAGGCGGGAGACCGCCGTAGAGCCGCAGCGTTCCCGCCGGCCGGCAATAACGCCCTGTTCCTGCTGATTCACGGCGGCGGTGTGTGTGTGTGAGGGGGGGGGGGGGGGCCCGCGTCAGCCCCCCGGCACCACGCGCGCGGCCGCGGCGTAACCGGCGGAGCGTGGGGGTGGG